>CM075988.1:10313964-10681464 GCA_038087875.1 Malacoraja senta | reverse complement strand
ATGTTACAAACCTTGCAGCAAATTAGAAATCTCACATTCAATGGGTGCTGGAAACCTGAACCGAAGCAAGAATAGTAAATACTGGAAATACTTAGCAAGTCAGGCAACATCTGCAGAGAGGGAAACAGATGTGTTATGTCGATGACCTTGCATCAGCAAATCTAAAACATCTGCACATAGGACTTCTAAGACTGTAGATGCTATCTGTCAAGCGCGTCCATTCGAGCAGCATCTTGATAGACTCAAGCATAAGATAAGAGTTCTCCAAAGAATATTGTGTACATCAACCAAGAGAAACACACTGTAGAGAAACAGGCCCTTTGGCCCAACACGTCCATGCCAAACAATATGCCCATCCAAACATCGCATTTCTTGTGCTTGACCCATATCCCTCGTAAACCATTCCCATCAATGTACCTATCCAAATGCCTTTTGAAGGGGTTGCTATTATGCAAACACTAACAGTAAATATTTTTCCATTCATACCTGCAGCTTATTTTGCTCATCCCCACAAAAGTTGCTGTTCTCCACATGGTCTCATCGTTAATCCTGCCATGCATTGATTTTTTAATGTAGCCCTGAACAGATGTGAAAGTATTGTTCATCAATGAGGATAAAAAAATAACTGCAAAGATCGCAAATCTGAAATTAAGGCACACAATCTGGAAATATTCAACAGTTCAGGGAGCATGTGTGGAATGAAAAGCAGACAATGTTTCAGGTCGAAGATGTGGAGTCTTTAGCCAGAAATTACTTTGAAGAAGTTCTCCTCTTCTCTCCGGTGAGAGTTCTGCAACATGCTCTCTCGCTGCACCCCCTCTGTGACCTTTTTGTTTATCATTCATTTTTTCTATATCTTTCTCCATCATCATCGATATCTCTGGTTTCCCTTTCCCCTGACTCTCATTCCGACTCTTGGCCCAAAACGTCACCTATTCCATTTCTCCAGAGGTGCTGTCTGACCTGCTGAGTTAATCCAGCTTTTTGTGTCTATCTTCGGTTTAATCCAGCATCTGCAGTTCCTTCCTACATGTTAACTCTGTTTTTCTCTCTGCAGACACTGCCTAATCTTCCAAGTGTTTGCTCTGTTGGCTGCTGGTTGCAGACATGCTATTTCATGGAAGTCAATGCCTGTTGCCGTAAAAAAATATGTATCAACCTTTGATAATAAGATACATTTAAGCATGGTTCTATTGTTTGCATAAATGATGTTTAAATGGTAAGCATGTGAACTGGTAAGCAAAACTAAGGATTTACTAACAAGCCTGCACCAAAAACAAATGTTTGAGAGAGATTGAGTTTATCAGCAAACAGACTAAAGGCAATTTACTCATAAAAAAAGTTTACTTAAAGGAGAGACCAGTATCTATAGGTTAACAACCAGTATCCAACTCAAACCTGTGGATACTGAAAGCTAGTTTGATTACACTCCCTGTTGTTATCTTTCCTTTAAGGACTGCTTCCAGTTTCTCTGCATTTATTCCATCTATTCTCATGGTGCCAACTTTCATATCAGTGCCTTGGATATCTTCCTTCAGCCCACTCCTGAGATTTTCCTCCATCTTAGATGACAATACCTCTACTTATTTACCTATTTCCCACACTTTTGCTCTCATCCTTCTTCCTATCTTCTAGAATGTGAATAGATTTCCCCCCATTCCCTGTTTCCAACTTTTAGATTCAATGAATTTCAGACAAACTTCTGAACTTACAATTTCTGACACTTGGTCTAATTTTAGACTGATCCAAATTTTTCTGTACTCTGACTCTTTCACTGTATTTCTTTTTTTCTATTGGCATTATTCAGTTTAAGGTCCTTTATCAAAAGCTACTATTGAATCTCCAAAGTGTCTGAAGAAGTGTCTCGATTCGAAACGTCACCCATTTGATTCTGAAGAAGTCTCGACCTGAAACGTCACCCATTCCTTCTCTCTAGAGATGCTGCCTGTCCCGCTGAGTTACTCCAGCATTTTGTGTCTACCATTGAATCTCCAAATCTGTTTCAATAGAACATATATCAGTACAGCACAGGGACAGGCCCTTTGGCTCATAATGTCTATGCTGAACACAGTGCCAAGATCAACTAATCTCTCATGCCTGTACGGGATCCACATCCCTCCATTTTCTGCAAATCCACGTGCCTATCTAAATGCCTCCTAGATATAACTATCGTATCTGCCTGTCCAACCTCTCCCAGTAGCTAATAAAATCTTATTAGGCAGTGGATATCAAATTCTAACTGATGATTGTATAGAAAAGATTTCCTTTCTTTTACCCTTTCACTACTGATTAATGATGCTGAAATTGGCAGGATAACTTGACATTACCTCACATAATGTCGTGAATATATGGGAGGAGATTACCATCATGGGTTAGAGAGGAAGCAGAAGGGTCAAAGACAAAGACTTGAGAAATTGTATTGGCATAGTCTGGGACTGTGTCACTGAGTGGGAGAAAGCTCATTTCCTCATCTGGAAAAACTGGTGTGGAACATTTGATCAGCAGAACAAAAATATTTCCTAAAATAGACACAAAATGCTGAAGTAACTCTGCGGGTCAGGCAACATCTCTGGCGATAATGGATCGGTGATATTTCAGGTCAAGACCCGTCCTCAGTGCTAAAACGTCACCTATCCATTTTCTCCAGAGATGTTGCCTGACCCGCTGAGTTTCACCAGGATTTTGTGTCTATGTTTTAAATAAACGTGCGTTTGCATTAAATTTTTATTAAAAATATTTCCTAGATGGTTATGGGACAAATGCGAACAGGTGTGATGAGTGTAGATAGAGCATCTTGACGGCATGAGCAAGATGGGCTCAAGGGCCTGTTTCCGAGCTGCATGACTATGACATTATTTTCCAATTACCAGAATACAGTGGAACACATCTTACGTTGTAGTGTGTCTCATTGCGTTAATTTGCAACCATATTTTTCCTTAAATGCATCAAGATTTGGGACGTAGAAATAGTTTAGAGATTATTAAGCCAAAAGAACTTGCGAATTCTGCTTTCCGTATTTGACCTGACTCATTGCTACCTTTAAGGAAGGAAAGCCATGCCATTCCTCTGCATACTGCAGAACTGCTGAACATGATAGATTAAGAGTTTCTGCTAGGTTACACTGATAACTCTAGCACTGTTCATATCAAGTTGCACAATGCAGCAAAAAAAACGATCAAGGAGATTCAAGTGCAAACTTGGTCTCTGCATACTGGGTTTCTGCAATATTTTGCACTGTACTGGAAGTTGGCCTGCCCACAAAGTTGGCAAAGCCCCGAGATTGAATTAAACACCGTAAGCAAGTTTCTATTATCGGTGCTTAGTATTAAGGTTTTAAAGAGGCTATTCAAATCAAGCTTACTACTTTAGCTTTCAGCTAAATCTTAACTACATTGCACTTTTAACTTTTGCACTTTTCTATAATGCATTTTTAACTTTGCTTTTATTTTCTTTTAATTCTTCTATTTTATTTCATTTTATTATTTCATTTTATTGTATGACATGTTTTTATGTGAAGCACTTTGAGTCTGCCTCGTGTATGAAATGTGCTATATAAATAAAGTTGCAGTTGCAGTTTATGCACAAGGGCAAAATTTGCAAAACATTTTTATTATATTTTAGTGAAATGATTTTGCTCGAGTAATTCCATTAGCCGAGAGCTAACAAAGAGATTACAGAAACAAGCATCGCACCCGAAAGTGCTGCATGCAGCACTATGCACAAAGTGGCAACATCAGATAGATTTCCAACAGAAAGACCAAGAATGTCATTAGTCTTGCGCCTCGATTGCACACTGAATCAGTCATTCTTCTCCCCACCCCCTATCAGTCTGAAGAAGGGTTTCGGCCCGAAACGTTGCCTATTTCCTTCGCTTCATAGATGCTGCTGCACCCGCTGAGTTTCTCCAGCATTTTTGTGTACCAGTCATGGTAAGAAGTTGGTAAGTATGCAGTGCAGAAAAGTTCAGATTCTGACCACCAGATGCTTTCTTCAAGAACCAAATTCTAAAGCCCAAACAATCATTTTATTTCACTCTTCACCATCAGTTGTTGAAAAGCACAATCATTTATGATTGTCTAAAAAAGGGCGGCCTTGTGGCGCAGCGGTAGAGTGGCTGCCTTATGGGCCTGTCCCACTTAGGCGACTCTTTAGGCGACTGCCAGGGACTAGTTTTAATGGAATGCATCTACGATACCTGGTGACAACCTACGACAGCACCTACGTCAAGATACGACAACATCTACGTCAACCTACGACAGCAAAAATTGTCACACTGTCCCAGAAAAATGTTCAACATGTTGAAAATTTTGCAGCAGTCGCCTGTAGTCACCCAAAAAATGACATAAGTGGGACAGGCCCATTAAAGTGGCAGAGACCATGGTTTGATCCTATCTAGGGGTGTCGTCTGTAGGGAGTTTGCATGTTCTCCCTGTGACCACATTGGGGTTTTCTCTGGGTGCACTGGCTTCCTCCCACATACCAAAGACTAGCAGGCTTGTAGGTTAATTGGCTTCTACTGTGTGTGATGTGATACTGGGATAACATAGAATGTGTGTAAGGGTGATCATTGGTCGGCGCAGACTCGGTGAGCTGAAGGACCCATTTCCACAATGTATCTGTAAGCAAAACTAAACCAAACTAAATTAAGAGACTGGTCTGCCTCAATCTCATTCATTGTCAAGGACTAGTTCAACCTCAGTCATTCCCTCTTCTTCCTTCTCCTGTTAGGCAGGAGATGCAAGAGCTTGGGTACTGTTCTGATTTTCCAACCTACCTCATTGTGTGCATTGAAGTTTATCTCTGGAACTGCTGGAAAATTATATTCTTCATTCTGGTATTGATTACTTGGCTCTACCTGTTGTATTTTGCATGGCTGATTGTATTGATATACAGCATTATCTGATTTGATTGGGTAGAACACAAACAAAAAACTTTTCAAATTACATGTGAAAGTAATAGACCAATAACAATAACTCTTAAATGTTTCTGTGAACTTTCATTACAAGTTGTTTTCAGATTTTTTTTACTTTCAATGTAAAATCAGATTACTTACAGGTTTGTGCCATATAAAGGAATCATGTTTATTTTAATGGTCAACTAATTTTCTGCTATATTTCTGCATTATCTCAAATATATTAAGAACTTTAAAAAAATGCAAAATTAAGAAAAGAAAATTAGACTTAGATTTAGGGTTAATAAAGAAGTGGCATTCTGAAATTCTGGAAGATCTGCTAGAACATAAAAGAGTGAAATGCAAATTGATTTGAAAGGAAACTTGGGGAAAAAAATGTAGATTTCCAAAATACAGCAATTAGAAGTACAATGTTATGTCACATTGCTGACTGTGCCCAGGTCAGCAATTATTTGTTGACTAAGGAGTCATTTGCATGTCTGACAACAGACCTCTGAAACAGATAATAGTCTGATCTTTGTCACAGGAAAAAACACCAGACAGTAAAATTTTCAAGAATCTGCTCAAAACCTCATTGAAGAAATTAAGCACCCCCATTGATTCTTGAGTATCTGTGGCCAAGATCACTCAAAGTAGTATATTTGGGATGACATTGAGAATCTAGCCAAGCAGAAGCCCTGTGTAAGTGGTGGAAGGAGTGCATATTCACACAAACCTCTCACTGCTCTGTCCGTCATCCACATCTCCCTAAACAGCAGTTCCCACATTGGTATCATTAACTACCTCAGAAACAACAAAAATAATCATCCTCAGTCCCACGTGACTGGCGAGGAAGAAGAAATTGATGGGAACTTCCCATAAATCAACCATCAATGGACCCATTCTCAGTTGTATCAATGTGTAGGAAAGAACTGCAGATGCTGGTTTAAACCGAAGATGGACACAAAAATCTGAAGTAATTCTGCGGGTCAGACAGCATCTCTGGAGAAAAGGAATAGGTGACATTTTGGGTCGAGACCCTTCTTCAGAAGAAGTGTCTGAAGAAAGGTCTCGACCTCAAACATCACCTATTCCTTTTTTCCAGAGATGCTGTCTGATCCGCTGAGTTATTCATACTTTTTGTGTCTATCTTTAGTTGTATCAATTTCTTCATGGCATTACCTTGTAAAAATCAAATTAACTAATTCACATACAGGAAGAATTGAAAGGTTCAAAAATGTATATTACCTACCCTGGCAATATTTATGAAAGTAGTAATAGTGGTTACTTCAAAAATGTAGGCCTTTATATTTATTCATTTCAGACTTCATGCTTATCTTCTTCATGTATGTGAGCTGGGCACGACCTCTCCATTGTTGCAGTTGACCCAAAATATCTCCTCATTCCGCTGTAAAAGAGAATATTTTTAATGAGCTCTGAATCTATATCCTGCCTTTCTTCAATCTGAAGAGTAAACATTGTGGCAATATTCCACTCAATAGACAATAGGTGCAGGAGTAGGCCATTCAGCCCTTCGAGCGAGCACTGCCATTCAATGTGATCATGGCTGATCATCCACAATCAGTACCCCATTCCTGCCTTCTCCCCATATCCCCTGACTCCGCTATCTTTAAGGGCCTGTCCCGCTTTCACGACCTAATTCACGACCTCTGCCGAGTTTGCCCTTGACTGATACTCGCAGCATGGTCGTCACGAGTTCGTAGGAGGTCATAGGTAGGTCGTAGCAGACCGTGATGCTAGTCGTAGGTACTCGTGACATCAAGTAGGTCGGGGCGTTTTTCTAGCATGATGAAAAATGTCCACGCCTTACCCCTTATTCTTAACCAGCTCTCTCTTGAAAGTATCCAGAGAACCGGCCTCTACCACAATCTGAGGCAGAGAATTCCACAGACTCACAACTCTCTGTGTGAAAAAGTGTTTCCTCATCTCTGTTCTAAATGCCTTACCCCTTATTCTTAACATGTGCTCTTCCTGTCTACCTTCAGTAAACAACAAGAATGTCCCCATTTCCATTGAGGGGAACTCTTACAAGTTTCTTTTACAGTATCTCAATCAAATAATGCTTTTGAATGCACACTTTTCTTTGAGACTGGATGATACTGGAATCTTCCAGAAGTTCCTGTGATTCCACCTGGTTTCTCCAATATTATTTTTTACTGCTGCTTTTAAAACTCAAAGGGCTAATATGTTTAATGTAATGTTTAAACTGGAAATTTGTTTTTATTTTGTTCATTTTTCAGGGTCTAATAAGCTCAGTGTTTAATTCCTAATCCTAATTACCCTTGGGCTTTTCAGAGTCAATCTCTTTGTGTGTTTTTGCAGTCAACTAAAGGCCAGAACAAGTAAAGGAGGGAGATTCTCTCCCTGCCCTCCCACCCACACACACTACCCCCACCATTAAATGACATTAGTAAATCGGATAGATGGATTTTCACAACATGCCAACGGCTTCATAATCATCATTACCAAGTCGAGATATTCTTAAAATTCTACATTATTAACCAAATTTAAATTATGCATTTACCATAGTGGAATTGAAATTCTAACCTTTGCAGTACTTGACTGCTAAATAAATCACTAAATATAAAAAATGAAGTAGTGCTTTAAAAAAAAAATTACATCTTCTGAGGCAAGATTGATCCAATCACCTGTCACTTCGATTTTGGATGAAATCTCGATTGAATTTGTGCCTTTTCAGCGTTAATTCATTTCTTGTCTGACTCAATGTGCAGGAAGGAACTGCAGATGCTGGTTTAAATCGAAGATAGACACAAAATGCTGGAGTAACTCAGCTGGACAACCAGCAGTCTGAAGAAGTGTTTTGACCTGAAATGTCACCCATTCCTTCTCACCAGAGATGCAGCCTGTCCCACTGAGTTACTCCAGCATATTGTGTCTATCTTCTTGTCAGATACAGCTGCAGCAGTTAATGGGAAAAAATTCAATTTTCTGGAGTTTAGAATAAAAGATGAAGCTTTACCCAATCAATTGCTTTCTGTAAATCAATGGCTGTCTGCAGTCTCCTTTTCTTTTCAGTTACATTGCAGTCAAAAATTGATTATGTAAAGTCTTCAAAGAACACTTTATTCATTGGGGTGGTACAGTGGCGCAGCAGTAGAGTTGCTGCTGTACTGTGTCAGTGACACAGGTTCGATCCTGATCATGGGTGCTGTCTGTACAGATTTTGTACATTTTCCCTGCAAACTGCATGGGTTTCCTCCAACACTCCAAAGACGCGCAGGTTCGTAGGTTAATTGGCTTCTGTAAATTGTCCCCAGTATGTAGGATAAAACTAGAGTACAGAAATCACTGGTCAGCGTGAACTTAGTGGGCCAAAGGACCTGTTTCCACACTGTATCTCTAAACTAAACCCTTCCCTCAAAAGTTTACACCCTCTGTCCAGGTCACTTGCTTGCTTAATAAATAGTGAACTGTGGGCCTTGCTCAACCTATAAGAATGTGAGAACAAATTGAACTGAAGTGTGACATAATTGATCCTTAAAATGTAAAGTAAAACTATGATGCCTTTGATGTATAACACTAAAATCAATACGGAGCCAAAGCTCACGTTAAAATATGATGAATATTTTTGAGGGAGAAGGTCAATTCGACTGATTTGTTGAAAGGCACAGAATTTGTAGGGTGATCCAAGTGTTTGCACCTATCTGCAAGGTCAAGTGGAAAGAATGACTGCCATCATCCAAAAATGTTGCTTTATTCTCCATTCGAATCTTCAATTTTCATATTTTACTGCCTCAATTTGAAGCTGATTCATGTTAACTTTCTTTCACAGCTCGTTATCACATTATTGTCTTGATGAGTAATTTTGGACAGATCTGCTGCTGCCTATAATATGGCCAACATCTCAGTCGGTGTGTTTAACTCCTTTCTTCATTTACTATCAGTGCAAAATAAGTTACTCTCATTAGTAAAGGTCGACTCATTCATCTCCAATTGTAAAGCTATTTGGTTTGCATTATTATGTCATTACATTCCTACAGATGACTTAACTTTTCACTGACTGAACATTACTCTACGAAAATGTGGAAGTTGCACTTTGGCAACTGGACAATTAATAACAAGCTTGTTGTCTAGATGCAATGCAATGTATGAATGTGAATGTCTCTCATTAAAGGCCTACTTTCAGATTTGTGAAAGCATGTATGTTTATTTACTGGTAGACAAAAGTGCTGGAGAAATTCAGCGGGTGCAGCAGCATCTAAGGAGCGAAGGAAATAGGCAACGTTTCGGGCCGAAACCCTTCTTCAGACTGATGGAAGGTGGGGGGGGGGGGGGGAAGAAAGGAAAAAGGAAGTGGAGGAGACCGAGGGCTGAGGGAGAGCTGAGAAGGGGAGGAGACAGCAAGGGCTACCGGAAATTGGAGAATTCAATGTTCATGCCGCTAGGTTGCAGACCGCCCAAGCGGAATATAAGGTGCTGCTCCTCCAATTTCTGGTGGTGCTCACTCTGGCCATGGAGGCCCAGAACAGAGAGGTCAGATTTCGAATGGGAGGGGGAGTTGAAGTGCTGAGCAACCGGGAGGTCAGGTTGGTTACACTATGTTCATTTACTAGCAGCTATGTTATTAGGATATCATCTCTTTGCTTACAGAGTAGATTTGGACAAAGGTTAAAGCTAATGGTATCAGCTATTCAAATCCCAATAAATATTGATGAGTGAGTAATATTTGGCATTGCAAGTTTTGAGATAATGATTCAAGCATTTTATTTTTCACAAGTCGGCCTGCCCAAGCTCGTTGTCTGCTATATGTCCAAAAATAGCAAACCAACGCAGCAAACCTATTTAATTATTCCCGCACTCGGTGTTACATTAATTTAAATAAAGGAGGTGGAATATAAAGCAGGATTTTATACAAATGCAGCTGATGCTCTCCGAATTGATTCAGAAATAGGAATTCTATAATGAAAGAGGTGAATACAACACAATTTATGTTTTGTTGAGCTCATAAAAACGGCAAATAGTTATTATTTTCTCCTGCTTGAAGAGGCACTGCTAGAATTTAATGGATGTATACATTTAAACAACTAATTTACTATGTTTTTTTATTTCATCTATTAGCAGGGAGTTCCAAATTTAGATGGTGATTAAACCATGTGCATAACAATATGGAGAGGATGATGTGTTAGGAATGCTATATATCCTTTCACAGTAAGTTCCACTGTTATTTTCATTTTGTTTACAAAACATATCTTTATTCATAAAATATATAGTCATACAATTAAGGCCATTGCTTTGTCATAGTTCTCTCAACCAAGCATTGCATTAAATTTGCCTTCAATATTTGCAAAATGTGTACATATCTCAATTGTTTCATTCCCAGATATTACTTCAGCTAAGAAGCACGGTGGTGCAGTGGTAGAGTTGGTGCCTTACAGCACCAGAGACCCAGGTTCAATCCTGACTATGGGTGCTGTCTGTACAGAGTTTGTACGTTCTCCCTGTGACCACGTGGATTTTCTCCAGGTTCCTCCCACACTCCAAAGTTCGCAGCATTGTAGCGCACCACTTCCGGAGACAAAGGCCAATGTCCGCCATAGGCCAGAAGTGAATCGGACAATACTTTAGCTAATGGAAGGACTGTTCAGAAGCTTAATAACAGAGGGAAAGAAGCTGTTCCTGATTCTGGCACTTTCAAAATTCTGTATCTTCTGCCTGACAGGAGCAGGAACAAGAAGAAATGAGCAGGATGGGACAAGTCTTTGATTATTTTGACTGCTTTTCCGAGACATCACAAAGTGCTGATAGAGTCAATGATGGACTGAGGTACATCATGATTATTTGTCCAATAACATAACAGCCATGCCATAGCCTATCTCTTCACTTATATGGCTTATCTCTTTTGAAAAATGCATGTTGAAATGATCGTTAAACATTTGAAATGTTGTGTAAATTTGCACATTGATGCTCTCGAGCTGTGTTATATGAAATATTACCAGGCAAAGAGAGGAAAATATTCAAGGATGTGCTCAAACCCACGTTAACTCTGGAAATCTGTGGCGCTTGAGTGATCGAAGCAGAGAAGAAGCATTCAAGGAGATATTGAGAGCTTCAAGTCCATATATCATGAGCGCACAGAAGCCCTGGGAAAGCAGCATAAGAAGTGTAGCATCTCACACAACTGCCCCCCATCTCATCATCCATCCTCTGCCCTTCTGTGGAAGTCAGTGGTTCATCACATTGGCCTTATTAACCTCAAAATTGACAAAATCAGAATGGAAGTCATCCTCAACATTAAAGGACTGCCTAAAAAAAACCTATGTGTTGGCAATTGAACTACTCAACTACATCAGAGTAAACAAGTTCAGCAGTTAAATGGCTGCTTTGTTCACCCAAAAGTAAAATAAGAATAGAACTGAGTGTATAAGCAGTGCAAGATAACTGGACTTTAAAAGAGTATAGATTATATAGTTCAGTCATAGAGGATTATTGCCTCTTTAGTTTTATTATTCTCACGTGTATCAAGATACAATGCAAACGTTTTTGTTTGCATACTATTCAATCAAATCAGATAATACTCTTCATGAATATCAATCCAGTCAAACACTAGGTACGACAGGTAGCGCGAAGAGAATCCACTTATTTTGCTTGGACAAATAGCTTACACCCCAGCAGTATGAATATTGACTTCTCTAACCCTTAAGGCCCTGTCCCACTTACATGTCCTTGGCACGCAAATTACGCGACCTTGTCATCGCGTTGAGGCGCTCGGGCATCGTGTGGCCGGTCCCACTGAGAAGCGCAGAGGGGTATGGAATTGTGCGCGGTATCGTGCGGCGCTCCGAAATTTTGTACTGAACGAAATCTTCGCTCGCCACCGGCCTGTCGCGTAACTGACGGCCAAAGTGGGACAGGCCCAAGACCCTGGCGCGACGCAACGTCTCACCTCCAACAGCAGCAGAAGCAGGAAAGCGATCGCCGAACTCGGCCTGGGGCTCACGGCAGTTGTGGTCCGGCTCCGCCCCCACTCCTACTCCCAGAGCGGGGCCAAGAAAATTGAAGAGAGACACAAAATGCAGGAGTAACTCAGCGGGACCGGCAGCATCTCTGGAGAGAAGGAATGGATGACGTTTCGGGTCAAGACCCTTCTTTCAGACTGAAGAAGGGTCTCGACCCGAAACATCATCCATTCCTTCTCTCCAGAGATGCTGCCGGTCCCACTGAGTTACTCCTGCATTTTGTGTCTATCTTCCAATGACGTCACGCGCTCCAGGCGGCTGTGCGGACGCATGAAGTCGCGTGCGACCTTCGCGGGCCCGTCGCGCCTCAACGCAACCACGAGGTTGCATAATTAGCGTGCCAAGGACACGTAAGTGGGACAGTGGCTTTAGTTTCCCTCTCTCTCCATCTCTCCCCTTCCCAGTTCTCTGACCAGTCTGACTGTCCTCCTGATTACATTTTATCTCTGTTTGCTTTGTTGTCACCTTCTCCTAGCTAACAATGGTCTATTCTACATTTTCCATGATCGGCATGTCTTTTGATCTCTTACACTTCCTTCTCTGTAACTCCCTCTCCCCTGAAGCTCGTTCTGAAGAGGGGTCTCGACCCAAAACATCACCCATTCCTTCTATCCAGAGATGCTGCCTGCCTGCTTTGTTGCTCCAGCATTTTGTGTCGATCCACTTAAATCCATTTTAGTTTCACACAAATGTCCAAAAGCAATGCAATTGTACCTGTTATCAAAAAGTGGAATAACATTTTTCTTCTGCTACTTTATCCTGTTCCATTTTATATATACAGGAGTTGAAATTAAAACAAAAATATGTTTGTATGCTGTGAGAACACCTCACTGATAACATGTAGTGAGATTTTGTTATTCAACACGTGGAAACAAAAGAAGAACATTTGTGCCCTGCATTTCATATATCTGGAGTACAGTCTGATCATACCCCAGTAATGAATTCCATGTTTGCCAAATGAATAAATGTACTTAACATGTGCATCTGTCACCTTGTTTTAAACATCAACTGTTCACATAATAGGGCAGACTTTTGCCCAACACCGTTGACAAATGGACATGGAATGTAACGTTAAATATCATGTTTAGAATTCTGTAATGCTGAGGCATATTTTCGGCAGTGATCTGCTTTTCATTGAGACTGCCAATTGTTCATAAAACTTGAAGTTGCATGTTGAAGTAGGAACAACTCTGAGAATGTCCCAGTCCTTCACAATGAGGGGCTCCGGCGGATATTCACCTTATCATTCTTGGCTTCATTAATATGTTCTTTTGTGAAATTAATTAGCAGTGCTTTGAATGTTACCGTTTCTCAAATCCATGAGAGCCATAAATTAAGGTCATCTGCAGAAAAAAGGAACACATGCTGGCTTACAAAACACACACACAAATTGCTGCAGTAACTCAATGAGTCAGGCAGCATCTCTGGAGAACAGGGATAGGTGACACTTTGGGTCGGTAACCCTTCTTCATAAAAATTCTGGTCGGGTCCCTTCTTCAGATTCATTTTGGCCGGGACCCTTCTTCAGACTGATTCTGGTTGGGACGTTTCCTCAGACTGGTCATCTATTATGGCTCATTGGGATACTCTTACCTTTGGAAGGTTGTCCATCTGAGGCTCAGTCTGGAGGTTCGAGGAGTGTTGAGGGAGCGCTGCACTGTTGGAGGAGGTGGTTTTCAGGTGAGATGATAAACTTAAGCCCCCTTTACTGCCTCTTACGTAAATGTAGCTAAACCCATTTCCCAATTTTGAAGAATCAATAGGGAGTTCTTCCCAGTGCCTTGGGCAATATGTTTCTTTCAACCGACAGCACTAAAAGAAAACACATTATTTGGTCATTATCATATTGCTGTTTGTGAAATCCAGCTCTGCATACATTAGCTGCAAGGTATCCTGCATTTGCAATCTTTAATGTCAGAAATACTGCTTTGGCTGTCAGGCATCTTGAAAAATGCCAGGTTTGTGAATAGCATCATTAAAATCCATGCGTTTTTTGTTGAGGCTTACCTGCAACCTCCGTGAACAATCTGTGGTGATCCATCTTAATGCCTAGAAACCTTTTCCCGATTAAAACTTGCTGTTGTTTTGAAACATTACAGTCAATGTATTATTATTATTTTTTTTCGAAGCATTACTGACAATTTATTGCATTCTTTTTTCTTTCAAAAAATAGTTTAAACTGCAGAAATATAGTCCCAATTTCTGTGTGGAAATGTTCATATTTATTAAACTGAAATATCTATTTAGAAGACGAATGAGCTGTGAAGTAGAGCATGTATAAACTCTTTCATTTCCCTTTTGCATTTAAAAGAACATACATTAATCCTATGCTTATTGGCTTTGTTTTTGACTGTATAAATCATAAATCATAATAGCTTATTTGTTTAAAATTGTCCCTTTTACCTTTGAGATTTTAAAATATCTGCACAGAACTTCCAAACATTTACTCATGAATGTAAGGTACATACATAGATTACATAGATACATAGAAAATAGGTGCAGGAGTAGGCCATTCGGCCCTTCGAGCCTGCACCGCCATTCACTATGATCATGGCTGATCATCCAACTCAGTATCCCGTACCTGCCTTCTCTCCATACCCCCTGATCCCTTTAGCCACAAGGGCCACATCTAACTCCCTCTTACATATAGCCAATGAACTGGCCTCAACTACCCTCTGTGGCAGAGAGTTCCAGAGATTCACCACTCTCTGTGTGAAAAAGTTTTTCCTCATCTCGGTCTTAAAGGATTTCCCCCTTATCCTTAAGCTGTGACCCCTTGTCCTGGACTTCCCCAACATCGGGAACAATCTTCCTGCATCTAGCCTGTCCAACCCCATAAGAATTTTGTACGTTTCTATAAGATCCCCTCTCAATCTCCTAAATTCTAGCGAGTATAAGCCAAGTCTATCCAGTCTTTCTTCATATGAAAGTCCTGACATCCCAGGAATCAGTCTGGTGAACCTTCTCTGCACTCCCTCTATGGCTATAATGTCCTTCCTCAGATTTGGAGACCAAAACTGTACGCAATACTCCAGGTGTGGTCTCACCAAGACCCTGTACAACTGCAGTAGAACCTCCCTGCTCCTATACTCAAATCCTTTTGCTATGAAAGCTAACATACCATTCGCTTTCTTCACTGCCTGCTGCACCTGCATGCATACTTTCAATGACCGGTGTACCATGACACCCAGGTCTCGCTGCATCTCCCCATTTCCTAATCGGCCACCATTTAGATAATAGTCTGCTTTCCTGTTTTTGCCACCAAAGTGGATAACCTCACATTTATCCACATTATACTGCATCTGCCAAACATTTGCCCACTCACCCAGCCTATCCAAGTCACCTTGCAGTCTCCTAGCATCCTCCTCACAGCTAACACCGCCCCCCAGCTTAGTGTCATCCGCAAACTTGGAGATGTTGCCTTCAATTCCCTCATCCAGTTCATTAATATAAATTGTAAATAGCTGGGGTCCCAGCACTGAGCCTTGCGGTACCCCACTAGTCACTGCCTGCCATTGTGAAAAGTGACACTCAATATTATATACAGTATTACTTGGACCCCAGCGTTCAAGATATAAGCTCAGTCCAAAGGGAAATAAGTTAGTGGAAATCCATAACAAAATTGAGAGGCTTTATATCTGAAATGAAAGCAGAAAATATTGGAAATGTTTAGCATACTGGACAGCACTTGTGAAAGGAGAAGTAGAGTTATTGTTTCAGGTGGTAGATCCTTTGTTGGAATAGAAATAAGTTTGCATGGTTAAAGTTGTCAACCTTGTTTCATACTACATCAGGCATCGAGGATAGGTCATGCTTCGTTGGAGACCGTTAAACTAGGTTTAATTACTTTAGAGATACCACATGGAAACACTCAATCAATCACCTGTTCATCTTAGTTCTATGTTATCCTTCTATTACATCTGCTCCCTACACACTAGGTGCAATTTGCAATGGCCAATTAACGTATAAATCTACTCGTCTTTTGATGTGCGAGGAAACCTGGAACACCCAGAAGAAATCCACATGATCACGGCGAGAACTCCACACAACAGTACCCAAGGTCATGATCAAACTGGGCCAATGTGGCCATGCTAGTGGAGACTCGGTTATTGAATGATATTGAAATTGATAGATTTGTGGATCAAGTTATGGAGTTGTAATAATTCCATCATAACTGGTCCTTTGCTGTGATGGACCTTACAAAGGACCATCCTTTGTTTGGAGATAAAGTGGAAGGGTGGAGAATGGACATGATCACCCTGACAGACAGCTGGGTGGCTTCAAAGGGAATTGCTGACTCGCCATTTTTTGTGACTCAACTCTTTTGGACTTCCACTCATTTGGGGCCAAGCAGATACGGTTGAAACAAACCAGGGATGAGATGCTGGAGATGTTCCAGATACTTTTGAGGGAGATCTGTATGGGCAGACTGAATGATACCAAAACAACGACTGCATGGAACTGTAATATGCAGAACACAAATTGCCAGAAATCTGAAATATAAAAAAAGAAAATTCTGGGAATACTCAGCAAGTGGGCAGTATCTGTCGATAGAGTACCTGTCTGATAGAAGTTGCAACATTTATTTCGAAAGACCTGAGTAACATTAATTTCAGCATCAAAGCCATTTTTAACAATACTCCCCGAACCATAAGTAAACCACTGAGTAGCTGAGCCAATTTATGAGAGCTAATCTATAGGCTGTGGTTATGAATTAGTTGGTAAGATGGAACTGTAATTCATCTGTCCCGCTGAGTTACTCCAGCATTTTGTGTCTTCCCGTAATTCATTTGTTCATTCTCCGTTAAGGATAAACTTCAAGCACTCCCAGTGGGGTTTCTGATTTTAATGTTATTTATTGGTAACATTAAGTAACTATAGTTCTTGTTAATTCCCACTGCCATTTGGTAGAGTTTGTAGCTTGTAAATTCAAGCTGTGAGTTAGACAAAGCCAACATTAAATATTGCTTCCTTTCTTTATTTTAGATTACACATACAAAATGGTATTTTGTTTCTTCTTCAATTGTTCCTTGGGATTGAGCATGACTTACTTCCACTCCAGTTCTTCCATAGCTGAAAACTTGCAAAGCTGG
The DNA here is from genome assembly GCA_038087875.1 of Malacoraja senta. Taxonomy (NCBI): domain Eukaryota; kingdom Metazoa; phylum Chordata; class Chondrichthyes; order Rajiformes; family Rajidae; genus Malacoraja; species Malacoraja senta. The sequence continues at coordinate 10,664,482 of CM075988.1, read as the reverse complement.
ATCAACAGAGTACATTAAGATTGGAGGTTGTGTAATCAATCTGTGGATTGTGAATGTTCTCTATATACTCTTGAAGTGGTCAGCGACTTCCCGATTGAGCAATCTTCGTTAGTCTTAATTGAAGAAATGCCTCATTTCATACTAATTGAAGAATTGGGCAGCACGATGGCGCAGCGGTAAAGTTGATGCCTTTTACAGTGCCTGAGACCCGGGTTTGATCCTGACGACGGGTACTATCAATAAAGAGCTTGTATATTCTCCCTGTGACCTGCATAGGTTTTCCCAAGGGTGCTCCGCTTTCCTCCCACACTTCAAAGACATACAAGTTTGTAGGTTAATTGGTTTCAGGAAAATTGTAAATTGACCCTAGTATGTAAGATAGCGCTAGTGCATGGGGATCTCTGGTCGGCACGGACTTAGTGGGTCAAAAGGCCTGTTTCCACATTGTACCTCTATACTAAACTAAACTAAACTAAATGCTTCTTCCAGCATACATTGGCTGTGTCTGTACCCTTACCTTATCCACCTTTGCTCTCACGACTCTAAAAGTGCGTGTTTAATTTTTAAAAACGCTCGAGAATCTACAAATGATATTGGTATTGACTAGATTTGAAGATATATTTGAAAGTGCAATAGAGCTCAGTTTGTGCAACACATTGCTGTGTGCATATAACACCTTGTATTATTGAAACAACTTGAATGGAAGATATTCAAACATCTAATTTAGGCTTAACTGAGCAGTTACCACATGTTGCAAAAATAGTCAAAGAATCCACATCTGCGAATAAAATTACCCAACAAATTAACCTTGCTGCTTGGCTTCATTCTAGTCGCCCAATTATAATGTGTCCTTCCTCCAGATGTGACATGAATTGTATGTTGTGTGGACACAAAAGTCTCAGTATAATTGGAGAGAACAACCTGCGAATGAAGCTAACAAACTGACAGCATGCTGATCTACGGCAACCAGGGTGAGAGACCCCCAGGAACTAATCACACAATGTAGCACCAGAAAGTCCTCCATGTGGAGATGTTATTCCTGAATGCAGGATTTCTACGTGCGACGTATTTTTTAATGTTTTGCTCAATTTTGAGTGTGATTCACAAAGCCCCGAAATTGAACAATAAAATTCTTACTCACACCAGCAGCATAACAGGTTTGAAGTTCGTATTGTTCGACAGCCTGATAGACAATAAGAAGAAGCTGTTTCTGAACCGGGATGTTACATTTTTTCAGACTCCTATGCCTTCCTGATGGTAGATCCTTAAAGATGCTGGCTGCCTCTTTTTTTTCTACAGCGCCTCTAATAGGTCCCTTCAATGGTAAGAAGTCAGTGTTGACCACAGTCATGATAGTGTTGATCACTTTTTGCAATCTCTTTCGTTCCTGGGAGTTCAAGTTGCCAAACAAAGCCATGTTGCACACCAATCAATTTGCTCTCTACCGTATACATTTAAAAGTTCACTAAAGTATTCATCAACATATCAAAATCTCCTTTAATCTTTGTAGATTGGTTATTGCATGTGAACCAATGATAGTAGAAATAGCATCACTAACCCCACCTTACTGTATGATTCATACTAACACCCACTTCCTATATTGGTCAGTCCTGGAAGCAGTAACGATGAACTAACAACTAACAACCTGCTGTGTATACTATGTGTACCGATTAAAGATGATCTTGAACTCCAGATTGTACAGTTTGCTTATTTACAATCTTCTAAAGAAGTAGAGGTATTGAAGAGTTTTCTTTATGATTGCATAAATTTGATGTGCTTTCTTTCTGATAATATAAATTTGTTGGGACCAGAACAGATCTTCAGAGATATGCACATCCAGGAACTTGAAGTAATTAATTCTCAACTACCAACTTGTTAATGAAGGCAGTTTTGTGGATCCTCAAGGAAAATTTCAAGGAATAAGGTCTAACACGTGTATCTATCAGTATCCATCCATTTCTTCTGCAACAGTCCACCATAGTGCCAGATAAAATTAATACAAACTGAATATGGAACTGCAAAATAATACAAAGTCCTTAAACAGAGATTTCTCCAGTATTTTACAAAGAAAGTCTGAACAGCACCTCATATTTCGCTTGGGTAGTTTACACCCCAGCAGTATGAACATTGACTTCTCTAATTGCAGATAGTCCTTGCTTCTCCCTCCTTCCCCACCCCCTTCTCCAACCCCTTCCCCACCCCCTTCCCAGCTCTCCCACAAGCCTACTGTCTCCACATCTTCCATACTTTTACCCACCCCCCCAACATCAGTCTGAAGAAGCGTTGCCTATTCCTTCTCTCCATAGATGCTGCCTCACTCGCTGAGTTTCTCCAGCATTTTTGTCTACCTTCGATTTTTCCAGCATCTCCATTTCTTTCTTAAACATCTCTTGTTTGATGATATGTTGTATTCTCCATGATTCTGCTCTCTGAGAACACAAGCTTTGCCATCTGCAGCATCAGTCGGAGGTGGAGCAAGAGAAGGAGGAGAAAGAGGATGAAGAATGAGAAGAAGGAAAAAAATGGAAGAGGGCAGCCATTGGCAAGGGTAGTCGTTTCTGGATATTCTCTACAGGTTCATTTTATCACTGTGGGGTTCAGATTCTGACCCCTTACTGTCCAATGTGGGCTCACATGAAGAGGTATTCTGTGTCTCCATGCAACAATACCTTGCCAGCAGAGTTGTGACAATAATTGACAAGTTAACATTGTGCCATAAAACCCATAATAATTTCCTCTTGGCAGTCGTCATCTTTACCATCAGTCTTTCACTGTATCCGCAAGTTAACCAGTGGCCACGAACAACGGTGGGCCAGCCATTCAGTCACTCGGTTATGCAAGAACCCTTTAGTCTGCCACAAGGTACTCCTTCCAGCTTCACAGAAAGCCATGAATGATTGCCACATTTTGTTGCAGTGGTCCCCGACCTGCCTCTCAAAGTCACTGAAGATTTGATTCATTTAATGCAAGGTATCACACTTACAACCACCCTGAACTTTCTCAGTGGGCCACCACAGCCATAATGCATCCGCGATGTGTAAATCAACCCGATATCCTTGTCAGCAAAGTAAAGCTCAAACTCTGAGATTTTGAAGGACGAAGGAAGCAATCCGTTAGTTAGCAAAGCATCGGCATGATATACTGTAAGGAGTGTACCATATTAACGTGGTATGTGCATTTCATATACTCACTCATTCACTTCATTGGAGTTGACAACCTATCAATATTGTGTAAGATCCATCAGTGCATGCACAATCAGGTTTGGATGGCAGGGAGTCAAAGACAATTTGGGTATTTCAATGTGTGTTTACCTTCTGCCAGCTCCAATCTTCCATGACTGTGGAAAGAGAAACTTGAATCAGGTTTCATGCTTATTATTGTCACATGTACCAAGGTAAAGTGAAAATCCTTGTTTTGCATGCTCCCCAAATAGATATACTATACAAAAATGCCATAATTTCAAGCTTAAGTACAATAAAGGGGAAGAAACTAAGTGCAGAATATAGTTCTCAGCATTGCAGCACCCAGGTCAAGTCAAGAGAGTTTATTGTCATGTGCCCCAGATAGGAGAATGAAATTATTGCTTGCTGCAGCACAACAGAATATTGTAAGCAAAAATACAGAACAGTTCAGTTCAATATACACATAAATAAGCAGATATACATAAATAAGTGCAATAGGCTTTTACAGTTCAGAGTCTGTTTGTTGGCGAGTATAATAGCCTGATGGCTGTGGGGAAGCAACTGTTCCTGAACCTGGATGTAACAGATTTCAGGCTCCTGTACCTTTTGCCCGATGGTAGCGGAGAGATGGGTGCGTGGCCAGGATGGTGTGGGTCCTTGATGATGTTAGCTGCCTTTTTGAGGCAGCGACTGCGATAGATCCCTTCGATGGTGGGGAGGTCAGAGCCGATGATGGACAGGGCAGTGGTTACAACTTTCTGCATCCTTTTCCGCTCCTGGACGCTCAAGTTGCCAAACCAAGCTACGATGCAACCAGTCAGCATGCTCTCTACTGTGCACCTGTAGAAGTTCGAGAGAATCCTCTTTGACATACCGACTCTCCGTAGTCTTCTCAGGAAGTAGAGGTGCTGATGTGCTTCCTTTATAATTGCATCAGTGTGCTGGGACCAGGAAAGTTCTTCGGAAATGTGCACGCCCAGGAATTTGAAGTTCTTGACCCTTTCCACCATCGTCCCGTTGATGTAAACAGGATTGTGGGTCCTTATCCTACCCCTTCCAAAGTCCACAATCAGTTCCTTGGTTTTGCTGGTGTTGAGAGCCAGGTTATTGTGCTGGCACCATTTGGTCAATCGGTCTATCTCACTTCTATACTCTGACTTGTCCCCATCAGTGATTTGTCCCACAACAGTGGTGTCGTCGGCGAACTTGATGATGGAGTTTGCACTATGTCCGGCTACGCAGCAATGAGTATAGTATGAGTAAAGTTCCATAGACAAAGCCCAATGTCCACAATGGAGTAGAGGTGAATGCTTTTATACCTTAGCTTATGGAAGGACGATTTCAGAAGCCTGATAACAGTGGAGAATCTCTGTGGGAACGTCCCACCAAACACTCATCATTCACCGCAAATACAAATCCTGACCACTAATAGCGATTACCAAAATATTTAATATGTTCAATGTCAACAAAGACATGGAATTATTAACAAATTGTTAACTGTATTCCGTAGTGCCTACTTTTTACTTGTCCTCCTTGGGATGGAGTTTACAAGCTGCGTTGGACATACAATGCTCCCCTTGGTACTGCACTACCTTGCCACAGACTTTATAAGTAGTAATGTTCCTCCTATTGGAAAATTGTGCTTGGCATCTTTAGATGTAGGGAGGCTGGTGCACAGATAGCCACCACAGGGATCCTGGCAGAGAGAGACCTGTTTCCATCGGCATGGACTCCACAACAATTGAGTGTCTCTCCCCACTGCAGGCTTTTTCCATATTCTCGGCTGTTATGGTGCTCCATCTGCTGGCCAGCCACCATCCCCCTCCTGTTCCACCATCGAGGTGCTCTAAAATGAATGATAGCAGATGATTATTCAATGAGTGGTGCAGAGTTTTGGAAGACAGCCACAGTGAAGTAGTTAGGAGATGGGGGTCTGTTGATGGGCACACTGACCCGGATCGGCATATTAAATGGTTAAACTACTTGGGCTGATGAGACAACAATACAATGGCATTACTCTGACACTCACCTTTTCAGCAACCTCTTGTAACTAATTTGATTTCAGTTCAATTTGGTCATCTTTTCCCACTTGCACAGGGTGCTTCCACTTTAAGCTTATTGTTGGCATCTCGTTATTTCTAGTCCACCATGTGAAGCCGACTGTGCAATGGCCCCAGCTGTGGTTAAAGGCAATTATCACCTTTCAGTTGGTCTGTCAGACTCCCCGTATTATGCGATAAGTGTTTTCAAACCCTCTGTAAAAAAATGCTCATACAAATTTCTCATGTGAATGGGAATAGGCTAGGGTCTCAGCATATAGCCATTTCACACCACATTTTTCAGTGTGATCAAATCTCTTTAATTGATTTGAGACTGCATGACCCTTTTCAGCAGTCTCACAGCAAAAATTCCTGCTTTATAATACAGTAACATTGGTTTGCATTGTTGAAAAAAATATTATGCTCCCAAATCAATTAAGTAACAATTCAATGATTCTTTCCAAGAAGATGCAGTCATGGGATGGACAGTCTTATGGCTTAAGGGTATCCATTAAATTTGTCCATCAACGTCTAGTCTTGATGTTGAAGTATAATGTTGATTCTTATAGAACTGCAATGCAGTAGGTTGATAATTGACCCATCACCCGTGTCAGTACTTCAGCTTTTCTCATTGTGCTTCATCAATGACTTCACTTGAAATGCACAAACATTTATATCCACAAAGGCAGCTTTTCCATTGTGGTTCCTGGATGATTTGAATTCAGAAATCTATCAATCTCAATATCAATCAATGACTGAGTCTCCACCATTGGCACAGAGGCTCTGCTGGTGGAGCAGCTGTCTCACAGCACCAGAGACCCAGGTTTGATCCTGACCTCGGGTGCTGTATGTGTGGACTTTGCGCATTAGCCCTGAGATGGCGTGGGTTTCCTCTCGCATCGTAAAGATGGTTTGAGGGATTGTAGATCCCTTTGTAAATTGGCCTTTGTAAATTGAAACCCTGGTGTGTAGGGGGTGAGAAATTAAGATAACATTGAACATGTGTGAAGGGGTGACAGAGAGTCGGCGTGGTCATGGTGGGCCAAAGGGCTTGTTTACATGCTGTATCTCTAAGTGAAAACAAAAACAAAGACGTGCGGATGTAAAGGTTAATAGGCTTTGTAAATGATCCCAAGTGTACTGGAATGGATGCAAAAGTGAGATAACACTAGTGTGTATGGGTGATTGATGGTCAGTGTGGACTCTATGAGGTGAAAGGCCTGGTTCCAAGCCATATCTTTAATTCAACCAAATAAAATAAAATCACTCAACCTGTTAGGATGCTCAGAGTACCTGGACAGATACACACCTGTAGAAAATCCTGGCTTTGAGTGGTATCGGTTGAGCTTATCTTTGTGATGTGCCCCAAATTCACCCTTTCTCCAAGAATCCTGTGAGCGACAGATAGCTCATACTGGTCCTGTTCTTTAGTCTGGAAAATCGTAGGGATGTAACCTGGACATTGCTGGAAGTAACGTGCCAAGGGCTGCCATGTTGACAGGTGACACGAGTTCAAGTCCCACAATGCAAGCTTGGAAATTAAAGTCAAACGCTGAAATCCATTGGGCAGAAAAATAAATGTTGAATTAAAAGATAGCGTCACCAATGCTGTCCTTAAATCTATAGGATTGTAAAAATGTATTTGAATAATTTCTGTGAGAAAATGTGCAGCTATTTTCTGATGGGTTAATTTGACTGCATACTGAGCAACGTGGTTGAGCATTAATTGCCCTCTGAGTTAACTCATGGGCATTAATGATGGACAATAAATCTTGGCATACTCTACTTAAAAATAAATAAAAGATTTCCTGACAAAAATAATAATATCTGCCGACATTTTTTGTGAACAAGCATCTGCAGTTCCATGTGTCAACATCACTGTTTATTATCCAGACCATTTGTCCTTAAGAAGATGTGGAGTTGTGGTAGTCTGTGTGGTGATCTTACCAAGGATAATCCTGAAAAGGATTTTGCAGAAACAAGGAACAACACAAAGTGCTGGAGTAACTCAACGGGTCAGGCAACATCTTTAAAGAAAATGGATGGATGACATTTCAGATTGGGTCCCTAATTCAGACTAATTGTGGTGGGGGGTGGGAGGGAGAAAGCTGGAATGGAGCAGGGCAGGACATAGCCTGCCGAGTGTCAGGTGGATATTGGCAAAGGAGGGTTTGATAGGCAGAAGGTTGGACAAAGGCCAGAGATGAAAGGACCAAAGATGTGAGACAAAAGGATGGAAGAATTGCGAATTGTGAAGCAAGAGGAAGGAATGTAGATGGAAGGGGTGGGGGAGGTCTGAAATAGGTGCAAGTCCAGGTGGGGCACAGGGGAGAGAGAGTGGGAAAGAAAGCTGGAGTGGGGAAGGGGGTGGTTGGTAGCTACCTAAAGTTGGAAATGTGAGGACAGGTTCTGTCAGGCTAAGAAGAGTGTTAGTGGAAGAAAATTGATTGGGTCTCTGTTCAAGGAAGAACTGGAGGGCCTTGGTACCTTCCTTGTGGGGGGTGGAAGTGTAAAGGACTGGACGTTCATGGAAAACATGAGGTAATGAGGGCCTAGAAATTGAAAGTTATGAAGAGTTGAAGGGCATGTAAGGTGTCCTGGATACAGGTCAGAAGGAGATGGAATCTAGGAATTTGGAGATGAGTTCTATGGAGCAGAAACAGGCAGAAACAATGGGTCTGCCAGGGCAGTTCTGTTTGTTAATTTTGGGAAGGAGAGAGAAGTGGGCAGTGCTAGGCCGGGGAATAATATGGTTGGAGGCTATGGAAGGGAGGTTGCCAAAAGTGATGAGATCAGAAACAGTATGGAGGTGATGGCCTGGTGTTCGTCTGCGAGGTCATGGTCAAGGGTAGTATGTCTGTTTTCTGCAAGGATTTTGAATGATCAGCGTTGAAGAAATGCTATTGTACGGTAAGTCAATATCAGAATGATATGTGACTTGGAAAGATACGGCAAGATTGTTGGCTCAAAATAATCAGCATACACCTACAGTTTAATTTCAATCATGGGCTGAGTAGCAGGATGTAACAGAATGCTGCTTCTTGTGAAACCCCAGTTCATTTAAATGTAATGCAAAAGTGAAAGGATGCTCTGAAAAAAGCTGGGAGATAAAATAATGGAGTAACATTACATTTACATTGTTTAAATTGAAGCATCTGACTTTATAGAAACTAAAAGGCCTGTCTCACGAGTCTGCGGTCATTGGCGGCGAAACGGGAAGAATCTGCCGCCATAGACCGCGCACTCGTGAGAACGCACAATTCCGGGGCCGTTCCCAACACCGCACGGTGCTAAAATAAAACCTACACTGTTTAAAACTATATTCTTACCGCACAACCTCCACCAGTGATGCACGAGTGCGGCACGGCCGTCCGCACGGGCCGCCGCCAGTGTGGCTCGAGCGCTGTGCATCAAACTTCCACTGCCACAGCCTCCGCCAGTGAGGCACGTGCCTCCGCCAGTGAGGCACGTGTGCGGCATGGCCGCAGGCACAGCCACCGCTACAGCGCCGCGATCAGGACGGCCGCCGCCACAGCCGCCGCTAGTGAGTCACGTGCGGCGGGCCGACGTCATCGCAGTCGGCCCGCCCTTTTTTTTACTTACCGCAAGCACGTGGGACCAGCCGTATTTGAATTACTCGGCCCCCGCGCAGCATCCGTGCGGCGCTCCAGTGGATAGGCTCGGCGCTCTCGCCGTTGCCGTGCGGTCCCCGCTACCGGCAACGCCGCGCTTCACCGCCGATGACCGCAAACAGGTAAGACAGAGCCTTTAGAAACATGGAAAATGGATGCAGGAGTAGGCCATTTGGCCCTTCAAGCCAGCACCGTCATTCAATCTGATCATGGTTGATCATCCAATATCAGTACCCAGTTCCTGCTTTCTCCCCATATCCCTTGATTCCGTTAGCCCTAAGAGTTATATCTAACGCTCTCTTGAATACATGCATTAATGAAAGATTCACATGCTCCAATCAAAGATATTAGAGTTTAGAATTTAGAGATACAACATGTATTCAGGACATACGGCCTATTGAGTCTGCACCAACCAACAATAACCAGGTATACACTCATTCTGTGTTACCCAACATCTTCATCCACACTGACACAAGAGGGGCAATTTACCGAGGACAATATGTCAACAAATCCGCCACGTCTTTGAGATGTTTTGGGAAGCACCTAGAAAAAACCCATGCAGTCACAGGGAGAACGTGCAACCTTCACACAGACAGCACACGAGGTTGGGATACCGTGAGGCAACAGTTCTACCAGCGGCACCATTGTGCCGCCTTAAAAGCCCTGTCTCACTGTGCGAGTGGACCCACGAGGTACCCCGAGTGAAAGACTCGTCGAAGTGTACGAGATTCCAAGTGTATGATCAAGAGTTTAACCGAGTTCCCATGGGTATGACTAAGTTTGCCGTTTACTTGTCATTTCTGCGATGTTCCAAGTTCGTCTCCCGAGTTATCAAGTTCCTCTCCCGAGTTACTCTTGAGCCAACCGTGAATGAAGTCTGTTTTAATAAGCAACAGTGTTAAAGAAGACATCTCCATCCTGCGGCTTTGAGTTAAGATAGAATTCAGCGCGGCCGCATCTATTGATATGACCTACAAAGGGAAAATGCGCACCGTCCAGTGCCAGAGCAGTTATACTTATGATTTGTTTGAAACAATAGCAGTGAGGAAGAAGCATTCTCACATCTACACCAGTGATAAACCGTACAACTGTAAAGTAAGAGGCTGCGACAAGTCATACACTCACCCTAGTTCTCTTCGCAAACACATGAAAGTTCACTGCAAATCTCCTCCCCCTCCCGCTAGCTCAGGCTATGAGCTTTCAAACACATCTCTGGGGATGGTGTCCTCAGCCGCAGAGACAGTCAGGGGCCGCACTGCCAGCGTGTCCTCGCAAGTAACTAACCTCAACGTATGGTACGTCAGTGAGGGAAGCGGGGTGGCCAACAGCCTGCACGCACCTTCCAACAATGGCACCTCGTCCAACACCGAGGATGAGGAAGTTTACACGAACTCTGATCCCAGAACTATGCTCTGACATAGGTGCGTTGGAGAAGTGTGCAAGTGGGCAAGAGTCAACGCAGGGATAGTGGCAATGGAGCCCATCAACTAAAGGCAGCTAGGATGTCCAATGATGACCATCTTACACCAGCTAGATTCAAACCTCGTAGGAAAGGAATTTAAGGGCTAAGTATCGGTTCTTAAGCAACTTTTTGGCCTCCGTGTCAGTCAGAATTATTGTGTGTACTTCGAGGTAAAAGAGAATCGCTATCTCATTTACTTTCAGACTATAGATATTGATTTTCTGAAATCAGACGTGACTTAAATAGATAAAACATATCATCAGACCCATTTTGGACTGGCAATAGAATCTTCGACCCACGAGAAACACCTCGCTTCTTGGAAGTGATACATACATAGCCGACCTTTGCTTACTCACAAATTAGAGACCATTGTCCGAAAGAAGGGAAATTCTACAATTCTGTAAAATCTTCATGACTACAATCCCTGGAGGGAATCAAAACGGCCATAGCCTTGTGTTCAGTGAAATGACCCAGTGCCACCACGTTCGGTAACGAAGCACAAGCGGCATTCTATTTACACATCCCTAACATACAAAGCTGAATTCGGACTTTCCTGCTATATGTGAAAAGCGTCTTCTATCAGTAAGAGTGAAACTCACAAGGACTCTTTTTGACCCTGAAATCAGAATCGACAATATCTCAACCCTTAAATCCAAGAGCTCTAAGATTCTTTTGAGTGATCTTCTATCCGTCATGGAAAAGTCAAAAATCTCATATTTTACACATAATTATTCAGGCCTTCAGACAAACAAACTAAAGAGCACTAATATGTCCTTAGAGGCCAGAAGATGCAAAAATGACAGGCCTGTCCCTGTAGGATTTGTACATCATTGTTGTGGGCAGCAAGTCGTTGATGTAATCGTTAGCTATCTTAAGATTTTGTCCAGTAATGCTCTTTTATTTGTAAACTATAATTTATTTGCTGATGTGTCATATCTTTCTGCGATAGTACAGACACACCAAATAATTATATTATTACGTTTGGTGCGATATTGTGGTGTTTATGAATCTGTGGTTTCGTCAGACAATTTAATTTTTGATTAATTGAATGAAATGTAAAATGTGAAAAGTAAAATATGTGATTGTTTATTTCTGCTCAATGGTGGTTAATCGTTGTAACTACAGTATTGGTCCATGTTATGATCATGATGCATGTTGCAGTCATCTTGTATTTCCCTTGCATTGACAAACACCACCCAGAACTCCTGATTGAACAAAAATGCAACAAAGACAGTTCCTTTATTGAAATGAATGATCCACGTGTACTTTGTGTTTCAGTGAAAGAGGTTAAACCGTGTGACAGTGTATTTTCCAATTGTGAATAAAGAGATATTGTTTTTCCTCTGTTTTAATAATCGTATTCCATATTAAATGTCTAAATCCTAACAAAGTCAAAACTTGGTTTTTTTTGCGGGGTCTGCGGATGTAGCAACACTCAACTCGATCTTCGATAGTGAAGAATCGAGTAATCTCAGCCAATGATGGAAAGCCAGATGATTTCAGGCCCCGGGAGTGACTTTTATGTTTATATGTTTATTGTTGCACAAGGACCTCTGCCTCTGTGCAAATATTTACCTGTTCAATGGCAGAATGGGAGACATGTAAGAGGCAGGTTGAAGAAGCTACCTGGATACAATTGGCAGCCGGATGTAAAACAGTTCACAATATTATCTGTAATCGTTATTTGAAAACGACGTAAAAAAGGCAAGCAAAAAAGTCACATTTGTTTTCGGAAATCAAAATGTTCTGGAGTCCAAAATTGCAGGGAAACTGGGAGATATATTGGTTGAGGCGAAATCAAGATTTAACGAAGATTCCCGTTTTACAAATCCGGTCGCAGTACACGAATATACCAAACTGTTTTAATATCTCCACATTCAGTTGTAACCTCGCCCCACAAATGTTATACTTGATCATTTACATTTTATTGCACGGTCGCCCCCAGCAGCGCACAAAACCAAAATGCAGCATCAAAAACAATGCGGCAAAATACATCGTTTCCGCAATTCAATTTCTGATTGTCACAGTTCTAGATATGATGACGTTTTTCAAAATTCATCATCTGTCTCAGAGGAACTGAATTTGTCTCTAGGATCATAATGGATATTTAAATTATTATCGTCGACTTTATGTACGTTATGGATGGTATATCCCATGTACCGCTGATCGCACTTCAGGGTCACCTTGTGAAGGTGGATATCATACCACCTAAAAGCGCTGGAGTTACACAAAGACACAGCAGAAATTTGGAAATGTCATCCCATCACACACTCCTTCTCTCCAGAGATGCTGCCTGCCCGCTGAGTTAAAGAGTTCCCACGGTAGACTCACGAGTCACTAAGGTAAACGCACGGGCCACTACGTTCTTACAACGTGTTTAAATGTTTCACATTTTAACCTCAAGAGTACATTTTACTCATGGAAAAGTTTAAACATGTTTGAACTTTTTCAAGAGTTAACAAGTTTAACGGGTACCTGCCGTTAGCGCCAAGAGTCGCTAAGTTGCGTCCACGAGTTCCGACGTTCCCGCTACGTTAATTGTACGTGATTACCACGAGTTAAATTTGTTTTAAACTCGGGGTACCTCGTGGGTCAGCTCGCACAGTGAGACAGGGGTTTTACAGTTGTGCCACTGTGCCCTTTTAATTATTACATTGGCCACACTGGATGCTAAAGTTACTGATCAGAACACTAGAAGCCTAAACTATTAAGTCAAAGACAAGAGTTCAAATCTCACCATGGCAACTGGTGAATTAAAATCAGCTCTTATAATGTGGTTTAAAGAACAGTTGGTCATTATAAAACTGCAAGATTGTTTTTTTATGGAAAATTCTTTTCATTTAGGAAATCAGCTGTCCTTATCTAGTCTGACCTATATGCGACTTCACGCCCACTGTCCTTTGAAATTGCCAAGCAATTTATTTGATTCAAGGGCATTTCTGGGTGGAAAGTAATTGTTGCTCCTGTCAGTGACTCCCACCTCAACTTAATGAATTAAAATACATTATGCACAGGAAGAAAGGGAGGATGTAAACCCTTTTAAAGAGCCACATATTCACCTTAATGCTTGAACAATGAGTGTAAACATCCAAAAGCACATGTTTATTTTCAGAGATAATTAGTTTAGTTGAGTTGAGTTTAGAGATACGGCACGGAAACAGGCCCTTCGGCCCACCGAGTCCGCACCGACTAGCAATCCCCGCTCATTAACACCAGCCTCAACTACCTCCTCTGGCAGCTCGTTACATACACCCACCACCCTTTGTGTGGAAAAAGTTACCCCTCGGATTCCTATTAGTCTTTTCCCCTTCACCTTGAACCTATGTCCTCTGGTCCTCGATTCCCCTACTCTGGGCAAGAGACTCTCTGCATCTACCTGATTTATTCCTCTCATGATTATGTACACCTCTATAAGATCTCCCCTCATCCTCCTGCACTCCATGGAATAGAGACCCAGATTATTCAACTTATCCCTATAGCTCACACACTCTAGTCCTGGCAACATCCTCATAAATCTTTTCTGAATCATTTCAAGCTTGACAATATCTTTCCTATAACATACCCAGAACTGAACACAATATTTTAAATGTGGTCTCACCAATGTGTTATACAACTGCAACATGACCTCCAAACTTATATACACAATACTCTGTCTGATGAAGGCCAAAGTGCCAAAAACCTTTTTGACCACCTTATCTACCTGCAACTCGAGCTTCAAGGAACCATGCACCTGTACTCCTAGATCCCTCTGCTCCACAACACTACCCAGAGAGCAACCATTTACTGTATAGGTCTTGCCCTTGTTCGACGTCCCAAAATGCAACACCTCACACTTCTCTGTATTAAATTCCATCAACCATTCCTCCGCCCACCTGGCCAATCGATCCAGATCCTGCTGCAATCGTTCACAATCATCTTCACTATCTGCAAAAGGATTAATTTTTGTATCATCAGCAAACTTGCTAATCTTGCCCTATATGTTCTCATCCAATTCATTGATATAGATGACAAACAATAATGGGCACAGTAACGAACCCTGAGGCACACCACTAGTCACAGGCATTCAGTCTGAGAAGCAACCTTCCACCATTACCCTCTGCTTCCTTCCATTGAGCAAATTTGCTATCCTTTCAGCTATCTCTCCTAAGATCCCATGCGATCTAACCTTCCAGAGCAGCCGACCATGCGGAACCTTGTCGAACGCCTTATTGAAGTCCATGTACACAACATCTACAGCCTTGCCGTCATCAACCTTTTTGGTCACGTCTTCAAAAAATCAATCAGTGAGACATGGCCTCCCACGTACAAAACCATGCTGACTATCCCTAATTAGCCCTTCCCCATCCAAATGCCTGTATATCACTGGCCTACAGCTCCCAGCATTTTCTCTGCAGCCCTTCTTGGAAAGAGGTACAACATTTGCACCCTCCAGTCTTCTGGCACCTCTCCTGTATTTAAGGAAGACTCATACATTTCAATCAGGGTTCCTGCAATTTCCTCTCTAGTTTCCCACAATGTCCTCGGATATATCAGATCAGGCCCTGGAGATTTGACTACTTTCAAACACAACAGTACCTTCAGTACTTCTTCGACAGTAACCCTGACTGCTCTCAAGATACTTCCAGTGACTGCTCCAATTTCCTCCGCCCTACTGTCTTTCTCCTCTGTAAATACAGAGGAGAAATACTCATTTAGGACCTTGCCCATCTCCTGTGACTCCACACAGAGGTGACCACTTTGATTCCTGAGAAGTCCCAATCACTCTCTAGTTACACTTTTCCCCCTTATGTATCTATAAAATCTTTTGGGATTGTCCTTCTTATGTATTATAATAAGAACATGAGGCGTTACAGTCACATATAAAATAAGCTCTCCTTGCAGTGAGTAATACTAACCTCTGAGATAGCTAAAGAGTAAATGCTCTGGCAAACCTCTTATTTTTTGTTGCATTACTCACATAATACATAGCTTTCATATAAAGCGGATTATCACAAAAACATCACATTCCATTGTTTGGCATCAGCATTATGATTTATTTAAAATATGTGCATTTTCCCTTTACAATTGAGTCATACAGTCATTCAGCACAGAAGCCGACCCTTCGGTCCATGAAGTACCAATCCACATTAATCTCATTTCCCAACACTTGGCACTTAAACTTCAATGCCTTGATGATTCTTACTCAGATACCTTCTAAATATTATGAGAGTGATGCCTCCACTATCTGCTCAGCCAATGTATTCCAGATTGCAACCACCCTCAGGGTGAAAAAAAAATCTTCAAACACCATCAAGCCTTCTTACTGTTTACAATAAACTTATTTGTAAAACACACGATGCTACAGTAACTCAGCAAGTCAGGCAGCATCAGTGGAGAGAATGGATTGTTGACATTTTGGGCCGAGATCCTTCTTCAGACTGAAAACATCCTGAACCACTATCTACCTCACTGATGACCCTCGGACTATCATTGATCGGACGTTACTGGCTTTATCTTGCACTAAACGTCATTCCCTTATCATGCGTCGGTACACCATGAATGGCTCGATTGCAATCATGTATTATCTTTCTGCTGACTGGTTAGCCACAACAAAAGCTTTTCACTGTACACCGGTACACGTGACAATAAACTAAAACAGAACTGAACATCTGCATTTCTTTGTGTCTCCTTCAATCTATTGTCTCTGCAATAAGGAAAGGTTTCTCACTATCTACCCTTTGTCCTGCATTATTTGTATACCTCTGTCAGGTCCTTCATCATCATCCTGTGCTCTGAGCCCAACCGATATGGGATCACCTCTTAACTGATAGGTTATGTTCAGTAAATTTCCTCTGTACAATCCTCCAGTGCACTCATATCTCTAATGTACAAGCAAAGTAATATATATTTTTTCATTTTGCAAGCCAAACTGACTATTCCTTTCCTCATTGTAATAGAATTTAAATTTAATAGGCTGCTTTGCACTTCATTTTCTTATATTTTATGTAATTGTTCCATTAATAGCTGACATGCCAAGAAATTAATGTAGCTGTATTTCATTCCCTGGTAAACTGGAGTGCAGCAGTTTTACACGTTAGACTGTTGTAGCCATTGTTCCCTTTCACCAACAATCTTGAAAACGACGGTGAGGAACTATCCTTTGCTCAGCCAAGACATGCTTCAGAAAACACTCTGGAGAGAAAAAGACCTAGATTGTAATTATCTTTGTTGGTCTCAAACAATGGTTTAAAATATGTCAAGTTAATGACACCGATGTTCCCATTGAGTCTGTCGGCAGTAACAATCACAAATGAGGATGGACTATAACTCACGTGTATCTCTGTGTAATAATATTACACTCTAAGCTTTTTGAAAGTAGGGTGCTATCTGTGTGGAGTTTGTACATTCTCCCTGTGACCACGTGCATTTTCTCTGGGTGCTTTGGTTTCCTCCCGCACTCCAGAGACGTGCAGGTTTGTAGGTTAATTGTCTTCGATCAAATTGTAAATCGTCCCGAGTGTGCAGGATAATGCTATGTGTGCGGGGTGATTGCTGGTCAGCATGGACTCAGTGGGCCAATGGGGCAGCTTCTGTGCTGCATCTCTAAAGCATAAAGTCTAACTTACATTCTTAACTTCAACATAGTAGATTCGTTTCTGCAGAGTCCAGGACGAGGGATGGTATCAATGTTCAGCAATGTCCAGGGGAGGTTGCTGATGGGGACCTGATAATCTCCAGGAACTACTCTGACAATGTGGAGACAGAGAGGTTCTAGTGTGCAAGAAGTGCTAGTGAAATGGAACTGTGTGTGATCACTTTGCTCTCCATGTATTCGGCTGATAATATATGCTGGCTGGATGATGGATAAGTGAGAGAGACTAAGGGGGGGGGGGAAGGGAAATCTTTGCAGGTAATTCTCTTGAGTCAATTGGATATATTTTAAGGGAAGCAAATGACTGTGACCCATCCACCTGGATGATGGTGAACTCAGGTGGGATGATGATTGTGGGTGGGATTGTGGTCAACCTTAATAAATTGCATGTGTAGGAAAGAACTGCAGATGCTGATTGAAATCAAAGATAGGCACAAAATTCTGGTGCAACTCAGCGGGACAGGCAGCATCACTGGAGAGAAGGAATGGATGACGTTTTGGGTCGAGTCCCTTTTTCAGATTAATAGAAGACTTAACAAACTGCAGACATCTCAAGAAGGGCAAGGCAGGATGGGGTACATACAGTGCACAGTATGCATATTTTGATAAGGATTTTGTAGGAAGGAACCATAGATGCTGGTCTACACCGAAGATAGACAGAAAATGCTGGAGTAACTTAAAGGGTTAGGAGAAAGGGAACAGGTGATGTTTTGGGTCTTCAGAAGGGTCTCGAGGCAATTAACCTACAAACCTGTACGTCTTTAGAGCTCCCAGGAAAAACCCATGCAGGTCACGGGGAGAACGTAAAACTCCGCACAGACAGCACCCGTAATCAGGATCGAACCCGGGTCTCATGCGCAGTAAGACAGCAACTCTAATGCTGTGCCACCATATCACGCTCTTCTCCTTCTACCTCCCAAAGGCCTCCCTTCCGTCTATAGTTTACCATCTGGCCACCTCCCTCAATCATCGTCCATTGCTTTGTCTTGCTGAAGTAAGCTTTATAAATCCTCCTGGTCAGGATGAGCACATTTGGTTGCTGCTTGCATGAGATAGAGATAATTCTTATGCTTTATAAGTTATCACTGCTGTGTATTCAGTAGTGTTTGCTCGAATGGATGTGATGAGAATATTGAGTAACTGCGATTCGGACATATCTTTGCAGTTACATTCTCAGCATCCTGGACACACTCCAGTTTCTCGAGGCTGTTTTTTCCTGCAGCAGCCAAGAGTTAACTTCCTGCTTCCAGCTCCTAGGTGCACAATTACTGTGATTAATTGCAGAAGTGCACATTAAGATGATGGGGAGAGGACTTATTTTAGTCTGAGGTGATGAAACAGATTTAGCTGCTTGACACATACTCTTAGCGGTTGCTTTAATGTTTTAATATTCACGTCGAAAATTGACACCAGCATCACACGAACTGCATCCTGCTTAATTATTCTCTGAATGTTTGTGCTCATCAAGGGGAGGTATGCCAGTGACAGGGAGAAATCCACTATCACGTCAAGGTCAAATTGAATGAATGTTTAATTGTGTACTCTAACTCCCTGCAGAAATCAAAGATTACCCCTTGAGGAACAAAATGCAGGCTGCTGGAGGGACTCAGTGGGTCAAGCAGAATCTATGGAAGCAAAGGAATGATTGATGTCTTGGGTACTCGTGTAGATTCTTGACGCAAATTATGGATCATCCCTTTGTGGAATCTTGACCCATAATTTAGACCCTCCACAGATGCTGCTTGACTTGTTGAGCTTCCCTAGTGCTTTGTTCTTAGCTCCAGAGTCCAGCATCTGCAGTCTGAAGAAGGGTCTCGACCGGAAACATCACCCATTCCTTCTCTCCTGATCAACGATAGTCAACTTATTTCCTGTGCATCTGATCTTTGTCTCTAAAGATTGGCAAATAAAGACAATTAGACATTTGCAATGTTCCAATCCATTGGCATTTAACATGTTTTTTTGTGCAATTAATGGTATAACGGTGATGGCACTGTTATGTTGACTAGAAGCTGATGTCTTGTGTATAAGATCCATACTTATGTATGTTAAAGGAGACAGGCTTGCCCCAGACATTCTGTGAGCTACCTTTGGCGAGATATAGCAGGATTATCTTCAATGGCCCATCGTAGATGACGATAACATGGTTGTGCAGGACTTGCACAAAACCTGTGCATGGGAGAGATTAAGGCTGTTGAACACGAGCAACCCCACCCTCTCGGCCACAGGAGGTGGATTCCAGTGGCACGGTTACACGTTATGGCTGGAAACTCCCTTGGCTGCAGTGGATGGTCATGTCTTCTCTTGTGCGTTGACATGCCCTTTGCACTCCACAGTGCACTGCTGAGCCGCCTTCCTGGCCGTTGAACCCTCCAGTGGATTTCTTCCACCCAATCCACCTAAACAGACTCCGCATGCCGGGCTGAACAAACTCCTAAACTCACCAAGGGTTCGAGATCCGCCGGCTATTCTCACATGGTTTTCCAGGGTGTGGCAGCTGTTGCATGCTAACAGCTTCTTGGAACCACAGGTGAGAGGTGGCTGCCAGGTGAGGACAAAAGGTGGGCAAACTACCCCCAAAGGAGCACGAAATATCCTCCATCGGACACTCTCCCTCCATTATCGGGTGCCATTTTGAACATGAGCAAGAAATAATCTCAGGCCAATTCCTAAACAAATGCTTAAAAACATATTTTCTGATCACTGGTTTATTTGGTTATAGGGCCTTATTCTGCATAAATTATTTGCTGTGTGTACAATACAGTAACTGCACTTCAAAAATACCTCGTTGGCAGTAAATCATCTTGGGACATGCAAGGCAGTGTGCCACCGATCTGCCACTAACCCTGACACTACTGATTGGCTTCCTCTTTGGCTCTGCCTGGGCCCACCCCACACATCTGAACTCCCAGCACTGCAGGTCAGCTGGCAACCCCAAACATTCAAAAGAACGTCTGCTTTGGTCTGCCCTTTTTACACCTTACATTCTCTTTGTACCTTTCCAGACCTCTAGTTAACCTTTCCCCTGACTCTTACTCTGAAGAAGGGTCTCGGCTCGAAACTCACCCATTCCTTCTCTCCAGAGATGCTGCCTGTCCCAAAATGTTCCAGCATTTTGTGTCTATATTCAAAAGAAAGACCTGTTTTGAGACCTATTCAAAAAAATAATTAATAGCTAAATAAATAAAAATGATTATAGATCTAAATGTGGAAAGAATAAAACATTTCAGATACAATTACTACCTTTAAGAGGCATCTAGACAGACACTGTAATTTGCAAGGCACAGGATACTGTATGGTTCTAATGCTGGCAAATGTGATCAGTGCCAATGGACAGAAGGGATAGGATTGTGATGGGCTGAAGCATCAATTTGTGTGTAGTACAATTGTATGAATATAACTTCATGCATCTATTTTGATTCACGATTTATATCAGTATCGCATGGAATGTATCCTGCTTAATTATTTTACGTGTGTGGTTATGAAGGTGTGACGTCTCCATGTGGAAGATATCCCTCTGGCTGAATATAATATTTTATTTTCTTTGAGATACAAGGACCTGTTGATGCTGGTTTACTAAAAAAACACAAACTGGTGGAGTAACTCAGCGGGCCAGGCAGCACCTCTGGAGGGCATGGCAGGGTGATGTTTTGGCGTGTAAGCTAAGGAGAGACGAGGAATGAAAGTGAAAACTTTTTTATCTCTAGCCTTTGTCCACTCATCTTGTCAATGGAATCCCCCTTCACCTGTATCTACCCATCACTTGGCAGGCTTTCTCCTGCCCCCAGCACTTCTGTTTTCTCCCCCCGACTACAGTCAGTCTGAGTAAATAGAAGGCGGTACAATGGTGCAGCAGTAGAGTTGCTGCCTTACAGCGCCAGAGACCCGGGTTCAATCCTGACTACGGGTGTTGTCTGTACGGCGTTTGTACGTTCTCCATGTGACCGCGTGGGTTTTCTTTGGGTGCTCCGCTTTACACCCACACTCCAAAGTCGTGTGTTGGTTAATTGGCTGCTGTAAATTGTAAATTGTCCCTAGTGTGAGTGATAGTGCTAGTGTATAGGTCGACGCGGACTGGGTGGGCCGAAATGGCCTGATTCCACGCTGTATCTCTCAAAAGTCTCTGAAGTGTCCCAACCCGAAACATGAGTTATCCATCTCATCCAGAGATGTTCCCTGGTCCGCTGAGTTACTCCAGCACTTTCTGTGATTTTTTTGTTTCATTTCTTAGTCATGTGCATTTCTTCCAAAAAAAAACAATGTATATTCTAACAGCATCTGAGCAAAGAAAGATAAAAAAAGGTCACACTCTCAACATTACTCTGTTATCGAGGCTTGACACTAGACTGCTGTTTCAGCTTACAAAAGATACAAAGTGCGGGAGTAACCCAGCGGGTCAGGCAACATCTCTGGGGATAAAGAAGGGTCTGATGAAGAGGCCCAATGCCCTTCTTTATCTCCAGAGATGCTGACTGACCCCCTGAGTTAATCCAGCACTTTGTGTCTATCTTTGGTATAATCCAGCATCAGCAGTTATTTGGTTCAGGGGTATTGCCTCCAGCATCTTCAAGGTCGGCTGTATGTGGTGCACAAAGACGTCTGGGCAAGGAGAATGACTTCAGTTCACAGGCGGATCTGGTTGAATGCAATGGAGGAAGGCCCTGCAGGAGCCTGGGTCTTACCTGGATCAGGGACTAGTCAACATAGACCGAATGTGCAGGCGGACCGGACCGTGGAAATGGCGCCAAAACATGGCGGCATCTGCATGTGTAAATATGCAAAAAGAATTTCACTGTGCAGTTGCACATGTGACCAAGAAAGCTCCATTGAACCATTGAAGGATTGTTTTTATGTTTCAGATTACGAGTCTTGTATGGATGAGAATCAGACAAAGTGAGCTCAAATTCACACACACATGGCGTGAATGCACATTAATTTGTTAGAAAACCAAGCCAAATACATATAATACCTATATGATTCAGTGCATTGTCCATATTTTATCTTTTGCAAACTATGCTGTTAGCAGTTTATTGACTGTAAGTAGCTTTTTGTATGAAGTTCATGTCCCCAGAATTAAAATGGCAGGCACATACATTGCTGTCACAAGTGGTTCCATTTATGAGAATGACAGTAAATCATTTGCAATGTACCAATAATAATTAATGGTTAAGACCTTTTCAAAAAAAGTAATGACATTCTTTATCAAAGTAAATTCTAAGAAATGTATTAATCCATCTGAAAAGGACACTCAACTGGTGGGAAATAACTCAGTAAGAAGTTTGATGAAGCCATTCCGGAGTGAAGTTCATGGAGATTCTAGTAATTGATTTAATGGAAAGATAATAGTCTTAAAAGCAACAGTTGGTGCAAATTCTATTGTATGTGCAACCATGTTGAAGGGAATGAGTACTGGATGGATTTGTCATGGATCAAAACACTCTCTTAACACATACTGTTTGAAAGCAACACTCACAAAAGTTGCAAGGTTTCAGACAGAATCATTTTCTCCCATAAATCACAAGGGGTAGTATTGGAGGTCGACAAAGCTGGACCTTGCTTGGATGAGTACGAGGTGAGCGAAATGAGAAGAACAGTCACAAAGTGAGAGAAAATCTGAATTCAGTGAACCACGGGGCCCAAATATGAATTGGGAGTCGTACGGTTATAAGACTGCACGCGGTTTTAAGGGCCGGAGGAAGGAATATAAAACACAGATGGCCAGTTAATGATTGACCCACATTCAAAGCATTTGACAGCATTTTAATAGGAAATAAAGATTAGAAAACACCTTCTGAGTTGGTACTCCCTCAACTCTCTTAGAAACATAACGTGTTTGGAGGAAGAAATATTTCTTCACTCGCCAGTAATTTACAATGGCTAATTAATATCCTAACCCGTCTGTGTTTGGGATGTGGGGAAGAAACTGGAGCACCCAGAGGAAATCCACAGGGAACTCCACCCAGATAACATTGGAGGTCAGGGTTGCACCTCGGTCTCTGGCTCTTGCTACCCACTCCCACAAAGACCACTTTGCCTTTGTTTCCCCCCAAAGTTTCAACAAAGCCCAGCATCAGGTTGAGCAACAGCTTTGCATCAGTCACGAGTGTTTTATTTGCATGTGTGCCAAAACAGAAATTCTTGATCAAGCTTTCGATAAAATTAATTTGTCTTGTGTGCAAATAAAGATTGATGTATGAGAATTATTAAGGCAATGATTTCAGAGTTATAGTGTTACTCTCACTGGCCATTGTGGGTTTGGCAGATGCAAATGAATTAGTGAACATCTCACCTTAAGTCATGGGAGACTGCATCTATCAGGACTTAAGGCAAGATTTAACAATTTCAGGTGACTGGATTTCCCTTTCTCTCTCCTTGGAAACGGCCTAATCTACATTTTTTATTTTGGTGTTGAAAGAGGAATTTGTGACGTCTAGGGAGAGATGTAGCACGGAAACAAGCCCTTCAACCCAATGAGTCTGCACTGATCAGCCATCACCCCATACACTAGCACTATCCTACATACTAGCAGACAAATAACCTACAAACCTGCACATCTTTGGAGTGTGGGAGGAAAGTGGAGCACCCGGAGAAATCGGTGCAGTCCCAGAGAGAACGTACAAACTCCACACAGATATTACCTGTAGTCAGGATTGAACCTGCGTCTCTGGTGCTGTAAGGCAGCAACTCTCTACCACTGTGCAACTTCTGAAGTTCTGATAATCCTCTGGATATTTATCTTGAAAATCCAATTCAGAAAACATAAGAAGCCCATGACGAAAGTTTTCAGGGCATTCAGGTCTTTAGCAAGGAGCAGAGGGAAGGTTGGAATGAGATTCTGTGGAGATGTTGAACATTATGTGTGATGCAGATGAGGCAAAAATAAAAATATTCAATTTCTTGGTAAATTGGCAATCACTGTGCAAAATATGTTCCCGTTAAAATACCAGTCATGGATAAAAATCGATCAAAGAAAGATTTAAAAGCAGAGTTGCGGTATTAAGTAGAAAGCTCCTTCTATAGACACCACAAACAGAGTTAATATTTCCTTCTGAGAAAGACACAAAATGCTGGAATAACTCAGCGGGTCAGGCAGCATCTCCGGTGAAGCGTGGATAGGTGACGTTTCGGATCGAAACCCTTCTTGATATTTCCTCCTGCTAGTCAGAAATTAAGCTGGGAAATTATATAGATAAAACCTATTTAGAGTTATTAGAATAACTACTAGAAACAGCAACACCATGGAGGGTTATGTAGATTTTGTAGATCATTGGTGCTACGAGCATAAAAGATGATACATCTGGCCTGAGGTGTAATAGAAGTAACATAGAAAATCAGACTAAATCGACTCGACATCAATCTTTAGAACAAGACTGATAAAATGGTATCTTCAATTCCATTGTGTATCATGAAAGCAGTAAAGCAGTTGAAATTAAATAAGAATGTCTGAAACTACCTTGACCAGATGTAATAAACTCCAACAATATAAACAAGAAATAAGGGGCAAGTGTTGCTTATTTGTTCATGCCACATTTACAGCATAGTAAGGAGATAAAGAGTGAATTGAATTTACTCCAATTTTCAGGAAGTGCTTGCCATAGCTTCACAAACAGTTTTTTTTCTTAAGTAAAATACAATTAGATTCAATGGCAGGTTTAGTAGAGTAAACAAAACATGAAGACAGCGAAGAATGATGATGAATGAAAACAATGCTAAGGCACGTCTGTTGTGATTAATAATTCTGAACTTCAAACTGAAGTGTGGGCTGGCTGGGGAGCTGAACCTGTCAGTTCATATGTGTAGGAAGGAACTGCAGATGCTGGTTTAAACCAAAGATAGACACAAAATGCTGGAGTAACTCAAAGGGACAGGCAGCAGGGGGTCTCTGCAGGCGGGTCTCGACCTGAAACATCACCCATTCCTTCTGAAGAAGGGTCTCGACCTGAAACATCACCAATTCCTTCTGAAGAAGGGTCTCAACCCAAAACGTCACCCATTCCTTCTCTCCAGAGATGCTGCCTGTCCCGCTGAGTTAGTCAAGAATTTTGTGCCTATCTCAGGTTTTAACCAGCATCTGCAGTTTCCTTCCCACCCATTCCTTCTATCCAGAGATGCTGCCTGTCCGTCTGAGATACTCCAGTATTTTGTGTCTATCTATCAGTTCACATCTTTCCTGTGTCCCTGTTATCTCAGTGTGCACCTATTTCCACCACTATCCTGCCCTTTCTCCCACCTCCTCCCCACCCCCCCCCCCCCCCTCACATATATCTCTCCCTCTGGCTTTAAATTTAACTCCTCTTCTCGCCTTATCTAACACTCTCTTATCTCCTTCTCATCTCTAGCCGTTATCCACCTATCTGCCAATTGAACCCCCTCACCTGTATCCATCTATCACTTGCCAGGCTTTGTCCTGCCCCCATATCTTTTCCAGCTTTCTCATCTCCCCACTACAATCAGTCTGTAGATGGGCACAGACACAATATGTCATCCATTCATTCCCTCCAGAGATGCTGCCAGACCTGTTGAATTACTCCAGCACTTTGTGTTTAGTTCACAAGGCCCCACATAAGAGATTAGTATACAAACTTAAAGCACACGGTATTGGGGGTTCAGTATTGATGTGGATAGAGAACTGGCTGGCAAACAGGAAGCAAAGAGTAGGAGTAAACGGGTCCTTTTCAGAATGGCAGGCAGTGACTAGTGGGGTACCGCAAGGCTCAGTGCTGGGACCCCAGCTATTTACAATATATATTAATGATTTGGACGAGGGAATTGAATGCAACATCTCCAAGTTTGCGGATGACACGAAGCTGGGGGGCAGTGTTAGCTGTGAGGAGGATGCTAGGAGGCTGCAAGGTGACTTGGATAGGCTGGGTGAGTGGGCAAATGCATGGCAGATGCAGTATAATGTGGATAAATGTGAGGTTATCCACTTTGGTGGCAAAAACAGGAAAGTAGACTATTATCTAAATGGTGGCAAATTAGGAAAAAGGGGAGATGCAACGAGACCTGGGTGTCATGGTACACCAGTCATTGAAAGTAGGCATGCAGGTGCAGCAGGCAGTGAAGAAAGCGAATGGCATGTTAGCATTCATAGCAAAAGGATTTGAGTATAGGAGCAGGGAGGTTCTACTGCAATTGTACAGGGTCTTGGTGAGACCACACCTGGAGTATTGCGTACAGTTTTGGTCTCCAAATCTGAGGAAAGACATTCTTGCCATAGAGGGAGTACAGAGAAGGTTCACCAGACTGATTCCTGGGATGTCAGGACTTTCATATGAAGAAAGACTGGATAGACTCAGCTTGTACTCGCTAAAATTTAGAAGATTGAGGGGGAATCTTATAGAAACTTACAAAATTCTTAAGGGGTTGGACAGGCTAGATGCAGGAAGATTGTTCCCGATTTTGGGGAAGTCCAGGACAAGGGGTCACAGTTTAAGGAAAGGGGAAATTCTTTAGGACCGAGATGAGAAAAACATTTTTCACACAGAGAGTGGTGAATCTCTGGAACTCTCTGCCACAGAAGGTAGTTGAGGCCAGTTCATTGGCTATATTTAAGAGGGAGTTAGATGTGGCTCTTGTGGCTAAAGGGATCAGGGGGTGTGGAGAGAAGGCAGGTACAGGATACTGAGTTGGATGATCAGCCATGATCATATTGAATGGCGGAGCAGGCTCAAAGGGCCGAATGGCCTACTCCTGCACCTATCTTTATGTTTCTATGTTTCTATCTTTACAAGCTATTTGATGGAGACCACTTGAACGGATCCTTGTACAGTATTAAGGGCCTGTCCCACTACGGCGACCTAATTTGCGAGTTTAGGAGAGTTTGCGCTCGCCTCAAGCTCGCAGCATGGTCGACACGTGGTCGTACGTGGTCACTGGTAAGTCTCCTTCATGGTCGAGAGGAGTTCCCGCATAGTGGTTACTACTCGTGGCCTCAGTTTGGTCGCGGAAAATTTTTCAACAAGCTGAAACATTTTCTGCGAGTAAAAATTGGTCGGCATGGAGAAAATCGATACTTTGGAACTCGTAGTGCAGTGGTAGTGGGGTTGCCATGTTGTTGTAGGTAGTCGAGGTAGCCATAGGTAATCTCCTTTGCTGACCAGGCATTTTATTGGCTCATTGGGGAAAAATGTAAGCACGAGTTTTCAGAACCAAGGAAAACCTACCGGCAATGTTAAATGCCCGCTAAACTTCACAGCTGTGTATCTCTGGCTTATTAAAAGTTGTCTGGCTTCTTAAAAGTGTCTCCACTCCTTCTTCTCACCCCCCCCACCCCATCTCCCCCTTCTCCCCTCCCCCCTCCCCCCCCCCCGCTCTTTTAAAGGACTTACCGTACACTGTGCCAGCCGTCTTTAACCTTCCTGTTCATCGCGGGTATCACCTTGGCTTTGCACCGTGTGAATTTCAGACAGCGCTCCCCCGCTTTCGCTGGCTCCCACCTTTGCATGTGTTTGTGTGTGTGTGTGTTCAACGCTGCCGGACGATCCAGCTCGCGGTTTTTCAGGCGAGTGCCCCCGAGCTTGAAGGTCGCAGACAGTTTGCTGAAAAGTCGCGTAAGTGGGACAGGCCCTTTAGGAACCCAATCCAGATGAGTCTCTTTGGACGCAAAGTTCTGGAGTAACTCAGTGGGTTAGGCAGCATCTGCAGTTGATTGTGTGAGGGTCTGAGTCCTTTTGGTTAACTGCCTTTTGCCGTCAGGCTTCCCACCTTAAACTGTGCCATCCTCCACCTCCCCTATGCCCACTGATGCACTGCAGCCCTGATCTCACAATGTCTCCACCACATCAGGGACATAGTCAATGATACCTTGGTCCTCCATTGAAATTCCAGGCCTGTGAACAAACCAGGCATTGCTGATATGCAACAGCCCTTCAATGAGCAGTTAAAGGTAAAGACAAGTTCCTGGATCACAAAATATTGTGACAACTCACACAAGCAACAAAGCAATCTGAAAGGGAAAGATTTCTGAGTCCACAGACAGTGTAAAGATATGTTTATTATCGTGACCTTTTTCACTATTCAGATTTATGTTCTCCTCGATAAAGACATAATATATGAGTGTGTAAGAAGGAACTGCAGATGCTGGTTTAAACTGAAGATAGACACAAAAAGCTGGAGTAACTCAACGGGACAGGCAGCTTCTCTGGGGAGAAGGAATGGGTGACGTTTTGGGTCGAAGTTATTCCAGCATTATTGTGTCTAATATAAAAGTGTGATCTCGTAAGATTCCTTAATACGGGAAAGTGAAGATTTTTTGAGTGCACTGACAAATCCTTTTGATATAATGTATTTATAACATTGTTGCATTGGTTCACTGGGGAATTCATCCCAGAAAATAATCAAATAACTACCCAAATACAGCAGTGAAATGCAACTGACTAAATTTAATAAAATGTCATTTTCCATCTTTTTAATCATGAATTAGTTTTCTTACCTGTAATCTGCCAGTTTTTAAATTCCAACCCAATTGACTGCCCTGAGATGAATTAAAATTCTTTCAACATTTCAAAGTTATTCAGCTCAGGAATATTTTTCAATTAAAGCAATATATCCCACTACAATCATTTGAACAATTTAAATTTGATTTAATGGTTCATCAGTACTTATTGCAATGCAATCATTTCTTTCAGTGAGTCGGTAGGTGGAATCTATGAAGATAACTCCTTCTTTGATTCAAGATTCATGGAAGTATAGTGTCCTTACTGTAGATCAGTGCATGTTCCTTTAACATAATGACCTCACCACTACTAACCACTCCCCATTATCTTCAGTATAATTGTAACCTTCCCACCCCCAGCTCGCTCTCTAGCTCCGGTGACGGACCACGAACAGCTAGGGCAATATGTGTGTATACGACTACAATGGATGCAATAAACTAAGAGTGAAGACATCACGTGTTTGACAAGTCTTTACACTTACTGGCTAGGTTTGGTTTGTGCACACATTACACATGCATTTTGCCAGCATTTTATTGCAATAGACCTTCAGTGTGGCATGGTGGCATAGCGGTAGAGCTACTGCCTTACAGCGCCAGAGACCCAGGTTCGATCCTGACTACGGGGTGCTGTCTGTACGGAGTCTGTACATTCTCCCCGTGGCCAGCATGGATTTTCCCCTTGATCTTCGGTTTCCTCTCACATTCAAAGATGTACAGGTTTCTAGGTTAATGTAGGTTTGTATAAATGTAAACAATTGTCCCTTGTGTGTGTAGTTGAGTGTTGGTTTGCAGGGACTTCTGGTCGTTGTGGACTCAGTCGGCCGAGGGGCCAGTTTCCGCACTGTATCTCCAAACTAAACTATTGCAATGTATTGAGTGGTCTGCAGAAATATTTATTTTTTCTAATATGAACAGAATCCATTTGTTAAGAGAAATGAATTAACTTTTCATATCAACAAAACTGGAAGACATTGATTAGAGACATGTCTTCTTTTAGTCATTTTAAAAGCAATGTCCTATTTAATCTGAGGAAACCAACTTCCAGTTTAAGGCACTTAATTTAAACAAGTTAATCTGTTCTGGGGCCCTCCAAAGTGAACACTTCTTGGTTCTCTAATGTAAGACTAAAGATTTTGAGGTGTTGATTTCCATAGTCCTTTAGAAAGAACATTGTTGGAATGTATCATTCACTTTGTGTTCCAGACCAATAAATCTGATAATACATGTTGTTAAATATGAGAGAGACACAAAAAGCTGGAGTAACTCATTCGAACAGGCAGCATCTCTGGAGAGAAGGAATTGGTGATGTTTTGGGAAGAGACCCTTCTTCAGACTGGTTAGGGATAAGGGAAATGAGTGATATAGACGGTGATGTTGAGAGATAAAGAACAATGAATGTAAGATATGCAAAAAATTAACAATGAAAAAGGAAACAGGCCATTGTAAGATGTTTGCAGTGTGAGAATGAGAAGCTAGTACGACTTGGGTGGGGGAGGGATAGAGAGTGAGGGAATGCCCGGGGTTTCCTGAAGTGAGAGAAATCAATATTCATACCACTGGGCTGCAAGCTGCCCAAGTGAAATATGAGATGCTGTTCCTTCAATTTGCGTTTAGCCTCACTCTGACAATGGAGGAGACCAAGTACAGAAAGGTCTGCGTAGGAATTGGAAGGAGAATTAAAGTGACCAGCAACTGGGGGATCAGGTTGGTTCAGGCGGGCTGAGCGAAGGTGTTCAGCAAAATGATCACCTGTCTGCATTTGGTCTCGCCGATGTATAAGAGTCAACATCTTGAACAATGGATGCAGTAGATGAGGTTGCAGGAGGTGTAAGTGAACCTCTGCCTAACCTGAAAGGACTGTCGTGGTCCCAGGACAGTCGAGAGAGGAGGTATAGCTACATGTGTTGCATCTTCTGCGGTTGCAAGGAAGGGTACCTGGGGAGGGGGTGGTTTTGGTGGGAAGCGATGAGTTAACCAGGGAGTTGCGAAGAGAACAGTCACTGCGGAAGGCGGAAATGGGTGGAGATGGAAAATCTCTTTGGTGGGATCCCGTCGGAGGTGGCGGAAATTTCGGAGGATTATGTGTTGTATGCGACTGCTGGTGGGGTGGAAGGTAAGGACTAGGCGGACTAGGGGGAGGAGGAGCAAGAGCTGAGCTGTGGGGTATCAAGGAGTACATGAGTGAGAGTCTCATCTATGATGGGAGAGGGGAATCCCTGTTCCCTAAAGAATGAGGACGTCTCGGGTGTTCTAATATGGAACACATCATCATGGACGCAGATGCGGCGTAGATGGAGGAATTGGGAGTAGGGGATAGAGTCTTTGCAGGAAGCAGGGTGGGAAGAAGTGTGGTCGAGATAGTTGTGGGAGTGGGTTTGTAATAGATGTCAGTCAATAGTCTATTCCTGTGATGGAGACTGTGAGATCAAGAAAGGGGAGGGAAGTGTTGGAGATGGTCCAAGTAAATTTGAGTGCAGGATGAAAATTGGTGGTGAAGTTGATGAAGTCCATGAGTTCTGCATTGGTGCAGGAGGTAGCACCCCTCCACCTATCACATAATATAAATTACTGCCAGTGAGTCCTAAAACAACAGTTTAGTTGTTATTGTTATTACATCATTTATTTGGGCACCCTATGGATGTGCTGACTCTGGAGTGGGTCCAGAGGAGTTTTACAAGAATGCTCCCAGGAATGAGTAGGTTAACCCAAAGATCTTAGAGCGGAGATCCGCTCTAAGGTCTTTAGGTTAACCTATGATGAGCGTTTGTCGTCACTGGGCCTGTACTCGCTGGAGTTTAGAAGAATCAGGGGACCTCATTGAAACATATAAATCTAATATTACACGTTGTTAAATATGAGATAGTAAATGACTGGCAGCGAGTCTCAAAGCAACAATTGAGTCATTATTGTTAATACATCATAAAGCAAGAATGGAACATTTTACAGTTTTAAATGCGAAAAACAAAAGAACAATAACTAGAATAATGACTTAATGTATTGTCATTGGCTTGCAATCAAGGAGCTGTGTAATCTACAGCACATTTAGTGAAGTACATGAGAGATGAGCTACCTGGTCATCGCTCAGTTGAAGTCTCCCAGTGGTAAATGCCTTTTGCACTACTGGAGTTAAGAAATATATCTTTCTGATGCTCTAATGTGGGATTATCTGTGCCAAATGCTTTTAGAATGAGAGTTTTGATCAATTGATCAAGATTGAACATACAGTATGCTTCCCATGCTCCCTTTTAAGGCTCCATTCTTCATGGCTTTGCCAATAGATGCTGACTCATTTAAAAATAAAAACACAAAGTGCTGGAGTAACTTTGCAAGTTGGGCAGCATCTGTGGGGAACATGGATTGGTAACGTTTCAGCTTGGGACCCATCTTGAGACTGAATGTTGTAGATTTGGTTATGGTGTCCTTGGAAAGATAACCAAGAAGTGAAAGAGAAATCTGCAGAAGGACATTGCAAACTATGTGTCACATTAGGTTAACTTGCACACTGGAAACAGCAAAATATTCATCCCACTTCAGATGGGTAGGCATACACCGAGTCTGGAGAATTTGTTTATAGGAGATAAATATCAACGCTTCCACTATGAGCTGTAGAAATGATAACGTTACCTCCAACAAGTTATAAGGCTACTTTCTGCAGACCTCCATATGACTTAAGTTGGAACAAGGAATTATTCACATATGTCCATTCTCGAATGGAACAGATAATTTATTTAATCCACCTTTCACCTGCAAGTGAGTGAGTGCCCTTTCACATCATTTTTTTTGGTCCACACAGTCTCTCTGATCGGACAGCGCTCAGCAAATTGTCAACATGTTTAGAGGTAATAATGTTACAATGTTACCTGTGTACAATAATGATCACTCATGACCTCGCTGAGGTAATGCCCATGAGTGATCACTCTGTCTATTAAAATAATGTCTGCAATTTCATAACATTGATCGCCCCGAAACGCCCCCATTCCTTCTCTCCAGCAATGCTGCCTGTCCCGCTGAGTTATTCCAGCTTTTTGTGTCTATCTTCGATATAAACCAGCATCTGCAGTTCCTTCCTACGCACTGGGAAATGTCCCACTGGAGAGATATCGGTCAATACCACAGGTAAATCACCACCATAGTTCAATGCAATTAAATAATTAAATATGTTTACAAACCTGATATGAATTATTTGTTCAGTGAATTAGTTGAACTAATCATTAGTGGTATTTGGGAGTTTGGTTAATGGAGATGCTCCTCAGCTACATTTAGAATCACTTGAGTTTATTCTGAAATCAGTCCCACACACGTGATATGGTCACTTACTGTGAGAATAGTGTTCAAAATCATGAGAGGAACAGATCGGGTAGATGCACAGAGTCTTTGGCGCAGAGTAGGAGAATCGCAAAGCAGAGGACATAGGTTTACGGTGAGGGGGGAAAGATTTAATAGGAACCTGAGGGGTAACCTTTTCACACAAAGGGTGGTGGGTGTATGGAACGAGCTGCCAGAGGAGGTGGTTGAGGCAGGGACTATCACAACGCTTAAGAAATATTAAGATAAGGTCATAAGATCATACGGAATAGGAGTAAAATTAGGCAATTCGGCCCATCACGTCTACTCCGCCATTCAATAACGTCTGATCTATCTCTCCCTCCTAACCCCATTCTCCTGCCTTGTCCCCATAACATCTGACACCTGTACTAATCAAGAATCTATCTATCTCTGCATTAAAAATATCCACTGACTTGGCCTCCACAGCCTTCTGTGGCAAAGAATTCACAGATTTACCACGCTCTGACCAAAGAGATTTCTCCTCATCTCCATCCTAAAAGAATGTCCTTTAATTCTGAGGCTATGACCTCTAGTTCTCGACTCTCCCACAGTCCCACTGATGGAAACATCCTCCCCACATCCACTCTATCCAAGCCTTTCACTATTCTGTATATTTCATTGAAGACCCCCTCATTCTTCTAAACTCCAGCGAGTACAGGCCCAGTGCCGACAAACGCTCATCATAAGTTAACGTACTCATTCCTGGAATCATTCTTGTAAACCTCCTCTGGACCCTCTCCAGAGCCAGCACATCCTTCCTCAGATATGGTGCCCAAAATTGCTCACGTTATTCCAAATGCAGCCTCACCAGTGCCAGAAAGAGCCTCAACATGGTATCCCTGTTTTTGTATGCAAACCCTCTTGAAATAAATGCTAGCACTGAGTTTGCTTTCTTTACTACCGATTTGACTTGCAGATTAACATTTTGGACCATTTATTCCTGCACCAGCACTCCCAAGTCCCTTTGCACCTCCCATTTCTGGATTTTCTACCCATTTAGAAATTAGTCTAGTTCCTTCTATCGGACAAGTTTAGAGGGATATCGGCCAATTCAGGCAGGCAGGACTAGTGTAGATGGGCATGTTGGTCAGTGTGGGCAAGTTGGGGTGAAAGGCCTGTTTCCATGCTGTATAACTCTTGGACTCCATGCAATCATTTGATCCTAAAATGCATTCAAAGCCGAAGCAAAGAAACTGGGTTACTGGTGTAAATACTAGGCACTGTCTGATGGATGGTGCTCACCAGAATCTGAAATACAATGGTGCCAATATAAAATTAATTATAGGTGTGCAATGGTGAATGAAAGATGCAGTGTTGGTTGAAAATACTTCAGTGGTATTTCTTTCCAATGAAGAATGACTATCTCGATAAGGGAGCATAGGTCATCTTTCCTTTCAGAACTCCATTCTCATTTAATTTGTCTTCAAGAAAGGTCAATAAGGAAAAGTAATAAAAATATCGGTAAATGAAAAATTATAGTTTGAGCTGCCAGTAATAAAATATAGATCAACTGATTCATGAATTGCATTCACAAAGAGCAAAAGGCCTTCATTCATACCTGGCCATGTTCAATCTGAAACCCATAGGTACAGCATGAACAAGGTATGGTATGAATTTACATTTATGGTAATCTGTTCTTTTTCATGATTTGAGAAATGATGCAGACAAGAATGTGAAAACGTCTGTGAATTTTACAGAAAAAATAGTACTAATAGTGATTTTGATTTAATGAGCAAAGAGCAGTTTGATCAAAGTAAACATTACTGTTTCATTTCCTGCTCACTGCCCACATTTTCCTCATCCTATGCCTTGGATTCATGATGGCCAGCACTAAGAAATATCATATTCTTGCTGTTTGTCTCCCAGTGCACCTTCACATGTCTTCTGAGTATTGGTCTCTCCTTTACCAAGATGTTTTTCAATTATTCATTCGGAACACGAGGCAATGTCATATATGTCCACAAAATAACATGTTCAACCAGCTGACGTACATTTTAGTGATATTGATCAATCGCATTACTAGAGGCCATGATTAAAGTCACAGAGTCATAGAGCTATGCAGCGCAGACTTTAGCCCTTCAGCCCAACCCGTCCTCGGTGACCAAGCTGCCTAGCCTAGCTAGTCCCACTTGCCTGCACCTTGCCCATATCACTCCTTTCCTATCCGTGTACCTATCCTCGTCTTTTAAGTGGCATAACTGTACCCACAGTCTACTGCTTTCTCCGGCAGTTCATTCTATATAAGGCCATGTCATAAAAGATCAGAGTAGAATTAGGCCATTTGGCTCATCAAGTCTACTCCATGGCTGATCTATCTCTCCCTCCTAACCCCATTCTCCTGCCTTCTCCCCATAACCTCTGACACCTGTACTAATCAAATATCTATAAAAAATCTAAAATCTAAAAATCTAAAATCTAAAATATGCACCACCCTCTGTGTGAAAAAGTTGCCCCTCAGCTTTTTTCTATATCTCACCTTTAACCTAGGCCCTCTAGTTTTAGACTCCCTGACTCTGAGAAGAAGATTGTGACTATTCACTTTATTTATGGCCCTCATGATTTTATTGACATCCTTTATATAGCACAGTAACCAGAACCGTACATCGTAATCCAAATGCAGTCTTACTAAAGTCTTGTACAGCTGTAAAATGATATCCCCACCCCTGAACTCCATACACTGATTGATGAAGGCAAGCATGCCAAATGGCTTCTTCAGCACCCTGCTTAACTGTGTTGACACTTGCATGGAACTATATACCTGACCCCCTGCCTCTCCATATTGTGCAACATTCCCCCGTGGTACTACCTTTTACTGGCTTTGTCTTTTTTGCCTGGTTAGTCTTACCAAAATACACCACCTCACATTTACTCCACAAAACTCCACTAAACTCCATTAAACTCCCCATGTTATTTTTTGGCCTGTTAGCCCAGATGATCAAACTCCCACGGTAATCTTAGATAACCTTCCTCACTGTCCACTATTCTGCCAATTTTAGTGTCATTTACAAATTACAAATATGCTAGCCTTGCACCAATAATGTCATCCAACTCTCTAATTATAAATAACGGACAACAGTGGACCCAGCAACGATTCCTTTGGCATGTCACATGTAAAGGGCTCCAGTCTGAAAAAAACAGCACTCTACCACCACCTTATGTCTCCTACCTCCAAGCCAATTTTGCATCAAATTGGCAAGCTCTCCCTGGATCTGAGACGATTTAATCTTCCAGACCAGTCCACCATGCAGTGTCTTGTCAAAGGCTTTGCTAAAGCCCATGTAAACCACATCTACTGCACTGCCCTTGTGTCCTTTTATTCACCTCTTCACAAAACTCAATCAAAATCGTGAAACACAATTTCCCACACACACCATGCTGAGTACCCATAGTCAGTCCTTGCCTTTCCAAATGCATGTCGATCCTATTTCTCAGAATCTCTACCAAAACGTACCAACCACTGATGTTAGGTTTCCAGTCTGTAGATTCCAGGATTTTTCATTCTGCCCTCCAGTCTTCCAGCACATCACCCGTGACTATCAATGATACAAATATCTCTGCCAGGGACCCACAATTTCTTGACTAGCTTCCCACAATGTCCAAGGACACATGGTCATGTCCTGGGGATTTATCTACTTTTATGTGTTTTAAGAGACCTCCCGGACCTCCTCTTTGGTAACATGGGCTCTCTACAAGACATCCCTTTGGACTTCCCTGAGATCCCTATCAAGAAAGTCTTTATCCACAGAAAATACGCACGAGAGATATTCTTTTAACACCTTGCCCCTCAAATGGCTTCACATGTAGATAACCTCTGTGATTTTTAAGAAGATCCATTCTCTCATAAATTACTCTTTTGCCCATAACATATTTCTAGACTCTCATTGGATTCTCATGTACCTTATTTGCCATATCTATCACATATATTCCCTTTTTGCATTCATGATTTCACTCTTGTATACTTTTACCCCTCCTATGATCCTCATGGGATTTCCTTTATCCCCATTGCCTATATCAGATATATACCTTCTATTTCTTGACCAAAGCCTCAATATGTCTGTCATCCAGGGTTGCCTACTCCTGGAAACCCTTGCCCTTCATTATAACACAAATTACAATGAACAGGGCTGGCTAGAGTGAATGTGGTGGGAGCCTAGAACCAGAGGCAACAGCCTCGGTATAAAAGGACATACCTTTAGAAGGGAGATGAGAAGGAATTTCTTTAGGCAACGGGTGGTGACTGTGGAATTCATGCCACTGATGACTGTGGTGGCTGTTAATGGATATTTTTAAGGTGGAGATTGACAGATTCTTGATTAGTAAGGGTCTTGGGGGTCATGTGGTGAAGGCAGGAGAATAGGTTTGAGAAGAAAAGATAGATCAGTGACAATTGAAAGGCGGAAGAAGACTTGATGGACTGAATGGCCTTATTCTGCTCCTAGAACCTATGAACTGCAATAACTAATCAGGCTAGTGAATATAATTCATTAGGTCATTTGTTAAATAATAGGAACCAAGGAAGATCCTTCATTTCTAAAATGTTACAGTGTAATTCAGGCAGCGTTGAGTAACATTTACTGAATTTGAAGCATCAGTCGACAGAACTTGCAGAGAAGAGTGAACTGCATTTAATAGTTGCTTGGTACATCTGTTTTTTGATTGCACTTCACAATTCATTGTGAAAGTTCTCAAAGGATTATGTAGATCTAAAAATTGGAAATTGGCATTGAGTCTTTTTCCAGTGTGTTTGAATCTGTATTTGGCAGTAATGGTGACATGGTCATAGAGCCACAAGCACAAAAATGGGCACTTTGGGGAAGGGAAGAGAGGTAGTTGTGAAAGTTATCTAAAAGTAGAGAATTCAATATTCATACCATTGCGTTGTAAACTACCCAAGCAGAATATGAGATGCTGTTCCTCCAATTTGCATGTGGCCTCACACTAGCAATGGAGGAGTCCCAGGTCAGAAAGGTTAGTTAGGGAATGGGAAGGGGAGATAAAAAATGATTAGCAACTGAGAGATCCAGAAGGCTTTGGTGGCCAAGTGCAAGTGCTCAGCAAAATGGCTGCTGAGTCTACGCTTGATCTCATCAATGTACAGGAGGGCACATCAGGAACACTGGATGTAGTAGATGGAGAAAAAGGAGGTTCAAGTGAACCTCTGTCTCACCAGAACGGACTGCTGTGGTCCCTGGATGAAGGCGGAGGAAGAGGTATAGTGACAATTGTTACACATCCTGCGGTTGCAGGGGAAAGTACCTGGGCAGGAACAAATATTGGGTGTTCGGGTTCCCTGTCCTCAAAAATCTTTGGACCACCCATGTGAATTATTTTGTCCCAGCAAAGGTTGTTCATTATTCAGAGTGCCTTGTCACTTAGTGTGTTCATCTTGTAAACAGATAATTCAAAACAACCATTTATCAGATTCAAACTACAGAAGTAAATAATGTCACTGTAGCTATTGAAATTGTATTGAATCACCTGCTGTTATCTTTGTCTTCAGAGTATAAAAATCCCCAATGTATTTTGAGTTCAGAGAGACTGTTTCGAGATGTTTGAGATGCTCTTCAAGAGAATGCGTGAGTGTTGTGATGAACAAAAATCTTTAACATTCACCAACTTCAGATTCCAATCTCCAGTAATTCAGTCACTTTCACAATAGATAGCTCCACAAAAATATCAAGCAGATTTGAAGCAGACTTCCCGTGTAAAAAAAACCCATGCTGACCTCTTAATCAGTCCCTGCCTTTCCAAGTGAACATAACTCCTGTCCTTCAGGATTTTTATCCAGTAATTTCCCTGTGACTGATGTAAGGCTCACTAGTATGCAGTTTCCTGGCTTATCCCCCCCCCCCCCCCCTTTTTGAAGAAGAAAACAACATTTGCCACCCTCCAGTATTCTGGTACATCACCCAAGGCTAGCAATGTCACAAACATCTTGATTGGTGTCCCAGCAATTCCTTCCCTTGCTTCCCATTACACTTTGGAATAGATTAGGCCCTGGGGATTTATCCACCTTAACCTGTGAAAATAAATACAACACTTCATCCTTCCTGATCCAAATACGTTCCAGAATATAGGTGAACCACTCCCACTAATTCTTCAGCCTCCACATCCTTCTCCCTGGGTGAGAAGCATTCCCTGACGACCCCACTCATATCCCCTGGCTCCACATATACATTTCCCCATTCAAAATAGCACCTTAGAGTGATAAAGAGAGTGGAGGACAGCAAGAGTGAAGCAAATCATTGTTGTCATTAAGTGAAGAGTGCTGTTGTCTACATATCATTTCCACAGCGCTATTGTAGGGGTTTTGTTCC
Organism: Malacoraja senta; assembly: GCA_038087875.1. Taxonomy (NCBI): domain Eukaryota; kingdom Metazoa; phylum Chordata; class Chondrichthyes; order Rajiformes; family Rajidae; genus Malacoraja; species Malacoraja senta. The sequence goes on along the minus strand of CM075988.1, from coordinate 10,625,456 downwards.
CTTTGCTCCACTTCGGGCCCAACTGCCCGAGTGATTCTCTCCCTTGTCGGTGGGTCAAACGGCCACCACTCCACTCGAGCGGTTCCCAAGAGAGAATACAAAAAAAAGGGTTCCCCTGGGTTCTAGACCTCGGAATTATGGTGGGATATGATAAAAGGTTGATTTGACCAGAGCGTGCTGATGAGAGAAAACAGAAACCAAGACGGACTCAAAGCAAGTCTAAAATCTACAGGCTTTATTGAACAAATGAGAAATCGAATCTCACCAACTCTACATAATACGTGACTAAACTTATGCTTTAAACTAAGACTATGGAATGAAAATTATCGGGCATGTCGTAAAAACTTACTTTACACAATTTTAATTACAAATGCACCCCCCCCCCCCTTTCCCCTTCTTCTCTCAACCTCTATGCTATTTCGGGAACTTCACCAGGTCGTCTGGGGTACTTACAGCAAGATCGATGCAGGGTCAGGAGCCATCCAACAGAGCAGAAAAGAGAGCAAGCTCTTGCTTGCCTGTCCCTTTTATACCTGAGTTTCTCCCTTGAAACCTCCCAGGTGGTCCTCTGGACAAAAGGGTCTTTCGATGATTCCCAGTTTCAATCTGGCATGAACAATAGGCTTCCGATGATAATGGGTTTGCTGATGTCACGATGTCTCAGCCTGATCGTTATCCCATCACCTGGATGGGCTCCCATTGTCCCGATGGATGGGCCATTTAAGAAGGTGATTGTCTTGCTGCTGTGCTATTTACCCCCGTCTGCTGGGCTCGGTTCCTTCCTTTGTCTTTCCAAGATAATGTCGTTATCTCCATCCCGGCCTTTCCTGTTCTCACCATTCGCATAGTCATGTGGCTGCCCAGGCCCACAGACAGGCTTTGAACTTGTGATCCATTTTGTTTTTTTTCCTTTTGCAGCCAGCATGTCTGTTTTAAAATGTCCAGGTCCTTATCCCCGAGATCTTCCATAATCTTGGAGGATTTGCCCCCAATAACTTACACTATAATATTATCAACTCTTTGGGACAGATCCTGACTTCCATTACAATGTAAAATGGATTGTAACAAATCTTCTGCCTACTTTGCATTTACTTCAATCAGTGCAAAAGTTATAAGGCTGCTGTAGATTTGCTGTTATCTAATTTACACAATCTCAAAGTCAAATTCTAAATTTGTGTTTCCTTCTGCAAGGATGTAAAAGCATCAGTTGATGGCCATGACAAAGTGGGATTTCCATTATAAAACAAAGAACAAAATAATGATTTTGTATTATGCCTACCAGCAACATGTTATTCTTCACATTCTTGCAACGCAGCGTGGCTGGAACACCAAAGTCTATCCAGTTGAAGTGGGATGCAGAGGATTTGTTGCGTCATCTACCATCAGACAGCTGAAGGAGCTTGGAATCCACGGTCAGGCTCTGCGGAAGACCATAAGATCACTCTCAGAGGCGGCTAAAAGAAGCAGCCGGTGGATTTGGCTCAAGCGGAAAGACCCATGCTGGGCCCCAAGTATGTCGGGGTGAATCTTTGGGACGGTTTGACACGGGACATGCGCTGAGGGTTGATCATCCTGCAGCGGGCCGCCCTTGTGGAGGGTGTATAGTGTTAAAAGGCCGAAACACCCAGTGATGCAAGGGTCCACCACTGATGATGTGTCCTGTGCCCAACTGTCCTGAAGGTTACCCCCCCCCCCTCGCCCGATGTTGAGCGTCTACCACTCTCAACAATCAACGAATGTTGTGAAATGCTCCCCACCTATTGGCACAAGGGACTTCTTAACATCTTGTCCTGTGTATTTGATTCTTCACATTCTTGCCGCATTCAAAATTATAGAGGGAATTAAAATAATATGCAAATAATGAATCTTTTGAAGTTCCTCTGTTGCATTCAAGAATGTCTTCAGACCTTTCAGAAATTAACAGAATTTTGAATTGATGTTGTTTTGATAATTATTTTCTCACAATAAGAATTTTTTTACTTTATCACCAGCTCTGTGTTCTGTTATTTCACAAATCACCTCTTCCATGATACATTTGTTGTAATGGACAGAATAATGAGCATTTTTCATCCCAAATATTCATCTAAATATTTGAATTGGGGATGTTTGAGATATTTCAGTGTTAAGACAGATGTATACACGTGTACCAGTGTGAAGAATCCCTGATCCAATTACATATGGACTTGGTGAAACCACACCTGGCATATTGCTGAGACTAAGAAACTGCAGATGCTGGAATCTTGAGTGAAACACAACGTGCTGGAGAAATGCAAAGGGCCAAGCAGTATCTGGGCAGGGAATGGACAGGACCCAAAACATCAAATGCCCTTTCTTTGCCCGGATCCTTCCAGGCCTGTTGAGTTCCTCCAGCACTTTGTGTTTTGCTCTGGAATATTATCTACAGCTCTGATCTCTAGACCTAAGGAAGGATATACTTGCGATAGGAAGGAGTATTGCGAAGCTTTGCCTAAATGAGTTCTGCATTTGATGAGCAATAAGGTAGACTAAGATTATTACTAGAGCTGAGAATAATGAGTGATGATCTCATTGAAAACTACAAAATTGTTACAGGGCAGATGGTGGTATGATGAGTCCCCTGGCTGTAGATCAAAAACCAATGGCTATCTCAAACTAAGTTCAGGTCTGAGATAAGAAAATATTTATTAATAGTAAAACTAGTGAATCTTTATAATTTCCTACCTAACAAGGTTATGAAAACTCAGTGTTGTGGTGAGTATTTTCAACACAGATACTGGTATGGTATTGAATGGCAAGCACAAGGAATGAAACACCTGCTTCTATTTCTAAGATTTTAGTGCTTTTATGTTATTAGCATAAAATATTCCACATGTTATGAAAATGTGTATGAAATATCAACTTTGTTAATAAGTTAATTATAATAGAGCAAAATATCTGCAAACATTTGCAAAGTCCTATCCCACTTTGTAAATAGATGAACACAAAGTCAATACATGCGCTGATGTGACATGCTGTGAAATTGCTAATTGATCTGATATTTATTAGAAGCTGAGGTGTTTAGTTCCAAGACTAATCTCTCAACATCATTGACTATTAAAATATTTTCAGAATTTTCTTTTCCCAGAGGCCCCGAAGGTCTCTTTCATTGATCTTATTCAAGCCTGAGATTGATATAGTTTTAGCCATTTAAGGGGAAATGGGGTCAGAATAGAAAATTTGAGTTAATGCAATATTTCAGCTGTGATCCTGAATTCTGACATTTCTGTCCTAGGTTTCCTCCATTGTCAGAGTGAGGCTAAATGCAAATTGGAGGAACAGCATCTCATATTTCACTTGGGCAGCTTACAGCCCACTGGTATGAATAACTTCATGAGAGGAATTAATCGCGTAGATACACAGAATCTCTCGCACAGATTAGGGGATTCGAGGACGAGAGGACATAGGTTCAAGGTGAAGGGGAAAAGATTTAACAAGAATCTGATGGGTAACCTTTTCACACAAGGGGTGGTAGGTGTATGGAACAAGCTACCAGAGGAGGTAGTTGAGGCTGGGACTATCCCAGCATTTAAGAAACAGTTAGACAGATACTTGGATAGGACAAGTTTGGACGGATATGGACCAAACACAGAATGGTGGGACTTGTGTAGCTGGCACATGTTGGCTCGTGTGGGCAAGTTGGGCCGAGGGGGCCTGTTTCCACACTATGTATCATGCTATGACTCTATGACTAAGTAACCCCGGCATTCCCTCTCTCTCTATCCCTCCCCCACCCAAGTCACACCAGCTTCTCGATTTCACCCAAGATACAGCTAACAAGGGCCTGTTTCATTTGTCATTGTTACTTTTTTGCATATCTTTATCTCTCGACATCATCGTCTATATCTCTCATTTCCCTTTCCTCTGACTAGTCTGAAGAACGATCTCGACCCGAAAAGTCACCCATTCCTTCTCTCCAGCGATGCTGCCTGTTCCACTGAGTTACTTCAGCTTTTTGTGTCTGTCTCCTGAATTCTAAAGTAGGTTCACAGAGCTGTAGGACCTACTCCAGGTCCTGTTTCTTTGTTCTTCTGAGATCTTGATTGAAATTAAACAGTTAGGATGTTTATACTGCCAAATGTATGAGTTGTTTGACCTATGAAGGACCTCCTGCATTTTGATCATTCTGTTAAGATGGTCACTTTTCAACTTTTTAATACATGAGATGCAAATGTACTTTTTTCATTGTTTTTGTCACTTGCCCAGTCTTGTCACAAATTATGGTCAGTAAATAAGTTGTCAAATTACTTCAACAACCAAGAGTACTTGTTTTGTTTTGCTTGCTATACTGCCAATGTAGTGCTGCCATAAATTGTCAGTATCCCCCTCCAGCTTCCAGGAATATAGCTCCAGTTCATCTGAACTGAGGGGTACCAATATCCTTGCAGGCAGGTTTGCTAGTGATACTCATGAGGGTTTAACTAGAGAGAGACAGGGTGGTGGGAACCAGTGTAGTAGGTCAGATATTGGTAGGAGTGATGGGAATGTAGAGGCCATGACCAGTAAGTCTCAAAAGAAGGACAGGCAGGAGAGGGGAAGGAACATGGTGATGCTGATGGGCTGAAGTTTGTTTGTTTCAATGCAAGGAATATTGAGGAGAAAGCAGATGAACGCAGACCCTAGATCAGTGCTTGGGACTAATGATGTTGTAGCCATTGTGGAAAGACATGACTGACAGCTGAATGTTCTGGGGTTCAGACGTGATTGAGAGGGAGGCAAAGTACTGTAGGTAGAAACATAGAAACATAGAAACATAGAAAATAGGTGCAGGAGTAGGCCATTCGGCCCTTCAAGCCTGCACCGCCATTCGATATGATCATGGCTGATCATCCAACTCAGTATCCCATCCCTGCCTTCTCTCCATACCCCCTGATCCCTTTAGCCACAAGGGCCACATCTAACTCCCTCTTAAATATAGCCAATGAACTGGCCTCAACTACCTTCTGTGGCAGAGAGTTCCAGAGATTCACCACTCTCTGAGTAGGTGGAGGAGTAGTGCTGCTGATCAGGTAAGAAACAGGGAGCTTTCAGCCACTTGATCTCGCATACACTTTGTATTTCTGTGTGGGTTGTAAAACAGGTCAGAGTGCCTTGACATTCCACCTGCTGCCAATATTTAGCCCAGTAATACTGACAAAGGAACCACATACACTTTGCATGCAGCCCCTTTGCATAAACCACTGAGGCAAGTGAGGGCCAGACAACTTCAATCGTATGAAATTGATTTGCTGACCCACTGGTAAAAGTTATGTATCGTTACAATATGTTCTAGACATAAGTGCTACTTAATTCTAATTTTTTTTGCAATCATTCATTAGTATTTTCGAGTTGTAATGAAACATTAGTCGTTAATTTCTAATTTTCTTATTCAATTTGCTTGGATTTTATTTATCTCTACCAGAACTAGGTATCATTTGCTTCAAAATATATTTGAAAGAGGTGTAGGCTTTGACAGCTTTAAACTTTTTCGAATGACCTGCGGTGATTAGATAGGTGATTTATGAAAGGCATGTTTCTCCATTTTTTAATTAATATTTGTCAATATTAACATGCCACAGAGACAGATTTGCAGCAGGATATGACTCACCGTTTATTAAAAAAAGATTCTCAGAAAAAATTGAGTTAACTCGCTGCGCAAACACAAAGACAAATGTTTCTTTGGAAGGACAAACAAAATCATGCCACATGGCACCAAGGCCATAGCCAGCAGACACAATGACATTTTTACAAATGGAATTCACTGTTGACTGTAAGTAAAAGTTTCAAACTCCATTGTCCAGCTGAAAGTTAATACTTGGTTGTGATGCAAATTTCTGCAGTAACAGATAACCACAATTGCCAAGGTCAGAATCATGGTTATGAAAAATGTTAGTGTAAAAATATGAATAGCTGCCCCAACAATAATCTGAATGTGATGTTTTCGAACATTTCAGTAACAAATGGTGCATACCAACTATCTGAGGTGTGTTTTTCCCATTGGAAATGGATGTTCATCTTATCGAGTCCACATACAAAATTAGAAGTTGTTCAGCCAGAGCTGATCACACTTCTCGGCATCTGCATACAATGATGTCTGTCTTGTGCGTGATGGTGGAAAGATCATGCGTGGTGGTGGAAAGATTGGTTTAAACAGGGCCGCGATATGAACGCTCTTTCCTTGACCCCAGTGGAAAGGGATCATGCAGATATTGTGAAATACAATGGTTGTAATTGATTGATTATGTTGATCTTTTTTTTTCTCATTGACACACAGTTATCTTCATTCTTTATGTTACTTTTTTAATTTCTAACTCCTTTCCACACATCTTTTCAAAGTCATACTCTGCTTGATTTTAATTTCTGGGTACCACAACCTTATTCAAGTGATATGTACAGGAGAGTGCAATCAGAGAGCAGAGTGTACTGTTTCACAAGTAATCTTGGTGCACAGATTGTTTTACATTTCATTAAATGGCAAATTCAATCATTTTAATCAGTTTGCTGATCCTCTGGGGAAAGTTAAGTATTACGTGCCAGACTTGAGTACTCGCTCTGCCTAATTCCTTTATCTTCTACTCTGGCTGGGATCATTGTCATCATATTTCCTCACCAACTCTCTTTAGTTATTATCAATTCATTGCAGGATAGAAACAAGGAACTACCGATGTGGGTTTACAAAAAAAGACACTAAGTGCTGGAGTAACTTAACGGGTCAGGCAGTGTCTCTGGAGAATATGGACAGGTGACGTTTCAGGCCGGGATCCTTCCTCGGACACCATGTATCCATTGCACGGTACATGGATTGACCCAAAAGGTCGATGTTGATAAATAAGGAGGAAATATTCTTTCTACTTTGTGTAGTTTAGGCCACTGGATGCCACAAACTGCCTTTAAATTAATAAATTACTGTTCTACTGTGTTCAATTATTATATATAAGAAAATGTGACAACCAATTTGTGCAAGGCAATGTATCTTGTTAGCTCTTGGAATCTCGTTCTTCTTTTCATTCACTCTGGTATTGCTAACAATAACTATCAACTCTGGTTAGTGCCTCAAAGGTCTTTTAATTTTCTCTTAAGCCCCAAGCACATCAATGAACAATTGTACAATTCTGAACAAGAACTCATGCATCTCATTGTATCAGTGATATTTTCCAATTAGTCACAGCCTTTTGCATAGTTTTTTTTAGAGATACTGTGCGGAAACAGACCCTTCGTCCCACCGAGTTCATGTCCACTAGCGATCACCCCGTACACTTGCACAAGCCTACACACTAGGGACAATTTACAATTTTTACAAAATCCAATTAACCTACTGTACGTCTTTGGAATGTGGGAGAAAACCCACGCAGTCACAGGGAGAACGTACAACTCCATACATGCAACACCCTTCATCAGGTTTGAACCCAGGTCTCTAGCAATGTAAAGCAGCAACTCTACCATTGCAGCGCTAGTCCGGCATTTATTATTCTTTTTCAAGTCTGTATCCACACATACTATTGAATCAAATTCCATCTCTTTCAGGTAGTGCATTATAATTAACTGCATAAAAATTATATTTACATATTTTCTTGCATCTATTTCTATTGAACTTTTTACACTTTATCTTCGGTATCCTCATTCTTCGTACCAAAATAAGCTACTTCATCTCTCAATCATCTATCGACCTTACATTTCAATTTCTTCTTTTCTTCTATTACCTTTGTCAATGTTTACCATGTTTACAAGTTTTGATTAACTTGAAATTTAGAATTATGCCCCATATGCCTGGGGATATAAATATGTATTAAAGGGCAATGTTTTCAAACCTAATCTGTGGGTTTCTGTAATGCATACTTCCCTTCAAGTCTGAAATATTATCAGTGCTGCCTCATTTTTATCCCTCAGCAAACACTATATTTATCTTGCCACAACCATTTGATTTTATGGGTTTCATTTGTCATTTGTCATTATGCCGTGCATGATTTGTTTAAAAAAAATAATGTCAATATTCACAAGACCATACATATTTCCTTATTAATCAAATATATTAGACAATGCAGTAATATATGATTGTTTTTTAATAAATGTGTCCTGTCTTTGAATTCTGGGTTTCTCCAATAGATTTTGTGTAGGATCATTGGCGCTAAACATTTCCCCCTATCATCCTTGGCATAGCACACCTGGAATTAACAGGATTATCCCCTTACTTTCCTTTAAGCATGGATGGAATCCCACAGTCCTCTGATAGCTTCCCACATCTAAGCAGGATTACAATGTTGTCGCTATAACATTTACTTCGGTTAGCAAAGTAGGATGCACCAAATTGGACTAGGCAGCCTTTCTTACGCCACGTGGAGTGCAGCCAGTTTTGAAATGCCATCTAATCAGCCTTTCTATGACCCCCTGCTTAAGGATATACTTACATTGGAACTCTGGGCACCAATACATAAACTTCACATTCCCAATGTTATCACTTACTGGTTAAGCTGAAACTTAAATGGACCTTGGGTTTTACCCAAACCTTTCTTACCCATGTCAGAAGTTCATTTTGGATACAAGGAACCACAGATGCTGGTTTAGAAAAACAGACACATCTCTGAACAACAGGGATGGGTCACATTTTGGGTTGGAACCTTTCTTCAGAAGAAAGGTCCTGAGCCTACATCTGAAGCAGGATCCCAACTCGAAACATCACCTATCCATGTCCTCCAGAGATGCTGCCTGACCCGCTGAGTTACCCCAGTACTTTCATTCGTTTTTTCAGAGATTCTTGGTTCAAATTCCACTTCATAGAACTAACCATAAATTTGAGGTGGGCATTGCAGTTTACTAGATAGTAGGATGCACTCTCCTCGTCTTTTAGATGAGATAGCAACATAAGATACCAACCTCTTTATTTGGTGATTTCTAAGATTCTATTTGAAAAAGAACAGGACATTAATCCCAATATCCTTGCCAATATTTAAGCACATCCAAGATGAATAAAATATCAAGCCTACGATCTTTTTGAGGACCGACGAGACACTGGCACTGGCGACTCGAGCCAACTGACCGAGCTTGCGGTGGCCACGCTTCCCTTGACCGACGACAATACTCCAGTCCGACTGTACATTGACTCCTGGGCAGTTGCCAATGGTATGGCTGTATGGATGACATTGTGGCAGTCCCAGGGGTGGGAGATATATGGTCGGCGGTTGTGGGGACAGTCACTGTGGATCAGGATATGGGAAGAGGACCACCGTAGAACCATCACGGTTGACCATGTGAATGCACACACTGGTGGGGAGATGCTGAGGCCCTGTTTAATGCCGCAGGAGATGAGGCGGCGCTTATTCAAATGGTCACCTCCCCCGCGGATGGGCATTTGGCTGCCTGGGCACATGCCCAGAGTGGCCACCTGGGTATAGCGGGGACAGGTAAGTGGGCAGAGGGACTGGGGGGTGGCCCTTTCCCAGGATGACGTACAAACAGCCATCCAGTCGTGTGTGGTAGGTCAGGAAGAGAAGCCCTGGAGCAGCTCTGCTGGGACAGAGGGACAGATTAAGCAGGGAACTGGGCCAAGAAGTATCTGGCAAATTGACTATATTGGCCCGATGTTCATGTGTCAGAAAAAGGGATATGCGCTGACCCTGGTGGACACCTACACTGGCATCCTAATGGCTGTCCCAGCCAATAAGGCCAATCAGGACCACACGTTGCATGGCCTGCAACAGCTAATGGCCGTGTATGGCACCCTATGGGAAATTCAGTATGATAACGGTTCCCACTTTACAGGTAACAGAGTACAACAGTGGGTAGCTGATAGTGAGGTGCAGTGGACTCTCCACAGCCCGTATTACCCGCAAGCAGCCGGGCTGGTGGAGCGTATGAATGGTCTATGAAAAGAGCAGATACATGCACTACAGTCCTTCTAAAATTGCATCAGGTTTACTTTCTCAACATTACCTGTAAAATGATTTAGCGCTGATACAAGGAACTACAGATGCTGGAATCTTGAGCAAAACATAAAGTGCTAGAATAACTCAATGGGTCATGCAGCATCGATGGAGGGAATGGACTGGTGACCCTTCTTCATGCTGATTGTAGTACGTGATAAAACTGATTGATTGATTGATTGATTGATTGATTGATTGATTGAGGGAGAAAGCCGGAAAGGAGAGATGAGGTGGGAACAAACTTGATAAATGATAGATGGATACAGGTAAGGATACAGGTAAGGGGGTTCAATTGGTTGTTAGATGGTGTAAATGACGAAGGCTGGAGGTGAAAAAGGAGACAAAAGAGTGAAATGTAAAGCCAGAGGAAGAAATATAGGTGGAAGAGGATGATGGAGCTTCGTAAATTCCTAAGTGATAGGAGTAGAATTAGGCCATTCAGCCCATCAAGTCTTCTTCACCATTCAATCACGGTTGATCTAGCTATTCCTTGTAACCCCAATTACCTGCCTTCTCCCCATAACCCCTGACACCCGTGCTAATCAAGAATCCAGATTTATGATTCACATTTATTGTCACGTGCACCAGTTAAGGTACAGTGATATTTGAGTTACCGTGCAGCCGTACAATTAAAAGAACACAACACAATTAAAAAGAACGATAGAACTTAACATAAACATCCACCACAGTGATCACTGTGATGGAAGGCAATGAAGTTCAGTCAGTCTTCCTCCTTTTGTTCAGCCGTGTTTGGGGCCTTGACCCTCCGTAGTCACCGCTACGAATGGCCCGATGTACAAACCCTCTTGTCGGGATGATTGCAGCTCCGACATCAGGACAGATGGAACACACTTGGAGTGCCCGAATCGGCCACTAACTTACCGGAGACCGCGGCTTCTCGATGTTATAGGCCACAGGCAGGCCAGCGGTCGGAGCCCTTCTCCGGCAATCCTCGGAAAGGGATCCCTGGTTCCGGGATTGTAAGTCCGCTTCACGCCTGCTGCTAGAGGCTACGCAGACCATGGCTTCACGATGTTAAAGTCAGCAGGCCGGCGGTTGGAGCCTTTCTTCTGACTCCACGATGGAAGTCCTAGCCATGCCTGCTGCTGAAGCTCCGGGAAAGGCCACAACAATCCAAGTTGTTAGGCCACGAGGGAGGACTAGGAGAAAAGTCACATTCCGCCAAGGTCAGTGACTGGAAATGGTTTCCCCCTTCGCCCCACCCCCATCACCCCCACATAAAAACACACCTAGAGACATTAACACATACATATAGACATACTAAAAAAAAAACCAAAAAGTCGAAATGACTGACAAACTGCTGGCGAGGCTGCCGCACGCAGCGCCATCCAATGACTTATTGTTCTCTGCCTTCAAAATATCCATTGACTTGGCTTCCACAGCCTTCTGTGGCAATGAATTCCACAGAGTCACCACGCTCTGACTAAAGAAATTCCTCATCATCTCTTTCCTAAAGGAACATCCTTTAATCTGAGGTTATGACCCTCCCACTAGTGGAAACATCCTCTCCACATCCACTCTATCCATGCCGGGAGGAAAGAAGGGCAGGATAGTGGGAGAAATGGGTGTGCAAATGGGCACAGTAATGAGAGAGGATGCAGGGATGGTATTATTTTAAGGCATCAGTTTTCCTTGATCCCATTGCAATATTCAAAGAGAAGTTTATTCAAATATGTTTGCTCACATTTCAGTTCATCAACCATTCAAACAATGGCTATTTGAATATCATGATGTGTTTGACTTCTTAACAGCAGTAAATAAGATTTAAATGAATGGCAGCGCATAACTGCAGTACAGAGCTTCTGCCTCACAGCTCTAGTGACCTAGGTTTGTTCCTGACCTTGGGTCCTTTCTACAAGGAGTTTGTACATTCTCCCTGTGACTGCGTGGGTTTCCTCCCATATCCCAAAGACGTGTGAGTTAGTAGGTTAATTGCCTTCTGTAAATTGTCCCTAGTGAGTAGTGTGTTAGGGGTGGACAAGAAAATTAGATAACTAGTATGAACAGATGATTGATGACAGCGTGGCTCGGTGGGCCGAAGGCCCGTTTCCATGCTGTTTCTCTAAACTAAACTAAACTAAACTAAAACTTAAAGGGGAGACACAAAAGACTGCAGATGCTTGAATCTAGAGCAAAAAAAAAAGTTTGAAGGAACTCAGCAGGTCAAGCAACCTCTGTGGTGGAAAACTGGATGCTTCGGATTGGGACCTATCTTCAGACTGATGGAGTATCGGGGAGATAGCTGGTAGAAGTGGTGGGACTGGTATGTAAGTGGTAGGACAAATAATTAGTATTTGTGTTAAATGTGCAAATGCTAAATAATCTCAGGATTTCTTTCAGTATCTCAATGGAATATTGAATTGTAGAATTAACAGGGTGTATTTATATGAAAAGTAGAAGATATAGGTCTGGGAAGTCATTGACGAGATGGTGGTGTCAAGCAATGAAGCTTTGAGTTAAATTCGAAGTTTAAATGCTCTTGAGATTATACCATAAGGTGAATATCTAGAGGCCATGTGTTGGGACAGGGGTGCAACGGTAGATTTGCTGTCTTACAGCACCAGACACCTGGGTTCAATCCAGAATATGGGTGCTGTCTGTATATAGTTTATACGTTCCCCCTGTGACCATGTGGGTTTTCTCCGGGTGCTCCGGTTTCCTCCTACACTCCAAAGACGTACTGGTGTGTATGTTAATTGGCTTTAGTAAGATCGTAAATTGTTCCTAGTGTGTAGGATAGTGCTAGTGTATGGGCATCGCTAGTCGGTGCGGACTTGGTGGGCAGAACTACCTGTTTCCGCGCTGTATCTCTAAAGTCTAAATTCTAAAGTCTAATTAAATTGATTTAATCCAGTTGTGTTTTCTCACCCAATCCTTGAAAATGCAAAACAGGTTATTCATGGTAGATATAAAAATAAAGAATACTGAAAATTGAACGTATTATAGTCATTAGGTGCAGAGTGTAATCCAACCTGGGCCATGCTGGCAACAGGCTGTTTGTTTCCCCACAATTTAACATGCATAACATAGCGGAATTAAATTTAACCACTGAGTTTGGTGTTCTATTTAAAATACAACCTGCTTCCCTTATTAAGAGTCAGCCATAAAGTCCATTGGAAAAAAATCAGATGCTCATTTTGATTAACCTTTACCTAGCAGATACTAAATGATCATACAAATGCGAGATTTACATTTTAAGTAAATCAAACAGCAAATCCATTAGCCAGCATGACTTCTGTAATTAATAAAAGGCAAATTGAATCATGGTTCTCTCTAAATTTGCAAATATCAATGACTTGTATTAAGGAGATTAAACTTCAGACCCAAGTTTATGGATTACACACAGTTGACATAACCAAGATTTTGGTTTCATAACCTTTGAGGAACTACTGTCCAGAAGCCAACCATGATCAAAACCTTCCAATTGATAGGAACTGTAGCTGCACCAACGTTGAAAGTTAGGATAGGCATATGTATTTAGTTCCACAAAGCCAAGCAACAAACCGGAATAATGCATTTCCAAGTTCTTGAATCTATTCTGATTTCAATAGACAATAGACAATAGACAATAGGTGCAGGAGTAGGCCATTCGGCCCTTTGAGCCGGCACCGCCATTCAATGTGATCATGGCTGATCAACCCCAATCAGTACCCCGTTCCTGCCTTCTCCCCATATCCCCAGGCTATATTTTTAAGAGCCCTATCTTGCTCTCTCTTGAAAGCAACCAGAGAACCTGCCTCCACCACCCTCTGAGGCAGAGAATTCCACAGACTCACCACTCTCTGTGAGAAAACATTTCATGGCTGGACACCATGATTTCATGTTCAGACACCAAGCATTTGAATGCTTGTAAATTTGTGTTAATTTTTCAACTGGTTTCAAATATAACAATTCACAGAGCAGCATACAGTGTGTAAGGATAACGCAGCTGTGGAGAGAATAAGATGCTTCAATCTGAGTAAAAAGCTTTCATATTCCCAGTCACAACGACCTTGGGTTTAACCTTCTTAACAATCGGATATTGAATGAAATGATTTTAATACATCTTGTCCCATTGTGCGAGCTCTCTCCAAGTGCTCAACAAGTTGGCTTTTTTCTTGTCAGTATCATCATTATAATAACATACAATGCAATTTACTCATAATATACTGAATAAGCCTCATAACGCACCATCTCATCAGGGATGCTACGATGATAAAGAATGGCCCATTGTCATTCTTATCAGGTGATGTCATTAACAGATGCTGACCTTTGAGATTTGCAAGGAGGTTGATTTACATTTAAATGTTTCCAGGGAAAGCAAAATGCATATTTTATAAATACGGCAATAATAGCCAGATTGGTCTGCTAACTCACAATGTTGTACAGCAATCTATGAATTGAGAGAACCTACAGGAATAATGTAGCAGGATGAGATTACTAGAAACTGCTGATTGTGGAAATATCTGCGCATGCCACAGAATTCAAAAAATATATATAGAGGAAATAAAACACTGTGCAGGAAGTTGTTAGAGAGAAAATTGAGTTAGTCTGGCTTCAGTCTTTAACCGATACCGCTAACGAGCTTTACAAGTCTACAAGTGGAAAAGATTGCAATATGTGGTTCTGGAAATACTCAGCCCGTTAGGCAGCATTAAGCGTCTGAAGAAGGGTCTAGACCTGAAACGTCACGCATTTCTTCTCTCCAGAGATGCTGCCTGCCCAATGAGTTAATCCAGCTTTATGTGTCTATCTTAGGCAGCATCAAACTTCTATATATCGGCAAGACCAAGTGCAGGCTCGGCAAATGTTTCGCTTAACACCTCCGCTCAGTCCGCCTAGGCCTACGTGATCTCCTGGTTGCAAAACACTTTAAATCCCCCTCCCATTCCCATGCTGACCTTTCTGTCCTGGGCATCCTCCACTGTCAGAGTGAGGCCCAACACAAATTGAAGGAACAGCACCTCATATTTCACTTGGGCAGCTTACAACTCAGTGGTATGAATACTGATTTTTCTAACATCGTAACCCTTGCTTTCCCTCTCTCTCCATCCCACCCCAATCCTAGTTCTCGGACTAGTTTCACTGTCCTTCTGATTAATTTTACTGATTATATGCCTCCTAGTCACCTCCCCCTCAGTTAACAATGAACCATTCTACATTTCCTTAGCTTCATCTGCTTTGATCTGATGTTTTCACACTTTACCCTTCCACATCTCTTGAGACCCTCTCCCCCAACTCACAATCTGAAGAAGGGCCTTGACCAGAAATGTCACACATTCCTTCTCTCCTAAGATGCTGCCTGTCCTGCTGAGTTATTCCCGCATTTTGTGCCTGTCAAACAAAGTCAATATTTCTGGATGAGGACCTGTCATCAGACCCTCTGGCAAAAGTTCTGGTGGCACCTTGGAACATGGATTCGATCACTCAATGCCCTCTCTAGATCCTTACCTGGAAACGGGACAGCAAATATAACTGTTTCTCTCACCACAGGTGCTGTCAGGTGAGCTGGGTATTTCCAGTATTCTCTGTTTATATCATCATGGGAAGCTCCTGCATGATTTGCTGCTCATGGTCACAGAACATTTGCCACATCGGGGTTTACGACAAAGCCACTGTACACAAGATGGTAGATCAAGTGATGAAGGTGCATGAAGCTGTGGAGGATTGCACAGCGGGATAGCCTACAGTCCATTGTAAACATTTATGTCACTTCGCTTTCTCAGGCATGTTAAGAAAGAGAATGAGAAAAATCTTCCCATCTGTATGTGTGTGCATGTGTGTTGTTATAAGTCAACCCCCTTTAATGTACAGCAAATTACACAATGCTGCATTGCTTATGCCTTCAACAGTAGCCTGGAAGAATCTATGTAAATAAACGTTCCAATCCACTGCAACATAGATCAGTACAGCACAAGAACAGGCCCTTCAGCCCACAATGCCTGTGCTGCCCATTTTGGTCAATTAAACTAATCCCATCTGCTTCCATGTGGTCCACACCCCTTCATTCCCTGCTGTACATATATCATTTTGTAAATCCCTCTTAAACATTGCCATTGTATCTGCTTCATACACCTCTCCTGATAGCACACTGCAAGCTCTCTGAGAATGTTGCCTTTGTCCTACATTGTGGTGGCAGCAGAAGGCAGATTTGGGTAACATCATCTTTTGTAAGACACCTCAAATATTAGTCCTTCTCAAAAAGGCAAGCTAATCACTGCCTAATAACACATTGGGCATGATCTCTTGTGTAATGCTGCATTTCTCTTCTTATCCTCCCACTGTGATCAGTGTGTTCAATGTATCCATTATTCTTCTAGTCTAGGTTATTAAATTCCTAGATGAAGATTAACATGTAGCCAATATTTGGAAGCAATTTATTTCAATGCTAACTTCTAAATCCACACTATTCTATGAACCATTAGCCCATTCAATCTCTTTAAAATAAAGAATGAGAAAGATTATGCATAGACAAGAGAGATAATCCAGCAACATATCTGTCAATTGTTCTGTTCATAAGATAGATACAAAAAGCTGGAGTAACTCAGCGGAACAGGCAGCATTTCTGGAGAGAAGGAATGGGTAACATTTCAAGTCGAGACCCTTCTTCAGACATTCATAATCCCTTCAAGTAGCTCTGATGGTGGTGGGAAGGTGGGGGGGGGGGGGGGGGGGAGAGCTCTTGTTTAAAGTGTGGTCAGTTTTCAGGATACGATGGCACAGATTGGTATGGAATATTAAAACTGGTAGTGCTGACATCAACTCAATGGGGACATTGAATGGTGACATAAACGGAAGAGTCTTTCACCTGGAACCTGTCTGGGTCTCTTGCAACGCATGCTGCCTGAGCTGCTGAGGGCTTTCTGTTTTTACTTCAGATTTTCAGCATCTGCAATTTATTAACTGATTTTCATCCATGTTATAACCTGCCTGCTGGCTCTGCTCTTTAAGCTGTGCATGTAACAACCTAAGAAGATGGTATCTACCACGTTTTTGACAGAAGTATGTGCCTGGGTTGAATACCATTTTCAAGAGGTTTGAGGTCACCCACCATCTATATAAAGGTGTTTCCAAACCTTAACTAAACTCCAAATTGTTCATTTGCTGCATATCTTGAGGCTCTGGTATCCTCTTTGTACATCAGTATGCAGTTGCTTTTTTGATCTTTCAATGGACATCCACTCGATTATTTTTAATGTTGTAACCTCCATTAAGATGACGACAGAAATAAAGGCATACAGGTACCTTTGAGTCCAATTCACACCACATAACTCCATGATCATCGATGTTAATGAACCAATATCAAATTAGCCCTGTTTTATGCTTTCAAATGTTTGTCATATATGTAACTCAAATTTTTACAGCAAGAAATCCGATCAACCTTTATTACCGCTACTAGTACCACACATTACAGCCTGCTCGTACACTTTTTAGGAGCTATAAATGGAATCTTTCTACACACATTGGTGAGAGATGTGAATATCTGTAAAAGGAAAGCCCAAGTGCATAGCAGAGAAAAGGCCATTTCTGAGACTGGGACTGGATGCTGCATTTTGGAAATAAGAACACATTAATTTTTTATGACCTCCAGAGAGGAAGTAAACTCAGAGCAAATTGTCAACTCATATCAAATGCAATGAACCTGTCACTATATCACAGACCATCTCAACCACTATGATAATGTAAGATCGTGATAAAACACAAAGTGAACTGCCATCTAAGTGGAAATGATCCACAGAATCATGGAAATTTCAAAACTGCGGAGTGTTCATATCAGAGCTATCTAGTCCACTCCTATTTTCCTGCTCAGTTCTTTGATCTATTTTTTGCTTACAGTGTTTATTTAATTTTCTATTGAAGTCAAGAGTATGACTAAGCTTCATTACCTAGTCTTGATAATGGATTCCACAGTCTCATAAACTGCCATATGATGTACATCACACAAATTTTCCACCATGGCTCAAAACAAAACTGCAGGTGCTGGAACAATGCTTGGTAGCATGGGTTGCGTGGAGGCCTAGCGGTAGAGTTGCTGCTTTACAGCGCCAGAGAGCCAGGTTTGATCCTGACTGCGGGTGCTGTCTGTATGGAGTTTGTACGTTCTCCCCGTGACCAGTGTGGGCTTTCTCCGGGATCTCCGGTTTCCTTCCACCAAAGATGAACAGGTTTGTAGGTTAATTGGCTTGGTATAATTCTAAATTGTCTCTAGTGTGTGTAGGGTAGTGTTAGTGTGTGGGGATCGCTGGTCGACGCGGACTCGGTGGGCTGAAGGGCCTGTTTCTGTGCTGTATCTCTAAATTAAACTAAATTAAACTAAACTAAACTAAAAGAATGATGTACATCAGACACATTTTTCACCTTGGTTTAAAATCCCAAAACAAAACTGCAAATGCTGGATGAATGCTGCAGAGACAGCAAACACACTGGAAACACACAGCAAGTTATACAACAAAGAAGATGTTTCAGGTGGAAGATCCGTTACTCTTTCTACAGATGCTGCCTGATTTTAACAGTGTTATTTAACATTTTATTTTGAGCATGACTTGTTTGGAAAAACACCTGCTTTCAGGCTGAATGGTTATGGGTTCAAATTCAACTTCAAGGACTTGAATGTAAATGTGCAGGTCGACATTCCAGTGCAAAAGTAAGAGCATGTTGTATGCTCTGAGTGTTGGGTGATAAATGGATCATTAAATTCAGTCCTTGCTGGTTCTTTCAACTAAACATAAAATGTCTTGGCACTATTTCAAAGAGCAGGAACTTATTCCCAGTATGCTGGGCATTTCATATTCATCAGTAGAAAAGTAGACATAATTTTAGTTTCAGAGATAGAGCTTGGAAACAGGCCCTTAGGCCCATGCCGACCACCGATTACTTGTTCACACCAATTCAATGTTTTCTCACTTTCTCCCCCATTACCAACACATTAGGGGCAATTTTACACAGGGCAATTTACCAACAAACACGTACATCTTTGGGATGTGGGAGGAAACTGGAGCATCGGAGGAAACTCACGTGGTCACAGGGAGAATGTGTAAACTCGATACAGGCAGTACCGCAGGTCATGTTCAAACCTGGGTCTCTAGTGCTGTGAGGCAGTAGCACTACCAGCTGCACCACTGCTCCACCCTAAATAGATTATCTCCCATTACTCCATTAGTTGTTAAGCCTGCTGTGTGCAAATTGGCTACTGAACATTTTCATGAGAACCTTGATATCCAATATGTGTAACGATGACTATAGCATTGTTTACCATAGAGTGTTGTCAGAGTATTTATGTATCTCACACGGGAACTTGCTGAGATGATAGACCATTTCAGTCTTGACGGCAATACTCCATCTATGAAGAGAGTGGTCCAAGTTTTTTGTTAAAAGAGAATGGTGGGTGCCTGGAACGCATTAGGGTGGTGGTGGAGTAAGAAACAGTAGTGGAATCTAAGAGGCTTTTGGATATGTACATGGATTTGTAAGGAATAGAGGGATATGCACCATGAATAAGCAGAGGAGTCCAATTTCACTTGGTGTCATGTTTGGCGTAAACATGGTATGCCTACGGATACGTTCCCATGTTGTTGTTCTATGTTCTATACCTTTCAAGTTTCTGTTGTGCCTGGGGTCCCTGAAAAACCTCATAGTCAAGCAGTTACTGTTTGTTGGTGGAAGAGGATTAGCAGAGGAAAGGTGATCAACACTCTGTGAATGGGGAAAATCAGCAACGTTGCTTTTAAAGCATTGAAACTAGAAGACAGTGCATTCAAAGTTGTCACAATACACGTCACCACACCCAATAAACTTCCAATTAAATATCTGAACACATCACAGCATGGCGGCACAGCAGCAGAGTTGTTGCTTAATAGCACGAGAGACCCAGGTTCGATCCTGACTATGGGTGCCATCTGCACGGAGTTTATACGTTCTCCCAATGACCGTGTGGGTTTTCTCAGGGAACTCTGGTTTCCTCCCACACTACAAAGACATACAGGTTTCTAGGTTAATTTTAAAAAATCAACAATTGTAAATTGTCCCTAGTGTGTAGGATAGTGTATGGGGATCGCTTGTCGGTGCGGACCCGATGAGCCAAAGGCACTGCTTGTCTGCTGTATCTCTAAACTGAACTAAATCATCACCTACCTTCTCCTCCTTCTAAATCCCCATTTGTTCAGGGTTACTGCCATCGGGCATCTTTTTCTTTTTTATTCACGTGGATTTTACGTTTTGCAGCAGGTGGCCTCTGTTATGATTCTACAAGGTCTTTCTGTAAGTCCATGCGTACCTTATCTACTTCACTCCTTTCAGTCTATTCACTGAGCAGCTTGCTGGAGAAAAAATTCGATTAAATTAGTCAAGCATAACCTGCCCTTTAAATCTGAGTTCTGAAAATCATCAATAAGAAACCACAGTAATTACAAAGCGAAATGAATAAATTTCCTAAACCAAATCATTCTGACTTATCAAGGAGATAAAGGACATACGAGGTTGAAGAAGTGCAGGAAATAACTGGAAACACTGAAGTCAGAGAAGATTAAAAGAATGTTTGCAAAGAATGAATGAATGTGAAAAATGATACAGCACACATTGTCACAAATATAGGTGGATGATAAATAGAATACAGCACCGGGTATGGCACGGTGGAGCAGCGGTAGAGGAGCTGCCTTACAGGTCGATCCAGATTACCAGTGCTGTCTGCACACAGTTTGTACGTTCCCCCTGTGACCGTGTGGGTTTTCCTTGGGTGCTCCGGTTTCCTTCCACACTCCAAAGACATACTGGTTTGTGGGTTAATTTGGCTTCGGTAAAAATTATAAATTGTCCATGTGGGATCGTGCTAGTGTACAGGGATCACTGGTCGGTGCGGACTTGGTGGGCTGCAGGATCTGTTTCCACACTGTATCTCTAAGCTGAACTAAACAAAAAAATACTAAACTCACTTATCTGAAATTCTCCTGTCCCTCTGGTTATATGGCTAAACCCTGGCACAGAAACTGGAGGAGAACAGCAGGGTGGATTGCAACAGAAGCTTTTAAATTGCACAATGAATACATGGGATAATTGATAGAGAGCATCTGATAGATGTTGAGGTCCAGAAGTTGCAAGGTCCATCCCAATACTTTATTCACTGATTTGCACTGTCAGATATGTCACAACATTACTTAATTTTCAGAATATTAAGAGAGGCAACAAACAGCACTGATGGGCTCTCTTAAGTGGCTCATCCAATGAGTGAAATATGCTGGCAATTGAATATATATATTTTTTATATTTTTTGAGATATTTACTGGGGATGTGCGCGCATGTTTATTTTTTACACAGAGGATAGTGGGTGCCTAGATCATGCTGCCAGGGTTTGTGGTGGAAGCAGATACGATCGATGGTGGCATTTAAGAGGCTAGACACATGGATATGCAGGTAATGTTGGGATATAGATCGTGTGCAGGCAGATAAGATTAGTTTACCTTGGCATCATGTTCAGAACAGAAATTGTGGGCCATCTGTTTCTGTGCTGTATTGTTCTGTGTTCAATACATTTCAATTTTTAAGATTGCATTTTGGAATTTCCCAAGCTGTGTTTCGTAAATCTATTTAACGGCTATTTTATGCAGCAAAGGCAAATGGTGAAAACAGGGGAATAGTGTGATTGCATAAAATATAACCCACCCAGTTCACACTGTGTAGGAAAAAACTGCAGATGCTGGTTTAATTTGAAGATAGACACAGTCTGAAGAGGGGTCTCAACCCGAACCATCACCCATTCCTTCTCTCCAGAGATGCTGCCTATCCCGCTGAGTTACTCCAGCAATTTGTGTCTATCTTCTGTTCACACTGTTTGAGTATTTCCTGTGCATCTTCCCTGTTGGGAATATGCCACACATACTGATCGTGGCCACCCCGCTCAAAATGCACTGGAGGTGAGTTTCCAAACTGCAACAACATTCATCTTGAATTGTCACAAATCTCAGAAGTCCCCCAACCCTTCTGAATCTGAACTCGCATTTCGCTGATTACAACCTGATGTCTGATCATTGTTTTCAAGCTGATAACACTTTGGATGAAAGAGAGAGATTGCTTCTTCCCGTCTGTGTTTGTCTGCCTCACATCACTCACTCTTGGACAAGATGCCACGGATACAGGGCTGCATTAAGACAGCAGAACACGCGCAGACAGATGCGGCACTGTGCAGGTAATTCAAAGAACAGACACTGCTGACAGCAACAGAAGCAGGCTAAACACAATCCTCTGGTGTGGGACTAAAAGAGGTTTAGGCATTTGTCAGTCACACACCAAGAATGGCTATTTCAATTGAAACTAATTGGTCTGAAATGGTTCAATGGTTTGAAGGTATCGTGCTTTATTGTACCCAGAAGCACTGAAATTCCATTTCTTGCATACATTTCAGGAATAAACTTATTATACATTGTCACAATTGTACTTAAGTACCAGTGTGTAGGAATGGTAGATTACTCTGGGAGTACACAAGAGCACAGAGCACATGGTATTAGGGATAGGGTATTGACATGGACAGAGAATTGGATGGCAGACAGGAAGCAAAGAGTAGAAATTAACGGATCCTTTTCAGAATGGCAGGCAGTGACTAGTGGGGTGCCGCAAGGCTCGGTGCTGGGACCCCAGCTATTTACAATATATATTCACGATTTAGACGAGGGAATAAAATGTGACATCTCCAAGTTTGAGGATGACACAAAGCTGGTTGGAAGTGTGAGCTGTGAGGAGGATGCTATGAGGCTGCAGGGTGACTTGGATAGGTTGGGTGAGTGGGCAGATGCATGGCAGATGCAGTATAATGTGGATAAATGTGAGGTTATCCACTTTGGTGGCAAGAACACAAAGGCATATTATTATCTGAATGGTGTCAGATTAGGAAAAAGGGAGGTGCATCGAGACCTGGGTGTGTTTGTACATCAGTCACTGAAAGTAAGCATGCAGGTTTGGCAGGCAGTGAAGAAAGCTAATGGCATGTTAGCCTACATTGCGAGAGGATTTGAGTTTAGGAGCAAGGTTCAGTCTGAAGAAGGGTCTTGACCCGAAACACCACCCATTCTGTCTATCCAGAGATGCTGCCTGTCCCGCTGAGTTACTCCAGCATTTTGTGTCTACCTTCAGTTAAAACCAGCATCTGCAGTTCCTTCCTATAAGATTAAACCTTCATTCTTCTCCACATGAATCACTCAATGCCCTGTTGGTGGTTCTCTTCAAGGCAGGGTGAACTGCCAACTTAACAAGCAGAGCAGACAAATATCAGACAAATTGATTTGTAACAGTTGAATGAGCTCTAGCCCCTCAGTGGGTGATTGTGTCATTCAAAATATGCCTTGTCGTGGTTAGCTCCGAATAGCCAGCTCATTACTTACATCTTAAAGGTACAAAGGATTACGGCAATGGAGTTTGACCTAGGAATAATTGAGGAACAGCTGGCATGTTGGAACAGCTTGCAGAAACAGGATAGCTAACATGCTGTAATTAGTTGACTCTGCAGTACCAATGTGGCTCACAAAGGCTGGCAAGTCTGTTCCTTGCAGCATTTCAGTGCGCATCTTTGTGAAACCATAGCTTTTATTTTACACACAGGCAGTAAAAGGATGAATTACTCCAACAGTCAGGTCGTCATTTGAGGATTTAAGGGCGGCACGGTGGTGTAGCAGTGGAGCTACCGCCTTACAGCGCCAGAGACCCGGGTTCGAACCTGACTACGGGTGCCTGTCTGTACAGAGTTTGTACGTTCTCCCCGTGACCTGCGTGGGTTTTCTCCAAAATCTTCAGTTTCCTCCCACACTTTTAAAAGGTTTCTTAGGCACATGGTTATGGATATTTATGAATAGGATTATGGATCATGTGCAGGCAGATGAGATTAGTTTATCTTGGCATCATGTTCAAACATACATTGTGGGTTGAAGGGCCTGTTCCTGTGCAGTATATTTCTACGTTTGATATGTGAATATCATGAGAACATAATTTAAAGAAGCCAATTGAGGTGAAAAAACAAAATTTTGTTCCCCTCTCCGTGACTCTTAATTAGTTCCATTTTATTTGATAAGGATTAAATCTAAATTGAAGATGGGGATTGACATCTTGATTGAAATTATGATTGAAATTTTAATGAAGCAAAATTCAAATTAGTCATGGAATGACAGAAGCATGCAGCTTGGAGTAATCGAGGCATGCAGCATGGATAAAGGCTTTTCCACCCATCTCATCCATGCTGAAGATAGACACAAAAAGCTGAAGTAACTCAGCAGGACAGGCAGCATCTCTGGAGAGGAATGGGTGACATTTCTGGTCGAGACCCTTCTTCAGACCATGCTGACTAAGATACCCCATCTAAGCCAATCCCATTTCCCACTATTTCCCTCAGACCCTTTCCTATCCATGTACCTTTCCACATAACTTTTAAATATCAAATATTGCACCTGCCTCAACTCTTACATTAAAGCCCCATTAAATGAAGTGCATACATTTTCTGTTCAAGAATATTGTATGTTAATATATTCCACTGTTTATTGCACGCCTTGGGAATCTTTAAGTTTATGTTTTTGATAAGCACATTTTATCTTTCACGACATAACAGCATTTAGTATCAGGGGATCTGTTAAGAATAGAGTTAGTGCTCTTTTGAAAATGTTCTTATCTATCAGCAATATCAAATACCTATACATTAGGAGTGAGGATCTGATCAAGGTCCAGACCACAGGTTTGAGGGGATCACGGGGTTGGAAATGTCAGCCTTTTCCACTGCAGACAAGATACAAGGAATTGCAGATGTTGATTTACAAAAATAAAGACGCAAAATGCTGAAGTAACTCATTTGGTCAGGCAGCATCTCTAGAAAGCGTAGATAGGTTGGAAGGGTCTTGTCCCGTAATGTCACCATTCCATGTTCTCCAGAGATGCTGGCTGGCCTCTTGTGTTACTCTAGCACTGTGAGTCTTTTTTTTTCCATTGCAGAGGTATGAACTCACTCCAGTAAAGCCTCGTACTGGGGTTTTGAAGGATCGCAAAGAAGGAAGGTGGCGCAACAGGATTTTGTTCTGACTTTATTCCAACCTGTGTTGTCAGAACATTCAAGTCAATCAAGAGTCCAGAATATTCAATTGTCATGTGTACCAATAATGGATAATTAAATTCCTACTTGCAGCAGGTTAGCCGGCCTGTAAATGCAATACACTGATAAATAATTACAATTCAATACATTCATAACAGTAAAATTAGTGCAAAAAAAAGGCCCATCGTGCCACCAAAGACACTGTCCTCAATGGTTCATTGTTGAGTTTTGTGTTGCGTTCAAGAGGCTGATGGTTGCTGGGAAAAAGTTATCTTGAATCTGGTGATCATGGTTTTCAACCATAAACCTTGTGTTTGAGTTTGAGGTTAGTTTATTGTCACGAGTACCGCCAAGGTGCAGTGAAGAGCTTTTGTTGCTTTTTAACCAGTTAGAGGAAAGGCAATTCATGATTACAATTGAGTCATCCACAGGTGTACAGATACATGATAAAGGGAATAATCCTTCCCTGAGGTTGGAGCAGAATGAAAGCACGGCAGTACAGTGCGGGTTTTTCATAATATTGGCTGCCTTTTTGAGGCAGCTTCTCCGATAGGTCCCTTGGATGGTTTGAAGGTCAGAACCCGTGATGGCCCAGGCAGTGTCTACCAGTCTCTAGTCTCCTTCGTCCCTGGGAGTTCATAACATGAACTGACAGTAAAGTGTATAATTCTGATTTTACTTCGGAGTCACGTGAGTGACTACGTGAAGAACCCCGACAGGGCGCATGCGCGTCATTACGTCGGACGCATTGGCGACAACGGCAGCGGGAGCTCGGAGCTCCTTCTGCAATGTGAGTAAATACAGCTCCACCAAAGTCGGGGAGACTTTGGAGGAGTTAGGAAAAAGTAAATAAATTGTTTCTGCTGGGTTTTTTTCCCCCCCATAGACAGGAACAAGTAAAAGGTGCAGGCTGCTGCCGACAAGGAGAGAGAGAGCTGCGGGACGCAGTCTCTGAAAGGCAGCCTGTCACCTCGGGGGAGTCGCAAGCCGGTAGCGGTGCGGCGACAGACTTGGCAAAGTGCCCAGCCGGGTACACAGCCAACGCCAGTCGGGCGGTCGGCATAAGCCAAGTCTGTCAGGGCTATAGACTCCGCAGAGTCGGGCCACGAGAGTCCCGTCGGGGACAGGATACCGTTCCCCAGCGGTTATCCAAAAGGAGCAGCTCATATAGGGGCTGCTCCACAGAGACGCTCCAGGAGGAGTAGTGCAGGTGGGAAGCCATAGAGAAGGCTCCACTGGCAGTGCCTAGGAGAGGTTCTGTTTCATAAAGCCACACTCCAGGAGGGGTAGTGCAGGCGGGAAGCCTTAGGGAAGGCTCCGCTGGCAGTGCCTAGGAGAGGCCTGCTTCATAAAGCCATACTCCAGGAGGAGTTGTGCAGGCGGGAGGCCGTGGGGACGGCTCCGCTGGCAGTGCCTAGTAGAGGCCTGCTTGAAAGCACCCTCTTTGCAAGAGGTGAGTGCAGAAGGGCAGATACGCTCTGACCCTGAGTCCGACGACATCCAAAGGGAGGGCAGGCAGCTGCCAGAGCTGACACCGTGTGCAGCACGGTTTGCCATGTCGTCGGATGCTGGTGAGCCTCTGGGTGAGGAACTTGCCACCAGCATAAATTACCAAGTCTCACATCAGCTACAGGAGCTGACAATGGATGAGACAGTAACGAAGTATGAAGCCCCAATCAACTGAGGACAGTTAAAAGTTCCTGTTGGGAACAGGAAGAATTGGGGCAAGATGGGCATACTAATGAAAGCCCAGGAGCATGTGAAGCTCCAGCATATTTTAAAGTTGCTGGCATCTGGTATAACGAGCTTTGCCAGGATGGTAGATGGAGAGGCCATGACAAATTACAACAAAAGGCGCTATTGTGGAGTGCCCACTTTGAGATCAACTGCCTCCGCAAGATGCGATTAGACCAACCATCAATGATAAATATGCTTCACTCTGCCAGCCTGGCACAGTGCAACCGGCACAGCTGTTTGGCGAGGATTTCGCACAGCAGGTGAAGGAGCTGGAGGAGGAGGCTAAGAAGCCAGCCACATATTCACCAAAGCGGAAGTATCCCTATAAGGGAGTAGACTGGTCCGGGCAAGGGACGAGTCCAGCTACGATGCAGCGCAGTTGGCGTTCGGCTGTAGCACCGCCACGGAGGTGAGATATCCAGCTCAAGGCCGGGGAAGAATGCCAGGTGGTAAGGAGGTAAGAGGGTCTGGTTCTCATGTAGACAGATCTAATGTGATACAATTAAATGTTTACCTCAGATATGTTTATACTGAAGGTTATTGAAGGGCATCGAATAAAGCTTAAATGCAAATTCTGATTTACCCATGCAACATGTTCCAAAAAAGGAGTTTGACTTCAGTATCACTGAATAATTGGAAGTTCAGCTGGAACTTGCAACCTTATGTAATAAAGGTGTAATTGCTAAAGCAGTTTACCAAAGCCATCAGGTTGTGTCCAATATCTTTCCCAGACCAAAAAGGATGGGAGGAAGCAGAATTATACAGACCTGAATAGGCTTAACCCTTTTGTACGGTATAGACATTTTAAGATGGAAACGTTTGTGAAGGAGATCTTAAAGATGCGGATTCAGTGTCTGTTCATTTGCAGGATAGAAGATTTAAAATTCAGCTGGATGGGAATTATGCCAATACAATCCACTGCCTAATGGTTTGTCTTCAGCTCCTAGAGGGATTACAAAGTTGTTAAAACCTATTCTAGGCATGAAGAGAAGTCAAGGTCATGTGATCATGGTTTAGCTAGATAATATCTTGATTGTAGGACAATCAAAGGAAACAGCTGAAGCATCAGTGGCAGTTGGTAAAAACCAATTTTTAATTGGGCTTTATAAGCTATTCTGAGGAATCTAAATTTATACCTGTGACACAAATTGACTAGTTGGGTTCACAATGGACTTAATCAACATCATTGTGACCTTGCCCAGGCAAAAAAGGGTACAGCTAATTAAGAGCTATATCAAGTTAATTGCTAACACACAGCCTTCAATTAGCCAGGTGACAAGACTGCTGTGGTAATGGCTGGCAGCATTTCCAGCAGTTCAATATGGCCACTTTATTATCTACAATTACAAAGGTCAAAGGAACAAGCATTGAGGATACATTGGGGTCATTATAATAGACCTATGCTTCTATCAATAGAGGCTGTTCCGGAATCCTACAAGAAGAAGAAGAAGAAGAAGAAGAAGAAGAAGAAGAAGAAGAAGAAGAAGAAGAATAGAGGCTGTTGCTGATGTACAATGGTGGATTCAGCATGTGTCCACTAGTAGTTCCAAAGTGTTATTGGACCAAGCTTCCATGATTTGCAGACAGATGTCAGAGCACTTCGGTAGGGTGCTACTGATACAAGATCCAGCGGTGGAGACAGATGAACATTGCTTCTGCATACATGGGGAATTAACCAAGAGTATTTTATGGACTCAAGGCTTATGGCACTAACTAAACTAGTTTGCAAGTGCAGTGCAAAATAGACAACACTGCAGCAGTTGCTGATATGAATCACATGGGTGGAATCAAATCGTTATCATGTGACAGGTTGGCAAATACAATTGGACCTGGAGTAGGGATAAAGAGATTTGGATTGGAGCTATCTATCTGCCAGGGAAACTTAATGTAGTACCAGATGGCAGCTCACGAAAATTCCATCATAACACAGAGTGGATGTGGAACCAGGATGTGTTCAAGAACATAGTACTTCTATATGGAAGGCCAAAATATGTTTCATAGGCACCAGATCCAGGGGCAGTGGCAATTGATGCGTTTTCACTAAATTGGGATGATATGTTTGTGTACATTTTCCCACCATTCTGCCTCATAGGTCGGTGTTTGAGAAAATCAAGCAGGATGCCGCTTCAGGGGTTTTGGTGATACCAAATTGCCTGATTCAACCATGGTTCCCTTTGATGTTACAGATAGCGATCCAACCTCTTTTTGCTGATTCCAAACAGTAGGAATTTGCTGGAGCATCCAGTAACGCATTAAGTTCATCCGTTATGTGACGGTATGGATCTGTTAGTTTGCAGGTTTCAAGAATGCCTTACATTGGTCGAGGACTTTCTAGGCCAACGGTGTATATACTCGCTGCAGTCTGGAGAAAGAGTACTCAAAAACAGTATATGACTTATGAAAAAAAAAAAAAAAGGAACAATATTGTGTTCAAAAGAATATTCAATATGATACTGTAGTTATTGAAAATGTGTTAGAGTTTATCTACACTTTATTATGATGAAGGTCTTAGCTATACTGCTATCAATACAGCTAGAAGTGCTTTGTCCGCATATCTTGTAATAGGTACACGGACACAAAGTATAGGTTCTCACCCTCTCATATCTAGGTTGATGAAAGGAATCTAATTCCAAACCGCCTAAGCCTAGGTATATGGTAATCTGCGAGGTAAGCGTTGTTCGTAACATACTTCGTCATTGGGTCCCTGTCACGGCTATAACTTTGTTAAAATTAACCATGAAATTGGCTATGCTAATGGCATTGGTGTCAGTACAGAGAGTGCAGACTTTCCAAAAAACTTCAGTTCGAGAGAATGGAAGTGAATACAGAGAATGTTCTGTTTTATATTTCTGACCTGCTCAAACAAAGCAGGCCAGGTGTGACAGGTTTTAAGATTGTGTTCTCAGCATATCCTACAGCTCCATGTTTATGTGTAAGGACACATTTGTTACATTACATTGAAGCCACATGGGCTTTAAGACAAGAAGAAACAGGATTATTTGTCAGTTACAAAAAGCCAACATAAAAGAGTGGCAGTTCAGACTATCTCAAGGTGGTTAAAGCAAGAGTTGGTTCAGGCAGGAATTAACATTTATGTGTTTACATCTCATTCCACTAGCGCAGTAGCAACATCCGCGGCCAGGGCGATGGACGTTCCCATCGACCATATATTAAAAGCCGCAAGTTGGAAAAATGAACTTGTGTTTCAGCAATACTACCATCGGCCGATTGCCGATGGAGGGCTGTTTGCTAACTCAATATTGAGTGCTGTTGCTATTGTTTAAAGTCTGTTTTCAATACTGTTTCATTCTGTTTCGTTTGTTGCCCTACATTAAGAGGGTTTATTGGTTGTTTTATGACCAAAAATAAAACTGTTTTGTTTTTGCATGATATGCAATGTCATGTTTACAGCATTATTGATGATACTCAGTCAATCGATGCAGTGAGAAGCCAGGATTTTGATCTGCGGCATAAAAATCACAGAGCTTTAAAATCTTCACGTAGTCACTCACGTGACTCCGAAGTAAAATAGTAAGATTAAACGAGAACTTACCAGTTTGAAGTTTGATCTTTATTTTATGAGGAGTTACGTTGGTGATTACGTGCCCGCCACGCCCAACCCTCTCTCATAGAAAAAAGGTCATAATGGTTGTTCTCATGTTGATCATCTTAATATGTTACTTCAATTATGGTTTTGTCTGTGATTTCATACCGCTGCTTTGAAGATTGACGCGCATGCGCCCTGACGGGGTTCTTCACGTAATCACCAACGTAACTCCTCATAAAATAAAGATCAAACTTCAAACTGGTAAGTTCTCGTTTAATCTTACTATTCCATTGCTCACTTGGCTAACTGTAGTCCAGGCTACAGCATGAAATGTTATGCTATTAAACAATGGATATGTATCATTTACACTATCTTTGACAATTTGGTCATACCTGTTCTAGTTTAGCCACTGCCGTAATATTGGAGCCAATACTTAGACAGAAAAACTCCCGCAATATCAATGATCTGGTTTGTTTCAAGGATGGTGGAAGAGGCACAAATATTGGTCTGGATACTCAAGGGAACTCATTAACTCTTCTTTATATATCACCATGGGATCTTTTATATCCTGGTGCAGAGCGTGATAATAGCCAAGAGAAGTCTCTGTTTTCACGTCTTACACAGGTTGGAATTTGGAATGAATGAGTAATTCATTGATCTTATTTATGGCTTTCAATCTCCTGTTGCTTGTAAAACATCAGGATGGCTTTGCTTTAAACATTTGATATTCTTTGTTGCTTTATGAATTAGTAAAGAATTGAGTCACAGAATGTATCAAACTGAAAAGGCCGGGGATAATATAAGCAGTTGCCTTGTGAATCCAAGCTGAGGGATTTAAATATCAGATTAGTTTAAACACTGCAAAAAGTTAATACTATTTTTCACTATTTTTATATTATTCAAATAACTAAAAAGCAGTATGTACCTAAATTGTAGTTAGTTGAAATTGTGATAATCATTCTAAAATTATGCATAATTGATCAGTTTTGTAAAAACAGCTAAGTATTTTCAAATGACTACGCTTTTGCTGATTATGAATTTATGAATTGAAAATTAAGTTGCGGAAATATCAAAATGGGAAGACAGCTAGTAAATGTTTCATTTAATTTAAAAGAGGGCTCCAGGCCTTAAGGCTCATTGATATTTTTAGGAAATAGTCCCTTAAGCAAATTAACAGTAAGATTAAACGAGAACTTACCAGTTTGAAGTTTGATCTTTATTTTATGAGGAGTAACGTTGAGGGATTACGTGAAGAAGACCCCGTCCAGCCGCACACGCGTCAATCTTTCAAAGCAGTGGAGTGCCAATCACAGACGATAATTACTGAAGTATGCATAAAGACTTAGAACTACCAGCTTGATCCTTTTATGAGTGTGGGAGCGGAGGGCACGTAATCCCTCAACGTTACTCCTCATAAAATAAAGATCAAACTTCAAACTGGTATGTTCTCGTTTAATCTTACTATTTTACTTTTTACTATTTTACTATTTTACTTCGGAGTCACGTGAGTGACTACGTGAAGATTTCAAAGCTCTGTGATTTCACACCGTGGATTCACATCCAGGTGTTCACTGCATCGATTGACTCTATTTGAGTAAGCACAATCAACAACGCATAACCACAACATTTGAATGTAATCAGTTAATGGTTTTATTTATTTTAATAAAAGTAACAAAATTAGGCCCATTTATTATAATGGGGGATTTAATACTGTATCCAGCACGGCATCACCAAACCCTCTGAGATATTTAATCTCCTTATGGTAATACTTGTGAAACATCTGTTCACTTGCCCATCCTGCGGCCGCGAGAATAAGGTCTATTGCACGTCTGAATCCCTGGCCGCTGATGTTGATGCCGCCCTGGTGGAATGAGATTTAATTTTATCAGTATCAATACCTGAATATCTCAACACCTATTTCAACCATCGTGAAATTGTTTGTGTTGACACTTTCTTATGAGGCTTTTTATGACTAATAAAAAAATGCCAATTAAAACTTTTGTTTTTTCTATGCCTCTTAAAACTTTTGTTTTTTCTATGTAACATTTCACATATGTTACTACACACAGTCGTGGATCTGTAGGATATGCTAAAAATTCCAACTTGCATCCTGTGAACCCAGGTCTACTTTGCTTCAGTAAATCATAGACATAGAATGTCACGGCATTTGGCCCTACTTTCATTCTATCAATTCTGAGTTTCTGTAATGTTTGAACTCTCTAAGCTGAAACTAATGCCATGAGCATAACCAATTTCATGGTGATTTTGGATAATGACAGAGTTTCAACTGGATTCCAATTCCTTAGCAACATCAGTACATCTTTTACATTCCAAATTTCTGTATACCTAGGTCTGGGAGGATTAGAGTTGAAAATTCCTTTCATAAACCTACAGACCCAAGGATGTGCTCCTATTGGAGTTTGTTCTGATTCACTGCTTAAATATGCAGAGAGTGCACTTTGTGCAGTATTAATTGCACTATAACTTAATTTTAATTCATAGTATAGAGTAGAAAGGAACTATTACATCTGAAATTTCTGCTGGGTTATATGCAATATGTTTCCCTGAACAAAACTCCTCCCATTTCTTTATATAGGAGATGTACTGCTTCTGGGTACTATTCCTCCAGGCTGCTGTCATAACATCCACCGTACGGTCTGATAATCCTTTCCAAGAAATGGCCTCTTAGAATCTGCAAATCAACAAACCAATACGATCATGTAAAGGATGTGGTTCATCAGTCACAGGGTGTACAAGCAGTTTAATCTGCTTTGGAATAACCATAAGGGTTTATTTTTTTTATTTTTTTATTTTTAACACCAGTGGGTACCATAGCTGTTTAGGCCAACCTGGTACTACCAAAATCCCTGAGGCTGAATCTTGTTTAATTTTCTGTATGCATCTGTGGATTAAACAAAATGGCGGAAACGCATACAGAAACATACCACCCCAATGTAGCGAGAAAGCATCCACCGCTACTGCTCCAGGATCAGGTTCCCATGACACATACTTAGGCAACTGGTGGTTCAATCTTGATGCAAACAAATCAATTTCTGGCATTCCAAATTGTGTGATAATTTGTGTGAATATTTTACGATTTAACATCCATTCTCTGTTATCATTAAATTTACGTGATCTTTTGTCTGCAATTGTATTAATTTTTACCTGGTAAATATATTGCTGACAGCCAAATTTTTCTGGTAATACCCCAGGTCCAAATTTCATTTGCCAATTTATCACATGATTCTGATTTTATACCACCCATGTGATTTATGTATGCTACAGCTGTAGTATTGTCAACCTGTACCTGAACATGCACATTTCCCATATCAGTGCAATAAGCTCTAAGGCCGTACAATGCGCCTAATAGCTCTAGGTAATTGATTCCCAGATTTTCCAGCAAAGGTACTTCATTCACATTCCACCTACCTCCACATCTGGAAATCATGTTAGTAGCGCCCCAACCCAGCGCACTTACATCAGTCTGTTGAGTGACGGAAGGTGTTTCTACCAGAACTTTTCTGGAAGCATTAAGGCTCTGTCTTACCTGTTTGCGGTCATCGGCGGTGAAGCGCGGCGGCGCCGGTAGAGAGGACCGCGCGGCAACGGCGAGAGCGTTGAGCCTATCCACCGGAGCGCCGCACGGATGTTGCGCGGGGGCCGAGGTAATTCAAACACGGCGGGTCCCACGTGCTTGCGGTAAGTAAAAAAAGGGCGGGCCGACTGCGATGACGTCGGCCCGCCGCACGTGACTCACCAGCGGCGGCGGCCATCCTGATCGCGGCGCTGTAGTGGTGGCTGTGCCTGCGGCCGTGCAGCACACGTGCCTCACTGGCAGCGGCACGTGCGTCACTGGCGGAGCCTGTGGCAGTGGAGGTTTGACGCACGGCGCTCGAGCCACACTGGCGGCGGCCCGTGCGAGCGGCCGTGCCGCACTCGCGCATCACTGGTGGAGGTTGTGCGGTGAGTATTTAGTTTTGGACATTGTCGCCTTTATTTTAGCACCGCGCGGTGTTGGGAACACCGCCGCACGGCCTGGGAATTGTACTTTCTCACGAGTGCGCGGTCTACGGCGGCAGATTCCTCCCGTTTCGCCGCCATAGACCGCAGACTCTTGAGACAGGCCTTTTAGAAACATTGTTAATCCACCATTCTATTTCTGTAATGGATTGAATTGTTAATTTCATGGGCCTGTCAAAATGCCCTCTATTCATTTTTAACGCTTGTACCTTAGCTCTCTGTAAACATTGATAATGCAATGGTCCAAACGTGACCGCTGGAAACCCTGCAATTAATTTGCCAAGCAACCTTGCCACTTCTCTAATTGAAGGTGTGTCCTCGTTAATGAGTTTTATGCAACCTTCAATTAACTGCAGCTTTTTTATCTTTTGGCAAAGTGATTACCATGTGTTTGGAGTTAATTGTGACCCCTAGGTAATCAATCTTTTTGCTTGGTAACAATTTAGATTTTTGTAGGTGAATAATGAAACCTAATTTCTCAAAATGTATTTGACTCTTGATACTGACAATTTTGCAGCAGCCAAAGTGTCCCCTACAATGAGGATATCATCTAAATAAGCCATTAATACATGGCCGTCAGCTCTTAACAGAGCTAAAATTGGTTTGAGCAATTTAGTGAATAATCTTGGTGCTGAAGTCAGACCATTGGGCAATGCTTTAAATTGCCATAACTGACTCATCCATCTAAATGTCAAATATCTTTGATCATTACCATGCATTGCCACACCATCCATTTTTGTTCTTGGAAAAATATTTGATACAAACTGATGGTGTTGTTCTACTGACTTCTCTATTACCCCCTTTTTGGTTAAAGTTTCTAATTCTCCTTTGATCAACTTATTCTCTTCTTTTGAGAAAATTTGTGACCAGTTTGAATTTTCTTGCCTTGGAGGATCCAAATGTGGTAGAACTCAATTTTGAATCCTACAATGCTGTTTAGAATAAATAAATCATTTGTCTTCCTGACCAGACCAGGACCCCCTACCTCGGGGTTTGCCACCGGCCATTGTTGTCCCCTTCTGGTAGGCATATTGTAACCTCCACGTATCCCCGGTGCATCACGCCAACGTGTATATGAGAATGATCGACTTGTTCCTTCTCCAGCACCAGCATTCCGCCTGTAGGGATACTGCCTTCGCACTGCTCTGCTCAGCATTGGTGGTCGCATCATCATACCACTCAGGTTTTTTTTTTTTTTTTTTTTTTTTAAACTCTCCAAACAGTAGATTTAGGCATTTGTATGTTGGTTGGTTTGCAGAGCCCTGCATACTTAGGATGAATATTTGGTCTTATTGCATTTTTACGAATACAATTTATTTCAAAGTGCGCACCACACATCAGTGCTAAAGCATCTTGTTGTGAATCTGATACAAACTCATCATCCAATCCTCTGGCAAATGCCGTGATGCCTGACCCCAGCAATTTCAATACATGTTGCAATTTCAACTCTTGTGAGCGTAAACCAAAGCTCAAATAACCCCATATCAAGTTATTCACTGCTGGAACTGTCAGCAATTCACAATTCTCCGAGGCTCATACTGTTTCATAGTCTCATCCATAGTTACTTCCTGGAGCTGATGGGAGAGTAGATAATTTATAGTCATTGCTATTTCATCCCTCAAAGGTTCCCCTTTTATTCTAGGAACAGCAAACTTTTGTGCTAGTCCAGGAACTTTCAGCTCTGATAATGGGCTCTCATCCTCATAGAATTCATCTTCTGAATCTAGATGTTCCTCTTCAGGTTGGGTAAATTCTGGCTCCCCTGTTTCAGGTAAGTCTATGCCAGATTCCCCCTGCGCGGGCTCTCTTATAGGCCCACGGATAAGCAGCCCTGTTTCAGGTGCTGCTGGCGCTGGCTCAACTCTAGGCCAACGCTTCATATTTTTCCCTTTTAGGAACTTTCGGTGCTGGCACATAAGTACGTTTGGACTGTCTTTTTTGAGACATTTCTGGTACTGGCTCTTCAGTAGGCCAGCACATATACTGCCTTTTTTCAGGCAGTTCTGGCACTGGCTCTCCTGTAGGCCAACCACTGTAATAACTTTGCACAGTCATTTCTGATGGCTCTCCTGTGGGCCACCCTTGTGCCTGTCCCAACCAAGGCACACCCTGTGCTGTATCCTCCATTGGCCAACACCGACCTGATTCCTCCTGTGGGGTTCTTTGTAAATCATTCCCCTTCAGGAGGTCTAAACTGGCGACCCTTGCAGCCATAACGTTTTCTGCTGCAGGAGGGTATACCT
Source organism: Malacoraja senta (assembly GCA_038087875.1). Taxonomy (NCBI): domain Eukaryota; kingdom Metazoa; phylum Chordata; class Chondrichthyes; order Rajiformes; family Rajidae; genus Malacoraja; species Malacoraja senta. The sequence goes on along the minus strand of CM075988.1, from coordinate 10,588,943 downwards.
CCGGGTCTGACTCATCCGAGTCTACAGGTCGGGCCGACGTTTGTCCTGCCTTGCGCCCCGCCGCCAGCGGTTTAACGACACATTCGACCGTAACGGGAGTTGATGGCTTTGATGCCACTGCCTCCTCTTCCTGACGCCCGCTACCCTTAGCATCGGGGGGTTTACCTGCGGTGCGTCCCTGGCCTCTCCTTCCCCTACGCCCTTTCTCCATTCTGAGTTTGTGTGAACCTTTGCCAACACGTCTGAGCGGGAAGAAAAGCGCCCTGTAAGTAAAAACGAAACCACTTACCTTGTCCGATTTTTACTTTAAATTTGCTTTACTCACTGCCTGGAGGAGCTGCTGCTCCTCCACACACGGTCATGAATGCTATGCGTCTGATCGATAATGATGCATGTGTGGCTGGACGGGGTCTTCTTCACGTAGTCACTCACGTGACTCCGAAGTAAAATGACATACATCTGTTCTCTGTTCTTTGCCAGTTTTGCACCATTACCAACAAACAGAAGGTGTGTAACAACAGCCAAGGATGAGATGCCCAAGGATTTTGCCTCTTTCACTGTTATGAAAGTCTAGCATATTCACATTCTTCTCCAAGGCAACAATCCAATGTAGACCTTGCAAATAAGGTAACATTGGGAGACAGAATCCATCCCTTTGCATTACACAACTCTGAGCTGCATATGTTAAGAGGAACTTCATATGCTAATGCTCCGTTACTGGAGTTCATTTGAATTCCCAAGCTACAAATGTGACAAGTGTGTACAGAGGAACTGCAGATAGACAGAAAATGCTGGAGTGACAAAGTAGGTGAGGTAGCATCTCTGGAGAAAAGGAATAGGTGAGATTTTGGGTCCAGACCCTTCTTCAGACTGAGAGTCAGGGGAGGGAAACTAGAGGTATGAAAAGGTACAAAGAAAAAAAGATTAAAAAGCATGAAAAGAACAAATCAGATGCTGGTTTAGACCAAAGATAGACACAAAGTGCTGGAGTAACTCAGCGGATCAGGCAGCATCTCTGCAGAAAAAGGATGGGTAGCGTTTTGGGTCGGGAACCTTCTTCAGAGACTGAAGAAAGGTCCCGAACTGAAACAAGACACATCCTTTCTCTCCACAGATGCTGCCCAAATGTGACAACAACGTTAATTTAGTTAATCTTTTTACAATAGTATAACAGTCCAAGGCCCTCCACAAAAATAAGCAAAGACAGATGACCAAAAGCTTGTTCAAAGAAATAGGTGTACAGGGACTCTGGAACGAAGGTGGAGAAATAATCGGGGGCAAATCTGCTGAGGCTTAGAGCAATTATTTCATTAAAACCAAGGTTGCACGAGAGGTCAAAATCTGAATAGTGCTGAAGTTACAAAGGACTAGAACAGGAGAGATTTTAAAGAGGGACGAGGTCTCACATGGATATGAAAAGAAGAATGGTGCTTTAGAACAGAGACATCACCAGAGTGGTGATGACTGCAGCATCTCCAGTCTCCTGGGTCTCCATCACCAGAGCGGGACAATGCAGAAGAATGAAATTGTTCATTTTAAAGCAGATTATTTATTATATTGGATAGAATAAGGAAGCTCAAATTTGATAAGGCTTCAGGTTCAGATGCTATTCTTTTAAATCCATACAATCAAATTCATCTCCATTACCGCAAACTTCATTTCATAAGTGATAGGAGGAGAATTAGGCCATTTGGCCCATCAAATCTACTCCGCCATTCAATCATAGCTGATCTATCTCTCCCTCCAAACCACATTCTCCTGTCTTCTGCCCATAACCCCTGACACCCATACTAATCAAGAATCTCTATCTCTGCCTTAAAATATCCATTGACTTGGCCTCCACAGTCTTATAAGTTACTAGAAAGGATCATTTGAAAAGTCCCTGAGGTTAACTCAGAGGAGGGAAGATGCAAATATAACTCCACATCACATCTTACAACAAAGGGATCATATTTTAAAATAATTTACAAGTTATATTTGAAGAGGTCACACAGATGAGGAATTCATTCTCGACATTATTTTAGTGAACATTTAAAGGCCTGTCTCACGAGTCTGCGGTCATTGGCGGCGAAACGGGAAGAATCTGCCGCCATAGACCGCGCACTCGTGAGAACGTACAATTCCAGGGCCGTGCGGCGGTGTTCCCAACACCGCACGGTGCTAAAATAAAATCGACAATGTCGAAAACTATATACTCACCGCTCAACCTCCACCAGTGATGCACAAGTGCGGCACGGCCGCTCGCACGGGCCGCCGCCAGTGTGGCTCGAGCGCCGTGCATCAAACTTCCACTGCCACAGCCTCCGCTAGTGAGGCACGTGTGCGGCACGGCCGCAGTCACAGCCACCGCTACAGCGCCGCGATCAGGATGGCCGCCGCCACAGCCGCCGCTCGTGAGTCACGTGCGGCGGGCCGACGTCATCGCAGTCGGCCCGCCCTTTTTTTTACATACCGCAAGCACGTGTGACCCGCCGTGTTTGAATTACTCGGCCCCCGCGCAGCATCCGTGCGGCACTCCCGTGGATAGGCTCGGCGCTCTCGCCGTTGCCGCGCGGTCCCCGCTACTGGCAACGCCGCGCTTCACCGCCGATGACCGCAAACAGGTAAGACAGAGCCTTTACAGAGCCTATGAACTTTGAATTTTTTCTCTGCAGGATTTGAGCTACTACTAGATACTCCCCAAGATGGAATCTAGCAATATCTGTGGAAATTTGAAATGATGGATTGTGAATTAGCTTCAATCATGCAGCCAAGAAAAGTTCACATTGATGTGTGGTTCAGTTTGGAAAGATGCCACTAATGACGTACAGTAGTTCGAAGGATCAAGTCTCTTACTACACCTCGCGGTCTTCATTATTGAACTGACAGCAGTTCTGGGAGCATGGAACTAAATTAGCAGATAACACACTGCCAAGTGTCACATGTTGAAGTGGAACAATCACATCCAGCACAAATTAGAGGAATGGACCCTTTAAAATACCCTTTAAAATTATAGAAACTAGGAACTGCAGATGCTGACTAATATGCAAAAGGACACACAATTCTGGAGTAACTCAGCAGGTCAGGCAGCATCACTGGAGAACATGGATAGGTGACATTTCAGGTCAGGTCTCATCCTGAAACTGCACCTATTCACATTTCCCAGAGATGTTGCCTGACCTCCTGCACTTTGTATCCGTTTGCCCTTTGAAATAGATAAATCTGATAATGCATATTTGGTGGACAATATTGATTAGAAGAAACCATACAAAAAGCGATCAAATGAAGAAAAATGTTTGTTGTACTCAAACCATGAAAAATTCTTAGACATTAGAGCGATAACACCATGAAGCAACTGGGTGTGGTAACAGCACATCTGACTCTATCAAAAGTCAATCTATTCTTTAAATTATTTACATTTTTTGAGGAGGTCATACAGATGAGAAAAGTATTATCAACATTATTTCTGTGAATTTTTAAAAAGGCTTTGAAATCTAAACCTTTTCTCTGCAGGATTGCAGTTAATATTGGATTACTTCCCCAGATCGAATCACGCCAGAGATCGTTACCCAGACACATGTTAGTAAAGATTGCCGAGTTTTGATCCCCACCCTCCTATTTCCCACATGATAGTTGATACACAGACCCATGAACATAGTCTGGCAGAGTAGTGGAATGAATATGTGCTTAAAAAAAAAATCTACCCAGATAGATTAAACACCTTGGTCTCTATACCTTCTACTTGATTCAAAGTGACCTAACAGAATCAAATAACTAAAAGATGATGCATAAGGTACATATTGATGGTTTACTCCATTTTAACAAATTGGAAATCACAAGGGGTAAGTTTAAATGCCTCAAGACGGCATACTAACAAAACTCAAACTTGAAGTTGAACACATTTTTTCACGTTAAATTGTGTGACATTAGAATTGTAAGATGTCTTCCATAAATATTCAGAAAAAGATACTTCTCATTATTTTGGAGAGAACTTCAAGTTGGAACACACATTGAAGAAATGTTAACATTTTTTCTATGGTAACAAATAAAAGTTAATGAGGTGAAACGCAAACTGGAAGAACAGCATCTCGTGTTCCGCCTGGTTAACGTACAACCCAGCAGTACCAATATTGAATTCTCCAATTTCCTCCTCCTCATTCTCCCCATCCTTCCTCCATCTTCCACCCGTGCTCTCCAGCAGGCCTCACCTGGACTTGCATCTATATCTCCCCTCCCCGACCCACTCCACTGACATTACTTCCTTTAGATTTACAATTAACAATCCTTTTGTCTCACACCTTCTGTCTTTTCATCCCTCGGCCTTGTCTAATCATCTGAGTATCAACCATAGCAGTGGCTGGTGGGATGCCGCAAGGCTCGGTGCTGGAACCCCAGTTATTTACAATATATATTAAAGATTTAGACGAGGTGATTAAATGTGACATCTCCAAGTTTGCGGATGACACAAAGCTGGGTGACAGCGTGAGCTGCGATGAGGATGCTGAGGCTGCAGGGTGACTTGGGTAGGTTGGGTGAGTGGGCAGATGCATGGCAGATGCAGTATAATGTGGATAAATGTGGGGTTATCCACTTTGGTGGCAAGAACAGGAAAGCAGATTGAGTGGTGTCTGAATTATGTCAGATTAGGAAAAGGGGAGGTGCATCGAGACCTGGGTGTGCTTGTATATCAGTCACTGAAAGTAAGTATGCAGGTACAGCAAGCAGTTAGGAAAGCTAATGGCATGTTGGCCTTCATTACGAGAGGATTTGAGTTCAGGAGCAAGGAGTGCCTCACCTGCTAAATTACTCCAGTATTTTGTATCGACCGAGGTCCTACTGCCATTGTACAGGGCCCTGGTGAGTCCGCACTTGGAGTATTGTGTGCGATTTTGGTCTCCTAATTTGAGGAAGGACATTATTGCTATTGAGGGAGTGCAGCGTAGCTTCACCAGGTTAATTCCCGGGATGGTGGGAGTGACATATAATGAATGAATGGGTCGACTGGACTTGTATTCACCGGAATTTAGAAGGATGAGAGGGTATCTTATAGAAACATATAAAATTATTAAAGGATTGGACGGGCTATATGCAGGAAAAATGTTCCTGATGTTGAGGGAGTCCAGAACCAGGCGTCACAGTTTATGAATAAGGGGAAGGCCATTTAGGACTGAGATGAGGAAAAAAAATCACCCAGAGAGTTGTGAATCTGTGGAATTCTCTGCCACAGAAGGCAGTGGAGGCCAATTCACTGGATGTTTTCAAGAGAGAGTTAGATTTAGCTCTTAGCGTTAAAGGATTCAAGGGATATGGGGAATAAGCAGGATCTGGGTACTGATTTTAGATGATCAGCCATGATCATATTGAATCACATTGGCTCAAAGGGCTGAATGGCCTACTCCTGCATCTATCTTTCTATATTTCTATGTTTCTATGTTCCTAACCCACCTCCTCTCACTTGTATCAACCTATTACTTGCCGGGCTTTGTCCTTCCTCTCCTCTCTTCCAGCTTTCTTCTCACCCCCCCGCCCCCACCACTATCAGTCTGAAGAAGGGTCCCAACCCGAAATGTCACTGATCCACATTCACCAGAAATGCTGGCTGATCCACTGAAATGCTGCAGCACTTTGGTCTTTTTTTGCTAAAATATAATATGAAGACAATAGTACAATTGACATTGATTCCGTGTCATAAGGGTGGCCAGTGTATTGTGAGCCAAAGAATTAAGACATCATTCCTCCACACATCTCTCCAGGTCTCAATGACAGAAAGTCTCTGCACATCAGGAGATTAAGCCCAGTGCTGAAGTATAGTATTATCAAGAAGTCTTAATGAAGCAAGTGGAATAGTTTTGTTTTGAAGCATTGCTTTCTGTAAATTAAACTCAACTCCCTGACTGACTAATGCATTTATCAGCAAGTCAAATAAACCTAAACCTCAGATGATTGCATTATAATGAATCTGAGTTTTATAATTAAAACAAGAATTGAATAATTGGAGGTAATGAGGGTGTTCTGCATTATTTTCTTCCTGCACTACATCTGCTGCATATTAGCATGCGCAAGGAGAATTGTGACAAGGCATTTTGTCATTCCGTCAAATCTGATAATTCAATCCTTTGTAAACATTAGGTCCAGATATATTGCAACCTATTGACACTGCAATGTGGAAACGTTTTTTTTTAATGGATATTCGAGAACAGCCGAGTTACATCCGTGATAGAGAAACTAGTAATTCTTTAGTTAAAGTTAGAAGAAAAAATATTCTGCTGATGTTGGAAATTGAAAAAAATATACAGTCACAAATGTAGTAAATCTGTCAGCATCTGTTAAAGAATGTCCTTCAGGCATGAAGAATTATCACCTCTGCTGCTTAATCATTTCTGTTCCTCCACAAATTCTCTGACCATTCCTTATTTTTAAGCACTCTTTGTCTCCATCTCTGTCCTTCCTTATAAACCATTCAGCTAGTTCTCTCGTTTTATTGAGGGTTTTAATCCCATTGTGAGGATTTGAATTTTGGAGACGTTGCCAATTACTCACTTGCTGCCTTGTGGATGTCGTATTAATCCAAAGGCTCATGATGAAGGAGACATAAAAGATCTCATTGTGTTAGAGGAAGGGTACTTTTAATAACAACCATCACAACAACCCTCACAGCCTTCAGCTAATTCAATTCACTGCACGTGTTTTCTAGAAATGGCCTGAAAGCACTGGATTCAATCAAGGCCATTGGTCTCCCTCTACACTTCATGTGGCTTGGTAAAGCAGCCAACATAATTTGACTTGTCCCAGCCCATCATTCCTTCTTCTCATCGCTCTTGTCCGACAGAAGATATAGAAGCTCCTCACACCACTAGATTCAGAAATGGTGGTGCAGTGGCAGAGTTGCTTCCTTAGAGCGCCAGAGACCCGATTTCAAACCTGACTATGGGTGCTGTCTGTATGGAGTTTGTACATTCTCCCCATGACCTGCGTGGGTTTCCTCCCCCACTCCAAAGATGTACAGGTTTGTAGGTTAATTGACTTGGTAAAATTGTAAATTGTCCCTAGTGTGTGTAGGATGGTGTTAAAGCCCTGTCTCGCGGTGCGAGTTGACCAACGAGGTACCCCGAGTGAAAGACTCGTGGTTGTGCACGAGATTCCAAGTGTATGATCAAGAGTTTAACCGAGTTCCCACGGGTATGACTCAAGTTTGCCGTTAACTGTCATTTCTGCGATGTTCCAAGTTCGTCTCCCGAGTTAACAAGTTCCTTTCCCGAGTTACTCTTGAGCCAAACGTGAATGAAGGTCTGTTTTAATAAGCAACATCTCCATCCTGCGGCTTTGAATTAAAGATAGAATTCAGCGCAGCCGCATCTATTGATGTGACCTACAAAGGGAAAATGTGCCAGAGCAGTTATACTGATGATTTGTTTGAAACACACATCATGTAGTTAGAAGACCAACAGGCGGAGGTTTGCTATATTTTAATTGCATTTACTGCCAGGTCTACACACTGCGGGGAGACTGGAGATGAAATCTTTGAATGTGCACGGATGCGCACATCAGATTGTTGGGAGACGGAGCTCAGGGTTCGCCTCCTGAGCTGCTTTGGTGCCCAGGCGTGAGTTGAGGTGGAGGGAGGTTGGGGGGGGGGGGTTCAGGTTAAACTCACCCATTTGACAGAGGCAGAGGATTACGAGGATCCAGCGAGACTTGGACTGCATGGGGAGCTGAGACTGCCCCGCTGGTGGCCAACTTCCCCCTGTCCTCCGTCGCCGCTCCCAGCCGGCCGGCAGGAGCTGTGCATGGAGCCCGCCACCGGAGTCATGTCTGACTGCCTGGGCAGCCTGAGGGAGGCAGATGCACCCTGCCCGGAGAGACTGCGGGGGGAGTACCTCACTCTGACTGTGATAGGGAGAGACAGAGGCGCACACACACACACACAGTGTGGAGTTCCTCTGACTGACTGACTGTGTGTGGGTGTGGGGGGTGGGACAGAGAGAGAGAGAGAGACACACACACACAGGCAGCGTGGAGTACCTTTAACTGTGTGTGTGGGAGAGAGAGAAACAGAGGCAGACACACACACACAACGGGCAGTGTGTACCTCAGTCTGTGTGTGTGTGTGTGTGTAGGGGAGAGAGAGACACAGAGACAGTGTGGACCTCTGACTGTGTATGAAGGAGAGAGGGGAGAGGGACAGAGAGAGAGAGGCACAGAGGCAGTGTGGTGTACTTCAGCGTGACTGTGGGGGAGAGAGAAAGAGCGCACAGGACCTCGGTCTATCTGTGTGTGTGGGAGCGAAGAGAGACGAAGCAGAATACATTGGTCTTATTGTGTTTGGGGGGAGAAAGAGAGAGGTGGGGGGGAGAAAGAGAGAGGTGGTGGGGGGGAGAAAGAGAAAAATGGGGGGAGACGTATATACACACAAAGCAGAGTTTTACTGTGTATGTGGGAGACACAGATGGACTTACACAGATGGACTTACCTTGGTCTTACTGTGTGTGGGAGAGGGGGAGAAAGAGACGTACACTCACAGAGGCAGAGTCTCTCATCCTGTGTGAGAGGCAGGGAGGGAGAGAGAGACACACACACACAAGGTGGATGTGAAATCTCACCTGCCTGTTTCAGTGACCGGCACCCGCCGCTAGTGAATGAAGACACCCTCATCTGTCTCCCCCTCCTCTCCCTCCACTCTCCACCCTCTCTCCTCCACCCCCCCCCCCCTGCTCCAACCCCCCACTCCCCCCAATTTGGAAATGTCATCCCATCACCCATTCCTTCTCTCCAGAGATGCTGCCTGCCCGCTGAGTTAAAGAGTTCCCACGGTAGACTCACGAGTCACTAAGGTAAACGCACGGGCCACTGCGTTCTTACAACATGTTTAAATGTTTCAATTTTTAAACTGAAGAGTACATTTTACTCGTGGAAAAGTTTAAACATGTTTGAATTTTTCCAAGAGTTAACAAGTGTCACGGGTACCTGCCGTTAGCGCCAAGAGTCGCTAAGTTGCGTCCACGAGTTCCGACGTTCCCGCTAGGTTAATCATACGTGATTACCACGAGTTAACTTTGTTTTAAGCTCGGGGTACCTCGTGGGTCAGCTCGCACCGTGAGACAGGGGTTTTAGTGTGTGTGAATCGCTGATCAGCGCTAACTCAGTGGGCCAATGGCCCTGATTCCACGCTGTATCTCCAAACTATGCTGAACTAAATTAAACAGCTTTGTTACCTTTGTTATCAGTTTTCTGAACAGTCCTTCCATTAACTTGAAAACTTTCTGACCCACTTCTACCCTGTTGCTGACATTAGACTTTCAGCTCATAATCATTTTCTGAGCAGCAATTGATACCAACATCTCAAAAAAATATATATATATATCACTTCTCCACATAAAAGCATCCAAAATTTGATGCAAGCCTAGACTTCATATCCCACTCCACACTGGTCCTGAACTGAAGAGTTAACACTCAATTATATTGCAAAGGGTCTGACATCAAGTTTAAGCTAAATTGCATAAGGTTTCCTTCCCTGCCCATTTCAATTAATCAGATAATATTTACTGACAATTTGGTAGCTCCATGTCCAAACGTTTCACGAATAAATCATTTTCCCTAAATTTTTATTATTCCAGATTTATTCAAATGTTTGAATTTAAATTCCCTACCTGCTGTGATGAATTTAGACTCATGTTTCCACATTGTTAAATCACGTCTCTGGATTTCTGCCCAAGAACATTAAGGACCAAATATGTAAGTTTACACTGAACAGCAACACTTAAAACAAAACCCTTTGGATGTTAATCATGAAAGGCAAACATATTACAGCTGAAGGTACTTGTTTGATTTAACCTTGATCAAATGCCAAACTATTTCCAACAGCACTCATAGTTTTTCCTTTCAGCCAACTTTTACTTGACAAATCTTTCATTTCTATATTAATCATAAACAATTCTAAGTAAAAAACAATAAGATACACAATACCTTTATTCTTCGTTCATAAGTTGTAGGAGCAGAATTAGGCCATTCGGCCCATCAAGTCTACTCTGCCATTCAATCAAGGCTGATCTATCTTTCCCTCTCAACCCGATTCTCCTGCCCTCCCCATATCCCTTGACACCCTTACTAATCAAGAACCTATCACTCTCCACCTTAAAATATCCATTGACTTGGCTTCCACAGCCTTCTATAACAATGAATTCCAAAGATTCACCACCCTTTGACAACAGATGAATCAGCACGTTAGAGATGATGATATATTTTCGTGCATGATCACAAATGTAGTGCTGGAAATAAGGCAGCTATCACTGTACAACATGGATAGGTGGTGTTTCAGATCTTTCCGAAGAAGGGTACCGCCCAGAAATGCCACCTATCCATATTATCTAGGGATGCTGCCTGACCCACTGAATTACTCCAGCATGTTGTCTTTCCTTGGTAAACCAGCATCTGCAGTTCCTTGTAACTACAAGAAGGCAGCCATGTTGATTGTAGCAAACTCTGACAAATGCAAAAATAATTATGACATAATGGTTATTACCAAACAACCTATTTCCGTAATGTTGCTCAAAATTTTTTAACAAATATTCTCCAGCAAATTGGAAATAAATCCTCCACTCTCCTACAGAATAGTGCCATGCAATGTTCATATAACTGACAAGGCTTTGTTACAATGTTGATTATCAGATCAACACCTGACAGTGCAGCACCCCTCAGTACCGGACTGGATCATATAGATTTCTTTGCAGTAGGTCTTGCATTCACAATCTACTAAGTCCAAGGGGAATTTTAATAAAACATAAAGTGCTGGAGAACTTAGTGAGTCAGACAACAACTGTGAAGAGAATGGCATTTCAGGTCAGGACCCTTCTTCAGACTGAATGGGGATTTTAGTAAGATTGTCATTTAGTTTAATAACTCTGATCTATTTTCCAAGTGTGGTCACAATCATAACGTCGGAAATGCGGCCGCCATGTTGACCACGCCGAACTCCCACAAAATATTTTCAGCCTTTCTACTTGGTAATAGTCCTCAGGTTCATATCAACTTTCTTAAGAAGGTTTATTTTCAAGATTTTAATGGTCTCCCTTGTGATGAAGGTTTTGTGTCTGTACGTAACTTTTTCTGAAAAATATCCAGGGAGAACTCTCTGCACTGCAAAATATTTCCATTATTTTAACTAATCCTTGCTTTTATTGTAATCGTTTTTCAGTATCTGAATAAAACACGTGCAAAGTAAATAAAACAGACATGATTAATACTAGTTAAGGAGTCATAAAGTTATATAGAGGGAAACAGGTCCTTCTGCACAAATCGTCCATGGCCCATCTAAACTAGTCCCATTTGCCACTGTTTAGCCCATATCCTAAATCTTTCCTGTCCATGTACCTGTCCAAGTGCCTTTTACAGTAAATGCTGTTGTAGTAGCTGCCTCAACTATCTCCTCTGGCAGCTCATTCTATGCACCTACTACCATCTGTTTGAAAAGTTTGCCTCTCAGGTTCTATTAAGTCTTTCCCCTCTCAATTTTATCCTGTGCCCTCTGGTTCTTGATTCCCCTACTCTGGGTAGCTGACTGTGCATTCACCCTAATATATTTCCCCCTCATAACTTAATACATCTCTACAAGATCACCCCTCAGCCTCCTGTGCACTTAAGGAGTAAAGTCCCAGCCTACCGAACCCCTCCCTATAGCTCAGGCCATTGAGTCTTCAGAACATAATCAAAAAATCTTCCCTGCATTTATTCCAGCTTAATAACAGCCTTCGTATAGCAGTGACCAAAAATGAACACAATCCTCCAAAAATGCAGCCTCACCTACATCTTGTATAAACAGTCACATAATGCTCCAATTCTATATTCAATACCCTGATTAGGGAACTAGGATGCTTTTGGGCATCTGGCCACATGTTCCACCCCCTATCTATCACAATTGCACACAGACAAGCTGCCGCCAAGCACAGGTTTTTAACACAGGCAGAAATCAGAAGCACTAACTCCTGTGGTTTAAATTCACTGCAAGCTTAAAGACATGTTGTGTTGTTAGGCTACTGAAGCAAACCAGTCATCATCAACATAGGTGCATTGGGAGGGTAGAATATACTTGTCCTAGCTGGCACTCTTTAATTCATCAGTCTGAAGAAGGGTTTCGACCCGAAACGTCACCTATTTCCTTCGCTCCATAGATGCTGCCTCACCCGCTGAGTTTCTCCAGCATTTTTGTCTACCTTTGATTTTCCAGCATCTGCAGTTCCTTCTTAAACATTTTAATTCATGTATGAATTGCAGCGGTGCATGATTTTCAGCGAGTGACAAACACAGGTTGTAGGTTGACATAAAATGCTGGAGTAACTCAACGGGACAGGCAGCATCTCCAGAGAGAAGGAATGGGTGACATTTCAGGTCGAGACCCTTCTTCACACTAGTAACCTATTCCTTCTCTGCAGAGATGCTGCCTGTCCCACTGAGTTACTCCAGCATTTTGTGTCTATCTGGGTTAAACCAGCATCTGCAGTTCCTTCCTACACAAGTTGTAGGTTACAGTTTTCCCATCAACTTTAGGCTATTTTGAGGAAACCAATGATGGGGGCATTGATAATGCCATTCTATATTGAAATGACATGGAGCTGGCGAGTGAAATTTGCAATCCAGTGAATTGTTCCCACAAGTGCCTCTACCATTTCTCAATGGATAAGACTTAAAGAAGGCAGAGAAACGATTGTGTTGAAAGAAGGCTAAAGTAACTTCATACAATTTTATGCATGACAAACATGCACAAGTGAGGGGATGAATGTGTAGGAAGGAACTACAAATGCTGGATTACACTGAAGATAGACACAAAATGCTTGGGTAACTCAGCAGTTAGGTAGCATCGCTGAAGAAAACAAATAGATTATGTTTTGGGTCGAAACCCTTCTTCAGACTGAGAGTCAGGGGGGAGGGAAACTAGTTTAAAAAGGTTCAGAGCAAATCAGAGCCAGCACTGAAGACCAAGGAAAGGTGGAGACCACAATGGTCCATTGTTGGTTGTGGAAGAGGTGATAATGAAGGGATATATTGATGCGAACAGTCGAACGGGCAGGACGTCTAGGTTGGGGGAGGTGCGGAGGGAATTTGAGACTAACAAAGGCTGTGGGAGATTCATTAATTGTATTAGAATTTTAGAGTCACTGTATCATCAATGATTTATCTTTAAATAACTGCTTCAAATAAGAAAGCATGATCTAGGAATCTCAAAGTTAAACTATGCTTTGTAAAGATGGGAGGAATACATTTAGAATAACAATTGCATCATTCACATTAACAAAGCAACAATCGTTCCACAACCTTCAGTGTGGCTGGTCCAGAATAAATACTGTATTGGAGTCACTGAAGGAAAACAATTGTCAGGTAATGCATCGCACGTTCTGATATGCTTCAATTGAGCTGAAGTCTATCAACTCCCTTCACCAAGTTTAACCAATACTAAACAGACACTTGACAACTTGCAAGAGAGAGAATTGTAATGTCATCCACAGATCAAGTGCCTTGCATAGTTGTCAAGTTCCCGAAGGCTCACAACATTGCAATCTAGGAAGATTCCTAAGATTGTAAAAAAAATATTTAGAAAATAATACGGCAAAGAAAATTGAAGCAGGTGTGCTTATTTCAAGTAAATGTCTCATATATTCGATAATCAATGAAATATTCTGGACACATTTTTCTCTCTCTTTCTCTGTCAAACCTTTGTGTTGCCTGACAGAGTCTCATATTGCTAACTCTCTCAGTTTCTACACCACAGCAAATGAAACACTTTTCAGTGGAGGCCAATATAAATCAGCACTCCATTTTGCAAATCTAAGTGGTAATTGTTTCGACTGATGAGCACCGTTTTTAACAGGAAATTCAACAAATTGTGAACTGCAATTAAGGCTGAGCTTGAATTCAAAGAGGGGCATGTTTTGGCAGCACATTAGTGCGGCTAATGGAGGTGCTGCTTCACAGCTCAGGTGATCCTGCCTCAATACTGATATGTGTGGAGTTTGCAGGCTCTCCCTGTGTTTGCATTGGTTTTTCCTTGGTTCTTCTGTTTCCTTCTCCCATCACAAAGATGTACAGGCCGGTACGTTAAAGCAACCATTCCTATCCTTCCTCCCACTTTCCTTCTCCTTGCTCCTCACATCCTCCCTCCCTCTCCATCCCTCTCCCTGCACTCCCTGTCTTCCTCTTCTTTGTATCCCATCTTCCATTCTCTCGCTTTCCTCCGCCCACCTCTTCAATCTGTTATTGGCTATTTAATCGGGATTTAATCTATGCAGGACTTGATGAGCCCCACCAGAAAAGAGGTTCATTTATTGGACCAGTAATTTTGAGGCCGAGGCTAACAGTCTCAGAAGACCTGCGTTCAAATCCCACCATGATATAAATTCAGCTAATAATCTAGAAATGCTTCACACAAAAAAAACACTTCATTGTCAAAGACAATTGTCATTCTTACCCAGTCTGGAGTATGTGCTGATCCAGATGGGCAATGAAGTGATTGATCATTGAGCATCCTCTGAAGTCACCCAGCAAGCCACACTGTCCAAGGGCATTCAAAGATAAACAATAAATGTATGGCTTACCTGTAATGTTCACATCCTGAACAAAAAAAGAACAAAATAAATCTACCCAGTGGTTTCTGAAAACAAACTGGGAAAGTTGCTTTTTATTCAAATTTATTGTGAATGTCAGCAGCAAACGAACAATGCAGAATTCTCCTCGGTGACACCAGGGCAAATACTGCTACAGAGTGATTGCACTCCAGATAAGCCAGGGACACAACCTATAAACTCTATATGCCAAGGGAAATATGATGTCCCATTCTGATTTTGTACAGGGCAGGCAGTTGTTCATTTAAAGTTGGATCAATAAACCTATGCACTATGCTCGCCCACATCCTGTGTAAAAAATGATTAAAATAAAGATTCTAGCCAGCAGTTCAGATTGGGTCCGACCAAGGCCAGAGGAATATTCCTAACCTGAAGTGTCATCTAAACATTCCCACAATCAATGCTGCCTGAACTACTGAGTTCCTCCAGCACAAAAGGACACAAAGTGCTGGAGTAACTCAGTGGGTCAGCCAGCGTCTCTGGAGAACATGGATAGGTGATGTTTCAGGTTGGGGACCTTCTTCAGACCGATGGTAGAGGGAGGGTGAAGTGAAAGCTGGGAGAGGAGAGAGGCAGGACCAAGCATGGCAGGTAATAGATGGACACAGATAAGGGAGGGGAATGGAGAATTGAGAGGCAGATAGTTGAAACAAAGGTCAGTGATTAAAGCAGAGATTAAACATTATATACAATATGGGGGAAAAAACAAATCTACCCAGCAATTCTGCCAGGGCCAAACCAGGGTCTGAGAAGTGTCCGAACCCAAAATGGCATCTGTCCATTCCCTGAACAGATGGTTCCTGATCCGTTGACTTCCGATACTTTGTTTTGTGCAGTATAGTTGACGGCTGGCAAAATGGTGAACTTAAAACCAGTGTCGGTTCCACCTCTCAATTCTTGTATGAATAAAACATTCCCACTGACCCTTGGGAATCCTCAGATTGTGGCCACTCAAAGTGGAGAAGGAGAATTTGGATTTGAGAGTTTTGATCTATTCACGGAAGCCCAGTGCAGCAGGTAGAAGAAGCAGGTCGCCTCACAAAGAAAGTGGACATCTGTGGAAGAATGTATAGTTCCTGTCTACATCCGCCTCACCTGGACCTCATGGCCCACAAAACTGGAAGGGCAGCAAGTCCTCAATCTGAAGGGACTGCATATACTATCTGCATATCTGAGGACAAGACTTCATATACTGCGAGCCTTATTATATAATAGCATTCATTCACTCAGCCCTGCGACAGGACTGATGCAACATGTCATCCCTGAGTGCCTGTTGATTGCAACATCAACAACCTTGCCTTGTGCTGCCTGCTTTATGATTTCTGCAAGCAACCAACATGGATGTGATTGAATTGGATGGAAAGGGATATGATGGGATGGCATTGAATGGGATTGGGTGCGATGGGATGCGATGGATGAGATTAGATGGGATTGGATGGGAAGCCATGATGATTGGATTGGAAGGCATGATGAAGGATGGGATTGGATTGTATGGGATTGAATTGGATGAGATTGGATGGGATTCAATGGGATGGGATGGGGTGGGATGAGATTAGTGTGGAAGAGTTTGGATGGGATGGGATTGGATTGGTTTGGATAGGATGCGATGTGATGTATCACTGATGGAACATTATAGTGAAGACCAGCATATTTCATGTGTTGATTAGATCTATCCTGCATCTCTTAAAGATGCTGAGTGAGCAGGAAGAGAACCTCACCTGGAAAGTTCTGAAGAAATTCACAACGTAGGGAATTGATGATTCCTCAGTCTGCATAGTTCAAAAGGGTGTTTCTGATTGAGATGAGAAGAAATTCCATGCCAAGATCTGTAATTTTTTTGCGAATACTCCACCTTCATGGGCTTTAGATATTCAAGGCTGAGAATATTAGATATTTGCCCACTAGATTAATTGGGTAGGAAGGAACCACAGGTGCTGGTTTGCACCAAAGATAGACACAAAATGCTGGAGTAACTCAGCAGGAAGCAGCATCTCGGGAGAGAATGAATGGGGGACATTTTGGGTTGAGACCCTTCTTCAGCAGCAAAGAGGTTGGGGCACCGAGTTAGAATCTTATTTGGTGGCAGGACACAGTCAAGTGGCCAAATAGTTTACTCCTGTCTCTAATGTATTTTTGAAAATTAATATCGAGCCTTTCAGTAGAAGTTACAAAAGACTCATATTTGTTGACAAAGATATGTGACAGACATATAAAATAGAGATTAGTGCCTGTAAAACTGCACAATTGCAATTCTCCTTTAAATTAAAATAATCAGTCTTTTGAAAGAGGCTACCCTGCAAGTAATCTATGTTAATGATATTAAAATGTCATTGGCAAAGTCCATTTAATTGATTATTTTAATGCAGAACACTCGGACCTATCTAAACTGATTTGAAGGTATCGTATTAATTTGAATTCGCAGAAGTTATCTATTCCTTTCTGCAGAACTTTTGTGCAATTATGTAAGCATACAAATTGCTTCAAAGTCTTTGGCTAGTTTGCATTTTGTTAGAAACAAACCCAGGGGCATAATGATATTGCTAGTACAGTTGCTGTTTCAAAACCCCAGTAATTTGGGTTTGACCCTGGCTTCTGGTGTTACCTGTGTGCAGTTTGATTTCTCCCAATGACCATGTAGGTTTCTCCCATACGTTTGAGTTTGTTACAACTTCCTGCAGTCATGATAGGCTTATTGAGTTTGAGCTTGAGTTTAGTTTATTGTCATGTGTACCGAGGTACAGTGAGAAACTTTTGTTGCGTGCTAATCAGACAGCAGAAAGATAATAGATGATTACAATCGAGCCTTCCAAAGTGTACAGATACATGATAAAGGGAATAACGTGAATAATATTTAGTGCAAGATAACATCCAGTAAAGTCCGATCAAAGATAGTCTGAGAGTCTCCCATGAGGTGGAAAGTAGTTCAGGACTGCTCTCTAGTTGTTGGTAGAATGGTTCAGTTGACTAATAACAGTTGGGAAGAAACTAATATCAATTAGCCCTGATGCGTGGCCGAATCAGGGTGATTTGATGGCAATGTGGTGAGAATAAAATTGAGTTATTAGATTAGTACAAATGGTAGTCGATGGTTGTAGTGGACCTCTGGGTCAGAGGTCCTGTTTTCATGCTGCATGACCATCTGAAAATGTTCTAGATAACTTGAGTCGTTATTGAGCAGAATGATATCAATATGTGTTGGTAGTAGTACAGAGATCCTACGTCAACATGTTCGTATCAGCCAAAAATACCTCCCAGCATAATCTGTATCTCCCTTTTTAGGTACAATCCAATGCCACACATCTCCCATCCTTGAGATATCTCTCCAACATGAATGGTTCAATAGTCACATGTACCCAAGTACAGTGAAATACTCTTTTTGCGTGTAATTCAATGACGTTCCTACTATACATTAGGCACAATTATACCAAGAGTATAAAGACAATAGACCACGCTGAGACCGTACACAAGAGTCGCCACATTTTAGGCATCATCTTGTACCCTTCAAGTCTGATTTTATTTGTGAAAACGTTAGAGTGTTAACTTGGCCAGAAGGGCCCATGGTCCTGGCAGCGGCACTGGGTCGGAGATACTGGGATCGGCCTTGCTAGGGAATATGTCGATGTTCCCCACTGTCACTCCACCGTTCTGTGCCGCTGCAGGCCACATCCTTTCTGCTCCTTTGGCCACCCAGAGGGGCATCTGATCTAAAGGAGCTTCAGGCTGCTTCAAGGCCTCCAGCTGCCCACTCTGCTGACTTGGCCACTCCCAAGCCTCCTCGACATCAGCCCGTGAACTCTCCGTCCCTCGCCATTGCTCGCCAGTGGCCCTAGCCATGGCCATTGTTCAACCTCCATGCCCTGGGATGACTCCCCCTCTGACCCAGAGTGACCCCAAGGGTGCGGAAGTTAAGCTCTCAGAACATTCACTGGCCACGATCGTTTCTTCCGTCTGCCGCTCCTGCCGCCATCTTGAAGGGAATCCTGAAAACCTTGAAGCAAATCTTCCATGACCTTCACCTCTGATTCTCCCTTCTCTTACATTTATCATTCTGCTCAGTTATTTTCTATATAATATTCCTCTCATTATCTGAACCACACTGACCATGCTGCCCGCCTGCTCAAAAAACAATTAACCCAACGGTAATTGGGAAATGGAGATAGAAAATGTGATAATCCAGCCCTGCAGTTAAATTTGGAAGGGACTGATCCAACCATAACACACTCTTCCCTCTCTCAGGGCCTAATTTGCTTGGCTATTAAAAATTCTACTGAATCTGTACTCTCTTATTAAAATGAGGACGAAGATCAGAGATATCATCGTATTCAAATCTGGTGGTTTGTGCGATTGGGGTGACAGGTAATTGGACAAATGAGCACTAATTAAATAATGAGAAAATGTCATATTTTAACAGGGGCTTTATAAACCTGCCAAGGAGCACAAGTGGGGATTTGGCTGATTGCTAGCGACTGGCAAGATGGAGCAAAAGTACTTCAGGAAATCATATGTGCAGGTGTCTCTGCACTACTGCGGTTTGTATTTTTTTTCCCATAAGAACTCAATAAAACTTAAGTAAGAACAGCGCAGTGGATCGTACATTTTCAAGATGTGTAGAGTATAACAGACAATTTCTGGAAACCCAA
Organism: Malacoraja senta; assembly: GCA_038087875.1. Lineage (NCBI taxonomy): Eukaryota > Metazoa > Chordata > Chondrichthyes > Rajiformes > Rajidae > Malacoraja > Malacoraja senta. The sequence continues at coordinate 10,569,715 of CM075988.1, read as the reverse complement.
ATGCTTTCTGGCTCAATAAAGTATATACTGCAGTCCTAAGATTGGGAGCTAATAAGGCCTCTCATTAAATCAGTTTGCTGAGGAGTCTAAGTTAATTTCCCAGTAATGAATTGGAGCTCATACTTAATGAGTCATTGCAAACCTCTATTTATTGCACTGGTAATACTCAGCGGCAAAAGAAACAGACATTCCATTGTAGAAAATACAATAGGAAACAAGAAACCGAATCTATGAATTGAAAGAAATTCCATGTAGCCACCACAGTGTCATGTGGAGAGGTTAATTTTTGATTGCAGAGGCTTCACACTGAGTTACACACACCCAGAGACATGCTTCACTTTTACCTCTGTCGGTTTCTATGATGATCTAGTCACATTTAGGGGTAACAGTGAGGCGTGCTATAATTTGTCTCAGAACCTCTGAATTAAAGGTGGGGCTAACTCAGTGGTAACTTTGATATACAAATGCTTTTGCTTTCAGATCATTCAAAAAAGTAGTTATATGTTGCTTCTTGCAAGAAATATATGGAGATGCACCCAATGCATATGAATAAGAGATCTGGACTTAAAATAAGATCAAAAGAATCATCTGCATTTGCACTGTGGTATTTATCCCACAGTGCAAATGCAGATGAGTATAATCTGGTGAGTCAAGAGAGCTGAGGCATGGGAATGAATCAGAACACAAGTATTTCATTGTAGATTAAGCAACTGCCTTACACAATAAATCTGAATGATTGTCTCAACGAGAAATGTCTCCTATCCATGTTCTCCAGAGATGCTGCCTGACCCACTGAGTTACTCCAGCACTTTGTGTCCTTTTGCGTAAACCAGCATTTGCAGTTCATGTCATAACGCCATAAATGATCGTAGTAGAATTAGGCCATTCGGCCCATCAAGTGTAATCCGCCATTCAATCAGGGCTGATCTACCTCTCCCTCCTAACCCCATTCTCCTGCCTTCTCCCCATAACCCCTGACACCTGTACTAATCAAGACTCTATCTGCCTCTGCCTTAAAAAAAACCTGACCTCCTCAGCCTTCTGTGGGAAAGAATTCCACAGAGTTCCTTGTTTCTTCTGTTTAGCTTCCTTGGCAGATCTAGAGTCATAGAATGCAGAAACAGGCCCTTCAGCCCAACTTGTCCATGCTGACCAAGATGCCCCATCTATGCTAGGCCCATCTGGTTGCATTTGGCCCATATCCCTCTAAGCTTTTCCTATCTGTGTACCTGTCCAAATGTGATTTTAATGTTATTTTAGTACCTGCCTCAACTGCCTGCTCTGGCAGCTTGTACCATAAACTCACCACCGTCTGAGTAAAAAAGTTGCCCCTCAGGTTCTATCCATGCATCCAAATGTATTTTAAATGTTGTTATAGTAGCTGCCGCAACAACCTCCTCTGGTAGCCCGTTCTATAGACACACCACCATCTGTGTGAAAAAGTTGCCCCTCAGGTTCCTATTAAATCTTTTCTCCTCTCACCTTAAACCTAAGTGCAGGTGACTGCAACAATAGATATTGGAAGGAGGCTTGTTCAACAGAACATACAATTGTTTGCCCATTTTGTAGCTAATTTTCACATATAATTTATGAAGAAGAAACCAGGAATCTTTATTCTGCTTGCATTAGTTATTGCACTAGGCGGTGTAGGAATATTGGCAAGAATTATTGTCGACATTGCACAGACATTTAAAGAAGCAGATGTTTTCTAGTGTTTTAATCTCACTGCAGCAAACTCCTTGTTGTCACAATAACTATGCGATTATGCACTTTAATTAATCAATATTGGGTGGGTTTGATCATCAGCCAGCACACAGTGTAGTTTAGTTTAGATTTGATATACAGCATAGAAACAAATCCCTTCTGATCACCGAGTCCACGCTGCCCATAGATCACCCATTCACATTAGTTCTATGTTTTCCCACTTTCTCGTCCACTCTCTGCATATTAGAGGCAGTTTACAGAGACCAATTCACATACAAACCATGCATTTGTTTGGAATATGGGACTGAAACCCGAGCACCCGGAAGAAACCCACACGGTCACAGGGAGAATGTGGAAACTCAACATAGACAGCACCAGGGTCTGGATTGAACCCAGCTCTCCGCTGTTGTGAGGCAGTGGCTCTACCAGCTTCACAACTGCGCCACCCTAACATTATTTGCAACATTATTTTCACTGTGTACTTTCTGCACTGCTGTAGGTGAATGGAATGAATGTTTTGTCCCACTGTCTATCGTTTTAAACCATGTAACATGTAAATGCCTACAAGTTGAAGCACATTTCTTTTCAATCTATTTTACACTTTCATTTATCTGGATTAATGTGATTCAAAATATAGTGTTTCTTTATTTTGATTAATGAATCTAAAGGTGTGCTTTAACCTCCTACATCCTGTGGGGAAATAAAGTTAAGGTAGCATGGGAAGGTGTAGGAAGGAACTGCAGATGCTGGTATACACTGAAGACAGACACAAAATGCTGGAGTAAATCAACGGGACAGGCAGCACCTCTGGAGAGAAGGAATGGGTGATGTTTCAGGTCAAGACCCTTCTTCAGACTGAGTGTCAGGGGAGAGGGAGACATAGAGATATGGAAGAGTAAGGTGTGAAAACACAGATCAAAGGGGACGATGATCAAGGAAAAGGTGTTTGTATGTCTGAGTGGGAAGGATGGAGATTCATGTACAGTATGTTCCCAACACTCCCTGTCTCAGCATCACCACAACCTACCTCTCTTAGAGACATGATTTAAATGTTTGCCATATACTAATCATGCACCCTTATAACCTCCAGAACCGAAAGACTCACATATTACCAGCAAAAACTTCAAGAACAAACGCCAAGTGGCAATCCTGAAACCTTTCCTTAAGGTTGTTTGTGGTTAGGAATTGGGTGAATTGAGTGGAGTACAAGATGTGTAGAATGGAGGATGAGATAATTGGGAGAATTTGGGGAGATGGAAAAACATCAGGGGTGAATTGATCGATCGATTGATTGAAATATACAGCTTGGAAACACCCTTTGGCCCTTTCTTCTAAGTTGACCATTGATCACACGTTCACACAGGTTCTATGCTATCCCACTTCTATATCCACACTTTACACATTAGGGGAAGTTTACAGTGGCTAATTAACGTGGGGGGAAAACTGGAGCACCTGGAGGAAACGCACATGGCAGAACAGGTATGGATGGATGGATGCATGGAAAATTGTGAAGAAATGGATGTTGGATAATTGGTGGAATGCGAGTTATTTTGTTTGAAAATGAGGAGGTCTACTCTCCCTTGTACATTCCTGTTCCATTTGCAGTAAGTCTGAATGCCCAGACACCTTGAGCTCTTTGCTTACCTTTATCTGGATATTGTTCCAGTGTTTCAGGAGCAGTCAAACTCTCTCCTAATTTCCCAGTGTCATTCCATCAGCTCATTATGCATTCCCACCAGCTTTAGGTAGGAAATCTTTCAGAGAAAGATCGTAAATAAGAGGCTGGAATTAAAACAGTTTGAGTTTGCAGACGAATATATCATATAGGTTCCCCAGCCACCCATAAGATGTTATTTGAAATAGAGCCTTTTATACATTTCTTAATATTCCTACTCCCATTAAAACCAACCAGACCTTATAATGATTACCTCACATTGCAGCAGCACTTGTGCTCTGATCTGCCAGATCATTACCATCCCCTATGCTCGCCTGCTAAAATAATATGGCTCCAGAGCTTTTAATATGCGCATTAATATTCTGACTACTGATACCGCTCATTATTAATGGGGAAGTTTAGTGCTGGAATGTTATTGATTTCATAAAAGGTCCCTGGGCGTGTGGCGAGCTGTCCAAACAACTGCAAGATCAGCGTTTGCAGAACAACTCAACCATGTAGTGCTAGCTGATAAGAGAGTTTGTAATTAAATGTTAGCTGCAGAATTATCTTCTTTCACCGATTGCCATGAAGAAATCCACCATAGTTAAAATCATAGTCTAGAAAAGAATGCGTTTGATATCGTTCATGAGCACAGTGTACTTTTGTAAAAAATGTCTCTACACTCTTTAATGCAAGTAACAAAAATAGGCCGGCACATCTTGGCTGAATTAGTCAACGGAATATAGACACAAAATGCTGGAGTAATTCAGCGGGACAGGCAGCATCTATGGATGGAAGGCAACATTTTGTATCTATCTTCAGTGTAAACCAGCAGCTGCAGTTCCTTCCTACACATTTAGTCAAAAGGAGAAACTAATTTCAGTGCAATAACTATTTGGACCAAAATTTTGGCAACACACATTTAAAGGATTGGAAGCTGTGATAAAGTAATTTTATTTGCTTCAACCTATTCTGGTGGCTCAAACATTTGCACTTATTCTTCATCTTGAATAACCACCTTCAGGTACCGCTGAGTTAATCCAGCATTTTGTATCTATCTTTGGTTTAAACCAGCATCTGCTGTTCCTTCATACACCTTCAGGACCTCACTGTTTACATGTTTTCATTCACTTTGATCCTATTTTCAAAATGTTAAATATCTCAAAGGCATGGAATTGCTATGGGACAGGCTTGCAAAGCAGTTCAAAGAAACATTTGAGGGACATTGTGGAGTTTAACAGAAAATGTTTAGTTTCAGTTTAGAGATACAGCATAGAAACAGGCCTTTCAGCCCACCGAGTCTACATGGATCATTGATCTCATATTCTCACTAGTACTTTGTTATCCCACTTTTCTTATCCACCCCCTACACATTAGGGGCAATTTTATAGGGGCCAATTAACCTTCAAACCCTTAATGTCAAAGAAAGCTTTAATGTTTGTTCTATTTTACACTCAAAACTAACATTCAAGACCAATTTCCCTCTGGGGCAGAATAAAATGTTGTCGTATCGTATCATATCATAGTTATTCCATTATTTAAAGGTTAATCTCTGTGACTTTCCGGTACCTCTCCAGTTTGTAGGGGGGCAATTGTATCCTTACCTTCAGTTGATTTTACCCTGGTTGTTCAGATACAGGCTATGTATTACAATGGGAAGATGGCAGGCAGCATCAGATGAAGAAGCAGTGATCTTGCAGCAATTTGAGATTGCAATTGTATACTCCACTCGAGCTGCAATGTTAGCAAATCAGATAAATAACAACTCTGGCAGCATATGGCTGGCTAGGCTAATGGTTCCAATTCAGAAGACCAGGCTACAATGCCTGAGCAAAATTGAATAGCCTGCTGAAGAAAGTGAATGCAAGCAGAGGCAATTACACCTTTTAATTCTGTTTTCCCCGGGAATAGAACTAAACTGTTCCTGTGCCACACCCACATTGCCTCCCTTTCGCCACATCTTTCTACCTTTGCCTTGGAGCTCAGTTGTGTAACGTGTCCAAAGACGTATAGGTTTGTAGGTTAATTGGCTTGGTAAATGTACAAATTGTCCCTGGTGTGTGTAGGATGGTGTTAATATGCAGGGATCGCTGGTCGGCACGGACATGAAGGGTCTGTTTCCGTGCTGTATCTCTAAACTAAACTAAACTAAACTGCTCCACCTGTTTGCTCTGCATTCCTTCTACACACGCATCAACCAAAACTTCATGCTGGGCTCTCGATCTTCGATCAATTCTCCAGATGTTTAACTAGTGGGAGAGATGTGAAGAAGGGAACAAAGCTTCTAAACAAGGGTCTGGTCATTTAGCATTGAGGTGTGTTGAAATTTCTCCCTTCAAAGAATATCTGATCATATCTCTCCCAAAGGCTGGTGGTGGCCAGATCATTACATATGCCTAGGGTGGATATAGATAACTATTGGAAAGATCTAGGTATTGACGGTTACGAGAAATTGGCACAGAAGAGGATTTGAGGCCAGTATCGATCAGCCATGATAAGATTGAATGGCAAGAATGCTTGAGGGACCTGATAGAAACATAGAAACATAGAAATTAGGTGCAGGAGTATGCCATTCGGCCCTTCGAGCCTGCACCGCCATTCAATATGATCATGGCTGATCATCCAACTCAGTATCCCGTACCTGCCTTCTCTCCATACCCTCTGATCCCATTAGCCACAAGGGCCACATCTAGCTCCCTCTTAAATATAGCCAATGAACTGGCCTTGACTACCCTCTGTGGCAGAGAGTTCCAGAGATTCACCACTCCCTGTGTGAAAAAAGTTCTTCTCATCTCGGTTTTAAAGGATTTCCCCCTTATCCTTAAGCTGTGACCCCTTGTCCTGGACTTCCCCAACATCGGGAGCAATCTTCCTGCATCTAGCCTGTCCAACCCCTTAAGAATTTTGTAAGTTTCTATAAGATCCCCTCTCAATCTCCTAAATTCTAGAGAGTATAAACCAAGTCTATCCAGTCTTTCTTCATAAGACAGTCCTGACATCCCAGGAATCAGTCTGGTGAACCTTCTCTGCACTCCCTCTATGGCAATAATGTCCTTCCTCAGATTTGGAGACCAAAACTGTACGCAATACTCCAGGTGTGGTCTCACCAAGACTCTGTACAACTGCAGTAGAACCTCCCTGCTCCTATACTCAAATCCTTTTGCTATGAAAGCTAACATACCATTCGCTTTCTTCACTGCCTGCTGCACCTGCATGCCTACTTTCAATGACTGGTGTACCATGACACCCAGGTCTCGCTGCATCTCCCCTTTTCCTAGTCGGCCACCATTTAGAAAATAGTCTGCTTTCCTGTTTTTGCCACCAAAATGGATAACCTCACATTTATCCACATTATACTGCATCTGCCAAACATTTGCCCACTCACCCAGCCTATCCAAGTCACCTTGCAGTCTCCTAGCATCCTCCTCACAGCTAACACTGCCCCCCAGCTTAGTGTCATCCGCAAACTTGGAGATATTGCCTTCAATTCCCTCATCCAGGTCATTAATATATATTGTAAATAGCAGGGGTCCCAGCACTGAGCCTTGCGGTACCCCACTAGTCACCGCCTGCCATTGTGAAAAGGATCCGTTTACTCCTACTCTTTGCTTCCTGTTTGCCAGCCAGTTCTCTATCCACATCAATACTGAACCCCCAATGCCATGTGCTTTAAGTTTGTATACTAATCTCTTATGTGGGACCTTGTCGAAAGCCTTCTGGAAGTCCAGATACACCACATCCACTGGTTCTCCCCTATCCACGCTACTAGTTACATCCTCGAAAAATTCTATAAGATTCGTCAGACATGATTTACCTTTCGTAAATCCATGCTGACTTTGTCCAATGATTTCACCACTTTCCAAATGTGCTGCTATCCCATCTTTAATAACTGACTCTAGCAGTTTCCCCACTACCGATGTTAGACTAACTGGTCTATAATTCCCCGTTTTCTCTCTCCCTCCCTTCTTAAAAAGTGGGGTTACGTTTGCTACCCGCCAATCCTCAGGAACTACTCCAGAATCTAAAGAATTTTGAAAGATTATTACTAATGCATCCACTATTTCTGGAGCTACTTACTTAAGTACTCTGGGATGCAGCCTATCTGGCCCTGGGGATTTATCGGCCTTTAATCCATTCAATTTACCCAAAACCACTTCCCGACTAACCTGGATTTCACTCAATTCCTCCAACTCCTTTGACCCGCGGTCCCCTGCTATTTCCGGCAGATTATTTATGTCTTCCTTAGTGAAGACGGAACCAAAGTAGTTATTCAATTGGTCCGCCATATCCTTGCTCCCCATGATCAACTCACCTGTTTCTGACTGCAAGGGACCTACATTTGTTTTAACTAATCTCTTTCTTTTTACATATTTATAAAAACTTTTGCAGTCAGTTTTTATGTTCCCTGCCAGTTTTCTTTCATAATCTATTTTTCCTTTCCTAATTAAGCCCTTTGTCCTCCTCTGCTGGTCTCTGAATTTCTCCCAGTCCTCTGGTATGCTGCTTTTTCTGGCTAATTTGTACGCATCATCTTTCGCTTTGATACCATCCCTGATTTCCCTTGTTATCCACGGATGCACTACCTTCCCTGATTTATTCTTTTGCCAAACTGGGATGAACAATTTTTGTAGTTCATCCATGCAGTCTTTAAATGTCTTCCATTGCATGTCCACCGTCAACCCTTTTAGAATTAATTGCCAGTCAATCATGGCCAATTCATGTCTCATACCCTCAAAGTTACCTTTCTTTAAGTTCAGAACCATTGTTTCTGAATTAACAATGTCACTCTCCATCCTAATGAAGAACTCAACCATATTATGGTCACTCTTGCCCAAGGGGGCACGTACAACAAGACTGCTAACTAACCCTTCCTCATTACTCAATACCCAGTCTAAAATAGCCTGCTCTCTCGTTGGTTCCTCTACATGTTGATTTAGATAACTATCCCGCATACATTCCAAGAAATCCTCTTCCTCAGCACCCCTGCCAATTTGATTCACCCAATCTATATGTAGATTGAAGTCACCCATTATAACTGTTTTGCCTTTGTCGCATGCATTTCTAATTTCCTGTTTGATACCATCTCCAACTTCACTACTACGGTTAGGTGGCCTGTACACAACACCCACCAGCGTTTTCTGCCCCTTAGTGTTTCGCAGCTCTACCCATACCGATTCCACATCCTCGAACCTAATGTCCTTCCTTTCCATTGCGTTAATCTCCTCTCTAATCATCAATGCTACCCCACCTCCTTTTCCTTTCTCTCTATCCCTCCTGAATATTGAATATCCCTGGATGTTCAGCTCCCAGCCTTGGTCACCCTGGAGCCATGTCTCCGTGATCCCAACTATATCATAGTCATTAATAGCTATCTGCACATTCAACTGATGACTTAATCCTGCTCCTATTTTCTTGTGTTCTTCTTCAAGCACCTCTGCAGAATGTGGGATGGACCCAAAATGATATTTTTGGCCAGTGGGAAGAAGAGATGGTGAATAGTCACAATGAAAATGACCTGCGGATCCAAGATTAGATATTGAGGAAGCTTGCATGAATATGAAAGAAGAAAAGAGCCCAGGTTAACTTTGCACTGCACTTGCCCTTATAAAATGATCCATCCTATGAATACCCACAGCACATATATCCAAGCTGCTTATCTGTCCTACCATGCAAACTGCTTGACAAAGGAGATTTCTGTAGCATTGTTCTTCTTCTGCATTAATTGATCTGGGTCCATCTTTAAATTACTCCAGTATTGTTCCATCAACCCTTAGGACCTCATCTTAGCACCTTTCGGGTGCCATTGAATAGGTTTATACACAACATTTGAGAGGTTTATTGTTGAATTGAGCACATCTCCTCCCCTACACAGGTCGCATGCTGCCTCATAACTCCAGGAGACCGGGTTTGATTTTTATCTTGGATGCCACTTTTGCAGCGTTTGCAGGGTACCACTGTGGCCGTATGGCTTTGCATTGAGTGCTCGGAATTCCACCCATATTAACATTAAGATAAGGTTAATTAGTTCCTGTAAATCACCCTTTAATGTAGGCTAACAGCAAAAGAATCAAGATGGAGTTGATGGGGCTCCATTAAAGAAAATAACTTGCAGGCATACAAGGAAATCAGGAGAGAGACCATTGAACAATTGGGAGAGTTTCCCAGGAGCTAGCATGGATCTGATGGGCTGATTTTCCTACTTTTGTCAAAAGAAAAGATCCTAACAGGATGGAAAAGTAATTGCCTGCCTAACATGTTTTTTTTAATCCATTCAAGGGCTTCTCAGGCAGAACCAGCATTAGTTTTGTTTTACGAAATGTGATGGAAGACAGATTATTATCATAAATTGGCACCTAATTGTATCTTTCTGTTGTGGGAAGGAACTGCAGATGTTGGTTTAAACAAAGATGTACATGAAAAGCTGGAGTAACTAGGCGGATCAGACAGCATCTCTGGAGAAAAGCAACAGGAGATGTTTCGGGTTTGGTCTGACCAGAAACGTCACCTATTCCTTTTCTTCGGAGATGCTGTCTGACCCGCTAATTTACTTAAGCTTTTTGTGTCTATCTTTAGTTTAGTTTTAATTTAGTTTAGTTTAGAGATGCAAAGCAGAAACAGGCCCTTCGGCCCACCGAATCCAACCAGCGATCGCACTATCAATACGCACTGGGGACATTTTACAATTTTTACCAAAGCCAAATAACCTACACACCTGTACGTCTTTGGAGTGTGGGCGGAAACTGGAGCACCTGGAGAAAACCCATGTGGTCATGGAGAGAACATGGACAGAGGGAGAGAAAGAGAGAGACACGGAGAGAGAGATCCAAGATGGCGGCGCCCGCGGTGATGCCTGCGTGAGTCCCGGGGACAATTATCATTTATTAATCGTCGCCGTCGTCCACAGAGGGTGAGGGTTTGGGACTCGGGGGCCGTGTGGGGAGGGAGAAATATCCCCCCTAACTTACGTTTATAGCGGTCTCCATAGCCGTCCTTCACATGAACGGGAGATCGGGTCGGGACCCGCGGGAGAGAGAGAGAGAGAGAGAGAGAGACGCTGGAGGCCGGGACCAGAAGCACCGATACCCGGAGTCGGTGAAGTCCCCACACTGCGGGCGGGTCCCCGTTCCCAGTGAGCAATGGATGTGAAGCCAGCCCTGCCCTGCCCAGCCCAGCCCAGCCCAGCCCTCTGTGAGAGAGAGAGAGAGAGACGGGTGTGTGCTCTGCGAGAGAGACCCTGAGTTTGCTGCAGCTCCACAAGACCCGTGAAATCTAACCTGAGGCTGGTCGACCCAACGCAAGGCCCGAACCCAAGAAGGTCTGTGTGGCCAAAACCTAATTAAACTGAACTTATCCAACTTAAACTTAAACTTACCCAAAATAGCCATATCTAGAATGAACCCCTGAAAACTATACCTAAAGTGGGACTGGGTGTGAAACACGAAAACTTGGAAAGGGGAATAAATAAATAAATTGACAAATAAATAAATAAATAAATAAACAAACAGATAAAATGCTGCAGGCAGATCAGATAGAATCGGAGCAGCATAGCATGCAGAACAAAGAGCTGGGAAATAGCATACCCACCAAAATGCAAAAGCGAAAGTGCAAAAGATAAACATAAGGAAAAAACTCTCCAGGAAAACCCAGAGGTCCTTTACGCTGATTACGCCCAACATCAAGGGTGTAGGAAGAAGAGTAACCTCATATTCTTCACTAAATACATCTATCCATGGAGAGACACTCTGCTTGAAAACTACCCATATGTCCATAGTGAGGGTATTGGACATGGGGGCAGACTAAAAATATGCAAAGATCAAAGCCTGGATAAAGATGATCCTAGCCTTACTATTTCCTACTATAATAAAGGCAAGATCATGATACAAGGAAACTCAGAAAACTTGGACTCTTTTGAAGGGATCTTTCCCCTGCTAAAAGAGAAAGTAAATGAAAAATGGACCAATACCCACCTGGATAACTATGAAGATGATAGACCACTAGAGACAATGGCTGCCATGGCCATCTCTACCCCCCCTACACCTCATAATTCAAACCGCCTGCTGAAAGAGAATCTGGCTCAGCTAGAACTTCAGTTCACGGAACTTAAACAAGCGCAGGCTAAGCAACTCTACCAGCTGAAAGAGGACTTCAATCAGCTGAGGACGAAAAATGATACTACCACCTCTGAGATGAAGAGAACCCTGGAAGAGTTGAGACTAGAAAACTGTGCACTCCGGGTCCAAATAGCCAAAATAAAGGAGGAAATGAGTAAACAGGGAAATGAACTTGTCAAGCAGCTCCAGAATGTCAGGGACAATCACCCAGAAATCCCAAAAAGGACACATGAAAACACACAGATTCCAGCTGCTGCTCACTTCCCATTGGCCGCTCCGACCCCTCTGAGCTGCACTCAGCCCACCAATACACCATTAGTGGACATCCCTTCTGTCACACAGCTTACCACGGGTACACAGTCAACAGGCAACCCCCACCCTAGCTTCACCCAACCTCCTGCCCCCCAGTCTGAAGAGCAAAACCCTCAGGTAGTCCTACTGACTGATTCCAACGGGAAGTTTCTGGATCCCCAGAGGCTGTTCCCAGGTCGCCAGGTATTGGTTAGAACGTGCAGCACCACAGACCATGCAATGAGGGTCCTGAGCAAAGACACCATCGGGAGCCCTCAACACATTGTGATCCATACAGGCACGAATGATTTGCGCACCTTACGTCATCGTACTGCGGGGGCAATAACGAAGATGGCAGAAAAGGCCAGCAAGGAATTCCCTGATTCGAGCATCGTGATCTCTACCCTGCTGCCCAGGATGGATACCTCACCCCAAGTGATTCACAATACCAACATAGAGATCAGCAGAGGATGTGCCACCCTCCCTAATATCCAATTGGCCCACGACCCGACCATCGGTACATGGGACCTCCATGATGGAATACATCTAAACAGACAGGGGGTGAGGGTCTTCGCAAAGAACCTCAAATATACTGCCCTGGGACGTAACCTTCCCACCCCCACGATCAATTGGAACCCAAGAGGCCAATCTGGACTCCCTTCCCCCCACCATGTCAGGACCACCCGCCAAACTGCGAGGCGACATAACAGCCCAGCCAGGGTCGCCACTGCCCCCGGCCCATCATTCCAGCCACAGCCGCGGATCACCTCGGAGATGGGAGAGATCAGGCAGCTGCTGCACACCCTTTGTTCCCACCTCCTATGGTAACAAAGGATACAAATATATAAACAGTCCCTTCCGAGTGACTGATAAAAAACAGCATATGATTGCACTGAATTAGTACTGTTGATATTGTTGATATGTTTGCACTGAATTAGTACTGTTGATATTGTTGATATTGCTATTAATACTGTTGATATTGCTATTATTGATATAGTTATTATTACTAGGTGGCAGTACGAGTGTGCCTTACCATAGCATACAAAACTTTACCTAACATTCCCCAATTATAGAAAAAAAACTAGTGTTTTCGCACCTGTCCCACAAAATAGGTTTTATTTAAATTAAAAAAGAAAAGAATATAAATAGAAAATAAATGAGTTCATTTCATATAGGATGCTGGAATATCCAGGGTCTCTACTCTTCAACCTTCGGTATGAAGACTGGGAACCCTGAGTTCCTAAAGTCTATAGAAGACACTGATATAATGATATTAACGGAAACATGGTACCGAAAGGATACGTTCATTCACTGCCCCTCAGGGTGCCATGAAGTCAAGGTGCCCTCAGTAAAAACTACTGATATACGTAAGGGCAGAACCTCTGGGGGGGGGTCTTGGTATGGTACAAAGAAGAACTAGACAGTCACATTACATCAATAAAACAGGGGAAATCACATATATGGTTGAAACTAGATAAAACAATTGGAATAACTGGAAAAGATATATATCTATGTGCCGCCTACATACCCCCAATAGAATCGCCATATTTTGAAGAGGATATATTTGAAACTCTCCACATGGAAATCAATCATTTCCAGGCCCAGGGAAATGTGCTACTATGTGGAGACCTGAATGCAAGGACTGGATGTGAACCCGATTCCATAGACCCACAGGGCAACAACCATGTGTTCGGTCAAACCCCCTTGTATGTCACCCAACTATCATTAACCGGAACAACCTGGACTGTGAAATAAATAAAAGTGGTAGAGAGGTAGTGCATCTCTGTCGAGCCTTGGGCCTGTACATAGTTAATGGTAGGCTCAGAGGGGACTCGATGGGAAGGTTTACATATTCCTCAGCTCTTGGGTCTAGCGTGGTAGACTACGCAATTACTGACATAGACCCCTGCACTATCAGTGCATTCACTGTTAGGCAGCAGTCCCCTCTTTCAGACCATAGTCAAATCAATGTGTACCTAAAATTTCCTCTTCAAACTAAAGATGTAAAAAAGGAACCAAGTAAGCTGTATAAACTAAATCAGACTTACAGATGGGCTTCAGACAGTGGAGATAAATTCATCGTGGCCCTGAATTCACCTGATCTCACAAATAAAATATTGAAATACAAGACTAACCCATATGCGACTACTAGAGATGGTGTAAACATGGCTATAAAGGACATTAATATGATCTTTCACAAGGCTGCTGTCAAATCTGACCTTGTGAAACAGAAGAGAAATATTAACAAAAAAAACAACCATGAAAAATGGTTCGACCACGAGTGTAAAAATGTCAGAAAAGATCTGAGGAAAATATCGAACCAAAAACACCGTCAACCAAACAATCCAGACTTACGCATTAGATATAATGAAACTCTTAAAAGGTATAAACACACGATTAGGAACAAAAGACAAAATCACACTCACTAAAGACTTGAAGAAATTGAAAATTCCATAAATCAAAACCAATTTTGGGATATGTGGAATAACCTGAGCACAACAAAACTACAAACATTACCAATTCAAGACGGTGATATCTGGAGAGCACACTTCAAAAATCTATATAAAGACATCCCAATAAATAAAATAAACTCAAATCATTCTCATATCAAAGAAAAACTCCAAACACTAGAAATAGTAATTAAAGATTATCAAAACCCCCTTGATTTCCCAATTACTTTGGAAGAACTGACCTTAAAAATAAAATCTCTTCACTCAAAGAAAGCCTGTGGTCCAGATAGCATTAAAAATGAAATGCTCAAGTACAGCACTCCGGAGATGCAGGACATAGTGCTTAGGCTGTTCAACATCATACTACGTTCAGGTTATTTCCCTGATATTTGGTGCCAAGGGCTTATTTCACCCATTTATAAGAGTGGAAACAAACTAGACCCAAATATTTATCGCGGCATCTGTGTCAGTAGCTGCCTAGGGAAGTTATTCTGCAGTATCATAAATAACAGAATGCAGGATTTCCTTAACAAATACAACATTCTCAGTAAAAACCAAATTAGCTTCCTCCCAAAACATCGTACCACTGACCACATTTACACCCTCCACACTCTCATTGAAAAACATGTACACCAAGCAAAAAATGGAAAAATATTTGCCTGTTTTATTGACTTTGAGAAAGCATTTGACTCTATTTGGCATGAAGGGCTCTATTACAAACTCCTCTGTTGTGGTATAGGAGGAAAGGTATATGACCTTATCAAATCAATGTATCTGAATAATAAATGCGGCGTTAAAATTGGGGACAAACGCATTGATCTCTTCACCCAGAGAAGAGGCGTCCGGCACGGCTGCAATCTGAGCCCGACACTGTTTAATTTATATATCAACGATTTGGCAATAAAGCTGGACCAGAGCACTGCGCCGGGCCTCTGTCTTCTGGACGGAGAGGTAAAATCTCTGTTTTATGCGGAGGACTTGTTTCTGCTGTCCCCCACAGAACAGGGACTGCAGCAACAGTTGGACCTACTTCATGAGTACTGCCAAAATTGGGCCCTGGCAGTAAATCTAAAGAAAACCAACATCATGATTTTTCAGGAAAAAAAACAGATGTCAGGAAGATAAATACAAATTTACTATCAATGGTATTATTATCGAACGCACTATGAGCTATACTTACCTTGGTCTAACTGTTGCAGCATCAGGGAGCTTCAATGTGGCAGTGAATGCACTAAAAGAGAAAGCTCGAAGAGCTCTGTATGCAATAAAAAGAAGATTCTACAACATCCAAATTCCAATTAAAATCTGGCTTAAAATATTTGACAGTTTAATCCAGCCTATTGCTCTTTATTGTAGTGAAGTATGGGGGCCGCTCAGTCACCATAGTTATAGTAAATGGGAAAAACATGCAACGGAGGCCCTGCATGCGGAATTTTGTCGGAACATCCTCCGCATCCAAAGGAAAACACCAACAAACGCATGTAGGGCAGAATTAGGCAGATACCCACTGATAATAAATATCCAGAAAAGAGCACTAAATTTTTGGAATCACCTTAAATCTAGCTCACCAGATACCCTCCAGTTTAAAGCCCTTAAAACACAAGAGGGGAGCCCAGAAAAGAGTTCCCAGTGTCAGTTGGTACTGAGACTAACTACCCCCATTCAGTTAAACCCTATCCAGTTAAATCCTGACCAGCCTCAGATCAATACTGATCCCCAATCACCAG
This sequence comes from Malacoraja senta, assembly GCA_038087875.1. NCBI lineage: Eukaryota > Metazoa > Chordata > Chondrichthyes > Rajiformes > Rajidae > Malacoraja > Malacoraja senta. The sequence continues at coordinate 10,553,775 of CM075988.1, read as the reverse complement.
TTAGAGTGAACCAAATTATCAAACAATGTAAAGAAACATATTTGGAACATTGGGATAAAGAAACCAAAAGCCAAAGCAGATTAGAATGCTACCGTGCCCTAAAAAGAGATTATAAATTGGCAGACTATCTCTCAACTGTTAGAGACATAAAACAAAGGCAGACCATCACCAAATACAGGCTAAGTGACCACTATTTGGCAGTTGAAAAAGGAAGACAGAAGAGATTCTGGCAACCAAGAGAAAACAGAATATACGGCCACTGTTTGACAGATGAGGTTGAAACAGAGGTGCACTTCCTCCTAAAATGCAAAAAATTTGACAAAACAAGGAAAACATACTTTGACAAACTCAGTCAGGCAACCCCTGATTTTAAAGAACTAGATGATACATCAAAACTAAGAATAATCCTTGGTGAAGGAAATACGGCACATCTTGGTGCACAATACGTAACAGCATGCCATAACCTGAGAGACGGTGAATGACCAATATGCACATATGTACGCACACACTAATTGACATTAACTGACACTAAGAAATGAAAATTGAATTGCTAAACTTGCTATCCTGTTGTACTGCTTACAGCTGCAAGAACGTGTAGAAATCAATAAAGGGCTATAGGCCTCTTGCGAGTTTATGTACAGGGACATATCTATCTATGCATTGTATACTTGTATTTATACTTATGCATTTTAAATATGTATGTCATGTTTTGTACTTTGGCAATATAACAATGTATTTTTTATCATGCCAATAAAGTTTTGAAATTGAAAAAAAATAAAAAAAATTGAATTGAATTGAACATACAAACTCCATACAAACAGCATCCCCCATAGTTAGGATCGATCTGGGTCTCTGGCAATGTAAGGCAGCAACTCTACCGCTGTGCCACCCTGCCATCCATTAATTGTTCTTCAGAAGACAGTGGTGAGCTGCCTGTTGACCACTGCAATACTTGAGGAGTGAGTGCACCCACAACACAGCATTTTGTCCCAGCAATAGTTTATGATGGAGATTTATTTAATGAAATTAAGCTCCTCATAAAACTGCTGTCTGAAAATGAATGTGCATTCAAGATCGATCTAGTATCTCCCCAAAAAACGAAATGCCCAAATATATTCTGAATGTTGTAACAAATTAGAAAAGGCACAGCAGTCAAATAGTCCCTGCAAAAAGAATCCAATTATGAATATATTGTGCATATTAATAAGGAGAACTTTGCAGAATGCTCCCTGGTGCTTCTGAAACTGGTATCCAGATTGTAATCAAATGGTCCATCTGGTTGTATTCTTCTTAAATTAAGTTTGCAGTAGTTGATTAATCAGAAGTTTTCTAGTCTATATTATGTTTCCCATCAGAGGAGCATCTTTTGAGCAATCAAATTACTACTAAAATACAAAGTATTTGTGCTATAACACCAGGATAAGTGCTCAACCAAGAAAACGAAGCCCGATGCCAAAGTAGCATCTAAACTGCCTATACATGCTTATGCTATAGGACAATAACTAACTCCATATTCGATAATAACGTATCTACATGTTAACAAGCATGTAACAACGAATTGTGTAGATGCCACTATATCATTGGGGTTGTCAGGTTGGCACCTCCCTTCACTGGTATTTCATTGAGTTAGGCCTACAACACCTCAGGAAGGCTCAATAGTTAATTCCAGCATCCCAGCATCACCCCCTTCAATGCCTGCTCCCACCACTTATGCTACCAATATGCACTACTAAGCAGTTACCTATGTAAATATCTCCTAAGTAACGGAAACTACAGATAATTAATTCACTCAAACAAATGCAAAACATTTGCATCCTGTCTTACACACAATGGCACATTTGCATCCTGTCTTTCACATGGTGGTACAATGGTAGAGTTGCTGCTTTACAGCGCTTGCAGCGCCAGACGCGGGTTCGATCCCGACTAAGGGTGCTGTTTGTACGGAGTTTGTACGTTCTCCCCATGACTGCGTGGGTTTTCTCCGAGATCTTAGGTTTCCTCCCACACTCCAAAGACGTACAGGTATGTAGGTAAATTGGCTTGGTGTAGATGTAAATTGTCCCTTGTGTGTGTAGGTTAGTGTGCAGGGATCGCTGGTCGGTGCAGACTCGGTGGGCCGAAGGGCCTGTTTCCAGGCTGCATCTCTAAACTAAACAAACCCATCATCAAACAATCGTAGCGCCACCAATATCAACCTCAAATTTAAAACTGGTATATACTTACACGGAATACACTTACAAATTAATACACTTGCAACGGTTTATACATTTCCTTTCTGCCCCCAACAGCATATATTGTGCACATATCAATGCAATTGAGAAGATGGTGAGATAGTGGGAAGCACCTTTTACCTTCCGCTGCAGTGCTTGTTTTCACAGGACTCCATCAAACAGTTAGGTACACCCACTGCAGAATTTAAAACAATGTCAATACAGGACTGGCACCATGGATCCAACTAAGGGCAATGTCCACTTTTAAAAGGGTGGTGAAGTGTTAATCATCTTGTTATGTGACTGGAGTCACTTCAAGGCCACTCTGGATAAAAGAGCACGGTTGTTTTCTTTTGAATACCAAACCAATTGGGATTTTCTGACCTTCTGACAGTTTTATTCATACTTGGCATAATTTGACAAAAAATATGACATTCAATTTTACATGCTGTTATGTTGTGATTTGAACATGCATTCATAGGATTGAAAATCATGGAAACATTCAACAGGTCAGGGTGCATCCGTGGAAAGAGAAGGTTAACATTTCTGATCCCAGGCTTTTCAAAGGACCGACTGAATATTTCTAATGTTTATTGGTAATTTTTTGTCAGATTTCCAGCATCTACATTTCTTTAACTTTCCTTGCATTATGGGTCTCATACTCTAGAATACTGGTCTATTAAAATAACCACAGTACATTTGAAAATCACAGGACACATCGGAGCCATGGACTACAGAAGCAAGAAAGGTGCCATGTCTCCACAAAAGTACACCCCCCCAAAAAAAATCAAATGTTAAAATGGACAGAAATTTGAGACTTGTTGAAGTTCCATTGACTTGGCTTCCTCGTGAAAACATATCACTGGAGTGTTATACTGGAAGACAGATGTAGAGAGGATGTTTCCAGCAGTGGGAAAGTCTAGGACCAGAGGGCACATCCTCAGAATAAAAAGATGTACCTTTAGGTTGGAGATGATGAGGAATTTCTTTAGCCAGAGGATGGCAAATCTGTGGAATTCATTGCCCCAGATGGCTGTGGAGGTCAAATACCATTAGGTTTTTTTAAAGCGGAGATTGATAGGTTCAAAGTAAGGGCGTCAAAGGGTAAGGGGAGAAGGCAGGGGTAAGGGTTTGAGAGGAAAAAATACATCAGCCATGATCAAATGCAGAACAGACTCAATGGGTTAAATGGCCAAATTCTGCTCCTATGGCTAACGGAATCGGGAATATGGGGAGAAAGCAGGAACGGGGTGCTGATTTTGAATTGTCTGCCATGATCATATAGAATGGTGGTGCTGTCCTGACGGGCCGAATCGCCTACTCCTGCACATATTTTCTATGTTTCTATTTTTCTATGTCTTCTGAGATAGTACAGATCATAACCAAAGAAGAGGTTCAAGACAGAAAGGGGAGAGGGGTGAAGTAAATTAACATTAACCAAAATGACAAACGCCACTACTTTTCTCACTCAAATTTGAAGAGCTCCAACTGCTTCTTGAAGTGTGACATGAAATCCGCATTACAGGAGACCTTGACATGAAATGGTGCCAAACATTTTCTAAATTTACAATGTGCCATTTGCCTTGCAGCCGACATAATTTTCAATCTGATCCAAAGACTGGAGCTTCAATAATGAATCAAAGCCTATCCTTATCAGACACCTTTCCCACATCCCTAACCCAGATCACGTTGTCGACGCAGCACTGCTAACTGTATGTGGAGGTGGTAGGAAGCAGCCATCCGCAGAACAGTCAGCCTGTTTCCTCTTTCAGCATCAATTTTACAGGTTGAACAAGAGCACCCAGGTATAAGGAATGATAAATATGTGCTGCTCTAACACTGGCCATTGCACAACACACAGCTGTCACTGAAGCAATAATCAATGTCTATGTTACATGGCTAATTAACGTAATATTATGCCCATTGTGCCTATCAGAAAGCACTAAAGGGAGCAATGCCAGATGAAACAATACACTTAATTAACAGAATTGCCCAAAGTAATTTTGAGGACCTTCAAGTTCAAATGCAGTCTTTTTCTACATTTCTTGGTCTCAGCTGGACAAAAAACTGGCGCACTCTGATTAACTTTGAAAGAGAGCGGAGAAGATTTGGTGATGACGACAACTGGAATGCTGATCCCGAGAGGCCGATTGTATCCCTGGGCCTGTGTACAGATGCTGGTATTTCACACTTACCACCTTGTTGCCAAAACAAAAATACATTCAAGGCGTAAATTTAATTGAAATAAGGAAATCATAGAGTTGAACAGCACAGAAGCAGGCTGTTTGGTCCATCAGGTTCGTGCTGACCTTCAAGCAAACATTTGCACTAATCCCACTATATTCTACTCGTTTCTGCTCAAATCAAATGGGAATTGCTTTATCTGTGCAAATCAAGGTCCATCCTCAGTTAAACGTTGTGTTCTGAAGCACTTTATCTGCCCAATTTTGCCCTGAAAATAACTCTACAACCCTCTGTGGCTCAGGATGAATTACCATTTAGATTATGACTACTTGTTCAAATCTATGGAAGATGGCTGGATTTCTCAGCCGCTCTTCCAGCACCTTTTTGTTATATAATCTTCATTTGGTACTGTCTTGGGTTTCCATACATTTGTTCAAGTGCTGTAGTTTTATGGTAAATACACCGTATGTTGTTTCTCTCAGTCTGAAGAAGGGTCTCGCCCCGAAACATCACCTATTTGTTTTCTCTAAGGATGCTGCCTGACCCACTGAGTTACTCCAGTATTTTGTGTCTATCCAATGTAAACCAGCATCTGCAGTTCCTTCCCACATATACTGTTTCTACATGTATTCCTCGCAAAAGTCGCCGAGGGCAATTCGAGTCTTGCTACTTGTACTGTATGTTAAATCTTGTAAACAGTCCTGCTTTGTCACTTTTATCCATTCTGATATGATGACATTAGCTGTGTTATGTTAGGACTATTGAGTCAGCGTGCAAACAACCCTCCAAAATCGTGGAGATTACTCAGATTCGCTTCCTACCATAACAGTTGATAGGCTTAATGCCAGCTGCACTCCTTCTAAAGGCTCTGTCTCACGGTGTTGCGGTCATCGGCGGTTAAGCGCGGCGTCGCCGGTAGAGGGGACCGCACGGCAACGGCGAGAGCGCCGAGCCTATGCCATGGGAGCACCGCACGGATGCTGCGCGGGGGCCAAGTGATTTAAGTACGGCTGGTCCCACGAGCTTGCGGTAAGTAAAAACAAAGGGCGGGCCGACTGCGATGACGTCATTTCGGATCTGCGGGGCTGTGGCGGCGGCAGTGCTGATCGCGGCGCTGTGGCGGTGGCTGTGGAGGCGGTCGTGCGGCACACGTGACTCACTAGCGGCGGCTGTGGCGGCGGCTGTGGCGGCGGCTGTGGCGGTGGTCGTGCCTCACTGGCGGAGGCTGTGGCGGTGCAAGTTCGGCGCACGGCGCTCGTGCCGCACTGGCGGCGGCTGTGGCGGCGGCCATACCGCACTCGTGCCTCACTGGCGGCGGCTGTGCGGTAAGAACATATTTTTGAACAGTGTTGGTTTTATTTTAGCACCGGCGGCAGGCGTTTGACTGAGCCCGCGGTCTCTGGCGGCCCAGGAGCGGTAGATTGTTCCTGTTTTGCCGCCAATCACCGCAGACTCGTGAGACAGGCCTTTAACAACCACCTCGTAGCAGCGGTGAAAACTGACCCTTTAGAAGAAATAAATCTGGTTGAGCCGTCAAATAATCAGTCAAGACTCAGTACTGTTGTCACCCAGAAGGCAAGTATCAGTCTTTGGGGCAGCTGAAAAATATTGAAGAAGAAAATCAAAATAAAATATGTATGTCATGTTTCATTATAATTAACAAGCATCTACTCTTCACTTGGTCACTGGTGTATTCTTGGGTCAATGCATGTGAGGAAATGAATTTGGCACATTGGAGTAGATTGATATGGTTATGACCTCAGTGGATTAATTTAGAAACAATGAGGACGAGGGGAATTGGATAAGAGTTTTTTTCCAGTCTGCGAACATCTTACTGTTCGCAGCTTTGCACTAAACCAAAACAGAATTTCAGATTGTGTGCTCAGAATGCTGAACCAGGTTTATATAACTCAGTCCTTGCTACAATGTCGGATGTTGCTTTCGCTGCTCATCAAAAGCAACAGGGCCAGTTTAAGTCACAGTATCTTTAAAGTGAAATAAGTGTAAACAGCACAAACAAAAACTCTATGCATAATAAAGTCATTAACCAATATCTATTGGGTCTTGAATAGTATTCTGATTTTATAATTACTTAATCATGGCTGAGATTTTAAACACACATCTCTGAACGACATGGAAATATTCATCTCGATTGAATTCCATGGTTTGATAGCCAGTCCTCGCACAGTTAGCTGATCCCAACAGGAATTACTCTTGGGTTACTTCATTTGGGCTTGGACTCCAAATATAAACAAGCAAGAGTTCCACTGGAAGGGCAAAAGTCTGAATTGTTAGCTCACCAGAGATGTTTTTAACCCATGGACCATTTTCAGTATCTTAGGTTTTAAACTCGAGTTTTTCACCATGGAAACAGGCCCTTTGACCCAACTTGCCAATGCTGACCAAGATGCCCCAGCTGCACTAGTCCATCTGCCCAAGTGTGGCACAAATCCCTCTAAACCGTTCCTATCTATGTACCTGTCCAAATGTCTACTAAATGTGGTTGTATTACCTGCCTCAACTATTTTCTCTGGCTGCTCATTCTATGGAGGCACCACCCTCAACATGAAATTTTGCCTCTCAGGCTCCTTTTAAATCTTGCCTCTCTCATCTTAACCCTATGTCATCTGGTTATTGATTCCCCTACTCTGGGTAAAGACACTGTGCGTCTACCCAATCTATTCCTCTCATGATTTTGTTCATTGCTATAAGATCACCCCTCATCCTCCTGCGCTCCAGGAAATAAAGTCCTAGCCTGTCCAACCTCTCCCGATAGCTCATGCCCTCAAGTCCTGGTATCATCCGCACAAATATTCTCTGCATTCTTTCCAGCTTAACAATATCCCTTTTCTGGCAGGGTGACCGAAACTGAACACAATACTCCAAATGTGGCCTCAGCAATGTCTTGTACAACTGTAATATAACATCCTAACTTCTGAAGAATGGCCTCGACCTGAAACGTCACCCATTCCTGCTCTCCAGAGATGCTGCCTATCGTGCTGAGTTACTCTAACTTTTTGTGTCTATCCCAACTTCTGTAATCAAAACACTGACTAATAGAGGCCAATGTACCAAAAGTCTTCTTGACTACCCTATCTACATGATACTACTTTCAAGGAACTATGTGCCCGCACTCCTAGATCCTTCTGCTTTACAACACTCTCCAGGGCCCTGCCTTTCACTGTGAAAATACTGTCCTGGTTTACTTCCCAAAATTCAACACCTCGCACTTAACATAGAAACATAGAAACATAGAAAGTAGGTGCGAGAGTAGACCACCAGGCCCATCGAGCCCGCACCGCCATTCGCTCATGGCTGAACACTAAACAGACACTCTTACCCACAAACAGTAGACACAAGACACAGAACACAAGACACTACCCTCCCCTTTATATCGCTATCACCCCTCTCCACCCCAAGAACCGCGTGATCTCCTGGGGAGGCAAAAAACCGGATAAAAACCCAGGTCCAATTCGGGAAAAAAATCCGGGAAATTCCTCTCCGACCCCAATCCAGGCGATCGACACTTGTCCAGGAGATCACTCAGGTCTTACTATACTAACCATACCTAGGTCCATATCCCTGCCCTCTCCCCGTAGCCCCTTATCCCCTTGGCAGCTAAAAAACCATCTATTTTAGACTTAAATATATTTAATGTTTCTGCTTCCACTGCTCCCTGGGGCAGTGAATTCCATAAATTAACCACCCTCTGGGTGAAGAAGTTCTTCCTCATCTCAGTTTTAAAAGAGCCCCCTCTTATTCTACAACTATGTCCCCTAGTTCTAGTTTCCCCGATCATTGGGAACATCCTCGGTGCATCCACCCGATCAAGGCCCCTCACGATCTTATATGTTTCAATGAGATCGCCTCTCATTCTTCTAAACTCCAAAGAGTAGAGTTCCAGCCTACTTAACCTTTCCTCATATGTCAATCCCCTCATTGCAGGAATTAATCTTGTAAACCTTCGCTGCACTGCCTCCAGGGCCAGTACATCCTTTCTTAAGTATGGACCCCAGAACTGTACACAGTATTCCAAATGTGGTCTCACTAATACTGTGTACAGCTGCAGCAAGACCTCACTGTGAAAATACTGTCCTGGTTTACTTCCCAAAATTCAACACCTCGCACTTAACATAGAAACATAGAAACATAGAAAGTAGGTGCGAGAGTAGACCACCAGGCCCATCGAGCCCGCACCGCCATTCGCTCATGGCTGAACACTAAACAGACACCCTTACCCACAAACAGTAGACACAAGACACAGAACACAAGACACTACCCTCCCCTTTATATCGCTATCACCCCTCTCCACCCCAAGAACCGCGTGATCTCCTGGGGAGGCAAAAAACCGGATAAAAACCCAGGTCCAATTCGGGAAAAAAATCCGGGAAATTCCTCTCCGACCCCAATCCAGGCGATCGACACTTGTCCAGGAGATCACTCAGGTCTTACTATACTAACCATACCTAGGTCCATATCCCTGCCCTCTCCCCGTAGCCCCTTATCCCCTTGGCAGCTAAAAAACCATCTATTTTAGACTTAAATATATTTAATGTTTCTGCTTCCACTGCTCCCTGGGGCAGTGAATTCCATAAATTAACCACCCTCTGGGTGAAGAAGTTCTTCCTCATCTCAGTTTTAAAAGAGCCCCCTCTTATTCTACAACTATGTCCCCTAGTTCTAGTTTCCCCGATCATTGGGAACATCCTCGGTGCATCCACCCGATCAAGGCCCCTCACGATCTTATATGTTTCAATGAGATCGCCTCTCATTCTTCTAAACTCCAAAGAGTAGAGTTCCAGCCTACTTAACCTTTCCTCATATGTCAATCCCCTCATTGCAGGAATTAATCTTGTAAACCTTCGCTGCACTGCCTCCAGGGCCAGTACATCCTTTCTTAAGTATGGACCCCAGAACTGTACACAGTATTCCAAATGTGGTCTCACTAATACTGTGTACAGCTGCAGCAAGACCTCCGTGTTTTTATACTCAATCCCCCTAGCAATAAAGGCCAAAACTCCATCGGCCTTCCTGATTGCTTGCTGCACCTGCATACTAACTTTTAGTGATTCATGTACTACTACCCCTAGATCCCTTTGCGTTGCATTACAACGCAGCTCCACCTCATTTAGAAAATAACTTGCCCTATCATTTTTTTTCCCAAAGTGAATGACTTCACATTTATTAGTATTAAATTTCATCTGCCAAGTTGTTGCCCACTCACCTAGCTTATCTATATCCTTTTGCAGACTCTTCCTATCCTCCTCATCCCCTACTTTTCCTCCCATTTTTGTATCGTCCGCAAATTTTGATATATTACACTTGGTTCCCTCCTCCAAATCATTTATATAAATTGTGAACAACTGGGGTCCCAGCACCGACCCTTGCGGAACCCCACTAGTTACCGGTTGCCATCCCGAGTATGAACCATTTATCCCCACTCTCTGCTTCCTATTTGTTAGCCTATCTTCTACCCATGCTAATATATTACCCCCAATCCCATAATTTTTTATTTTTAGCAATAGTCTCTTATGTGGCACCTTGTCAAAAGCCTTTTGGAAGTCCAAGTATACCACATCCACTGGTTCCCCTTTATCCACCCGGGTTGTTACTTCCTCAAAGAATTCGAGCAGATTCGTTAAACAGGACTTCCCCTTCACAAAACCATGCTGGTTCTGTCCGATGAAGTCATGTTTATCCAAGTGCCCCGTTAGTGTTTCTTTAATAATTGTCTCTAACATTTTACCCACCACCGATGTTAGACTAACCGGTCTATAGTTACCCGCCTTCTGTTTACTTCCTTTTTTAAATATAGGTGTTACATTGGCCATTTTCCAATCCACTGGGACCGTTCCTGCCTCCAGGGAGTTTTGGAAAATTATCACCAATGCATCCACAATCCCCACCGCTATCTCCCTCAAGACCCTTGGATGTAATCCATCAGGCCCAGGGGATTTATCCTCCTTCAGTCTCATTAATTTCCCTAATACCACCTCCTTGGTGATCTTAATAGTATTTAGCTCCTCCATTCCTACCGCCCCCTGTTTATCCAGCGTTGGAATATTTTTTGTGTCTTCTATGGTGAAGACTATACAAAATACTCGTTTAATGCCTTTGCCATTTCCATGTTCCCCACCAACAACTCTCCAGTCTCACCCTCCAATGGACCAACGTTCACCTTAGCCACCCTTTTTCTTTTTATATAGCTATAAAAACTCTTTCTATTAGTTTTTATGTTGTTCGCTAAATTCCTTTCATAGTCTATTTTCCCCGTCTTAATTAATCTCTTAGTTATTTTTTGCTGACCTTTAAATGCTTCCCAATCCTCTACCCTCCCACTATCTCTAGCTACCTTATATGCCCTTGCCTTCAGCCGAATACTATCCTTTATAGTTTTACTGAGCCATGGCTGACTGTTCTTTCCCTTACCACTTTTTTTCTTCATAGGAATAAATTTTTCTTGAAGGTTATACAGTAGATCCTTAAACGTACACCACTGCTCATGTACCGTCTTATTCTTGAGTCTGCTATCCCAGTCAACTTTGATCAGCTCAGTCCTCATACCTTCATAATCCCCTTTATTTAGACTAAGTACCCTAGCCTGAGTTTCAACCTGCTCTCCTTCTATTTGAATATGGAATTCGACCATATTGTGGTCACTTGTTCCCAACGAGTCCCTAACTATGACATTTTTAATTAATCCTGCTTCATTACACAGGACCAGATCCAAGATTGCCTCCCTCCTTGTCGGTTCTGTGACATACTGTTCTAGGAACCCGTCTCTAATACATTCTATAAACTCTTCCTCTAGTCTACCCTGCCCAGTTTGGTTTGCCCAATTAATATGAAAATTGAAGTCCCCCATGATTACAGCAGTTCCCTTTTTACATGCGTCAACTATTTGCAGATTTATGTTCTGACTAACAGCGTCACAGCTATTTGGAGGTCTATAAATTACACCCACTAGTGTTTTTTTCCCCTTGTTATTCTCTATCTGTACCCAAGCTGTTTCACTATCCTGATCCTTCAACGCAATATCCTTCCTCTCTATTGCCGTTATTCCCTCCCTTATTAAAAGGGCCACCCCTCCTCCCTTTCTTTCCTGTCTATCTTTTCTAATTGTCGAGTACCCCTCTATATTTAACTCCCAATCCTGATCCCCTTGCAGCCATGTCTCTGTAATGGCCACGATATCATAACTATATGTACTTAATTGCACCGTTAATTCATTTATCTTATTTCGAATACTCCGTGCATTTAGATACAGCACTTTCAGATGATTTTTACTACCCTTCCTTTCTGTTTTTGCCCCTTTTACATCTAGAGCTTTATCTTCACACATTCTGGATCCTCCTGTCACATTTTGATTTTCCGTTTCCCCACTGATACCCTGCTCTATTTCCTCTACCCCTGCCGTTATTACCCCCCTTGATACCTCCCCCCCGCTACTTAGTTTAAAGACCTCTCTACTGCCCTAGTTATATGATTTGCCAGGACCCCAGTCCCAGCACCGTTCAGGTGAAGTCCGTCCTTACAGAACAGATCCCCCCTGTCCCAGTACTGGTGCCAGTGGCCCAAGAAACCAAACCCATTTTTCCCACACCAGTCTTTGAGCCACGCATTCAGCTTTTTAATTTTTCGTACCCTCGCCGATTTGGCCCGTGGCTCAGGTAGCAATCCGGAGATCAGTACCCTCGAGGTTCTGCTTTTTAATTTATTCCCTAACTGCTCAAACTCGTTCAGCAGATCCTCCTTCCTCGTCCTTCCTATGTCATTGGTCCCCACATGGACCACGACCACTGGATCCTCCCCCTCACTCTGCAAATTTCTCTCCAGCATCGCAGAGATATCCTTAACCCTAGCACCGGGTAGGCAACACAGCCTTCGGGACATGTTCTGCTGGCCGCAGAGAACCTTATCTACCCCCCGAATAATACTATCCCCTATCACCACGGCATTTCTTCTAACTCCCCCCTCTTGAATGGCCCCCTGATCCACGGTGCTGCAGCCAGGTTGCTCATCCCTCCCACAGCCCCTGATCCCATCCTCACATTGAGTAAGAGCCTCGGTCATGCTCGTCAGGGACAAGGGCTGTGGCTCCTGCCGCATCTCCTCCTGGTTCCCCCTACCTGCCTCGCTTATGGCCACACCTTCCTTTCCCTGCTCACTAACTACTGAATTAGTTAAACTGGTCAGTGTGACCATCCCCTGGCACAAAACATCCAGGTAATACTCCCCCTCCCTGATGCACCGCAGCGTATGAAGTTGGGTCTCCAGCTCATCAATGCGGAGCTCGAGTTCCGCTAGCTTCAAACACTTACTGCAGCTGTAGGGATCATCTACATCAATGGTGTCGACAATTTCCCACATCTCACAGTATTGGCACATCTCCTGGCCACCCATCTTATATAAGTAATTAACTGGTCCTATTAAGAATAAAGTCTGCCTGTGCTTGGCTTCTACTTTTCAACTGTTTTTCCCCCCTCTGACTCACTTCTCTCCTCCCACTCGGGCTAGAGCCAATCAGTCGTATCTCTTGCTAATCTCCTGCTGCTGTTGCTCCCAAATCTACAGCAGTTCTGAATGCATTAAACTGCATTAAACATCTCCTTAACACACTTCCTGATTAATCAAGATCCTGCTGTAATTTTTGATAATTATCTTCACTATCTAAGAAATAGTCCACTTTAGTGCCACCTGCAAACACACTAATCACTCCTTGTATATTCCCTTCCAAAGCATTAACATAAATCACAAACAACAACTGGCCCAGCACTGTTTCTTGAGGCAGTTGAAAAAAAAACAAAAAAAATGCACACGCACACGCGCACACTCACACTCACACTCACACTCACACTCACACTCACACTCACACTCACACTCACACTCACACTCACACTCACACTCACACAAACACACACACACACACACACACACACACACACACACACACACACACACACACACACACACACACACACACACACACACACACACACACACACACACACAGATCAGTTTAGAAAAACAAAGTGGAAATAGGCCCTTTGGATCACCGACTCCACGCCAACCAGCGATCCCCGTTACAGTAGCACACACTACAAACCAGCAACAATTTATAACTTACCTAAGCCAATTAACCTACAAATTTGTACGTCTTTGGAGCGTGGGAGAAAACTGGAGCACCCGGGGAAAACCAACGCAGTCACAGGGAGAACGTACAAACTCCATACAGACAACATCCATAGTCGTGTGTGTGTGCATGCATGCGCGTGTGCGTGTGTTTCTTTCTTCGCATTAGTATGCTGGATTTATGTCAATTTTCTCTGTCAAAATTCATTGAGTTGATCTATTCTTCCAACTTGCAGAGCTATTAAGTTAGCTAAATTATATCGAACTTGCCTTAATAATGTCGCTCTGTCCCATTCCTTACTGCAGAATTCAATGCTGGTGCATTTTCAGTTGTGTCACCCAGTTCAGGATATTGCTAATCATCTTTGCTTCCACTTTTTCAGTTGACCATTATATGACCCTAATGTACCGTATGTTTCCATCTGTCTTCTAACCTTTGTTCCATCAAAACCTCCCTCACCGATATCCACATATCATTTGCCAGGCTTTCTCCCACCCCCATCACTTTGGCAACTTAGTCCCGCCCCTTTCCCCCCACCCATCCCCCACTACAATCAGTCTGAAGAAGGGTCCCAACTCAAAAGGTTGCCGATCCATGTTCTCCAAAGATGCGACCTGATCCGCCAAATTACAACAGCACTTTGTGTTCTATGCCAGATTCTAGCATTTATAGTTCCTTGTGTCTTCATTGAACATTACACCCATCAGGCAAGACAAAGAGATAAATATATCATGAGTGCTCTTTAATGTATTATGAAATGGGTGCCCATATAAATTGGTGGTAATTGATGTTTAAAAGCAGTTTGATGTTCTTTTTTCATGCTCTGTATTTTGCTATATTTTATTTACTCATATTCTTGGTTTTCTTGTTTTATTTTCATACAGATGGGAGGGCTCTTTCGTATCAGAGGCTCAGGTTAAACTGGAAATGGACGTGATTGGGATAGAACTGCTCCAGCCTCAGGGCAATCGGCATCTCCAGTGGAAACCTCTGAAGCTGGAGCCAAAACAGATAACATTGTGAGGTCAGAGGTAGACAAAATGCTGGAGAAACTCAGCGGGTGAGGCAGCATCTATGAAGCGAAGAAATGTCGCCTATTGCTTCACTGCATAGATGCTGCCTCACCCGCTGAGTTTCTCCAGCATTTTTCTCTACCTTCGATTTTTCCAGCATCTGCAGTTCTTTCTTAAACATTGTGAAGTCTGGGTCATTTTCAGAAGGAAATAACATTGCTATTCAACTTCGCTTCAGAGTCATAGAGTCATACACCATGGAAACAGGCCCTTCAGCCCAACTTGCTTACACTGACCAACATGTCCCATCTACAGCTGCCTGCATTTGGTCCATATTCCTCAAAACCTGTTCTTTCCATGTATCTGTCGAAATGTTTCTTAAATAATAATACTTGCCCCAACTATCTCACCACCCATAGTGTAATAAAGTTACCCCATAGGTAAATCTTTCCTGACTCACCTTAAACTAATGTCCATTGGTTCTCGATTCCCCTACTCTGGGCAAGAAGCTCTGTGTATTTGGGTGATCCATTCCTCATTTGCATTTACCTGATCAATCCCTCTATTCAGTTGACTATTATTTGACCCCCAAAGTAAATTTCCACTAACCCTTGTCCCTTGCCTTTTTTCTTCTTGGAAACTTTCATGTCATTGAAGTCCTTGCAAGAGCAGAGCTGTGAACGTAAGGAAACATAGGGAGAACTTTCCAATTCATCAATGTCATTGGCATGGAGAGAAAGCAAAATCTGCCTATGATCTTCTTTTATTTAAGGGTGACCTTTAATCGCAAGACTGCTAAATTCCTCATTTTTATTCAGGAGCGTGATGGGGGAAGGGAAGAAGTTACAATGTACAGTATAATTAAAGCAATCTGAATACCAATGGCTGAATGTAGATGTGGAAACTCCAAGCCACAGCTTTGCAATTAATCACTCAGAATGTAACTGGTGCCCTTGATTAATTATAGCTGAAAGCAGTAATCACTGCAGTTCGGGCTTGTTAATAAGAAGTCAGGGTGTCTTCCAGAATCTTGCATTTCCCAACTACCACTTTTGTTGCATAAATGACCCTAAAAACTTAAATTAGAGAAAAATGCAGCTCTATCAGAATGGCTGATATTGCGACCCAGATTTCGTGAAGGAATGTCTATTCTTTGAATCCTAGGGCTGGAACTACCGACTTTGGAAGCTATTTTGCAGAAAGATAATTTGTATTGTTACAGGACACTTTCATGCTGGAGAATGGACAAGTTATTGGCTCAAGAAAGATTCAGGTCAGAAAGACAGGAGTAAATAGAAAATAGGTGCAGGAGTAGGCCATTTGGCCCTTCGAGCCAGCACCATCATTCAATATGATCATGGCTGAGCACCCAAAATCAGTACCCCATACCTGATTTTTCCCCATATCCCTTGATTCTGTTAACCCTAAGAGGTAAATCGAACACTGTCATGAAGACATCCAGTGAATTGGCCTCCACTGCCTTTTGTGGCCGAGAATTCCACAGATTCATAACTATCTGGGTGAAAACGTTTTTCCTCATCTCAGTCCTAAATGGCCTACCCCTTATTCTAAAACTGTGACATCTGGTTCTGGACTCCCCCAACATCAGGAACATTTTTCCTGCATCTAGCCTGTCCAATGCCTTAATAATTTTAAACGTTTCTATAAGATCCCCTTTCATCCTTTTAAATTCCAGTGAATACAAGCCCAGTCATCCCATTCTTTCATCAAATATCAGTCCCACCATCCCGGGAACTAACCTGGTGAACCTACGCTGCACTCCCTCAATAGCAAAAATGCCTTCCTCAAATTAGAAGTCCAAAACTCCAAGTGTGGTCTCACCAGGGCCATGTACAACTGCAATAGGACCTCCCTGCTCCTAAACTCAAATCCTCTCGGAATAAAGGCCAACACGCCATTAGCTTTCTTCACTGCCTGCTGTACCTGCATTCTTACTTTCAGTGACTGATGTACAAGGT
This sequence comes from Malacoraja senta, assembly GCA_038087875.1. Lineage (NCBI taxonomy): Eukaryota > Metazoa > Chordata > Chondrichthyes > Rajiformes > Rajidae > Malacoraja > Malacoraja senta. The sequence continues at coordinate 10,537,256 of CM075988.1, read as the reverse complement.
TATCCAGGTCTCATTGCACCTCCCCTTCTCCTAATCTGACACCATTCAGATAATGGTAACTGGGCACAATCACATTAATATCAGGGTTAAGGAGTATCAACTGGATATGCAATGCATCAGTGTGCCACTTTCTACACCTAGAGGTGGGCTGAAGACCAATCAATGGCAATCATCCAACTGCCCCTCTCATAAAAGGGTCAAAGAACTAAATGATGATTATTTTTTTCCTTTGTCTTTACAAAAATATTTATTGTTGGAAAGGTTGGTGGCCAGGGAGATCAGAATCAAAAGCAGAAGCATTAGATTATGTCCAGGATGATAGTTTGTAGTAGTAAGTTCAGACAAGGGAGAATAGAGTCCAACAGCAAGATACCTTGCATTGGTAAGTAAAGTGGTGATGCATAATAGTTCAGTGGTAGAAATCAGAATAGAGGACCAGAGAAAGCTGCAGCAGAAAATAGAAGCTTGTTACATCAGGAAGACTCTTTCAACTTCAGTTACAAAGCTCCACAGGATTTAGCAAGCCCTGTTGGTACCACATGAATTCATTTAGCTGGACTTAAGGCTCTTTCTATTACCACTGTGGACTCTAGGTCTGTGTTAATGGACTTCTCAATATTTATACAGGCTAAATGGCTCATTACTTGTTTAAAGAGCATTAAAGGATTACCTTGCCATTGAAGGTGGATTGTGTTAATTTTTCACTGCTGCAAACACAAGCATATTCTGCGCAATTTGAATTTGAAAACAATACACACGTATAAAATGTATAAAATGTATCTTTCTGGGTATTTTTTAGAATGAATGCATAGGAATCCGAACAAGGGTTACGCCCAGCTCTTCCTCAAACCCTTAATTTTCCTGTTTAAGATGTTTGATGTTATGTATGGAATGTGCTCTGCATCCAAACACTGATATTTCTCACCACACTGTATACAAGATTTAAGATAGACACAAAAGCCTGTGGTAACTCAATGGGTCAGGCAGCATCTCTGGAGAAAAGAAATAGGTGATGTTTCAGTTAGATACCATTATTCATTCATTCAGGTCTGAAGAAGGGTCTCAACCCAAAACTTTGCTTATTCTTTTTCTCCAAAGATGCTGCCTGTCCTGCTGAGTTACACCAGCTTTTTGTGTCGATCTTTGGTTCAAACCAGCATCTGTAGTTCCTTTCTACACATTTAGTATACAAGACTTAAGTGGAAAAAACAGATAATGTTAATTTAGGTATGGCTGTCAATGGGCTTTGGTTACATTCTAAATGTGGTAAAATTACTCCAAAGAATTAAGATCTACATAATTTTATTTAACTTGGCAATCTCAATGGTTTACCTTTGTGGTTTGCCACATGTTGATCTTATTTCTGGGAAAGAATTTGTATTCATGTTGTGTTCTATTGATCTGAGATGTTCATTAAGAAAATTACAAGGATAGCAAAGAGAAATGTCTTCAGGAGTTCAATACTTGCCACAGGGAAGGGGAGAGAGAATGAACCTTTTCAAGGATAGACACAAAAAGCTGGAGTAACTTAGCAGGTCAGGCTGCAGCACTGGAGAAAAGGAATAAGTGATGTTTCAGGTTGAGACCCTTTTTCTGACAAGTGTCAGGGGAAAGGGGAACAATAGATATATTAGAAAGATTTTGACCCGAAACATCAGTTATTCCTTTTCGCCAGAGATGCTATCTGATCTGCTGAGTAACTCCAGCTTTTTGTGTCTGTCTTTGGTCTAAACCAGCATCTGCAGTTCCTCCCGACATATTTTTCAAGAAATATTGTCTTAATATTTGAAGGTAAGTGAGATCCAAGGATTATAGAAAGGATTAGTCTTTGATTCAATGATTCAATTCATTGATACTTTATTGTCACTTGTACCTAGGTACAGTAAAATGCTTGGTTTTGCATACAACCTGATAAAATTATGTGGCAGACCTCACCTAGGCAGTACACAAGTGTCACCACAATTTGGCGCTGACAAAGAGATTGTCTCCACACAATTTATGAACATTATGGATGCCCCTCTGCGCTGTGTACATCTATGGGTTTCACATCATTATCATGAAAAAATGAATGCAAGTTCCAAAAATCAGCTTCATTTTCCCTCAATTCTACCATCATCCAAAAATATATATGCTCACCATTGAACCGATCTTCCCATTGATTCAATGGGGATAAATCACATGTGTAAAAGTGTTTTTCAATAAGCCACCCGCACATGAAGCAGAAAGAGGCACCACTTTCAGTGAAGAACTGGTAATACTGAAACCTCAATATTGTAAATCTAGTAGCGATAGTTGTCATTCTGTCAGAAGGACGACAAAAATATTGCAAGCGGGTTGTGAAGGAATTACAATGAGAAGGAAAGTAATATCAGACAAAACATTTTTTCAAGGGAAAACACCACAATGCATGAACATGGAGCCCAAAAGTTGCCTTAATAGCCTCACAATTCTACCAGCATAGCTGTTTCGAAGGTAGAATGGCCTCTGAACATAATTACCAAACCAACAAGAACGTTTTGATCAATCTGAAGAAGGGTCCCCACCTGAAACATCGTCTATCCATTTCCTCCGCAGATGTTGGCTGACCTGTTGAATTCCTCCAACATTATGAGTTTTGATAAAGAAAGTTTTGCACACCTGTAGGTGACATCAGCCTTCTGCACATTTGTGTGTTTCAATGATATCTGAAGAAGAGGAAGATAGTTTTATTTTATTTTCTTATTTTGGAATGTTTGTACCTTTCAGTAAGGAGAGAGTCCATACATTGAGGACATGAGATTTATTTCCGAACGAACAACATTTTAGAATCACAAGAAAATACTAAAATATTAATCAAAGCAATTGGATCAGAAGTATATAATCCCTAAAAGAAAGTGAATGCAGATGTAATGCAAAATTTGAAAGAGAACTTCAACCTTACATCTTAAGAGTTGGTGTGAACTGAACATTTGGTGAGTTCATCAGCAATTATATGGTGGAATTGAAGGCTCATTCATTACTTCACAACTGTCACAGATATTTAACAGAGATTTAGAGATAGGTTGATTTGTTGATAAAAAGGATGTAAACAAAGCCATTATGTGTGCCTTTGCTTAGGCCTGAGAGATGCTATCTAGTAGCAACATTGATGAAGAGATGGAGGTGAACACAAAAGAGCATGCACAGCATTTCTTGCCCAAAGTAGGACCAGAATCAAGGACCAGAGGACATATGTTTAAGGTGAAGGGGAAAAGATTTAATAGGAATCTGAGTGGTAACTTTTTCACACAAAGGGTGGTGGGTGTGTGGAACAAGCTGCCAGTGGAGGTAGTTGAGGCAGGGACTATCCCAACATTTAAGAATCAGTTAGACAGGTACATGGATAGGCCGTTTTGAACGGATATGGACCAAACACGGGCAGGTGGGACTAGTGTTGCTGGGACATGTTGGCCGGTGTAGGCGTTGGGCTGAAGGGCTTGTTTCCACACTGTATCACTCTATGAATCTGTAACTATGAGCATCATCCATTTCAATTGCTTCATGTTGCACCATAAACGCACGATTGACTGGAGCCTGCAGGGAAAGAAAATGTCCGGATAAGTTGCAATGCCAATCACCTTGAGTGTCCCTGCACATTCAAATCAGATGTCAGAGTGAGCTTTATATTGCCGGTTGCAACCAAAATGGACAGTGGTTTCATTATATTTGTTTTCTTGAAGCTCTTCGTATTTAGGTAAGTGTCGAGTGTTTAAACCTGTTATTAGATCATTTAGTTTATTTGATAACCATTGAATCTATCTATATGCAAAGTGAACAGGGATGATAAAGAAATAGCCCAGGCTGTGTGTATGTTGTCAGTGAGCAAACTAAAAACTGGGTGGTTTAGGATTTCAAGACATGTTTTAATCAATGACCAGCACATTTACAGGCTATTCTTTGCCAATCCCTTGACAAAGATGAGTCCTTGTTTGTTTCATGCGTGTTCAACATGTGTAACTGGTTGCCTCCACAATCTTCACTTATGCTAACAGTGGAGGAAGAGCACGGTGTGCAACGCATCACCATCACTAGGAGAACATCTGATGCTGGGAGAACGTCACCTGGACTAAGGTCTATCGTGCACAGAAATGTCTAGACCAATTTCTCAATCAATGCAGTTTGGCCAGGAAGTGATTGTTGACCTAACTCCTTCACCCATTCCTTCTCTCCAGAGATGCTGCTTGTCCCGCTGAATTACTCCAGCTTTTTGTGTCTATCTTCGTGCTGCCCCAACTAACATTGTTGCTATGTGCAACTTGCAGGATAAAAAAATCATTGGTAAATTCAATACATTTCTACACTGTCCATTGTGCAAATTAATGTTTAAAGATTGTTGACTACCCCAAATGGAATGTAGTTCTAAGTGTGCATGAGATAAATCTGATGTTGTAGAGATTTGATCTGCAGCGCGCTCAGTATTCAGCCGCAGTGAAAAGTCCTCATCATCTACTGCTTGATTATGACTTATCATTGCTGTAGGGCTTGACTGTTTTATCTGTTTCTGAAACCAACATAACTGGATTGGCCCAGTAATTGAGAATATATAGTTCATCAAAGCCCTTTACCTATTTATATTCCTGTATAACGTATGTTTTCAATGCTAAGCCTGCATTTGTTTGGTCGATGTTTCCTGGTGTCAGGCCCATCCCTACAGCATAGCAGTGTAGGTATTGTATGTTTTCTTTGTTGCTGGCAAAATTTAATTTCCTTCATAGCAAATTAGGAATGCATAGTGCAAGGTTGGACAATGAATCATCTACTAAAGTGTTTGCTTAGTTTAGTTTCTTATTGTCATGTGTACCAAGGTACAGTAAAAAGCTTTTATATTGCGTGCTTTCCCATCAGCAAAAAGACCGTACACAATTACAAACAAGACGTCCACTGTGTTTGTGCCGTGCCATGGAATTCTGACGCAGTTTACAACCTCTGTTTTCAATGCTTGAGGTTTCAGAAACCTTATCATTGTATGTTGCTTCACTATTAACTACCATTTAGCGGGATTGAACCTGGGTCTCCGGCGCTGCAAGCACTATAAGGCAGCAACTCTACCGCTGCACCGCCATGCCGCCCTGTCATGTATCCATTCCCCCCACAGATGCTGCCTGGCCCGCTGAGTTACTCCAGCTCTTTGTTCTTTTATTGGACATTCCCAGTAGATCATGCTGTAGTAATGGAGAGTGAAAATCTGAGCCCATTTCAGAGGAATGGCAACTTTGAAACACCAGGGAATACACACACACACATATATATATACATATACACACACACACACACACGCACACACACACACATACATATATATATACATATACACACACACACACACACACACATATATATACATATACACACACACACACAAGCACACGCACACATATATATATATATACATACACACATACACACACACATATATATATATATACATACACACACATATATGTATATATACATATATACACACATATATGTATATACACACACACACACACACACACACACACACACACACACACACACACACACACACACACACACACACATATATATATATATATATACATATACATACACACACAATAAAACCAAAAAGCTGAATATTTAACACACACACATATATGTGTGTGTGTGTGTGTGTGTGTGTGTGTGTGTGTGTATTATATCATTCCTTAAAGCTCTTACATACACTATACATATATACACACATACGTATATATATATGTGTGTGTGTGTGTGTATGTGTGTGTTAAATATTCTGCTTTTGTTAATAAATCATGGTTATTCCTTGATATCCATTATGTCCACGTGTATGTGCTAACCTGACCTGCAGATGACATTCTCTCTCCTTCAGACAATAATTAAATGCTAACATGGGAGTACACATCATTGCAAAAACCAAAATTTCTTTAAAACATGTCCCACCATGAAATTCTCAGGAGACCGAGTGCAGGCAGTGCAGGGCGACATTTTGAGATTGACAGTAAAGCTAAACGCTCTTCTATGTAGCAGAGCTTTCGATGAAACATTCACTGAAATGCCACTTCAATTAAAATTCATAATGATCTATCTCTTCATGACTTGTTTTCTCTCAGCTCCACAGAGCAGTGTAATCAGGGGGTTAGCTCTATCTAGCTCTAGCTATTTAATCTAGCTCTATCTTGGGCTAGATTGCTAGCTGATTTGATTTTATGGTTCAGTTTGGAATGTGTTGTCAACTGATAATTTAAATGACATGAACGATCATGGTTAATTTCATTGCAGTAAATTACCAGAGCAAACAATTAGCGACAAGCATAAGTTTTTTCCCCCCACCAATTTTAACTCTAAATTCATTACCCTGCTTGTTTTAAGCGATGATTTGACCTTTCTGTTTGTTTTGTATGCTGGAACTCAAATTGTACATTGATTAAAAAAATAGCTGCTCCTAATTTTGGCAAAATACATGAAAGAATAAATGCAGATCCTGTTCAGGCATCAGTCTGCTGATTGAGTAAATGGCTTCAGATGTGAACTCTACTTAGTTTGGGTTTTGTTTCATGGCCCATGTTCACAGCAATAATAACAGATCTTCAAAACACAAAACACAATGAATCTTCATAACACAATGAATAACCAGGTAATGCAAAAATAACTCATGATTTGAAATCATTAATATACCCTCATAGCAGTATGGGGCTGGTAGTTAAATATTGTCTTGGTTGTATTTTTATTTGACCTAACGGTGTTTTCCTTTCCCTTAGTGCTTTAGATCACTGAGCATAAGGTAGAGCTATTCTCTGGTCTCTCGATTCTCTAAACCACGATTAGTGGAGGCCTGGTAGACTAGGGAGCAGAGGTACTTGTATGCTATTCAGCCCCTTACATCTGCTGCACCATTTGCTTTCCTGTTCTAATTGTACATCCCATAATAATTACAACTCACTGTCTTAAGCATCCTCTGCCATTGAGTATCTGAAGCAATCTTGGATAGAGAACCTAGAACAATATAGGAACAGGTCCATCAGCCCACAATGTTGATGCTGAAAATGAAGCCAAGTTAAACTAATCTCCTCTGCCTGCACGTGATCCATATCCCTCCATATTCATATGACTATCCAAAAACCATGTATGCCACTATCATGTCTGATCTACGACCAATCCTGGCAGTGTGTTCCTGTCACCCACCACTTCCTGTGTAAAAATAACGTGCCATGTAAATCTCCTTTACACTTTGCCCCTCTCTACTTAAAACCATATCCTCTGTTTTTTGACATTTTAACCCTGGGAAAAAGGTTCTGACTGTCTCCCCTGTTGATGATATACCATATCATAATTTTATATACTTCTATCAGGTCTCCAAAGATTTACAATACTCTAGACAAATTTGATTTTTCACTCTCAACTCTTTCCTAAATGGCCAAGCACCGATGTTGAGATATAACCCTCAGTTCTAAAGACCCCAGCCATGAGAAACATCAATTCCACATCTAAAGTTGTCAAACACTTGAATAATTTTACATGTTTGACCTCCCTCCCACCGGACAAATCCTTTATCCATAATGTCTCATCAAGAATGGTAATTTTGTTATTTCCATTATTCATCTACTCGTCTTCAAGCAGAATGAAATAAAGCAGCCACAAATCCCTGAGTGATACAAAACATGGTGTTTAAATCTATCTTAATATTTCTCTCCACATGAACTATGCAGTGTCTTCCCATTTATCCCTTGTTTACATTTTGTTTCTTCTTAGGATCTATTCCATCTGATGAAGATACAAGGGACTGCAGATGCGTGTTTACATATAATACATATAATAACACAGTGTTGGAGCAAATCAGCAGGATAGGCAGCATCTATGAGGACATTGATAGGCAACGTTCTGGGATGGGACCCATTTTCAGACATTTGAACCATAAATACTCAAGATATTTATAAGTACTCCCACAGTGCCCTATTTTATTAGAAATTATAACTTAATTACTTTACTAGTTTAGTTTTTAGTTTAGCTTAGAGATACAGTGCAGAAACAGGTCCTTTGGCCCACCGAGTCCGCACCAACTAGCAATCCCCGCACACTAACACTACCCACACACACTAGCGACAATTTTACATTGATAACCAAGCCAATTAACCTACAAACGTGTTTGTCTTTGGAGTGTGGGAGGAAACTGAAGATCTCAGAGAAAACCTACACAGGTCACAGGGCCAACATACAAACTCTGTGCAGACAAGCACCCGTAGTCAGGATCGAACCCGGGTCTCTGGTACTGTAAAGCAGTTGCTCTACCATGACGCCATCGTGCCGCCCATCATAGTTCAGTGTTTCATATTACTCGATCAGTTTACAAAAATATTGGAACATTCTGGCTTTTGAACGTGACCTTTTGTTTATTTAGACAGATCACCATAATGCATTCCTTACCTGACAAATGATCTATTTATCTCAGTTAAGCAAATGACAATCAATCAACATTCATGATCTTTTTTAAGAGAGAATTCCAGGATTCATTTCCATAGAATAACCCATTTCTCACTTTATGAACTGTGCCAATTTGAAGATGGGTCCCAACTCAAAATGTCATCTATCTATTGTCCCCAGAGATGGTGCCTGACCCGCTGAGCTACTCCAGCGCATTGTCTCCTTTGTTTTGTAAACCAGCGTCTGCTATTCCTTGTTTCTACATTCTTTCTCACTTTACATTTGTTCTCCCTCATTTTGGAATTTCCCATGTGTTAAATTAACACTACCATGTCTGTTCTCCCGAATCAGTTAAACATAATCTCAGGAACGTTAATCAAAATTGAATCTGCTAGTCAACCTTATAAAGTGAAGGGATTCTCCCAGATATAATACCTTTACGACCCAGAAATAATCATGTTGGTAGATCTGTAGTTAATCTAGCTCTGCAATAACAATAGATGTTCCCACTAGTGGGAGAGTGTAGGAGCAGAGGCCATGGACTCAGAATAAAAGGACATACTTTTAGAAAGGAGACGAAAAGGAATTTGTGAACAGATATCTTGATTACTTGAACCATAGAATATTGCACAACTTGAGTTGAGTTCACTGCTGTGCTCTTCTATTTGGCCAGAAGGAGATATTCCTGAAGACACGAGGAACTGCAGATGTCGGTTTACCAAAGAAAAGACCAAAAAAAGAGGTGCTGGAGTAATTCACCAAGTCAGGCAACGTCCAGACCCAATTAGTTTAGTTTAGAGATACAGCGCAGAATGCCCTTCGGCCCACCAAGTCCGCACCGACCAGCGATCCCCGCACACTAGCACTATCCTACACATACTAGGGACAATTTACATATATATACAAGCCAATTAGCCTACAAACGTACATTTGTGGGCTGTGGGGGGAAACCAAAGGTTTCGGAGAAAACCCATGCGATCACGGGGAGAACGTACAAACTCCATACAGACAGTACCTGTAGCCAGGATCGAACCCGGGTTTCAACTTTACCGCTGTGCCATTGTGACAATTAGTTACTCCAGCATGTTGTATCTTTTTTTAGAGATATTCTGTAGTCAGTGTGTGAGAGTGCCTTTAAAGGGAGAGTAAAATTAAAGCTGGAATGAAAACTAGCAGTAGTATGCTTGTGGCCACTGCACCATTTACCAACATCTGCACACTCTTAGATTAGTCAATCATCTCAACACATACTTACTGAAGTGATTGATATCTTACATTACTATGCAACATAAACCACAACAAAATAAGACAAGTGGCTTTGATCAAATGAAGAAATCGAGATTAATGGGTGCCTAAAGCTGTGTTGCATCCAGCAGTACACATTCCATTTTAAAAAATTATACCACACTGTTTGCATTGTAATGCATACAGAAGAATAGAAGTCTTACTGGCATCATAAACATTTGAGTGTAAAAATAATCACAGGTTTGTAAACATAATCTCGACACTGAGATATGTTATCATATTACACTGAGTATTTTACTCCAAGTTAAGCGCAGAATCTTTAATTGAGTTGATGGTTACATGATATTGCTAATTACTTGCACAAAGATGCTACATTTCCCTTTGTCGACTTTTGGAAGAATATACTCTCCATCACAATCCCCCATTTAATTCTGTATCTGTTATTCTGTTTGGAACCATTTGGTTTGAACAATGTTGACGCTAACCAGCCAGATTGTGCCATACATCTTTGTTTCATCTCTATCTCGCAAAGTGTGGTTAATCTCAATTCCATGCTTGCCAATAAAAATGCGTTCAATTAATTAAAATGAAACACACTGATAATAAACTTATTTTTATACTGGGATGAGAGGAAGGCAGCAGATTTTAAAGCAGAGACACAAGGAACTCCAGATGCTAGAATCTTGAACAAACCATGATGTGATACACTAGCTCGGTGACACGATATGGCAGGGCGGCACAGCGGTAGAGTTCTGTCTTACAGCGCCAGAGATCCGGGTTCGATCCTGACCACAGATGGTGTTTGTACGGAGTTTATACATTCTCCCCACGACCTGCATGGGTTTTCCCCAGGAGCTCAGGTTTCCTCCCACACTCCATAAAACGTACAGGTTTGTGGGTTAATTGGCTTGGTAAAATTGTAAATTTTCCCTGGTGTGTAGGATAGTGTTAATGTGCGGGGATCGCTGGCCGATGCGGACTTGGTGGACCAAAGGGCCTGTTTACGCATTGCATCTCTAAACTAAAACTAAAACTAACTCAAAGGGTCAGGCAGCATCTGTGGAGGGAATACGTAGATGACCCTTCTTTAGAAGAAGTTAAAGCAGTTTTAAAGCAGTTTGGGGGTTTTAACGTGACTTAAATACTATTGTTAACTAGTATACCACATCTCTTAATTTAAAATGAACTTTACCATAATTACTAGACCAACAGATCATTTTACATCTGAATAAGTTGTATATTCATAGTCCCAAGCTTGAGAATGGAGAATATTGTTGCTTCTAAGCCTATAGCTATTGTCTGCTTGCCAGGGTAATAATTTATTTGGTAGTTATGCTATATTGCTCTTTTACCTGAAACTTGCATACAATAACTTTGACTCATAACATCAGGAACAATTAATACTTCCTTCACTTGTATTGACTGTACACTCAACTTGCCATAAGAGCTACCAATAAATGTAGCCATGAGTGTCTCTGATTATATAGATGGAGCAGAAATTCCTGGAAAACTCTGGAGCTTATGTTTCAAACTGAATTGCAAACTCTAAGCCTACCAAGCTGACTCAGCACATTTAAGATGAAGAGGGTTCTCCCTCCTTGCTCCAAAATTGTACTCACCGATACAGAAAACCCTTCACAACATAGAACAACTTGCCAGATTAACACGCGTTCCTTGATCAATTTTAGCTGGATCAATTCAAAGGCATCTTATATTTTGTTCCCATATGTTTAGCATTCAAACGAATGACACTGTCAATTTAGGACAAAAAAAATCCAGTGTAAACTTTTGCAGAGCAACACTAATCATGCAATTCAAACTGAAGATAAGGATGATAGACATCATTATAAATTATGGATTTTAAAACTCATCTAGACATAAATTTTAAGAGCGTGGACCTTAGAAAGAGAATGATTTATCTTAGAATTGTTTGCACTTCTACTCATTATATGAGTAAGAGTATTCATGGGGAACATACAGCAGCTTAGCAACACAGACACGATAGCGTGGGGGTAGTGTTACGACCTTACAGCGCCAGAGACCTGGGTTTGATCCTGACTATGGGTAATGTCTGTAGGAAGTTTGTACATTCTCCCCGTGACCACGTGGGTTTTCCCTGGGTGATCTGGTTTCCTCCCACACTCCAAAGACGGACAGATTTGTTGGTTAATTGGCTTCGGTAAAGATAGTAAATTGTCCCTTCTGTGTTGGATTGTGCTAGTGTATGGCAACGGTTGGCCGAATTGTGTGTTTCCGCGCAATCTCCCTAAACCAAAACTAAATCAAATATGCCTGTTGGTAGAGTGACTAAAGAAAACTACTTCAGAGTATGTGAATTGTTGTGATTTTGGGAGGGCCACCATTAGTCCGTGTACATTCATTACAGTGTAGCCTGCCTCTTGGCGAAGCCTTCTGAGTTGTAACATTTTGGTCTGCAGCCAATGTTCCTCCCACTGCTCCGCAATAGCACTCATCAACAGCCAGTGCCTGACAATGCTCAAAGCCAATTGGAGGTACAGTGCCTCATATTTTGTTTGGGCAGCTTACAAGCCAGCAGTATGATGTTGATTTCTCTCATTTCAAGTAACTCCTGCATTCCCCTCTCTCATCCCGCACTTCCCCCACCGTAGTCGTCCTGCCAGTTCCACTGTTTGCATCCATACATCCCTTTGTTATCACTTCTTCCACAGCCAACAGTGGACCATTGTGGGCTCCACCTTTCATTGGTCATTGGTGCCAGCTATGATTTGTTCTGAAGCTTTTCATACATCTAGTTTCCCACCCCCCTGACTCTAAGTCTGAAGAAGGGTTTCAACCCAAACATCACCTATTTCTTTTCTCCAGAGATTCTGCCTGATCCATTGGGTTACTCCAGCATTTTGTGTCTATCATCAATGCCTAAAGGTAGGCTGCTCCGCTTAAAATAGACAATAGACAATAGACAATAGGTGCAGGTGTAGGCCATTCAGCCCTTCGAGCCAGCGCTGCCATTCAATGTGATCATGGCTGATCATCCACAATCAGTACCCCATTCCTGCCTTCTCCCCATATCCCCTGACTCCGCTATTTTTAAGAGCCCTATCTAGCTCTCTCTTGAAAGCATCCAGAGAACCTGCCTCCACCGCCCTCTGAGGCAGAGAATTCCACAGACTCACCACTCTCTGTGAGAAAAAGTGTTTCCTTATCTCCGTTCTAAATGGCTTACTCCTTATTCTTAAACTGTGGGCCCTGGTTCTGGACTCCCCCAACATCAGGAACATGTTTCCTGCCTCTAGCGTGTCCAAACCCTTAACATTCTTATATGTTTCATTGAGATCCTCTCTCATCCTTCTAAACCCAAGAGTGTACAAGCCAAGCTGCTCCATTCTCTCAGCATATGACAGTCCCGCCATCCCGTGAATTAACCTTGTAAACCTATGCTGCACTCCCTCAATAGCAAGAATGTCCTTCCTCAAATTAGGGGACCAAAACTCCACACAATACTCCAGGTGTGGTCTCACTAGGACTCTGTACAACTGCAGAAGGATCTCTTTGCTCCTATATTCGATTCCTCTTGTTATAAAGGCCAACATGCCATTCGCTTTCTGAGGAGCATCTGTTTTTCGGTCATGCTAAGACCATTTGGAAATTTACGTGAATCAGCAACGGCTTAACCAGGAGACAGAAGGCAGTATGAAGCTTGTCTACTGCACTGTGGGTCTTCAAGAAAGAGTTGCCACAATGGACAAATATCTGGAAAGCAATTTTAAGAGATAATGATCAGTGTTAAATGTATGCTTAAAGGATCTATCACTGGATGCATTCAAAAGAGTTAGATAGAGCTCTTAGGGCTGGCGGATTCAAGGGATATGGGGAGAAGGCAGGAATGAGGTGTTGATTGTGGATGATCAGCCATGATCACATTGAATGAGGGTGCTGTCTCGAAGGGCTAAATAGCCTACTCCTGCACCTATTAAAAATAATTCCTTACATTTATTTTCCCTCAATCCCTTCTGACTGTGAAGCTACCAAAGGTGTAATCATGAGCTGACCAGTTTCTGCACGTCACTGATCAGAATTCCATCTTTATTCTTCTTTCATTTCAATTCCACAAGAACTAAGCATTTCCCAAGCAACAGAGGAACAGACAGAACCTGAGGCCATGTGATCATTCAATATCACAATTGCAGCCGCCACCTCCAATAATAGCACAGCATCTCAGTATAAGTGACAGTAATAAACCAATGCTAATAACATCAGATATAATGAGAGCAGAGACTCGAACTGGGATCTGGAATCTAGGAACCCACCTTGGGACTTGAGTTGGGAGAAAGGTAACATTAACTTGCTGGAATAGAGAAGTTTAGAGTTTAGAGGTACAGCGTGGAAACAAGTCCTCGGGCCCACCGTCCATGCTGGCCATCGATCACCCATGTTATCCCTCTTCCTCATCCTACCCACTAGGGGCAATTTACAGAAGTCAATTAACCTACAAACCTGCTCATCTTTGGAATGTGAGAGGAAACTGGAGCACCCGGAGGAAACCCACGCAGTCACAGAGGGAACGTACAACTCCGCACAGACAGCACCAGGAGTCAGGTCTGAACTCAGGCCTGTGGCTCTGAGGCACAGCTCCTTTTTCTCTAGAGATGCTGCCTGACCCGTTGAGTTACTCCAGCATTTTGTGTCTACCTTAGGTATAAACCAACATCTGCAGATCATTGTTTCTACAACCTGAGATTATTAATTGCCCATTAATTATTTGTTTTTATATCATTATTTAGTCCGGCTTACTTTCATTATCCTCCTTCTCTACTGCCGTCTTCCCACATCACCTCCTTATTCCTTTGTTCCTGTGATATAATACGTGATGACAAATGCTGGCTTCCCGTGAAGACAAGATCATGCAGAATGCAATATTTCGCTACAAATCTTAATTGTTCCTTCACTGAATACAGCAGGGTATCCCAGAGCAGATCAGGCATTAGAGAGATCAGTTGAGGATGCCTACAGTTTGCTCTGTAATGTTCCCCATGGTGCCATCTCTCTCGTTGTCTGTCTGCTGTGCACTGAAGTCACGAACCGTATCACGTTCATTATCCTTGCTGTCTAGTAATCACTCCTTGGGATGTCATGATTGAAGTACAATTGTCCCAGAGGACCTCTGCATGGCTATCATGAACCGGTGTTTGCAATCACTCACCAGCTACATGTTGGTGGATTGGAACGCCGTCTGATTCATAAAACTGGCAAATTGATGTGAAGTGTGTGCTTGCAAAGTCAAAGGCAGGAAACAAGATGTAGTTTAATTTAGTTTAGAGATATAGCACGGAAACAGGCCCTCCGCCCACCGAGTCTGCACCCACCAGCGATCCCCTCACAATAACACTACCCTACACTCTCTAGGCGAAATTTTACATTTATACCAGTCCAATTAACCTACAAACCTGTACACCTTTGGAGTGTGGGAGGAAACCAAAGATCTCGGAGAAAACCCATGCAGGTCATGGGGAGAATGGACAAACTCCGCTCAGACAGTGCCCATAGTCAGGATCTCTGGCGCTGTAAGGCATTAGCTCCACCGCTATGCCACCGTGCCGCCCAGAATTCTTGTAAACTCCTGTGCTGGTTCTGTGTGTTTGAATCCGGAAAGAGAGAATGAGGTGAAGCTGTTTCTTTTGGACAGAGAGCCTCAGTGTGACCCTCTCGCTGCACCCCCTGCTTATGTAGTCACACCTATCCCTAGAGCAGCAGCCGAAAAGCATCCAGGTGAATACAATTTCAGAGTCCTAGTCACATTGACGGCCAGAAATAATCTGGTTCTTGCCAAACTCTGGGTTAGTGGCAGCAGATGGTGACAGATGTACATCACTGGCTCTTTAGTCAGGCACAGACATCTCAGGCACTGGTTGCTCTTGAACTTATGCGAAGAGGATTGATCGCTTGGCTTCTTTGGTAGTTTAGTGATGTTGAGATTGCGTGCAGAGGCTACAGTCATCTCAGCCAACACAGGGAGGGAGAGTTTACCATTTGGCATACACTTTGGTTGTGGTTGAAAGTATAAGATCGCCAGATTATTTGGAGAATAAAAGGCTTCCTTCACTCTAAAAAATGAAAGTTTCCAAGTCCAATAAAGGCCCCAATATGTTTAGTGGAGTTTTGTAATTGGACATTTACCATTTTAAAAAAAATATTCATTTTTTATTAGAAGCATATGCATATCATAATCCAAACCAATACAAACTTTGTTTAACGATTACATATTATCAGTATCCAGGATTCCAGGGACCCTGCTACCAAAGTAGTTGGGATCCTCATTTATTGGTTACATATTAACATTGCCTCTAATTGTTTATTTTTTATTTATAGATAGAAAAAGTAAAGAGAAAAAAAGAAAATTAGAAAAATAGAATAAACTGTCAATAAAACAACTTAGGAGATAAGTTCGTAGGTCAGAGAACATAACTATTCATCTAGTCCTGGAGTCAAGTGTCAGTCAGGCTTCCGCGCCGGCCCAATCTACCCCTTCAAATAATCTATAAATGGAGACCATATTCTAGTAAATAATTCTGGTTTGTCAATTAAGACAAATCTATTTTTTTCCAAATGTAAGGTCTCCGACATCTCCATAATCCACATTTTGATTGTGGGGGTTGCTGGGTTTTACCAAAATGTGAATATTAATTTTTTCCCAATTATCATACTATAATCAAGGAAATTTCTTTGGTTTGTTGACATTTACCATTTTTAAACATATTTAATCTAGATCCATCAGAAGTATTTTTGATTAACCTGATGGATTAGGAATACTTGGTGATTCCCTATAACATATCCAATGTACACTTCACTGATGTCTATTTCTGACATGCATTTCACTGTTTGTTTTCCTATGGCTCATTGGGTTAACAAAATTACTTTCTGCGCATTTAGCTGTTCTTTGTCATAGCTCTCTTTAAACCAAAGAATCCTGCCCTGTCACAATAAGAAGCCTTGGCTTACTACACACTGTGATAAGAAGCCATGACTCTCTGACAATCAGCCTTTTTCAAAATAAACCACGACATCCACAGCGAAGAGATGTAATAAAAACACCTTTATATTTTGGAGGTAATTGCATTCAAAGGAGAGGGCTTGCGCCCGATCCTGTACCCAATATCAAAGACTTTGCGATATCCTGATGTGAATGTGATCTCCGTGGGTGGTGTTAAATCTCCAACCATCCAATGTATTTGAGTTCCTTTTCCCTGTGGAAAACAGCAGGCGTTTGGCACCAATCACTGATAGAGTAGCAGCCTGATAGGAATCTCCTGCTGGGTAGGCAAGTACTTCTCCAACAGCAACAGATGGGAGGTTTTATTCTGTACTATAATCATAGTAAACAATATTTCTTGCAGGCTCAGCTGTTAATACACTGTTGTTGCCTTTGTGAAGAATTCAAATGAGTAGTTAACCATTATTTGGCAGGCAATTGAAACAGACTCATGGCTTTGACTTGATGGGTCATAACTGACTTTTTTCCCAACTTAATGAAACTCGTAACCTTTTTTGCTGCCTTACTTCTATTGAATACTCGACTAAGTGGGACCCGTTGGGGTCCCATGTTCACACGGGAGGGCTGGCCCCCCAACGCAATATTCCACCTCTCCACGAATTTGAATATTGGTGGCCAACGGGGGAGGGTGAGGGGGGGGCTTTCTGGAGCGCTAGTATGGGTGTTGTGAGCCGAAGGGACTGGTTTCCAGAGGGCTGGTATGGACATTGTGTGCCGAATGGATTATTGTGCTGGCAGTTCAGTCACTCAGGTCTGGTGGGCTGGCAGCTCAGCCACTCAGGACTGGTAGGCTGGCAGCTCAGTCACTCAGGGCTGGTAGGATGGCAGTTCACTCACAGCTATTCTTGAAATTCCATTTCAAGCAGAGTGCAGGCCACCAAAAACAATTTCATAGCATTTCAAGCAGAGTGCAGGCCACCAGACTTACTTTCATAGTATTTCAAGCAGAGTGCAGGCCACCAGACTCAATTTCATAGTATTTCAAGCAGAGTGCAGACCACCAGACTCAATTTCATAGCATTTCAAGCAGTGCAGGCCACCAGACTCAATTTCATAGCATTTCACGCAGTGCAGGTCACCAGACTCAATTTCATAGCATCCCTGGCAGAGTGCAAGCCACCAGACTCTATTTCAAGGCATCTCAGGCAGAGTGCAGGCCATCAGACTGAATTTCATAGCATCTCAGCCAGAGTGCAAGCCACCAGACTCAATTTCATAGCATCACGGGCAGAGTGCAGGCCACCAGACTCAATTTCATAGCATCCCAGGCAGAGTGCAGGCCACAGACTCAATTTCATAGCATCTCAGGCAGAGTGCAGGCCACCAGACCTAATTTCAAGCATCTCAGGCAGAGTGCAGGCCACCAAACTCAATTTCACTGCATCTCAGGCAGAATACAGCCCACCAAACTCAATTTCACAGCATTTCAGGCATCTGCGTTTTATAGTCCTGCCCCCCGGAAGGGGTGTTACCTTCACCGTGGTGATTGACAGGTGAGAGGACCAATCAGCTGATCTCAATATTTTTTAAACACTCATAACTTTTTTATTTTTCATCGATCGGAAGAATCCTTCGGGCTGCCTCAGCGGAGGAGGACTGTGAATAAGATGGCCCAAAATCCTAGCGAGATATGGTAGCGTTTTTTTCTAAAATCAATATACAGCGCAGACAGGAAGTGGTCAAGGTGAGAGTTTTAGTTATATAGATTAAACATGGGGTACCCACCATGAGTGTGATGGCTTACATTGTTCATTAAGTTGACTGGACTCCCTTCCTCAGTATCTGCTGCAGGCCTCCACAGTTTTTTTGTTTTTGAGTAAAAGGACTGATGGTTTGAAGAAACCTTGCAATGTACCATGTGAACATTGCAAATTGGCAGCATTGACCCCAGGATATCAAAACTCCACAGGCAGTGGGCGGCGCGACTCACGTCGCAGTGGCCTCTGCAGTCCGTCTGTCTTTTTTATTTTTTTGTTTCGTTTGAGTTTGGTTTATTGTGTTTTTTTTAACTGGGTATGTGTGGGGGGCGGGGGGTGGGGGGGCAGTGTGGGGGAAACTTTTAAAATCTTTTCCCTGCACGGGAGACCAGACCTTTATCAGTCGGGTCTCCGTTGTCGTTGGGGCCTAGCACCGTGGAGCGGCCTCCAACCGGAACGACCTGGGGCTCCAGTCACGGAGCCTGCGGACTACTCACCATCGTGGAGCTGGCCGAGTTCGGAGCGTGGAGAGCTGTGGTGGCGCGCCGCTGCGACCCGACCCCGGAGATTCGGAGGCTCCAGCCGCCAGCCCGGTGGACGGTGACATCGGGAGCTCGCGGGTCCCTGGTGGGAGACCGCTTTTCGGAGCTCCCGCAATGGGGACTTCTCCCGCCCGAGTTGCGGGGTTGAAAATGACCTGGAGCGGGGTCTTACATCGCCCGGCGTGGCTTTAATGGCTGCTGGACTTGCTAGCGCTACCGGGGGCTCCAACATCAAGACCTGGAGCGTGGCCTTGCATCGCCCGGCACGGCTTTAATACCCGCGGGACATATTTACCATCGCCCGCCGGGGGCTTTGACTTTGACATCGGGAGGAGAATGTGGAGTGCAGGGGAGGGATAAGACTTTGCCTTCCATCACAGTGAGGAGGAGATTCACTGCGATGGATGTTTGTGTAAATTGTGTTGTGTCTTGGTTCTTTTCTTGTTGTATGACTGCAGAAACCAAATTTCGTTTGAACTTCATTTGAGGATCAAATGACAATAAACGGTATTGTATTGTATTGTATTGTATAGGCAAGAGAAAATGGCTCATGCAATGTAGCTTTGGCAGCAACCATTACAGAAAAAGACAGGAGTGTGCCTGATAGAAATATTTAACAAAAGGATCCCCATCCTGAATACATGCCTGTCCATTCCTTCCACGGTTGCTGCCAGACCTGCTGAGTTCCTACAGCAATTTGTGTTTTGATCAAGATCCCAGTATCTGCAGTTTCCTGAGCCTAGAAATACCAGTAACAGGAGAAAGAAATACATAGGAATATTGAGAATATGGCTGAGAAGGCTTGAATGCAGACACACCACTGGTTAGGTGGGAAACAAGAAAGAATGATGCCACACATTCAGACATGATATATTGTTTCTGCTTTACTGTTCTTCGCAATGAAAACAGTGGAATATTTCCTTTTTCCAATAATATTCACACCATAAGGAATCACATTGAAAATCCTCTGGTCCCAAGTACTGCTACATGAGATTATGAAGCTATTCCATTGCCAACATTGGACCTGAGATCGACTGCACACTTTCTAGCCCAGAAGAAAACCAAATAGCTTTCAGTCACTGAAGTAAGACAGGGATGGGTGGATTATTTCAACCCCAGCTGTTTAAAATAGCGGAAGGCAATAATATGGCTTGTGGCAGGAGAAAGTGATTGTATTGTTTCATTAAAGGATGTATTTAGATGCTGAAGCTATAGTGAATTCTTAAACTGTGCACTGCAGGGTAGATTTGTGCTTCGTTAAAATGACGAATGGATATCATCCAAATCGCTAAGCATGCAGTCTCACTGGCTTGCAGACCTGCAACCTCAATGGAAATGGCAACGAAAAATGCCAGAAAATTTCATCCATCATCAGGCACAAATATTGTTGAAGCGTATAATCAGGTAGAAGTGAAAGCTTCATACCTGATATCTCAGCACGATGTGAGTGTAACTGGTGGCAATTTTTTATTTCTAACGCAATGGCAGCTGTCTCTTCCATCAAGCTGGCCAAGTGTTATTTGTTTGAGGACATATATCAACAACATTTGATCCAAACCCAGACTAACTGACCAGAGTGTTGCTATCAATGCAATCTATGCATTCATTGGATGTTCCTTCAACATGGATCCAGCCAGTGCCGGATTTACCTATAAACATGGCAGGATGAAGCCTAGGGCCTCAAAATCTAGGGGGTCTCCGGCCAAGGTGCATAATATTTTTGGCTGTCGTAGGCCTTTCTTACATATGCTGTCACAATGCACTGTAGTCTCTAAACAACCCTTCAGTAATTTTCCTTGCCCTCCATTTCAGAATAATACTGTTTTAAGCCGATAACTCGACACTAGCACTGGCAATAAATAAATAAATAAAAGTGCAGCTTTCCAGCCCCTTATCTCATTGGCCACGCTCGGCTGCACATCGGTGTCAATCTGGTGGCACCGGGGTCCGGCAAACTTTCACACGTGCTCCAGTAAGCAGCGATGCCGGGTGCAGCCAGGGAACATCTTTGGATACTTGCAGGCTTCAAAAGTCAAAACTCAGGGGTAAGTAGGAAAGTGCAAAGATATTTCAACTAGGAAGTTGGCAAGGAGCAATGCTAGGAGTAGAGCTGATAATCGGTGCTGGAAACCTACTGTGTAGTTCTGTGGCTGCCACTGTCAGGTTAGTAATAAAGCGAGGGCAAACGTTAACTTCAACGTGGGGGTGGGAGATTAGGAGAGGCCTCACTAGTGGAATAGCCAAGGCCCTCTCTTCTCTTCATCTAAATCCAGCACTAGAACCAGCAATGTTCATTCACATTGCGTAAAGCTACACTGTATAGACTCAAGAGTGTTTTATTGTCACAAGTCCTAGATAGAACAATGAAATTCTTACTGGCAGCAGCACAACAGAATAATGAAACATAGTATACTGTAAACAATATAATAAATGAGAAAGTCCAGTGTGCATATATATAGATATACTCACACATACACACACATACTGTATATATATATACACATACATACAAACATACATGTATACATATACACACACGTACATATAAAAAACAAACAATAATAGTGCAAGAACAACAATAGTAGTCTATGTAGTTCAGAGCTTAATGAAGGTTGTGGAGTTTAATAGCCTGATGGCTGTCGCACCCACACTACTTGTGGGAATGGCAAAAGCAGCAAGATTGCATGATGAAGTACAAATACGAAAAGTTGGACAAACTTGAATTGTTTTCTCTGGAGCATCCAGGACCACATCGAAGATGATCAAATTATGAGGAAGAGATAGGATAGACCAGAAACTTGTTCCTAGGATGAAAAAAAATCAAAGACCAGAGGGCAAAAGTTTAAAGTGAGAGGGGTAAAGTTTAAATGAGATGTGCTGGGTACGTTTTTTTTGCACCAAAATAGAGAGTGCCTGTAACGCACTGCCAGGGGTTGTGGTGGAGACATATATGATAATACCATATTAGAGGCTTTCGGATAGGTACATGGATATGCAGGAAATGGAAACATAGAAACATAGAAAATAGGTGCAGGAGTAGGCCATTCGGCCCTTCGAGCCTGCACCACCATTCAATATGATCATGGCTGGTCAAGGATACGGATGGCGTGCAGTCAGAGGAGATTAGTTGAACTTGGCTTTCTGTTTGGCATGGACATTGTGGGCTGGGGTGCCTGTTCCTGTGCTGTACTGTTCTATGCTCTGCATATTTTCTATGTCCTAAATGACCATAGATACAGCAGTGGATTGTTCTATCATGGGTAGAGACACCCAGAGCAGGACATTTTTGACAGAAGACAAATTTAATGTCTGGCACAGAACAAATACAAATGCAGTAAGTTTGGATGTCCACTGATTAATTGCCTTTCCGATATAGCTGATGCAGAGATCAATTATATTAACTGGAAAGGATCAACCAAGAAAGCTAAAGTTCAAGTGGAAAAATATGTTCAGTCTCCAGGAAACATCTGCAAATTCATGTTGAAAATATGGAGAAATCTTTGATGATGGTATTAATGATTGCAAGGTACACATAAATCAAGGAAATATCAAAGCCACATAATAGGAATTCAGACTGGTACCATATTCACTGGTAGGATGGGTGTACTGTGAGCTGGACATTCTAGGGCAGAATGGGACCCGAGGAAAGTGATCCTTCTTGATTAATACAGGTGTCAGATGTTATGGGGAGAAGGCAGGAGAATGGGGTTAGGTGGGAGAGCCATGATTGAATGGCGGAGTGGACTTGATTGGCCGAATGACCTAATTCTACTCCTATTCCTTATGACCTTATGATCGAAAGTGAAGAGAAGTGATGTGAAGAGAAACTGCAGATTCAGGAATAGCTTCTTCCCAGTAATGATCAGGCAACTGAACCGTCTTCTCACCAGCAAGAGTGCGGTCCTGACCTCCCATTTACCTCATTGGAAACCTTTGAATCATCTTTAATCGGACCGTCTTGCCCAAAATGTTGTACCCTTTATCCCTTATCCGTGCACTGTGCATGGCATGCATGTATAGTCTGTTTTTGACTGGTTAGCACACCAACAAAACTTTCTCACTGTACCTCGGTACATGTGATAACAATAAACTGAACAATAATTCTATAATACCCAAGGTCATTTGAATACACATTAATAATAAAATGAACCTTTACCGGCTGATCATTGATGTGCAATGCCCATGATATTGCACGATGATGAGCAATAGGGTGGCACAGTGGTGCAGTGGTAGAGCTGCTGCCTCACAGCACTAGAGACCCAGTTTGATCCTGACCTTGGGTGCAGTCTGTGTGAAGTTCAAGTCAAGTCAAGTCAACTTTATTTGTCACATACACATACAAGATGTACAATGAAATGAAAGTGTCATTGCTTGCAGGATTGTGCAAAACAACAGAACAGAACAGAACCTGTATTTACATTAAAAAATAAGATGCAACAGTATTTACACCCTGGTGAGATCAGAGTGTACAGTCCTGATGGCCTGTGGGAAGAAACTCCATCTAAGCCTCTCTGTTTTTGCTGCATGACAGTTGAGGCGCTTGCCTGACAGCAGGAGCTGGAACAGTCCGTTGCTGGGGTGGTAGGGGTCCTTCATGATCCTACAGGCTCTGGATCTGCACCTCCTGGTGTATAGGTCCTGCAGGGGGGGTGGGAGTGTAGTTCCCGTGGTGCGTTCGGCTGAACGCACTACTCTCTGCAGAGCCTTCCTGGACATTCTCCCAGTGACCACGTAGGTTTCCTCCAGGTGTTCTGGTTTTATCCCACACTGCAAACACGTGCAGGTTTGTTGATTAATTTGCCTTTGTAAATTGCCCCTATTGTGTAGAATGCAAAAGTGATATTATGTAGAACTAGTGCATGAGTGATTGATGATCAGCATAGGCTCAGTGGGCCAAAGTGTCTGTTTCCACGCTGTTTCTCTAAACCCTAAACCCCATTTAAGAGGTTTACATTTTAAGATCTTTACACGGAGTTGGAGAAGTCAAATACTTCCCAATGATTTACTTATTTTTGCATACACTTGAAAAAATGTAGATAAAGAGAATCAATATTATCTCCCCACATAGAAGTAGAAAGTCCGTACAATTAGACCAGACTGTCAATGAATTTAAAACTCAGTGAAGATCCGCAAAGCACATATGATTTATACAAGGTGCTTAATTAAGGAGTCTTTACTGGCACATTCTGACACAGTCAGGACACTGAAGCTAATGTGTGATGCCTTAACTCTAGAGGGGGCTAAAAAATTCATCCTCATGAGTCTGAGTCAAGTAGAGGTCTAATTGCCATCAATGGGAAGAAATAGCGATCCACAAAATAGGGAGTAGATCATTTTATTTAATTTGATGTAAAAATATTGATTATTTTTACAAATGCAAATGTTCCTTCTGTTTTAATTTTTAGAATGGCTTTCAGTTTTTATTATCATCTAGTGGCGATGAGTGTGTTTGTCTCACAGAAAGACTCAATTAAAGATTTCCTCCAGTTCCATGCGGGCGAAGAACACTCAAGCAGCTCCCTGCTCAATGAAAGATCCATCTCACTGCTTCAAGTTGGTGACTTTCCTTGATGAGTGAAAGGCTTGAGCTGAACAGGCTTTATAGTTCAGAGAAAGCAGGGGGGGGGGGGCAAGGAGAGAAAGAAAGGCAGAGTTTGCAATGGGGTGGCAAGAAGGAGATAACTTTGGACTTTTGACTTTAGAGATGCAGTGCGGAAACTGGCCGTTTGGCCCACTGAGTCTGTGCCGACCAGCGATCACCCCATACACTAGCATGATCTTACACACTAGGGAAAATTAACAATTTTACCAAAGCCAATTAACCTACAAACCTGTACATCTTTGGAGCGTTGGAGGAAACTGGAGCACTTGGAGAAAACCCACGTGGTCATGGGGAGGACATAAAACCTCCGTACAGACATCAACCATAGTCAGGATCTAACTTAGGTCTGTAAGATACTATCTCTATAAGCGCGCCACTGTGTCGCCCCATAATAAATGTAGATAATGGAAGTTGGCGATTGACAAATATAGAAACATAAGATGATAAGTGGAGGTATAAAAGGGAGAATCACTCCCAGAAATATATAATGGATTAGATGAAAAATGATACGATGTTTTCAAATCTGTAATTTTAAACCTTTATAGAGAATGGCGCTTTACAGTTTTAGAAAATGCAACAGATTTTCTTGGTTTATTTTTCCCAAAACACTTGGAAGGCAGCACACTGGCGCCGCGGTAGAGTTGCTGCCTTGCAGCGTCAGAGACCAGGGTTCGATCCTAACTAGAGGGGGGTGTCTGTGTGGAGTTTGCACATTGTCCCTGTGACCTCATAGGTTTGCTCCAGTTTCCCCTCATATTCCAAGGTTAATAGGTTAATTGGCTTCAGTAAAGTGTCCCTAGTGTGGATAGAACTAGTGTATCAACTATGTTTACAAGGGAATCTAATTGGAAATATATGCAGGATACCAATCCCCGCAGAGCTATGGGAGAGCAGAGAGCATGAGTGCTGTTTTCTCCCCCAAATGCCTGTACTTGCACGCATCGTCATACCAAGAAACCTTTCTGCAGTAAAGCCAAAGTGGTTCCATGTGTTTGCGTGTGCATGCATACGTGCATGCATGCAACCATGTGTGGCTGTGTGTATGTGTGTATGTGCGCGTGCAAGTGTGTGTGCGTGTATGAGTGTGTGCGCATACTTGCGTGAGCGTGAGTATGAGTGCGAGTGTGAGAGTGAATGTGAGTACGTATGTGCGTGTCTGTCTGTGTATGTGTGTGCATGTCTGTGTGTGCGTGAGTGTGCATATGAGTATGTGTATGAGTGTGTGCATGTGTGTTTGTAAGGATTTGTATGACTGTGTGCAAGGCTGTGTTCAAAGCTGTGTGCGAGGCTGTGTACGAAGCTGTGTGCGAGAGCGTGCATGAGTGAGGCTGTGTGTGTGTGTGTTAGGTGGCGTGTGTGTGCACACTCCTAGCTTCTGTCCCCAGTGATTTCATTAAATGATGGATGTCAGAATCAGGTCAGAGCTCTTGTGGGGAGGCGCAGGTCTGAAAGCAGCTCCCTGCCCACAACTCACCCTGCCCTAAAATGTCCTTGAGGAACCTCACAATCGTTAACATGCAGTGGTGCTCCGAATGAAATGCTCACACAACCTAAATCCCATTTAGATTTTCAAAAAGACATGGAAACAATGCAGTGACATTCATCTTAATTGTTAGTAGATTTCCGACAGTCTTCTGAAGGTTGCAGTCAGTCATGGACTAAATTTATTGATTTTATACTTTGAATAAAGATTAAATATGTATGTGTAATTTACATTTCAAAATTGAAAACAGACTCTTCGATCTGAAAAATGCTGGCTATTTGAATATATAATGCAAGATTAAAACCATTTTTAGTGCAATCTGATCACCTCTATCAGTCGATGTATATGTACAGAGGTTATAAAACAAGTCAAAACTCTCATGATAATATTAGCGAGGCTTTGAAGGCACAAACACCAGATATTCTGAGGATCACATTAAATCTCCAAAATAAATGTTTATGTATACTGTATTGGATGTGTTAATAATCATCTATGTACGTATGGTTTAGCACGAGTAAAGAACATTAATCAATTAATCAATTGAGCATTACTGGCCATAATGTGGTTACATAAAATACACTGTCCACATTTTTCATTAATAGTTTAGTTAATTAATACAAATTGCAGAATGTTTTGCTGCTCCAGTTCTCTAACGCGGTCCTTGAGGAGCTTCATGTGGACACAGTTCCCACAGGTGTAGTGGTCAGTGTCACCAGCAGTGCCCCTGACTTCCCACATCCTGCAGCAAACATGCTGCAGTAATATTCCTGCCATCACGCCAATAAGTTTAAATATCAGCCGAAGCGATCGTAGGTCGGCTGCTCCTCGAACAGGGGAACCCAGCGCCTTCAGCTCACATGCCAAAAAACACATTCATAAAGACAAATGTCCTGACCTTGTGCCAATGCTGTGTAACTCTACCACAATAAAATGTTCACATACACAACCTGCAAACAGGGACCACTTCCCCATATCTCAGGATACTTAAAGTCAAGAGTGTTTCATTGACATATGTACCATAACGCAACATTGAAATTCTTTCTTGCAGCAGCATAAGAGGACTGTAAACACAGTACACATAGATAACACACAGAACAAAAAAAAGTTCAAGAAATTAAAAAAAAAACTTTTCTTGAAGGCTGATGTCAATGATGAGATTCACCACTACATCAGCGTGCCAACACAACTTTTGTTCAACTGAGGAAAAGGGTATTTAAAGAGCATGAGCTCAGACTAAGCACAAAACTCATGGCAAGGGAGGCAGACGTGGGACTAATGGAATTGCTGGGGAGGGGGGGGGGGGTGGGGGGCAGCATAAACTGGATGACTAAATGGCCTCCTGTTCTGATAACAGTTGTCACCATGTAAATGTCACTCACTTACAGAGTGAATTGTCCAAACAAAAACCTATTGACACTAAGGATTTGAACCTTGTGGACATCTATGCTCTGATGCTCCATGAACATAGAACAGTACAGCACAGGAACAGGTCCTTTGACCCACAATGGCTGTGTCAAACATGATACCAAGGTGAACTCATTCCATCGCCTACACATGACCTATATCTGGTAATTCCTGCCATGTCCATGAGCCTATCCAAAAGCCTCTTAAGTGCAACCATCTCATCTGCCTCCACCATCATCCCTGGCAGCTCATTCCAGGCATCTACCAGCCTCTGTGTGTAAAAACGCCATGCACATCTCCTTTCAAGCTTGCCCCTCTTGCCTTAAAGCTATGCCCTCTAGGTTTTGACATTTCAACCCTGGGAATAAGGTTCTGACTATCTACATGAACATTTTGAAGAAGCCAATAGTCAGTGTAAATCAAAGATAGGCATAAAAACCTGGCGTAACTCAGCGAGACAGGCAGCATCTCTAGAGAGAAGGAATGGGTGGCGTTTTGGGTTGAGACCCTTCTTCAGACTAGTTAGGGATAAGGGAAACGAGAGATAGAGACGGTAGAGAGATAAAGAACAATGAATGAAAGAAAAAGTAACGATGATAAAGGAAACAGACCTGTGAGTTTATAGGTAGACAAAAGTGCTGGAGAAACTCAGTGGGTGCGGCAGCATCTATGGAGCGAATGAAATAGGCAACATTTCGGGCTGAAACCCTTCTTCAGACTTTCTTCTTTCGATTTTCCAGCATCTGCAGTTCCTTCTTAAACACTGTGAGTTTAAATATCAGCTGAAGAGATCGTAGGGTAGCTGCTCCTCGAACAGGGGAACCTGGCGCTTGCAGATCACATTCAAAAATCACATTCATAAAAACAAATGTCCTGTACAATGTGCCAATGCTGTGTACCTCTACACAGAGGTTTTTTAAAAATCTCTCTACATCATCCAGGTTTTTGTGTCTATCATCGGTTTAAAGCAGCACCTGCAGTTCCTTCCTACAGTCAGTGTAAATCTATCCAACAATACTTGGCCACTGCATTTGCAACAAAACTAGTGAATTCAGTGTTTCTCTGAAGGTGCATACAAAGGTTATTCCATAGTTCAGCAAGTCAAATTCACAGTACCATTAACTCAGATAATTCATAAAAGCATAAAAGCCCTGCCCCACTGTACGAGTTCATTCCAAGAGCTCTCCCGAGTTTAAAAAAAAATCAAACTCGTGGAAGCACGTAGAATGTACATAGCGGGTACGTCGGAGCTCGGGGACGTCTCGTAGCGGCTCGTAACGCTAACGGCAGGTACTCGGGAAGACTCGCTAACGGCAGGTAAGCTCGGGAAGACTCGTGAAGATTTTTCAACATGTTGAAAAATGTCCACGAGAGCCCCGAGTACCGACGAGCGGCCATTACCGTAAATCTCTGAGTTCGAATCAGGGCATACTCGTGAGAACTCTTGAATGAACTCGTACAGTGGGACAGGGCTTTAAACCACACTTAAATTGCACATAAATTGACTCTGCAAAATGACGGGGGAGGGCTGTGCTGTGCCTGTGGGATTATGGGCTGGGTCCACCACTCTCTGCAGCCTCTTACTGTATGTTCCCGTGCATTTAAACTGACGTGCCACGCTATGAGGCAACTAGTCAGGACATATCCTCTTCAGAGGCAGGAAACAACAAGAAATTCACAAACCAAAAGATCTCTGAGGAAATCACCATTTAGGGCAAAGCAGTCAAGAGTAAGGAACTATGGCTGAGAATATAGTTTGAAAGTGGAATGGAAGTACTCTACTTTCCAGAGAACTCTTGTGTTTACCCTATGGTCTTCATGATGTAATGTCTTCAGCTGCATTTATATTGTGTCCATTATATGGATACTTATATTGTACTCCAGGTACATATATTGTGTTTGTGTAAGAGTGTGTTTGTGTGTGTGAGTGTGTGAGTGTGTGAGTGAGTGAGTGTGTGAGTGAGTGAGTGAGTGAGTGAGTGAGTGAGTGAGTGAGTGAGTGAGTGTGTGAGTGAGTGAGTGTGTGAGTGTGTGACAGTGAGAGTGAGAGTGCGTGTGCGAGCTAGAGTGCATGTGAGAGTAAGAGCGTGTGTGTATGAGAGAGAGAGTGAGAGTGAGAGAATGTGTGTGTGTGTAAGTGTGTGTGAATCTCTCTCCTTCCCTGTCTCTCATCCTCCTCCTCTCCCTCTCTCCCCAATTCATCTCCAAAGCTGTAAACGTGGGTGTCTTTAAGTCAAATGTAGGGTGCACTTATCATGTAGATTCACCAACACCTGAGTGCAGTTAAGGGCAGGAAGCCAATCACACAATTTTTACTTTTAAATAACAGAAAAGTGAAGAAATCTGATTATGAACATTTAAGTCAAAAGCACCAAGACAGAAAAATGTTGGTTTAATATGTGACCATTCCTGCCATCAGGATCACCCACAGCTGGTGAAGATCTATAACAGAATAATCACAGCTCTAGTGGAGGCAAATATGACGGCCAGTTTGCACCCAATAGAATCCCACAATGAGTTGTGGCATAAACGAGCAGTTAATGTGTTGTGGTGACATTGTTAGAGGATAAAACTAGGCCATTACTTCAATTCACTTCTTCGAGTAGCGCCATGGGATCCTTTCCATCCAATTAAGAGGGCAGAAGGTTCACATTTCATATGGACGCGCTCCCCCTCAGTATTGCCCTGATATGCCAACTTAATTGAAGTCCCGGGAGCAAGCTCAGATGCTCTGTCACCTCTGTGACCTTGGTTTGAAGTCATCCAGGAGTAATAGGGCTAAAATCGCATCCTGTCATTGAAAGGTCTGATGTGCAAGGAACAAGCTATTCTAAGGCAAGCAGTGTCACTGTGGTGTAACAGGAAGCATTCGGCTGAGGAGGTCTGTCTATGGATGGTTCACAAAGTGCAGTTCTCATGTTTAATGGTTTGTAAAATCACCCATTACCGCATATTTAGTGGACAAGGCAGCATGGAAACTTGTGATAAAACTACCTAAAAGATCGTAAATAAGATGAATGCCTTGTCCATAACAACCTCACCTGCTCCCGTGTAAAGGAGTCAAATTGTCTCTGGTCTTTCACAGATTCTATCCCCTCATTGCAGACAGTTATCCTTAGAAAATAAAAAAAAAAGTGTGTTGCCAATGCTGTTGTCTTTACTTGATTAAGAAAGCTGATTTAGACAAATGGTTGATGGTGAATGAATAGGGCACGAAGCAAAACTTGTGACTGAAGAAATCAGGCAAAACCTTTTTATCCAGCTGTAAATAACTTTGTGCAATAAAATACAATGTAATTGAAAAATCCAGAATAAAGGGGTTAAAAAAATTAATAATAATAATAATAATAATAGATTTTATTTATATAGCGCTTTGTGGAACATCTGCAGACATAAAGGACAGAAGCTACGATAAAGTTCAGCTGATCTGGATATATCATTGGAATAAATATGGATCAACCAGTTGAACAGGTGATTGATGGTCGACGAGGGCTTTGTGGGCCGAAGGGCCTGTTCCAATGCTACATCTTTCAGTCAATTTAATTTTTTCAGCTCTATGAAAATATTTGCCAATGAGCCATATTGTTTCTTTGATATGTTACATTAAAAGCACAAGGCTCTGTTAGGACAATCCTCTTGGTTCATCAGACCTATAAATAGGGTTTAGATGTGTCCTCCATTGTCCTCCATTGTCAGAGTGAGGTCCAGCACAAATTGGAGGAACAGCACCTCATGTTTCGCTTGGGTAGTTTACACCCAACGGTATGAACATTGACTTCTCTATCTTTAAATAGCCCTCCCTCTCCATCCCCTCCCCCTTCCCAGTTCTCCCAACGGTCTTACTGTCTCTGACTACATTCCAGCTCTGTCCCATCCATTCCCCTGACATCAGTCTGAAAAAGGGTCTCGA
The DNA here is from genome assembly GCA_038087875.1 of Malacoraja senta. Taxonomy (NCBI): domain Eukaryota; kingdom Metazoa; phylum Chordata; class Chondrichthyes; order Rajiformes; family Rajidae; genus Malacoraja; species Malacoraja senta. Next base: position 10,505,925 of record CM075988.1, on the reverse strand, counting down.
CCCAAAACTTCACCCATTCCTTCTTTTCACAGATGCTGCCTGTCCCGCTGAGTTACTCCAGCATTTTGTGTCTACCTTAGATTTACCTTGCCTGATTCTGTGGTGAGAAACCGATGCAGCATTCATGCTCCAAACTTCACCCTTGAAAAGTTACAATACAAAACATGCAAACTCCGTGCAGAGAGCACAGGTAGTTAGGATGAAACCTGGGTCCCTGGCGCTGTGAGTCAGCAACTCTACTGAGGAATTCAGAATTGGAGCAGAGTCGAGCAATTACCAGAAAATAGCTGTCAGCTACCAATAACCTTTTTTTTAAATGGTTTTAGATGGTTTATGAAACATTTCTACATTTTGGAAGAATTCAGAAATGTTGAAAGATTTTAGACAGCATTCAGGGACAGCTAAACTGGGAACCTTGGCTGGAGCTTGTTCTAGTCCTGATGCAAAAGGTTCCGAGGGACATAGGTCAGGGGCAGACAATTGGGACTTGCTTGGAGGGGACATCTTGATTGGCATGTTCGAGTTGGGCTGAAGGGCCTGTTACTGTGCTGCATAATTCTGTAACTTCATAACTCAAGTTAGGATCAGTTTCCAATGCCAGGTTCATAAGTTCATAAGATAGCAGCAGAATTAGACCATTTGGCCCATCAAGTCTACTCCACCATTCAATCATGGCTGATGTATCTTTCCCTCTAAACCCCATTCTCCTGCTTTCTCCCCGTAACCTTTGACACCTTTTCAAGAATCTGTCAATCTCTGCTTTAAAAATACCCAATGACTCGGTCTCCACAGCCATCTGTGGCAATTAATTCCACAGATTCACCACCCTGCAGCTAAAGAAATCCCTCATCTCCTTTCTAAAGGTATGTCACTTTATTCTGATGTTGTTCCCTCTACTCATAGACTTTCATGTTAGTCGAAATATCCACTCCACATATCATGTTTTTTTGTTTAGTGAAGCAGCGAGGATGCAAATTAGTTGCTGTGTTTACAACAGCTACTTCAGTTTAGTTATCCTTAGATTGTGGACAGTGCCATGTTGCTGTGTTTTCTTCTGAGCTCTCATTTTGGTTTGTGATATTACTCACCGCCACTCTACACAAACTAACTTGCACATTGCAAATACAGAAATGCCATTGTTTGATGGATTACCAGGAATAACCTTTTTTTCCAGTAGAGCAAGTAGAGCAGATAGTGAGAACTTTGTAATAAAAGAAGACAGACTGGTTACCAAGTGGAGTGATTCATCAGTCTGCTTTGCCCTCCACAGCTCACAACACACGTATCCACTTTTTGCCCCATCAGGCCAACTGCAGATGGTGGCTAAATACTTCATTTTAAACCATGGAAACCATAAAGGATGAAACTGTGAACAGCATTGATGCACATCTTTTACAAGGTTATGTTTTAAGAAGATATACTGATTAGGTTGAAGTAAATGACTTTACTCATTAGCTTCCAAACACAAGAGTAGTCTGGATTCAGGCAACGTTGATCTAACATAATTACCTTAACTTAGAAAAGCAGTGGGGAGATTTAAAAACCCTCTCCAGTGGTTTGGAAGAACATTAACAATATCCTCATCATTGGGACTACCTTGTAATATATGGTCTCCAGAGACAAATAATTGATCTACTGTAAGTTATTGTTTAAAGGGATTCAGCAATATCAGACAAAGTGGTCCACCGCATTCAATTTATCCATTCCCTGGCTGCGATATACTGACTCAAAATCTGTACAACAACTCGTATACTACTGGAGCAAGTAGGAAGCTGAGAGATTGAGCCATCATTATCCATCCATCATTGTCACTACAATAATAATATGAAACAAAAAATTCGATGTTAGTGAAAGTCCAGAGAGGAGTTGGAAGCTTCCAAGAAGGAAATGGCAGTTTACATTTTTTATCAGATAGACGGATAACAGCATCTGCAGTTCTTTTTTTACATGCTCCAGAGATGCTGCCTGACCCTCTGAGTTACTCCAGCACTTTGTGTCTATCTTCGGTATGTACCAAGATCTGCAGTACCTTTCTACACATGCATTTTTCATCAGAATGCATTTGTGTACAGTTGTGGAGCAAGGGAAGCATGAAGTTCATTCTCAGGTCAAACAGAAATATGGTTACTCAATCAATCTTCCACCTTGAGGAAGGGGAGAAAGATATGTTCATCTCATAATGTGGTCCACACACTCTCTCTTTGGTTGTACAAAGCATGTGTTTCTTAAAACTCTAGGACTCTAGTGGACCAACGCGAACAAAAAGGACTAACATAGATGGGGCATGTTGGTTATTGGGGACATGCTGTGCCAAAGGGAAGAGAATGGAGGGAGCAAGGAGTTAAGATGCATAGTTCCCTGAAAGTAATATCAAAGATCAATAGGGTGGTCCATTTGGCCTTCAACAATCAGGGCATTGGGTATAGAAGGGGGGATGTTAAGTTACAGTTGTGCAAGACATTGCTGGGGCTGCATTTGGATGTACATTGTGTTCAGTTATGGTCACCCTGCTATAACAAGGATGTCAATAGCTGGAAGGAGTGAATTTAAGATTTACGAGGATGGTGTCAGGACTTGAGGGCCAAAGCTACAGGAAGAGAATGGGCAGGTCAGGACTTTATTTCTTGGAGCAGAGGAGACTGAGGGCTGATCTTATAATGGTATATAAAATCATGATGGCAATAGAGAGGGTGAAAGCACAGAGTCTTTTATCCAGAGTAGGTGAATTCAAGAACCCAAGGACATAGGTTTGATGTGAAGGGGAAGAATTTAATAGGTACCTCATTTAATAGGTACCCAAGGGGTGACAGTTTGGGTATATGCAATGATTTGCCAGAGGAAATGGTTGAGGCAAATACAATAACAATATTTAAAAGCCATTTGGACAGATACATGTATAAGAAACGTTTTAAGGGACATGGGTCAAATGGGTTGCTTAGATGGGCCAGCATGAACATGTTAGGCTGAAGGGCCTGTTTCCATACCATGTGGCTCAGTCTCTACGACTCTATATCATTTGGTTTTCTAATTAGTTACTTTACCTGCATGTTAGCTTTCAGTGATATGTGCAAAAGGAAACCCAGATCGCACCAACCACCAGCACCTTTGCATCTCTCACCTATTAAACAATACTCAATTTGATGCCAAAATATTATGCTAGGATTCGTTGGATTGCCAGAGGCTGAAGGATGATCTTATAGTGGTGTATAAACTCATGAGGGATATAGATAGGGAGAGCACATGGAGTATTTTACTAAGTATAGAGGAAACAAGAGCCAGAGGACAGAGGTTTAAGGTGAGAGGGGAAGGATATAATAGGCAACTTTTTCACTCAGTGGTGTGGGTATAGGGAACAAGCTGCCAGAGCAGATGGTTGAGGCAGGTACTATAATAACATTTAAATGGATTTTGGACAAGCACATGGATAGGGAAGCATTAGAGGGATATGGACTAAACACGGGCGGGCGGGTGGGTCTAGCTTATATGGGTGATCTTGGTTAGCATGGGCAAGTTTGGGCTGAATGGCCTGTTTCTGTGCTGTGTTACTCTATGACACTGTCAAATCTTTGCTTCAATTGGCTTGAAACCATGGCTTTGTCTGGAAGGCGCAGAGTAGTTTAATCATATCAGTTCAGTCATTTCCATTACAACAGTGACTCTGAGTGTCAAAGCGGTGGCTGTTGTATGACATTCTGAGATTGTGTACGGCTCCATATAGATGTAAGAGCTTCATTTCTGTCCTGTACTAATGCCAGAATACTGAAGGAACAAAACTGATCTGATGATATGATTGCAATGTCGGTGATTTGTGATCTCTATGTTTAAGAGTTGTAGATTGTGTTAGGAGATAGAAAATAAATAACAGCATGGAAACATAGCACTGGGATGCAAAGCTAGAAAAAAATGTGAAGTGAAAGGAAAGGAAAGAATCTGAGATGTACCGTGTGCCTGAAAAGATTTGTTTCAATTATAAAGCTGATGTTAATGGTGCTGTTTCAATTTATGAATTATCACTTAGAAACAATAGGTGTATGTAATTAATTGTTGGTGTAATTGTATAGAATGTTCCCACTTCTACTAAAGAGGTAGCATACCTTATTGATCAGCCTTGGCAGAAAACTTATAATTATCCCACTGACATTCAGAATTTGTGTATTTCAATTTCAAAGGAAAAAAATGACCCGATAGATGAACAACAGCTTCACAAAAAGGCTCTAAGTCTAAGCGCGTGTAAACTCTGCTGCTGATGATGACAATTCACAGGTTGCTTCACCCTCCTGACAGCTTTCAGGCAGATGCATTTTTTCCCATTTGGCTGAGGCTCACATCTTAACCTCCTTTGATTGATCGGGCAGCCTGTGCACAGTCAGCATAACAGGCTCCTTAGCATTTCCAGCATAACTCGCGATAGGCTCTTGCAATGTTACTGCACCTGTGCAGTGACTCTACAATGTTCCAGTTAAGAGTCATCAGCAATGGTGAAGTGGCTGTCATACAATTCATAGTTCATAAGTTCGTAAGTGATAAGAGCAGAATTAGGCCATTTGGCCCATCAAGTCTACTCTGCCATTCAATCATGGCTGATCTATCTTTCCCTCTTAACCCCTTTATCTTGCCTTCTCCCTACAACCCATAACACTTTTACTATTCAAGAATTTATCTATCTTAGTTTAGTTTAGTTTTATGTTTAGAGATACAGCGTGGAAACAGGCCCTTTGGCCCACCGAGACCGCACTGACCAGCAATCCCCACACATCAACACTAACCTACACACACTAGGGACAATTTACACTTATACCAAGCCAATTAACCTACAAGCCTGTACATCTTTGGAGTATGGGAGGAAACCGAAGATCCCAGAGAAAACTCACACGGTCACGGGGAGAGAGTACAAACTCGTTGTCGGAATTGAACAAAGGTTTCTGGCGCTGCAAGCGTTGTTAGGCAGCAACTCTACTGCTGCACCACCTGCCTTAAAAATATCAATTGACGGCCTCCACAGCCTTCTACCATAGTTGACATCAATCTGCCTTTATTTAACATGGAGCTGCCCAATACAATTCGAAGCCACCTTTTTTTTTAAATATATTTTTTATTTTTTTATTTTTATTAGAAGTATTGTACAGTGCAGTGATCTCAAACAAACATAAAATTATACATTTCTTGTACCACTTCTTATTTTAAACTTTAATAAGAAAAAGGATAGAAAGAGTTAGCAGAGATAGTGAGTGAGTGAGTGAAAGAGTGGTCCAGGAAAACCCATAGGGACCTAAACCACAAGCAAGAGTTAAACAAAAAAAAACAAAAGAAGGAAAAAGAAAAAAAAAGGAAAATAAGATAAGACAATTTAAAAGGGATGTACCTACTTCATATCTTTACTCACCCCTCACCAGGTCCTGAAACCATTTATTATCAACATTCTGTTGCACGCTATATTTGTAATAAGTCGATAAATGGAGACCAAATATTTTGGAAATGGTCTGGTTTACCTGCTAAGAGGAATCTCATATCTTCTAGGTGTAACAGTTCCGACATATTAGAAATCCACATTTTTATCGTTGGCGTGGGAGCATTTTTCCAGAATTTCAGTATAAGTTTTTTTGCCATTATTAAGCCATAATTAAGGAAGCTCTTTTGAAACGGTCAGCTCCAAACTGGCTTCGATTGAGCCAAAAATGATCAGTTCTGCATTCGGTTTCAGTTTCATTTAAAATAATTTCGTAAAAATTTCAAAGATTTCATTCCAAAATGTTTGAATTTTTGTACAAAAAACAAAAGAATGTGCTATAGTTGCTTCTTGGGTTAGACATTTATCACAGATAGAAGAGACATTTGGGTAAAATTTACTTATTTTAGCTTTTGAGTAGTATAGTCTATGCAAAGTTTTAAATTGAATTAGAATGTGTCTTACATTAATCGAGCATTTATGCACATATAACAAGTGTTTATCCCAACTCTCTTTCGAGATTTTTATAGCTAGTTTTTGTTCCCAGTCTCTTCTAATCCTATCAGATGATGGTATTTCTATATTTAGGATGGTATTATACAAGTATGATATTAAATTAGTTGATTCCGCTTTTATATTCATTGCATCATCTAATAGGTCTGGAGACATATTTTGATATTCTTGTGTATATTTTTTCAAATAGTCACGGATTTGAAAATATTTAAAATATTGATTACTACTCAAGTTGTATTTAAGTTGTAGTTGGTGAAATGATTAAAAAAAAATTCCATTATCATACATGTCTCCAAACGTTTTAATTCCTAATCTATCCCAGTGTGTAAAAGATTTATCTATAATAGATGGTTTAAACGACGGATTATTCACTATAGGTGAAAGAAGTGATAGATTTCTTAATTTTAAAGTTAATTTTATTTGTTTCCAAATTCTAATTGTACTATGAATAATTGGATTTTTACTATATATTGTATTCTTCAATTTTGTTGGTGAGAGAAGAATCGCTCCTATATTAAAAGGGGAACAATCCTCTCTCTCCATTACTATCCAATCCACCTGCTGGGCCGAATTGTCCAACAGGTGAATCATATTTTTGACATTTGCGGCCCAATAATAATACAAAAAATTAGGGAGTGTTAATCCGCCAAATTCTTTAGGTTTGCACAAATGTCTTCTTTGAATTCTATGGGATTTATTGTCCCATATAAAATTTGTGATATCAGCATCCAGTTAAAACAAAAAAAAATGTGGTAAGTATATCGGTATTGATTGGAATAGATATAAAATTTGTGGTAAAAAAATCATTTGTATAGCATTTATTCGGCCTATTAGAGACATCGGAAGAGTTTTCCAACATTTAATCAGTATGTTTAGTTTATTGAGTAAGGGCATATAGTTTGCATTAAATAAAGATTTATATTTTCTAGTAATTTCAATTCCCAAGTATTTGAATTTTTCTGAAGCAATTTTAAAAGGGAATTTTAACAGGTGTGTTGAGTCAAGGTTTTATCGTCATAATTTCACCTTTATTCCAATTTATTCTATATCCTGAAAAGGATCCAAATTCCTCTATTAGATTTAATATATTTGGTATACTGATTTGTGATTTTGTAATATATAATAGTACATCATCTGCATATAATGATATTTTATTATTTGAGTATTTTGTATTATAACCATGGATATGCGGATGTATTCTAATACTTTCCGCTAACGGTTCTATTACAAGAGCAAATAGCAGAGGTGATAATGAACATCCCTGTCTATTTCCCCTTGATAATTGAAAATTTGGGGACAACATATTATTAGTTAATATTCTGGCAGTAGGCCTGTCATATAATAATTTTACCCAAGCGATAAAATTCTCTCCCATTTGAAATTTTTGCAATACTTTAACAAGGTAATCCCATTACACTTGATCAAATGCTTTTTCTGCGTCCAATGAAATAATTGATAAGTCTTGTTCTTCGGTTTTATATGAGTGCATTATGTTAAACAGACGTCTCAGATTATTGCATGAGTATCTCTTGGGTATAAACCCCGTTTGATCCGCATTTATTAATTTACTAACATATTTACTTAATCTTCTAGCTAATGTTTTCGCTAATATTTTTTGATCTGTATTTAACAGCGCAATAGCTCTATAAGAACCCGGGTCTTCTAAATCTTTATCTTTTTTAGGTATAAGTGTAATCGTTGATTCCGCTCGTGTTTCTGGAAGTGTATGTTCTTTAAAAGCATATGTATACATTTTATGTAACCGTGGTGTAATTATCTCGTAGAATCTTTTATAAAATTTATTACTAAAACCATCTGGTCCTGGTGTTTTTCCATTCTTTAATGAATTTATTGTTTCTTCTATTTCCTTAGTTGAGATTTGTGCACCTAATTCCTCTTGTTCGAACATGTTAAGTTTTGGGAGATTACAATTATCCAGGAACTCTATAACTTTAGTACTATCTGCTAACGCTTTAGATGTATATAAATTTTGATAAAATTGAGCGAATCTTTTATTAATATCCTTAGGTAGTGTTAACAATTCCCCTTTATCTGATTTAATCTTTAAAATCGTATGATCTTTTTCCCGTTTTTTCAGTTGTCGCCAAAAGTTTGTGTGGTTTATCCCCAAATTCAAAAATTTCCTGTTTTGTAATTTAAAATAATCTTATAACATTTGCTGATAATATTGTATTTAATTTAAATTTCAATATTGTTATTTTATTATGTTTATCTATAGTTGGCTCTTTAGCGTTTTCTAAATCCAATTGTCTAATTCGTTCTTCTAACTGCCTTTGTTCATTCTTATTATTTTTATTTAGAAAAGCTTGGTATGAGATTATAGATCCTCTAATAAATGCTTTGAAAGATTCCCATAGTAAGGTTGGTGAAATCTATGGGATATCATTAGTCTTGAAAAAAAGTTCCATCTGTTGTTTTGGATATATTTCCCCTTGTGGATCATTTAGGATTTGAGGATTAAATCTCCAAAACGATTTATTAGTAGGCATTCCTTCGAGTTTAAAAAAAACACCTTTTAAACAAATTCCTTCTTTCACATTAATTTCAGTATTCTCTCTTATGAAGTAGATGGGAAATGTCATGTTTGCAAGGGAAGCTCTGGATGGTTTTAAATAGACACGACCATTGTGCCGAATGTGAACTGCTTGGAACAGCTTCCTTTACATGAGGCTAGAATGGATTGTAAACACCACCATTACTTTATTAGCTCACAGGAGTCTTCTAACTGAGAGAAGATGCCAGCAGTGAGTCTGAAGAAGGGTCTCAACCCAAAACCTCACCCTTCTTCAGACTGATTGTAGGGAGGGGCGGGAAGAATGATGGTGATAACCCTCAACTTACATCAACATGATGTCTTTCGTTATAACAAATGATGAATTTTCTCGTCCCATTTTCAACACAGAATTGATGGAATGAATGTTTGGAGAAAGGATGAAGAGGAGTCTGAAGTAGAGTTCCAACTTGAAACATCACCTATCCATGTTCTCAAGAGATGCTGCCTGACCCACTGAGTTACGATAGCACCTTGTGCCCATTTGTGTAAACCAGCATCTGCAGTTCCTTGTTTCTACAGACTAATGACTAGCTTGCTTTGCATTAAATAAGCTCTCAGCCACACAGTTTGATGTCTAAGGTAGGGTAACTATGAGGGGGAGATTTTTATCTTTAAATTCTATGATGCGATAATAAAAGGCAGAGCTTTACAGACAAGGGGCACCAACCAGTAATTCAAATTTGACGTCGGCATGCATGTTTTGTAGCCAAACCAGATGTTTCTCTATCGATCTCACTGAACTCTGTACCTTGCAATGCCATGGGTCCTTAAAATACCATTTCACATTTAAAATCAGTTTAGACAGAAAGTAAATGCTGGGCAAGTTGGCGAGAGTGATGGAATTAATGAAGGAAGATCAGAGGGTTGAACATAAGTATATATAGAGACCATATAGGGGTGAATTATCAGTTTTACCACTGTAAATTCAATGCAATTTAATGCAGCAGCTTTGTTGCAAAGTTAACGTGACCTTGCAGAATGCATTCAAGGCTGCGTATGGTCCAGAGATTTGAGAGGAGGCAAATGTCCAACCATTCATGAACTAACTGTGATGAGAGAGGCAATATCCTTTAATTCATCCACCCATTCCAGCAGGTTTGGTAATAACGGCATGCGCATAAAAGGGACATTGATCCCTGCGAAGTCACTTTAACTGAAATAAATGGTTCGAAGCACTAAAAGCAGATGGCTGTGTTGCAGTAGAATGAGATGATTATATACATCTAGGACAGGTTCACAACAGGATGTCAACCAAGGGCAGTAAAAGCACACCCTGAAAAATCGATACACAATATTTAACAAAGAACTGAACGGTTGACAATGTGTGGAGTATGTTGATACCGTAGGGAGATGATAAGAATAGGTCTTGACCCCAAAACTCACCCGCTGAGTTTCTCTAGCATTTTTGTCTACCTTCCATTTTCCAGCATCTGCAGTTCCTTCTTAGACAATTGCAAATTGTTGCTTACCAGAAATATAAAGTGTGCAATAAATTACTGTTAAAACACAATTTTTTTGTTTAATAATATAACAATTTTCCTCAAATTTCCTGATGATACCACCAATCTGCAAGGTGTATTAAAATTTGTATTAGATATCCAGACACATTGGAACAGTCTCTACTAATTTAGTTCTATCATATATGAGCTCTTAAACCAAATAGATTTCTAAAGACATTTCCTTCAAAATTATTGCTAAACTGGATTTTTATGCTAAAGTTTATGTTATGGATCAAAAGGCAAATTTATATGTCTTATTTGGCTCGTGCTCGGCTTTAACATTTAACTCATCAAATTTAAAGTCAAAATTAAATTCAACGAACTTTGACACAGATAAGGAAAAAGGTATCACGCAGCTGACATGTTATCACATAGTACAACACAGAGGAGGCCATTCTGACCATCAACATTTTGCAGGCCCATCAAGATTATATGATAAGATACGATAGAACTTTATTTATCCCAGGTGGGAAATTGATCTGCCAACAGTCATAAAATAAAAAAATAAACAAAATACATGAAACATGGAAATAAAGTGACGAATGGAAAGGATTGGTGATGTGCAAAGATTAGGTGGTGGGGGGGGGGGAGTCAGTCTCAGTCTCAGTCTACCCCATGCACATGACAGAAAGGGGAGGAGTTGTACAGTTTGATAGCCACAAGGAAGAAGGATCTCCTGTGGCATTCTGTCCTGCGTCTTGGTGGAACTAGTCTCTTGCTGAAAGTACTCCTCAGCTTGACCAGTGTGTCATGAAGGGGTGAGCTGCATTGTCCAGGATGCTCCATAATTTGAGGAGCATCCTCCCCTCCAAGACTACCTCCCATGAATATAGGCTCCAAGGGAAGTATAATCCTTTCCATCATAGGCCTCATAAGAAGGGTCTCGAGCCGAAACATCACCTATTCCTTCTCTTTAGGGATGCTGCCTGTCCCGCTGAGTTACTCCAGCTTTTGGTGTCTATCTTGAGCTCAAATGAAAACAATTCAAAAAACTTATTCTTCATCTCTCTCTTTCAATGTTCTTTAATTAAATCTGGGCCAATTTCATCAATGTCTATAGATAAATTTGAATGATCATGTGAGACTGCTAATAATTGGTACTGAAATACTTGAAAACATGGATATGTGATATGGGAGATAAAAAATGCCACGTTGAAACAAATCTCTGGGAATAAGTTATTGAGAGATAGGTGGAGAATACTAAATTTCAATCATAGGTATTAGGAAGTTTTTTTGCTCTTCCCCACACAAAACAAATCAAGATTAAGATTGCATGAAGGTGTATGGGATAGAATTTGCAAAAATGACTTGTGGAAAATTTGGAAGCATCCAGTTATTTCATCATTATTTTTCATGATGGAATACGTTTTCTTAAATTTGGGAAATGGACTGTTCTTGTAGAAAGTGGAGAAATAAGGAATAGAAGGAAGAACATGCCACTTAGCCCCTCATGCCTGCCCCACTATTCAATAAGATGAATACGATTGTTTACTGCAGCACTACTTTCCTGCACAATCCCCACATCCCTTAATTCCTCTGTTAGCCACAAATCTACCAATCACAGGGTGGAACAGAAGTAGGGTTGCTGCCTACCATGCCAGAGACACGGGTTTAATCCTGACTACGGGTGCCGTCTGTATGGAGTTTGTATGTTCTCCCTGTGATCTGCGTGGGTTTTCTCCAGTTTCCATGCTCGAAAGACGTACAGATTTATAGTTTAATTGGCTTGGTGTAAGTGTCAATTGTCCTTAGTGTGTGTAGGGTAATGTTAGTGTGCGAGGATCGCTGGTCGGTGTGGACTCGGTGGGCGAAGAGCCTGTTTCTGTGCTGTAACTCTACACTAAACTAAACTGCATATTCTCAGCTACTGAGAACTCACATCTCTCTTGGGCAGATAATTCCAAAGATTCTTCACCCTCTGGGAGAAGAGGTTTCTTCTCCTTTTTGTTCTGAATGGTCACTAGCCAAGAAAATTATTATCCCTGCAATTACTCCGACACAAAGTATGTTTCAATTAAATCACCTCTCATTCTGTTAAACAAAAGAATATATATCCAGTCTGATTAATCCTTCCTCACATGACAAATTCCTGATTCCAAAAATCAGTTTGGAGAATTCCCTTCTACAGCAGAAACTTCCTTCATTGATGATGGCTTTCCACTGGGTCAAATCTTCTTGCAATAAAAGCTACAGGATCCAAGGTAAGAATGAGGCAGGTGAGAGGCTGGAAGTCGATGAAGGCAAGTTCCACAGATAGGATAGGCAGGAGCACAGCAGGGAGCTAGGAAGAACTTGTAAAGACTTCATAATGAGGCGTCGTTACTTTACTATCTTTATTCATACTGGAGCATTACACATTGCACTAGCTGTACGTGGTCTGTCACAGGAACTAGAGAGCGATCTGTGGGTGGGGAGGTTGTAGATATACTTGTGATATGGGGAGTGGTTAGTAGGTATGAGGTCACTATGTTAAAGGCACATGCATATCTCATCTACATCTTTCCTCTTCGAAACGACAGGCAAATACAATGGTGACATGGCGACCACGGCTCATGCGCTAGGATAGTTAAACAAAATCGCCATAGCGGTCAGGCGGTTTGACAAGACGTCCCGCCCGGGTTCGCGTCTCGCCATCCACCCTTCCTGCAGGAGGAAGAGGCACCGGCGGGGAAAGACGAACCTGAAAGGGAGAAACGGGAGGAGACGGAGGAGACCGCGGCACCGAACCCGGAGGGGATGCGAGGTCGGGACCGGGAAGAGCGCGGGCAGGCGAGCGAGGACCAGTCGGAGTGGGGTGGAACGGAAGGGGCGGAGGAGGAGCAGAACGTTGCATGTCAGGAAGGATGGGCAGAGCAACGCCCTGACGCGAAACAGGCAGTGGGGGAGCAAAGGGATCCGCGGCAGGAGGACGCGGCTCGTTGACGAGCCGAAGGTGCTGGCGGGACCGTCGGTAAATGGCTCCAGCGTGGTCGACGAGATAGGACCTGGGCGACCCCGCAGAGCCGACGACAGTAGCGAGCTTGGAGTGACCGGGAGCAGTCTGCATACGGACAACTTGACCGGGGAAGAGGCGCGGCAGCGGGTGGCAGGACCTGTCATGGGAACGCTGCTGGACGTCGTGCCTGAAGGCAATGCGTTTCTGAACCGCCGCAGGTGGGCGGATGGAGGATATGAGGGAGCGCTGGGCCACAGGGAGCGGGAGTCTGGTACCGCGAGACATGAGCCGCTGAGCAGGTGAACCCATGGCAGAGTCGCGGGAAATGTTCCGAAGGTGGAGGAGGGCCAGATGGAAGTCGGAGTTAATGCCACCACACTGTTCCAACAGGTGCTTCGCACTGCGGACTGCGCGCTCGGCCAAACCGTTGCTTTGCGGGTACTCCGGGCTGCTGGTGAAATGGCGGAAGTTCCATCTGGAAGCGAACGCTTTAAACTCGGAGCTCGTGAACTGGCTGCCATTGTCCGACTGCAGGCTTGCCGGGGGGCCAAAAGTGCCAAAATGAGGGTACAACCTGTCGATGATGGCCGAAGAGGTCATGGAATGCAGCCGGTCGACCACAAACCAGCTGGAGTAGGAGTCAACGAGAACCAGGAAATGTTTGCCCCGCCACTCGAAAATGTCAGCGGCAAGCGCCATCCAGGGCAGTTCGGGCGCGGGCTGCTCTAGAAGCGGCTGACGCTGCTGATGGGGGGCGAGGCTGTTGCAGGTGGAACACGAGGAGACCCTCTCCCAGATGTATTTGGCCATATCCGGCCAATAGAACTGGCTCCTGGCGAGAGACACGGTGGCTTCGGCCCCAGGGTGACCGCGGTGTGCGACTTGAAAATAGTGGTCGTGCAGCGCCGCGGGCACGACCACTTTGTGACCCTTCACCACCACGCCGTCGTGCAGTACGAGCTCGTCCCGAATCAGGAAGTAGGGCACGGCACCAGCCGGCAGTGCCGAACGACGGTCAGGCCAGCCCCGCTGGATGACGGCAGACAGCTGTTGCAGGGCAGGGTCATTGGTAGTGTGTTCAACCAGGGACTTCATCTGCTGCGAGGGGACGATGTTCAATCGTAGCACCAATAACTCAGACATTTCATATTGGTGGCGAGCGGTGGACGTCAGCGGGGCGCGAGACAACGTGTCGGCCACGAACATGTCCTTGCCCTTACGATAAACCACCGTGAACGTGAAGCGCTGGAGCTGCAGCATCATGCGCTGCAGGCGTGATGAGGCCACATGGATCGATTTGTTGAGGATGGTGACAAGTGGCTGATGGTCAGTTTCAACGGTGAAAGTGTTGCCCACGATGTAGTCCCGGAATTTGGAGCAGGCAAACACCACGGCCAGTAGCTCCTTCTCAATCTGCGAGTAGTGCTGTTCGGTGGCGGTCATGGTGCGGGACGCGAAGGAGACAGGCAGCTGCAGGCCGTCATGGACCTGGAGACAGGCGGCACCGAGTCCGAACTGAGAGGCGTCGCAGGTGAGGACAATGGGACGCTGCAGGTCAAAGAACTTGAGCGTGGGGGTGCTGATCAGCTTAGACTTAAGAATGTCAAATGCCTTCTGATGGTTGGGTAACCAAAGCCAGGACGTGTCCTTTTTGATCAGATCCCTCAGGGGAGCGCTGAGCTCGCTGAGGTCGGGGATGAACTTCCCCAGGTAGTTTACCAAGCCGAGGAAGCGTTGCAGGCCTGCCACATTGGTAGGAGGGGGCATCCCTGAGATGGCAGCCATTTTCTGCGGGTCTGGCTTTAATCCCTCAGCGGTGAATACATGTCCAACATAGGTGACCTCCGAGACGCGGAATCGGCACTTCTTGGGGTTCAGTTTCAAGTTGATTTGCCGGGCCCGGTCCAGGACCAGGCGGAGGTTGACATCGTGTTCGGCAACGTCCTTACCGTAAACGAGGATGTCGTCAACAATTATGGCGCAAGGTAGACCTAAAAACAACTGCTCCATTGTCCGCTGAAATACCTCGCTGGCAGAGTTGATCCCGAATGGCATTCGGAGGAACCGAAACCTTCCGTAGGGGGTGGCGAAAGTTGTCAAAATGGACGACCGCTCGTCCAGTGGTATCTGCCAGAAGGAGCTTTTGGCATCGAGGACAGAAAAAACCGTTGCTGGACCAACCTGTGCAGCGACGTCTTCCACCGTTCTCATAGGGTAGTGAGGGCGTCGAATGGCCAGGTTGAGGTCTTTGGGGTTGATGCAGATGCGTATCTCGCTCATGTCCTTTTTAGCAGCAACAACCATGGAAGAGACCCAGCTGGTGGGCTCGACGACCGCCTTTAGGACGCCCATTTGTACCATACTGTGTAGGGTCGCCTCCACTTTGTCCCTCATGGCGAAGGAGACACGGTGAGGAGCATGGACCACAGGAACGATCTTATGATCCACTACAATCTTGTAGCTGCAGGGTAGTTTGCCTAGCTTATCATCAAAGCGGTCGGGATAATCGGCCAGCGTGTCCATAAGAGTCTGCACCTGGTGGATGTCCCGGTGGAAGTACACCAGTCCCATTTCCTGGCATGCCTGGATCCCCAGCAGGGGAATGCATTTTCGATTGAGGAGATAGAAGGTGAGGGGCCGAGTGGTCTCTAGTATCTTACAGTGTAGCGTGGCCTTGCCCACAGGAGTAAGAATCTCCCCACCGTAGGCATGCAAGGTTGAGCTCTGGGAAAATATCTGCTCATTAGTTCTTATCTGGTTGAAAAGGGATGTTGACATTACGTTGGTCACCGCCCCCGTGTCGATTTTAGCAGTGAAGGTCGAGTTGTTCACAGTGACTTGCACAGAAGGATCCGTTATCATAGCAGGTGCGTCCCACACGGTAAACAAGTTGGTCTCCCCCAGAGAGGAGTCAGATGTAGAAACAGAATGTTCATCGGAATAGCACTGGGAGCTGAGCTCATTGTCAGCTTGTAGAAGGTTGTTTAAATTTCCCCTTCGAGCAGCGACAGGCTTCCCACGGGAACGACAAGCCGCAGCAAAATGGTTCAATTTATTGCAGACATTACAAGTTTTTCCCAAAGCAGGGCACACATTGAATTGATGAGTTGTGAAGTTGCAATTAGGGCACCTTTGCCGGGTACCTCCCCCTGTAGCAGCACCGAACCCCGGGGCGCGTCCCCCTCGAGCAGCGAGCGACCCTGGGGGTCGCGACTGGGGTGTGTTCATGAGATGACTGGGAGTGCTGGCAAAGTTGATCGCCTGCTCAGCCGGCGACGCCGCCGAGGAAACAGCGTCAGCTAAGCGAGTAGCGTGCATAGCATCGGCTAAAGTCAGATCCGGCTTGCACAGAAGTTCGGACCTGAGCTTCTCATCACGGAGACCGTAAACCAGAAGGTCCCTGATAATCTCATCGGGGTTCCACGCGTGGAGGCGGCAGCGCCTTCCGAGGTGCCGCAGCGCAATGACATAGTTCTCAGCAGATTCCCCAGGGAGCTGACGCCGCGCGAACAGTTTAAAACGTTCTAAGATGCAATTAGTCGGAATGTCACAAATAGCGTCAAACTTAGCCAACAGACATACCGGGTCCCGAGCTGATTCTCCAACAGCGTAGACGAAGAAGTCGGAGCGAGTCAGGGCCTCGGGACCAGCCAAGTTGAGAAGCAGAGAGGCTTTGAGAGCGGGGGTGGCGTCAGGATGAGCGATCGTGAAATAGTGTTCAAAGTCACGTTTGAATATGTCCCATCGAAGGGCGATGTCTAAATCAAAAACGAGCACATCGGGCTTACGGGCAGAAGAGGCCATGACAAAGAAACAGGAGGGCGGGGGAAACAAAAAACTGGGACAAAATTAAATGATAAACCGATAAACAGGAGGCGCAAGGTAAGTTATTTGACACCATGTAAAGACTTCATAATGAGGCGTCGTTACTTTACTATCTTTATTCATACTGGAGCATTACACATTGCACTAGCTGTACGTGGTCTGTCACAGGAACTAGAGAGCGATCTGTGGGTTGGGAGGTTGTAGATATACTTGTGATATGGGGAGTGGTTAGTAGGTATGAGGTCACTATGTTAAAGGCACATGCATATCTCATCTACAGAACTGTTGGATTAACTTGCATTTAATTCAATGCAAGAGGCCGAAGGTTTACGAATATGTTGCCAGGATTCAAGTGCATGAGCTATAAGGAGATATTTGGCAAGCTAGAACCCTATACCTTTCAGTGCAGAAGGCTGAGGAGTGATTGACTAGATATGTATAAAAATATTGAGGTGAATTGATAGGGTGAATGCACAGAGTCTTTTACATAGGGTAGTGGGATCAAGAACCAGAGGACATAGATTTAAGGTGAGAGGGGATAGATTTAATAGCATCCTGAGGGGCAACATTTTCATTCAGAAGGTGGTAGGTATGTGGAATGAATTGCCAGAGGGGGTAGTTGAGGTAGGTACAATAACAACATTTAAAAGATACTTGGACAGGTAATGGATAGGAAAGGTTGTGAGGAACAATGGCCAAATGGTTCAAGCTTAGATGCGGCATCTTGGTCAGCATAGTTGAGTTGGGCTGAAGGACCACTTTCCATGCTATGTGGCTCAATATCTCTATGCCTTGGCATTCTAATTGATTGCAATACCTTTATGCTAGCTTTCAAGGATTTGTGCACAAGGATACCCAGATCTCTCCAAACATCAACATCTTAGCATCTCTCACCTTTTAAAAAATATTCAATTTTAATGCAATATCAATAACCCGACACTTCTGCATATTATATTCTGTTTGTGTCCTCTTATTGTCAACCTCTGTCCTTTGATTAAAGGAGAAATGTGTCAATAT
The DNA here is from genome assembly GCA_038087875.1 of Malacoraja senta. Lineage (NCBI taxonomy): Eukaryota > Metazoa > Chordata > Chondrichthyes > Rajiformes > Rajidae > Malacoraja > Malacoraja senta. The sequence goes on along the minus strand of CM075988.1, from coordinate 10,488,115 downwards.
CAAGTTATTCATATCATGACATTTGGTAACAATAAAAGGATACAGCATTTTTTACCAATAACTCGAAGAATTGCAAAAGTTCTACAGATGAAAATATCTTGTCAATCATATTCAGCTATTCCACTGTTTAATGTCTAGCCACCTCACAAGTCATTGAAAACATCAGATTGCAGCTTGGATTTAGCCTTCAGCAGTGAATAAATAAAGCAACCAATTATTATACTTACACAGGTTAATTCAGTAATGGGATAGTCACTGTGGTGGGCCCACCACAGTACATCTGATAAAGACACAAAGTACTGAAGTAACAGCAGGTCAGGCGGCATTATTTGGACCAAGAAAAATGGTGCCTTTTTTTTTGTTGCAAACTAGCATCTGCTGTTCCTTGTGTCTGAGGTAATTCTGAGACTTGTGCGAGGGGGGCCTATAACTGTTTGACTCTTCAGCCTGTGAAGTTGCAATCTCTTTTGTGATGCTCAAAGTCCAAAGTTAGAAATGTTAGATACAATAATCCATTCAAAGCCACATGATGTGCAGGAAGCAAAAGAGAGGGAAAGAATGATGGAACTAAGGGTGAAGGATAAAGAAGCCAAAAAGAAAAAAGTTTAAAACAAATCTGAACTCCAAACATCTTCAACAATATTTACAATCTGAAGAGTTCTCATTTTGCTTTTGTAAAAATAGGAGGAATTTAAAGTAAAATAAGAGGTATTGCCTGCAATGCTGCTGGAGATTCCCCCGGGACACAGAGGAGGCTGGGCGAGGATAGGGACATCGGTACATGGGCCAAGCCGATCGAAGGCGATGGAGGCCCTGCAGCGGCCTGGGGCTTACTTGGATTGGGAGCCACTCCAGTACATCAAGCTCATGGACTTTTGTAAATGGATCTTTGGACTTTGGATGTTCAATGGTTCAAAGATTCCAAGGTCTTTTATTGTCACGTGTACCAACTAAGGTACAGTCATATTCGAATAGTAAATGACACCAACATATGGTGACCCGAGCATGTATGAGCTCTGCATAAAAAATTCACTGAGCAGTGCATATGTGACAATAAAGGACCATTGGACAATTACTCTCATATGTTCTGATGTGTTTTCCAGATATCTGATGGATAAACCCTTGACACCTGTATTGTTGTGCTACACACTATGGTAGAGTCTCACGAGGTGTGGTAGAGTTTAGACTGCAGCACATGTATAGAAACATAGAAAATAGGTGTAGGAGTAGGCCATTCGGCCCTTCGAGCCAGCACCGCCATTCAATATGCTCATGGCTGATCATCCATAATCAGTACCCTGTTCCTGCTTTCTCCCCTTATCCATTAATTCAGTTATCCCTAAGAGCTATATATAACTCTCTCTTGAAAATATCCAGTGAATTGGCCTCCATTGCCTTCTGTGGCAGAGAATTCCACAAATTCACTATTCTCTGGGTGAAAAGGTTTTCCTCATTGCTAAATGGCCTACCGCTTATTCTTAAACTGTGAGCCCCTGGTTCTGGACTCCCCCAACACCAGGAACATGTTTCCTGCATCAAGCCTGTCCAATCCCATAAGAATTTTATATCAATCACAATCAATCAGAATAATACTTTATTAGCCAAGTATGTTTTGCAACATACGAGGAATTTAATTTGCCAAGTCAGTCATACAATAAAAAGCAACGGAATACACATAACACATTCTAACACAAACATCCACCACAGTGACTCCTCCACATTCCTCACTGTGATGGAAGGTGAAAAAAATTCAATCTCTTACCCTTTGTTCTCCCACGGTCGGGGGCCTCGAGCCTTCCGTTGACGGGACGATCTTTATTCCCGTAGCTGGCGACGTTTTGGCCCTCCACATTGGGGCGAACATTGCCCCGATCATCCTGCAATGGGGGGATGTCAGCTCCCCCGCACCGGCAATCGAACGCCGCTTTGGGGGAGCTTCCCGACTCGGCCTCTCTCGCGATTACCAGCTCCTGATGTAAAGTCCGCAGGCCATGGTTGGAGCAAACTCAAACAAGAGATTGACTCTGATGTTAAGTCCATGCCCAGGGGTGGGGCCCAAGGTCAGTCCGAGGAGGCATCCAGCTCCATCGATGGTAGGCTGCAGAGCGACCGGAGTCACGATCTGAAAAGTAATCACATCTCCGGCAAGGTAAGATCTGAAAAAAAAGTTTCCCCCGACCCCTCCCCCCACATAAAACAAACCAGAGAACATTTACACAAACTTTTAACACACACTAAATTTAAAAAACGATGAAAAAGCAGACAGACTGTTGGCGGGGCTGCCAATCGTGCGGCGCCCCTGGTGGTTACACGTCAACTTCTGGCTTCTTCTGATACCCGGTTGTACAGAAAGTTGCTGTCGCACTTGCCCTGCAAGTCCAGACTGATGGGTATGTCTCAACCTTCTAAATTCAATTTGTACAATTAAAATGTATGATTGACCACGCGTGGTTATGAAAGGTCGCTGTCTCATTTACTCTTTAACAAGACCAAGCATTGATTTTGCTGTAAAATCTACAAATCCAGAACATCAAGATATGCCATCAGTGGCAGTTAAAGAGGAAATAATTCTGGCTTTGTTTAATCAGTTTTACGCTGTCATTCGAAACCTAGACAATCCCAATGACAGTCACATACCATATATGTAGGAAGGAACTGCAGATGCTGGTTTACACTGAAGATAGACACAAATTGCTGGAGTAACTCAGTGGGTCAGGCAGCATCTCTGGAGAAAAGGAATAAGTGACGTTTCAGGTCGAGACACTTCTTTATGTAAAGCTTATATATTTCCATCAGATAGCGAATAATTCTTATGTTACAACTATCTTTTAGTGTCTATCTTCAGTTTAAAAAAAAATCTGCATTTCCTTTCTACACATTCTATCTTCAAAAATATTTTGGTCTCACACAACGGTCTGCACCTTTTCAGAGAATAATGAAATTTATCAGATCTTTGATTTGTTCCCCAGATTAAGGTACTGTGTACAAATTGCTGAGTACCATTTTGAAAATCCATCCAATCTCACAACCAGACTGAAACCAAGCTGCAATGCAGAAGACAAAATGTCCACACATACTGTAATAGACCTCATTGACTGTATGTGCAATTCAAGTCACAGAATCTGCAGCAGGACAAATTCCAGGCACACTGGCACAGAAACTGAAAACCTTACCGCAAAAGCAGTCAAAATAGTTACTGTCAAAATCTTACATCTATTGCCATCTGTCAACTCATCAGAAAACATGAGAGTGTTTATTCTGCTAAGAGAGTCTATATTGTCAGCTGTGGAAGGAGAAGCAGCTTGGCGATATCATTTTGAAGATAACGATGGCTGATAACTATCCTACTGAAACCTGCAATTCTGTGGAAATGAATCTTTTATAAGTGACCAAGTCAGTTTCAGCTCGTGACATATCAAAGCACATGAATACTGAAGGCATCAAACAGAAAGTGCAACAGCAGGAACACACAGGCAGGATCTGAAAGGACAAGGTGGTTTACTGTTTGGATGAGATTTTGCCATGAAGTATTGATGACAGATCCAACCTGGAATGTTAGCTTGTCTTTCCCTTTCAAATTCACACTTGATCTATTGATCTTTTCCTCGAGACTTCCTGCATGCGCGTTTTTTTATTTCATTGCTAGTTGGAGACATACCCATCAGTCTGGACATGCAGGGCAAGTGCGACAGCAACTTTCTGTATAACCGGGTATCAGAAGTTGACGTGTAATGCTGAGCAGCACAGGAGCTCCATAATAAAGCACTGAGCAGGAAATTACATCTCAGACTTTTTGAACTGGTAAAGATGGCAAAACTTATCTTCATGTTGTGAAAATGATAGCTACTGGGATTTCCACACATGGAAACCAATCGATGATTTTATGTGGCTTTCCAAGTTGCACTTTCTGAAAAACTTCCTCTGATCAATCAAAGGAAATTACACGAATCAGTGTAAATTTAAGCTACTTATAAACTTGCTCTGCCATAAAATATCTTTGCTAAGTTACATGACTTCTTGGTAAATTGTAATGGTGAACTCAGCAATGTGTTTACCAAAACATCCTGCCTGAAATTCCTGCGTGTGCCTTATGATCTCCACACTGGGCATTTCAAAGTAAGTTATTTTTAATTTAAACATCTTAATTTCTGGTATTATAGTTTTCACCTTAATTGCATTGTGTTTATTCTAAATGTGAACATTCTAAGTGCTTAGAGCAATATATTAAAATGATTTTTTTTAATGATATTTGCCTCGTGAAATAATCCCTGCACAATACTGTTCTTTCTGTTGTTGCCACATTGTTTCAGGCAGACATACCTCAACTTTTTCAAAGTAGACATACCTACTGCAGAAAGTCTAAAGAAGGATCCTGACCCAAAACATCACCCATCCTTTTTCTCCATAGTTGCTGCCTGACCTGCTGAGTTACTCCAACACTTTGCGTCTATCTTCTTATTTCAGGCAGGGGTTGCCAAAGTCCCTTTGCCTTTGTCGATGCTTTCATAGGGTTCTCCACAAGAAAGTCACTGTACCAAATAATCCTTTGCAAAGTTTAAGTGTCTTTATCTTGTTAATTAAAATGATGTTATCCTCCATCCAGTATCTTAAGAGAGAGAGATACTGAGACAGTCTGAGACAGTCTGGTCTATAAGTGATTCCATCTTCTAGCTATTTGATTCTTAACTGCCCTCTTAAATAAAGGTCTTCTTTTCGTGTCCATCTTGTTACAAATGTTGTCCTCACTGTCATCGTCCGTCCTGAAAAGGATGCAAGCTTCCAGCGACGATCTGTGGAAGCCATCACTTGTCGCAATAGATGATGGTGGTAGCAGAATTAGCTCAGTTTCCAGCCCCGCGACATGGCCGCTTCTGCCATGGGGCCTTAAATATCGGTTTACAGCCCGGTCAGTTCAGGACAATTAGAGATCGATAATAAATTCAGAGCCAGCCAGCAACAATCACAATCTGTGATTGAATCTTTAAAACAAAACACAACATTCCCTAGTAATGTGTTGATATACAATGGGCACTCTGGTAGGTTAACCATTTGCTCCAAAGCTTTTACAGGTCAAAAGACAGATCATGGGTTCATGAAACTTCACAAGTATTTAAGCCTGTAAATATATATGTATCTCATTAGGAAAGTGGTGGTTATATGAATTTGTAAACTATCCATATTATTTCAGGGATTTGAAGTGAGGCCATTCTGATAGATTGTATTTCCATAGCGTTAACATTGCACTTGCGAAATTATGTTCTTATGGGCCTGTCCCACTCATGCGATTTTTCAGCGGACTGCCGGCGACTGTCAGAGTGGAACACACACACAAACACATCACTCCCTTCACCAGCTAGTGTGAATTTTTTAGACAGCACCCCTCACGTGCCCTGTCTATACGGTGGAAAGCCAAGGTGATCCAGACACACACCGCGATGAACAGGAAGGTTGGCGCTGTAAAAAGATGGCTGAAGCACAGTGTATGGTAAGTCCTTTAAAAGAGGGGGGCAGGGGAGAGAAGGAGTGGAGACAACTTTTAAGAAGCCAGAGATACACGCTGTGAAGCTCGGCGGACATTTAACATTACCGGTCGGTTATCCTTGGTTCTGAAAACTACTGCTTACCTTTTTTTCCCCAATGAGTCAATGAAATTCACCGGTCAGCACCAGCTACAACCTTCGAGAACCTCTGAGAACCTTCGACCTCCTGTCAACCCACTAGGACCTACTGCCGACCCACCTACGGCTCGAGAATTCTCGCTACTCTCCATGGCGGTTTCATTCTAGTTGCCGCTAATTTTTCAACACGGCGACCATAATGAGGCCGCGACTAGTTCCCAGAATGCGAGAACTACTCACGACCATGAAGGCGCCTACCCAGCAACCACCCGTGAACATGTGCCGACCATGTGGCGACTGCATAGTCTCCTGCAGTCATCTAAAAAGTCGCCTATGTGGGACAGGCCCATTAGCTTTCCCATTACTTCTAGTAAATATCCTGGATTAGCCTATTTTTATTGCCATTGTGTTTGCAGAAAGTTTCTGCCTGATATTTAACAATGTAAACATTCTTTTAACAATTAAGTAGTATTGAGTGGAATGACAATCCATTTGTGTAGGCCAGATCAGGAAAAACTGTGATTCATTCTGTCAGTTCCAGAATGGCTCTTGAAGATGTTTAGTTTAGTTTAGTTTACAGATACAGTGCAGAAACAGGCCCTTTGGCCCACCGAATCTACACCGACCTGCAATTCCCGCACATTAACACTACTCTACACACACTATGGACAATTGTGCATTTATACCAAGCCGATTAACCTCCAAACCTGTACGTCTTAGCAGTGTGGGAAGAAACCGAAGACCTCGGAGAAAACTACACAGGTCACGGGGAGAACATACAAACGGCGAACAGACAAGCACCCATAGTCAGGATCGAACCCTGGTCTCTGGTGCTGTATGGCTGAAGCTCTACCGCTGTGCCACTTTACTGCCCTATATATATTGTATATGATATTTAAAGAAAATCACCGTCTTCTGATCTTTTTATTCCTTCCTTCTTTTGGACTCTTCCTGCTCTTGATTTGACTCTAATGCATCTTCCTGCTCTTGATTTGACCTTAATACAAACTACTGGAGTAACTCAGTAGGTCATGGAGCATCTGTGGAGCGAATGGACTGATGATGTTTGGACCCAAAATATCACCTGTCCATTCCCTCTACAGGTGCTGCCGGACCCAATTATTTACTCCAGCACTTTGTGTCTTGCTCAAAATTCCACCATCAGTAGTTCCTTGTGTCTCTAATTCCTCCTTAGTTTTATTCTAACTCATACTTCTCATTGTTAATTTCATTGTTAGTCACACCATTCACTGAGAACCTGGATAACTCACAGTGTCTTTATCGGCTCAAATTTACTGCAAGTCACGGCAGAAGCATTTTAAGTCTTGAAGTAAAAGATCAAACTAACAAATTACAATGTGAGAACGTTCCCTCCAGCAAGATCTGGCCCAATAATATTTCTCCCACTATCATGTCACTTTGAGTCATTTCAAGGGTGTCTTTCATTTCTCCTTGTAAATGAAGGGTATATTAGTAAAATAAAAATAAACCTTGGTATTTATGGAAATTATCATGCTGTCTCAGTTGAGTGTCTGACCCCTTTTGCCTACTGAACTGGGTCTCATTCTCTGCATACAGATTTCAAGACTTCACAGAAAGGATGATTCCTCAGTCAAGTAGAACATCTTAAAAACTTCTTCGATTCCCTGCCTTTGTCTATTACGGCTAACCCAGATAAATGCATGTGTAATTCATGTATCATAAATAAACTGCCTATTCAAGCTGCCTATTCACTCTGATTCATTTTACAGCAGTATACAATCGTATTTGCTCCAGCTGCAATGGTCAATAGAATAATAGACTTGGGGATTTTGTTGAAATGATTAAGTCTCTGCTTTTACTGTTCCCATGAATAATTTGCTGTTTGTAAATGGGAATGGAGAAAGCAGAGAAATACAAGCCTACACAGCTAAAAAATAGCATTCGATGATTAATGTCGATGTAGGAACCATGGTATAGGGTGAATTTGTAAAGTTCCATTGTATTGCAGAGTGAAATTTGGATTATATCACTGGAGATAATCACTGGGGATTTTGCTCCAATTACTTTCTAAATTCCGTGTCACCAGCAGTAATGTCACCACAGTAATGGCCTTGTTAAATCTGAGGCCCAACTTTGTAGTTCACGCTTCAGTCTAGAGATATATGCAGTGGCCTCGGCAAATCCTTCAATAAAATAGTTTAGTTCAGAGATACAGCGCGGAAACAGGCCCTGCGGCCCACCGAATCCACACCGACCAGCGCTCCCCACAAATTAACACTCTCTTACCTACACACACTAGGGACAATTGTACATTTATACCAAGCCAATTAACCTACAAACTTGTACGTCTTTGTAGTGTGGAAGGAAACCGAAGATCTTGGAGAAAACCCACGCAGGTCACGGGGTGATCGTACAAACTCCATACAGACAGCACCAGTAGTTGGGATCGAACCCGGGTCTCCGGCGCTGTAAGGCAGCAACTCCATCGCTGCGCCATGGTGCCGTCCAATACTGATGGTGATCTGCACAATTTACAATGTGTACAGTATTAGAAGACTAAAGTCAGCAGAGCCAACAGATTGCCTGCAATGGTGTCGATCCCCCTTTGCTTTTCTAACGCAAGTACATATTATCCTATACAAATAAAGTCATGAATGTATCTCCTTTGAATCCATTCAATGCAAAACAATCTGAAGTCTTTTGTTTTTTATATTGTTTATTCTACATAGGCTTTGACAATTATAAGTGCAATTAAAGTGAATGCAAACTTGTTATGGAATTCATTGTGAAAATTATTAAAAGATTAATGCTTCTCTCGAATATAATGCTTCTCTCATACAACAATATGACATCAACATAACTGTAGAAAATTGATTGTGAATGTCTCCTTTCATTAAAACCATGTTTACCTTTTGCAGTTAAAGGTTTAGGTTTATTATTGTCACATGTACCGAGGTACAGTGAACAGCTTTGTTTAGTGAGTTTAATTTATTAATATTGTTACGTGTACTGAAGCACAGTGAAAATATTTTGTTTGCATGCTATCCTGTCATTGAAATGTCTATACATGAATACAATCAAGCCATCCACAGTGCACAGATAAATACAGATTAAAAAAAGCGGAACGATTGTAATGGATGATAGCAGATTCTTTTCTGGGAAGAGCATGCAAAGAGTCATCACACTCTGGCGCCATCTGGATCTAGTCAAATCAGGTAATCCTATACATCAATATAATGAAGTCAATCTCGTTCAGTTGGTAGGTGCAGAATATAGTTCCAGTATTGTAGAGCACCAGTTGCAGAGACAAATCCAATGTCCACAATTGGGCAGAGATGAAATGGAAAGGAACCTAGCAAATGGGGAAGAACCTGTTCCAAAGTCTGGTGCTGTATTTAGTTTAGGTTAGAGATACAGTGCAGAAACAGGCCCTTCGGCCCACTGAGTCCACACTGAACAGCGATCCCCACACATTAACACACGATCCTGCTCTAGGGAAATTTTTTACATTTATACCAAGCCAATTAACCTACAAACCTGTACGTCATTGGAGTGTGGGAGGAAACTGAAGATCTCAGAGAAATCCCATGTGGTCACAGGGATAACGAACAAACTCCATTCAGACAGCACCTGTAGCCAGGATTGAACCCAGATCTCTGGCGCTGTAAGCACTGTAAGGCAGCAACTCTACCGCTGCGCCACCGTGCTTTCAAGCTTCTGCCTGATGGAAGTGAGGAGAAGAATGAATGACCAGGTTGGGACAAGACTGATGATGTTTGCTACTTTGAAGTGTAGATGGAGTCAATGGGGGGGGGGGGGGGGGCAGCCTGTTAAAGTAATAAAAAGGACACAAAGTGCTGAAAGTGACTCACAGCAGGTCAGGCTTCATCAATAAAGAACATGGATAGATGACATTTCAGCTCAGGACCCTTCTTCAAACCCCTTTCCTCAGCTCTTTTTGTCCTTTTTTTGTAAACCAGCATCTGTAGTTCTTTGCTTTTACTGTTAAAGTAATAGTCTGCTCACAGTTTAAATGAAGTTGAGATTAAACTTGAATACTTTGGGAAAACTTTGAAACAAAACTTTAAATTGGTGACTTGGTATTGAATTAACTGTTGTATATTGACGCCTTTGAAGATGAAATGGCAAAAAAAAATAAAAAAATCTGCTGAATATTATTTTCACACCTGAGTACTAATAGGCTGGTAAATTGTTGCATTGATTTCATATGTGCAAATTACTGTCTAATTTCTAAGGATATTTGGTCGCGAGTCTGGACTGGTAATGAGGTAGTTCTTGTCAGGCTGTGTGTGGGGGAATTAGTGTAGGTCTTGTGGACGTGATGTGTTTTCTCAAGGATGACTCCTGATGGTACCCATTCACTCCCAGACCACACATTACGCCGTGTAATGCTGACATTCTCTTTTTGAGTAACAGCAGGGAATAGAGACACATTGGCTCTTGTTTGTGAAGTTGTAGGGCCGTAATTATGCAATGTTAAATTTATGTGCAATAATTAATCAGATATTTCCTAATTAGCCACAAATGCTTCAAGAATTTCTCCTTCTGATGTCCTTGTCTTTACCTCTTGGAAATACTGTGAGATATTTGAAATGACATCATGTAATTTGGGAAGTACTTAATAAAAATAGTTTGCATATTAATAATGCTCATGACTCATGTCATTCAGAATTCCCAAAGTGTGATTGAATATTTGTAATATGTTGTTAATGGTGCATTGTGTATTCCACATGGTTTAATGGTGACTAAATTGCTGGACTATTAATCCAGGGACCTAAACTAATGATGCAAAGTGTTGAGTTCAAACCTCATTCTGACAGCTGCAAATTCAAAATCAGTTAATTAAATAATCTAAAATAAAAGCTAAGTATCAGTAATGATGACATTTAACTATTAGACAGTTGCAAAACCCATCTGATTTATGTATCGTTAGGTAAGGAAATTTGGCATCTTTATCGATAACTTCAGACCTCCACCAATGTGGTTAATATTCCACTTCCTTGTGAAATGGCTTAATAACTATGGAGATGTGCCAAATTTAGGTTAGTTTAGTTTAGGGATGCAGTGCGGACAGAGGCCCTTCGGCCCACCGAGTCCGCGCCGACCAGTGATCCGCACACTATTCTACACTAGGGACAATTTAAACTTTTTTTATATATCAAGCAAATTAATCTCCAAACCTGTACGTCTTTGGAGTGCGGGAGGAAACCAAAGTTCTTTGAGAAAACCCACGCAGGTCACAGGGAAAACGTACAAACTCCGTACAGACAAGCACCCGTAGCCAGGATCGAACCCTGGTCTCGAGCGCTGTAAGCTCTGTAAGGTGCCACCGTGCTGCCAAAATTGTAACAAAACACAATTGGGCAGATTTGTACTCAGTCACCAAGCGCCAGCATTTAATACCCTCAAGGTCACCTGAAAACATAAATATGTGGTCGCAAGAGCAGGTTAGCAGCTTAGTGTCCTGTGGGAAATGATCTGCCTACTCATTGTACCGTCCCTGTAAGCCAACCAATGGACATACCATCCAGAATAGCCCAAGAAGCTAGAGTGACAGAAGGATCTGCAGATGGTGGAATCTTGAGCAAAACACAACGTGCTGGATAAGCTCAGTGGGTCAGGCAGCATCTGTGGAGGCATGAACAATAATGAGACGGAGTACAGGAAGGAGATAGAAAACTTAGTAACACGGTGTCAGGTCAATAACCTCTCCCTGAATGTCATCAATATGAAGGAGCTAGTTATTGACTTCAGGAAACATGGTGGAGTACATGCCCCTATCAGCATCAATAGTGAAGTAGTGGACATGGTTGAGAGCTTTGAGATCCTTGGCATTAATATCACCAATGATTTGTCATAGACCAACCACATTGATGCGACACCCAAGAAGGCACACCAACATTTTCACATCCTGATGAGGCAGAGGAAATTTGACATGTCTCCAGTGACTCTTACAAACTTTGATAGATGCACCACAAAAAGCATACTGAGAGGTTTGGGAAAAGATCTGCCCAAGACTGCAAGAAATGTAAATGTAACCCGATCCATCGCACAGACCAGTCTTCTCAGCATTGACTCCATCTAAACTTTAGATTCTCCCAGAAAAGCAGTCAAAATAATCAAAGACTTGTCCCACCCCAGTCATTCCTTCTTCTCCTGGCTCCCATCAGGGAGAAAACAGAAGCCTGGAAGTGTGCACCACCGGACTGAGAAATATATATATATATACTAGACTAAGTGGGACCCGTTGGGTCCCAGCATCACACGGGAGGGCTGGTCACCCAACGCAATATTTCACCTCTCCACCAATTCCAATATTGCTGGCCAGTAAGGGGGGGGGGGGCTTTCTGTTGCGCTAGTTCATACTATTTATTATTTGTTGATCACACACACCCTCCACCTCACACAGACACTCACACACAGACTCTCTCTCACACACACACACACACAGACTTTCACACACACACACACACACACACACACACACACAGAGACACACACACACAGACTCATTCACACACAGACACACACACACAGACTCATTCACAAACACACACAGACTCATTCACAAACACACACAGACTCATTCACACACACACACACACAGACACACACACACAGACTCGTTCACACACACACACACACTCATTCACACACACACACACACACACACACACACACACACACACACTCATTCACTCACACACACTCACCCAATACTAAAATGCCAAGTTCAGAACGTGTTGAATATACAGTGTGTAAAACAAATGTTTAAAGCCTCCTGTAGAGGCTGCTGCTGCTGAAGCAAAAACATGCTTTAAATAACATCCAACAAACACACTCACCATAGACAGAGCAGTCAGCTCTCTTGAATTATTCAACGGCGCCTGCACTCGCCACCATCTTGACATCACCCTCTCGCTTCTTGCCTCGAACCGGAAATGACGCACTCAGCACCAGCATGCCGCTAACCGGAAATGACGTCATCGGCACCATCTTGCAACTAAGCGAAAATCACAGAATGAGCGCCAATTTTGAAATTAAACACAGTCCTGATCTAATAAAATGTTTATTCACGCTTTATCCATCCGAAAACTTTTGCAAGCAAGCCCTTTAAAAGCCAAGCCAATTGGACAAAAACACTTTGCAAGCCAACAAAACACATTTGCTGAAAGCCCTTTAAAAAGCCAACCTAATTGGGCAAACACTTTGCAAACAACAAACACACTTGCTGAAAACCACATCCCGGAGACTCAGAGAGCTGTGACCCTCTCGCTTTCTCCGTCTGGCAGAGACTGAGTGAACCATGACACTTCTGGGTTTTATAGACCCTTCCCCCTGCCGCCAGCGGGGGCAGCAGAGAGAATGGCAAAAATGTTTTAAACATTAATATCTCTCTGATTTTTCATCGATGGAAAAAATTCTCTGGTCCAGTCCGGCGGAGGGTGGCTCTGAGCGAGGTGGCCAAAAATGACGGCCGTAAGTGGCGGCACTCTCTCGGAAATCACATCGCAGTGAGTCAAAGGTGGTCAAGATCTTACTTTTAGTAATATAGATATAAACCAAAAAGGTAACAGAATACTATGTTTACATATCTCGTGTGCTGCTGCAAGTAAGAATTTCATTATTCCAATTCGGGGCTTATGACAATCAACACTCTTGACTTGATTCTTGACTGTCACATTGGCCACCTTTCTAAAGCATTGTTACAAGTTTTCGAAACATGACTTCAAGAGATGTGTAAGAATCCATTGAATACACCATATGCAAATAATTTAGGTTTTGTTACCCAGAATTTGATATTACATCCTGCGTAAGTCTTGTTTACTTGAATGTTGCACATATTTCTAAAGCAGTAAATGCATAGAGTCTAGAGTTGTGCACTGGTTCTTCGGAGCAACTCGTCCATGTTGTCTGCGATGTCTATCCACCTAAAACTTCTGCCCTTTAGTTTCAGACACTTTAACCTAAAAAAAAATGAACTATCTATCCCCTTTATGTCCATCATAATTTGGTGACATCTCAGTTCACCTCTTTGTTCCTCGCTCAGCTTCTTACACTCCAATGAGAACAATTCCAGTCTATCCAATGCCTCCTCATTTCTAAAACCTTCCATTCCAGACTACATCCTGGTGAATCTACTATTGTTGGTCCTTTATTTCATCTTTGGCTTCCGTTTGTTTTGAACCTTTATTTTACTGCTGTGCCTTGGAACATTGAGTAAAAATGATTTAAAATAAACATTCAGAGCATTTTTTTTTAAAATTTCAAACAAAATGATTGAGAGAATCAAACATAGCGATTTCTGTTCAATTTCAATAATCTTTCTTGTAAAATTGTAAATTAATTTTAAGTGAATAAAATGGTGGTTCCTCAAGTTTCTGACGCTAAATTACTGGGCCCATTATTCACATTCCTTTAAAAGGGTAATTCTTAAAGCATAAGTTGTAGAGACACATCAGTGGCAAGACTCTTTATCTGTGGGATTCATAGCAGTGACACACTTCATCAGTCTTATGCCTTCTGCCTCTGTTTTTTTCTGTTCTTCTCGATCTCAAGGTTCACATCATTCCCTCAGTTCTCCTTTTGAATTTTTTTTTTTTTTTTTGGCAGCTGCCAACCCCTCTAACTCAAAGCTCAGCAACTAAACTATTGGAGTTTCAGTTGCAATCACCCCAGAAGATTAATCTTTCCATACCATATTTTCATTATACACCATCCCTGCCAACAGCATTTTACAAAGTAGTCCAAAGATGTTTTCTAGGCTTCAACGCATTTACTGTCTTAAACAGTCCAAACACCTATCAGTTACAAATGTTGACTCATACTGTCCTACATATACTTTCCCAGTAGCAAAATCTTGCAAATTGAAATCATTGCTGCTTTAATCCTTAGGTAGACACAAACTGCTGGAGTAACTCAGCGGGTCAGGCAGCATCTCTGAAGAAAAAGGATGGCTGACATTTCGGCTCGAGACCCTTCTTCAGATTGAAGAAGAGTCCTAACCCGAAACATCATCCATCCTTTTATTCCAGAGATGCTGCCTGACTCGCTGACTTACTCCAGCACTTTGTGGCTATCTTTGGTATAAACCAGCTTCTGCAGCTCTTTGTTTCTGCTTTATTCCTTACTGAGATTAAATACATACAACCAGTATGGCGATAAGTTATTGCAGTGCAGGTAATGCTGAGGTCATTTTCGGGACATGAAACAGTACAACAGGCACTTTCTAAATGTGGCTGAACAGGAAACAGTGGGGAACCAAAAAAACATAAGAGTTTCTCCATTTGTCAGCACCTCCACAAATCCACGGCCACCACTGCCAAGAAAGACATGTAGAGCAGGCTCCCCACCAAGTTGCACAGCATCCTGAAATATATTGCTGTTCCTTCATTATTGCAGGGTCTAAGTCATGGAACCCCTCCTAAATAGGATTGCAGGAGTGATCTTGTAATAACATCTGCAGCTTTGCAAGGACAGTCAAAAAATGCTGGACTTGCGAGCAATGGTCAGGCCTTGATAGACAAATAAATAAGCAAAACGTGCTGAGTAAAACATCATGGACAGACAGATGCAGAAAATAATCACAATCTTTAATGGAGTGATCTTTACTCCGAGAGGACATGAGTTGAAGGATGCAGATGTGATACTGCAACAATACCAAGCCCTGGCTCACTGCCACTCAGATACTGTGAGTGCCCCTGGGGAATGAATCTTAGGAAGAATATATTGGGCTTGGAGATATTCTGAGCAGTTTTACCAAAAATGGCAATGTATTAAATTTCAGAGTTAGATTATACAAATTAGTGATTCATTGCTGGAGTTTAGAAAGTTGCGGGTGGCGTATTAAATGTTCAAGAAATTCTGGGCAACTTTAAAAATGAATAGAGATATATTAATATAGCTTGTTGAAAGTCTAGAAAAAGAGAAGCAGTATTCATAGGAATTTAGGTAAAAATGGGATCAAAATAGGATTAGTCTACATGGATTGTTGATGGGTGGGAGCAGATTTGGTGGGTCAAAGGGCCTGTTTCTTTCCTGTGACTTTCTCTAACAATGATCACACCTGGGGTACATCACTGTTTGCCAACCTTTAGTCAAAACAATATTGTGCTAAACATCACTGCTGTCCATCTCTATTTTAGAGATACATCACAGAAACAGGCCCTTCAGCCCACCGAGTCCACACCGACAAGTGATCCCCACACACAAGCACTATCCTGCACACACTTAGGACAATTTACAATTTACAGCAAGCCAATTAACCTATAATCCTGTACATCTTTTGAAGTATGGGGTCGAAACCGAAGATCTCGGTGAAAACCCTTGTGGTCACGGGGAGAACGTACAAACTGCGTACAGACAGCACCCATAGTTAGGATCGAACCGAGGTCTCTGTGCAGTAAGGCTGTAAGGCTGCAACTCTACTGCTATGCCAATTATCTTAGATACTTTTTTGCCTGTGCTGCCATTTTCCCTTCAATCCCATATGATTCTTCTTTCTTAGGACCCCATCTGTCATGGCTGAGCATGGGTGTCTGCAGGGTGCTATTCCGTATATGGAGGTCGCCTGTGCATGACTTTGTTTAATGTAGGGAGACTGGTGCACAAACAGCCATCCCATGGTCCTTGACAGATATGGGTCAGGATCCAGTGGCATGGAGTCCAAGACGACTGGAGACCTTTTTCTGCTGCAGCCTTCATCCGCCTTCCCAGCCATTGTGATGCTCCACTAAGGTCAGCCATTGTCCTCCGCCTGTTCCACCATTGAGGTCTTGATTGGATTGCTCTTTGTCAGAGACCTCCCCCTCGACCTTACCGCCATGGGTGGCCCTACCAGGAGCATAGCTCCAGACGGCATCACTCTCAGGATCTCAGGTCCACAAAAGCTTCTCCACCACGACGAGGTGACAATCCACGATTCAATTGTCACTGTAAATCTATCCTACCCAAACATTTCAAACTGGAGGTCATTCTCAGGGCATGGTCAACCAACATCATGCAAGGAACTGCAGATGCTGGTTTAAACCAAAGATAGACACATAATGCTGGAGTAACTCAGCGGAATAGGCAGCATCTCTGGAGAATGGGTGACGCAAAATGCTGGAGTAGCTCAACGGAATTATGAAATTATGAAAATAATTTGGAAGAACAAGACTCTCTTGAACCCTTGAGGAGTGTTGAGAAAGACAGGTTACAAAGAAATATGGAGGAAGGAGCCTGTTTTATGGGGAAATTGGCCAATACAATTGTTTGATTTCATTGAACTGTATTATAAGTATGCCTAAAACATATCAAGGCTACATTTTGGAGAGATTCGTGTTCAGTCTTTGTGCCGGGCTTTGCCTCTCCCCCACCTTCCTTTTTCCAGGTTTCTCCCAACTACTCCATCAGTCTGAAGAATGGTTCTAACCCGGTCACCTGTCCAATCGTTTCACTGATGCTGCCTGACCTGCTGAGCTACTCCAGCACTTTGTGTTTTGCTTGGAAAGAAACCGCAGATGCTGATTTACACGAAAGATAGACACAAAATGCTGGAATAACTCAGCGGGACAGACAGCATCTCTGGAGAGGAATAGGTGACGTTTCGGGTCGAGACCCTTCAGAATTATCTGGATATCAGTAG
Source organism: Malacoraja senta (assembly GCA_038087875.1). Taxonomy (NCBI): domain Eukaryota; kingdom Metazoa; phylum Chordata; class Chondrichthyes; order Rajiformes; family Rajidae; genus Malacoraja; species Malacoraja senta. The sequence goes on along the minus strand of CM075988.1, from coordinate 10,470,868 downwards.
GAATGTCGATGGGGAAAGATGGATACTTGTATTAGTTTGCACAACTGCATGGAGATAAAGTGATCAGAGGTTTCGGAGGAACTATGTGAATCCCTTTCCAATATTCCAAGTCAGCATTCCAAGTCAGTTCCCCTTGACTGCAGGGAGGCTAATGGAGCCATCATCTGTGAAAAAGTGACCTGATAGACTCAGATCCATTGGTTTCACATCAGAGATTGAAAAGATTGAGATATGAGTATCTGGAAAACCCAAGAAGTCTTGAAAAAGATATACAATTGTGATTACACACCGGATTTTGCAGTCAGCAATATGTGACCTCAATAGAAACTGCAACTTTACCCTAAACCAGCAATCCGCAAAAATAGAGACAAAGAAATTTGATACTTCTAAGATAGACACAAAATGCTGGAGTAACTCAGTAGGTCAAGCATCATCTCTGGGGAAAAGGAATAGGTGACGTTTCGGGTCGAGAATCTTCATCAGACTTCAATGATGCTTCTGTCGCGCTTCTCTTTCTGTACTGTTATTTTATAGCTCTTTAAAAGAACTAAGCAAGGACAGCCTCTTCTGACCTTAGACGCAGCCAGAAAACCTGAGAGAGGTCAGTGATGTTTAGACTTTGTTAAATCTTTTTAAAATCTTTTAACATTTTAAGATGCTTTCACAAGCCTGTGAAATCCATCTTAAAAGCCTTTGGACATTTCTACAAACTTTTCGAAACATCAAAGAATTACAAATTAACATGTCTTTGGAGAAATTTTTCAAAAACATCTTGGAGAATGATTTCATGTTTTTTTTTTAAATAAGCAAACATCTGAAAGATTATTGAAAGAGCTAAAATAACAAGCCACTGGGAAGGTTTTCAAATTGGATTAATATGCAATGAAAAAACTAATACCTGAATCTTACAAAGCTCTCAATTTTTCTTCATGAAAAAACACCCTTGCACTCCTCAGATCAGATCTCAAATCATCGTGCAATCTATCCTCCTAAGTAGCAGTCACTGAACTCAACTCCAAGCAAAGAGAGGAGGTGAAGAAAGAGAAAAAGCAGAGACCGAAAGAGACTATAATGCAAATTGTGGTGGGACTAATTGGGAGAAGTTAGTGAAACCTTGTTAATTGCAGAAGAAATATCTGGAAAAATATATAAATAAAAGATGAATAAGTAAAGAAGTGAATATGCAACGAAAATCAAAATACTACAGGTGCTTCTTCTTCTTGCGTATGGCGTGCACAGCCTAAAGTTGTTAGACAACTTGTTCTGTTTGATATTCTGTTTGTGACTACAGGTGCTGGAAACTTGAAATAAAGGCAGAAAATGGTGGAAACGTCGCAAGTTAATAGCATTTATGGAAGGAGAAACAGTCAATGTTTTAGGTCAGGGATTGGGTCAAGGAAAGAGTTAATTTTCAGAGGCAGACAATTAGGGGTAGGCTATTATTTTTGATAGGGGTGGGCTATTATTTTTATACAGGGTGTGTTTAATACCTAATGTGTGTGCTAATAACTAGGCTATGGGATATGCCCAGAAAACCAGAGTGAATCAATTGGAAAACTGAGCCAAAATGATGAGGCAGAAATGGCCCATTCTACCAGAGACAGAAAGAAACAGCAAATTATCCAAAGTTTGAGAATTTGGCTTTGAGATCAGAAGGTTGCAATGTATCCCTCAGGAATATGAGATGTTGTTCTTCAAGCTTGCATCATTACGGTGCAGAATGCTACAGGCAGAAAGGTTAATGTCAGAGTGAAATGGTGAATTAATGTGGCAGGTAGCCACAAGCTGAGGTCTCTCCTGCTGACAGAAAATTACAGTGCTGGAATGATGAGCTACAGAACACCGCAGTTCTTAGAAAGCTGAAATAAAAATGAATGCTCTCAATACCCAGCAGGTCAGGCATCATCCGTGCTATTTGAAGGTTATTCAAGAGTTAACTGTTTAGTTTAGTTTATTGTCACGTTTACCGTGGTACAGTGAAAAGCTTTTGTTGCGTGCTATCCAATCAGCAGAAAGACAATACATTATTACAATCAGCCATTTACGTTGTATAGATACATGATAAGGGAATAACGTTTGGTGCAAGGTAAAGCCAGCAAGGATAGTCCAAGTGTTTATGAAGGAACTGCAAATGCTGGAAAATCGAAGGTAGACAAAAATTCTGGAGACACTCAGCAGGTGATGCAGCATCTATAGAGTGAAGGAAATAGGCGACGTTTCGGGTCGAGACCCTTCTTCAGACAGGGCATCTTCTTAGATGTGGAATTTTGGTTGGCATGGAGGAGCTTGGCAACAGAAGGTCTGAAGAAGGGTCTCGACCCGAAATGTCACCTATTTCCTTCACAAGGATAGTCCAAGGGTCACCAAAGAGGTAGATAGTTCAGACTGTTCTCCGATTGTGGTAGGATGATGCAGTTGCCTGATGAACCGTTGGGAAGGAACTGTCCCTGAATCTGGAGGTGTGCATTTTCACACCTGTACCTTTTGCCTCATGGGAGAGGGGAAAAGATGAAGTGGCCAGGTTGCGACTCGTCCTTGATTATGCTGCTGGGTTTGCCAAGGCAGCGTAAGACATAAATTGAGTCAATAGAAGGGAGGTTGGAAACTGTGTGAATGTTAGCATTGGAAAATGACTAAGCACCACTGCAACTTGTTGAGATATACTGAAAATGTTGCAGGTCATAGGAGTGTATCTCTCACAGGTTCCTGAATGACTCATAAGGAATTAAAAATAGTAATTGTTTCCCCACTATATAAGAAAGAAGGGATAAAGGAAAACAGAAAACTGCAGATCAGTTATCATGACATTATTGATTAGGAAAACACTGAAGTCAAGTCAAGAGTCAAGAGTGTTTTATTGTCATATGTCCCGGATGGGACAATGAATCTATTACTCAGGATAGAAACAAAGTGCTGGAGTAACTCAGCGAGTGAGGCAGCATCTCTGGAGAAAAGGGATCGGTGATGTTTCGGATCAGGACTCTTCTTCAGACTGGTGACTTTTTGCAGTCTGAAGAAGGGTCCCGACCTAAAACATCACCCTTCCTTTTTCTCCAGAAATGCTGCCTGACCTGATGAGTTGCTCCAGCACTTTGCGTCTATCTAAGGAATAAGCCAGCATCTGTCGTTCTTTGTTTATCTATTAAGGAATTGGTGACAGGAATTTTGGAAAATAATAAAAAGCATGTGCTTCCAACATGGATTTATTACATGGACTCGTGAATCTATATGAAATTTCATGTGGCTGCCTAACTATAATTTAAGTCTAACAGCTTCCTTTTCATCCAAACCAAAAATACTGACCACACTAACGATGACAACTTTCATCCTGAGAACTCATCAATTATTCCAGATGTCTCTTGACATGTGGTTCTTTCCTATTGTGGTTCGTTGCAAATTAATTGTTCTTTCCTTACTTGTTACGCATTTGGCAAAAGCAGGGCACAATTCTCTCTTGCGGGCACGTGCTTGCTCCCTCAATTCCAACAAGTCATAGGGGCTTCTTTAGCCCGAGTTCACAGCTTTAACTCTGCCTCTCCTAGAGACTTTTGCAGATTTACATTCTGCACTCACATTCTGTCCCGTTGACTCACCCATTATTTTAAATTAATTTAATTTGTGATTATTATTATTTTCCAATTAACTGATGATAAATCTCATCTGCTTTCTCAAAGGCGGGCTTTTTTTAAAAACAATCTTCCACATACCTTCAAGTCTGCAATTCCAAACACGTCCTTCACTGACTATTTCTTCCAATATGATTGTACCACCATAGGTTTGTTTTATGATTGTTTAGCCCGATTCTTATTTTTGTCGTCTTTTTTCTTTTAATTGTGTTGTATGATTCATGTGTAACGTGTATAATTTATGTTTTGTGTGTTGTCTGATTCGATTTGCCTTCGACGCAGCAGCAAGCAAGATTTTCATTGTATCTATACCTCGCCGTACTTGTGGAAATGACAATAAACCCGACTTGACTTGAACATCACAATCTTCAGTAAAGTTTTAAGGTTCTGCTGAAGAGTCTAACATTCAAACATCAACTCTTTCTTTTAAAGTTGTTGCCTGATTTATCTGAGTGTTTCCAGTATTTTCTGTCTCTGTTATGGATGTCATTTATCAATGCTGTCCTGTATTAATCATATGATTAATATGGCTGCTCCTGTTAAATTTGTACCTCGCAAACAGATTTTTTACATTTCAGGATAGGCCGATTGCAGCTTAGATGGGGCATTTTGGTTGGCATAGAGGAGCTGGGCAACAATGCCTGTTACCGTGTTGTATGGTTCTATGACACTATATCTTCATGACTCTACGATCAATGATACTTCATAACACAAGTACCTATCCCAAAATTTGACAAATTATGTACAAGTGAAATAAGTTTCACATGCTTATACTCTTCTCACAGTACAAAGTGTTACTTTCTTGGCTCATTCTGTCTTCTGTTTGGCTCCATCACGATGACGTGCCCTCCAAAATTCCTGTAACCAATTCCTTAGTACAATGACTATTTTAAATTCTTCATGACTCATTCAGAAACACGTGAGATTTTGGAAGATGATGACCAGTGTATCCACTATATAAATGCCCCAATCCTTCAGTTCAGTGCAGATGACTCATTCCTTCAACTATCACCAGCACAGTGGTTTGTAGATATTCTAAGCATAAGTTAGCAGTAACTTTGCAGTGTGATGCAGCTCAGTCTAGACTCAGAGCAACAATAATGTCGAATGGAGTAGTTGAGCAATTGGAATAATTTCACCAATTATTGTTAACCAAATTGGAGGTGAAATAAGCATCAGTCATCAAGAAGCTCTTGGTTAAATGTGTTTGCCTGTGACAAGTCTGAGCAGCATATCTCAGGAATGTTTGACATAAATGTTCCAATGCAGACATTTATGTCAAACCACTAAATCATGTACCCAATGAGAGTTCAGACAAGTTCAGAAAATGCAGCTAAAGATTACAATAGTTTTCTTTAAAACGTGGTATAGAAAAAAATATGTTATGGACAGGTAAAGTTCAGAGTTTGGATATGTGTTGGATATGTGCTAATTCAGCATTTCTCATTTTAGAAGGCCTCACTCATGGAGTGTGAGGTTAACTATGTTGGCCTAACATAATATCTGATCTTGCAAAAGATATTTCAAATCAAATTATTTATTTAACACGTTGAATTTCACCAAGTAAAAATGCCTTTTATGGGATATGTGAACAATCCTTGATCCAGTCCTGCCTGCTCACTCTCGCAACTCTTTTCCAGTGCATTAATGGCTGCATTGGTGCTGCTTTCTGCACTCATGGAGAGCTTAAATGCTTTCATTTTTTGTTACCAATCTCCACTGTGCGTTCTCACCTTCACATGAGCCATCTCTAAAGTCTTCCTATTCAGCAACCAGATTCAAACCAGTCAATCATCAAAGTATATAAAATTAAGGAGCATCATGCAAATAGAGACTGGGGTTTTGCAACTGAAGCAAAGGCATCCACGACAACGCTCGTTTCAGTATAATGAAATCATAAGTGAAATGGGAGTTGTATTTCAGGAAAGCAAATACATCACCTTTGAGAATATATCTTAGAAAATGAAAATATAATGAAACTATCTCATTTTTTTCTCCAGCATGCTTGTCCACAAAATGTTATCAACCATACAAATGATGCGGACAATTTCTGCATAGTAATTGGTTTTCTACATATTAGAAAAATCTTAACTGAAAACATTTTGAGATGCAGAGCAAAGTCAGTTACTAACAACCCACCTTCCATATATATATATATGGTTATTCCACTGCCACAACCAGAGGGCTTCTGAAGTAGGACAGAGATTATTCCCAAAGAGTGAAGTGATCAGGGAAGGGGAGGCAAAGTGATCAAAGATTAGATTTATCTTTAGGTATATGTTCAGATGTCTTTGAAAGTGGCAGGACAACATGAGTAGGATGGTAAAAGTCCAATAGGATCTCCAGCTGTATAATTGACAGAAAGATGCTGCCTGGAAACAGGCCCTTTTGGCCAACGAAGATCATAGCGACCACACTAGTTATCCCACATTATCCCACTTTCACAACCACTATCTACACACTGGGGACAATTTACTCAGGCAAATTAACCTACAAACCTGCACATCTTTGGGACACGAGACGAAAATGGAGGAAACCCACACGTTTACAGGGAGAATGTGCAAACTCCACACAGATACCACCCAAGGTCAGAATGGAACCCGAGTCTCTGGCACTGTTAGGCAGCACCTCTACCAGCTGTGCCACCCCAATAGAGGCACTGAGCACAATGTAATAAAAGTTAACTACATATTTCTAACCAGTTCAATCCTTGCGATAGGATTGCTTCCAATTCTAGATAGCACAACTTAGAAAGAATATGAAAGATTTAGAAAAGCAGAAGAAATTCACTAGAATGGGATGAATGCTTTAAAATATGCAGAAAGACACAGAAATAGTTTGCTCTTATTAGAAATGGAATTTGCTCATTAGAGAATTTAAGAAAGATTGAAGATTTTACAAAAGAGTAAATAACAAAAAAAGTGTTTCCATTGTCCAAAATGTTTATAATCGGGGAAATTCATAAACAAAGAACCAGAGATGATATAAAGAACATTTATTCTGCTTTAAAAGCTTGCCACAGCTTGCATTACTGAGCTGAACACTGGGAAGGGGAGTAAACTTTAAAAGTGTCTTCCATGGCAGTTGAGAAAGAACAATGGGTGACTTGTTTCCAGAGGATTGTGAACCTGCACAGAAGACAATGTGCTTGAGTAGATCAGCCATGATTATAGTGAATGAAGGGGGCAGTCTTGAGGGGCTAAGACTCCTGCTCCTATTGTCTTATGTTCTTGTGCATGTGGACATCTCCCACATGATGCTTGCCCTGATCCTATCCTGTGCTGCGAGCAGCAACACCCTACTGCAAGGTGAGGTGATCAATGTGATTGAACTCGCAACGCATTGCTCCAATGTGCATTACATAAAGAATGCAACAGTGATGGAGCAACTGGTGAAATTATTCCATACGTGTTGGGCATAAAACTGGGACTATGATCACAGAATGGAGACTCTTTAATTATCCCAGCACAAAGTCACCTATTCAAGAGTGTTTAATAAAAATTGTGGATTGCACCCAAAATATCCAATGTGCAATGGTGAAAATACGCGACAAGTGATGGGATTGGGTGTGTGAAAGAATGTCATAGGCTCAATAGTAAATTGCACATGAAAGTGCCAGGGCCAGATTTCCAATGGATAGACAAAAAATGCTTGGGTAACTCAGCGGGGCAGGCAGCGTTACTGGAGAGAATGAATGGGTAACGTTTTGGGTTGAGACCCTTCTTCAGACTCTTCAGTCTTGACCCGAAACATCACCTATTCCTTCTCTCCAGAGATGATTTATTGTTTTGTGTATAGCTTTGGCCTAAACCAGCATATGCAGTTCCTTCCTACAGATTCCCAATGGGGCTGCTTTTATCCAGAAATGTTTGCTAACATGCTTCCAACCATCATTTTTTTTTTCATATGTTCTTTGCTCATGAAATAAGAATCCCTTGAATCCAAGTTCTATGGAACTCACTAAAGAAACCTTGCAAAAATAATCTTAAAATCACCAATATTTCTTGCTTTGAGGGAATTGCTCTAGCTGACCATTAGCATCAATAAACATCAAAAGGCAGAGATGTGCAGGTTTTATTTGGGCGAAGTGACATATTTGTTTGATGTAATATGCTTCCACATCCACAGTATTGAACAAATGTTGATTCTGATTGATGAGAAAGACACAGGCTGCTGCAATAGCCTGGCCCACATCAACTTCTGTATTAATTTTATATGGGTGAGAAAAGGATCAGAGACACTCAAATCAAAATCAACAATAAGCCACCGTGCAAAGATCAGAGGATGAGATGTCTATTGTACTTTACATTACAACTCAATACCACAGTTGAGACTATTTGTTATTGCTCTGTCTTGCAATAGATATATTGCAACACCTGTAATGTTCTTAAATCTTCAATGATCCACTGCCTGTGTTCACATCCATTTACTGTTTAATAAATCTGCATGACATTCACAGCCGAATCTATGGTTGAGTGAAGTGCTTACTTTACTGTTTTTGAAGTTGAGGAAGACAACTTGAAGGCACTTGATATAAGCAACAAGTCAGCGTGCAATAACAAAGAGACTCTACTTAAATGGTGCACTCGGTGCTTACGTACTGGAGGGGTTCATGCAAAGCTTTCTTCCTCAGTTGGCAGACTCACCTCTTGATCAGGGTAAAAAGAGGTAAAGCCAGTTTTCAACTAATGAGTGGATGAGGATTATGATCAGGGCACAACAAATTAGAAGAGATTCTGTTCTTCTTAAGAGCCAAAAGTTCACTAAATGGATCAAAATATGATAATTTAAATCAACATGGTGGAAGATCATGAAGTTCAACTGAACCACTGTCATTGGTCCAAAATTGTACATCACTGGTGAAAGCATTATGCCCCTGATCTCCCATTATGATCTCCCCTGATCTCCCCTGATCTCCCATTACGATCTCCCCTGATCTCCCATTATGCCCCTCATCTCCCCTGATATTTTTCAGTGTTGCCCCCAAATTTAACTTCTCTCCTCTATTTATGATCGGTTCACTGCAGACTCAGAGTCAGAGGTTGTGGGTTTAATTCCTATGTTGAATGTATTACTCTTCAGGTGACACGTTAAATACCTGTCCATTCCAATATTTCAATTATAAGTTTTTCAATTAATAAGTCAAAGTCCCTAAACCTAATCCACCCCCTAGACCCCAAACCATTATCAATATTCTTCCATCAAAAAATGCCAAACCAAAAATAGTCATTTTTGAACTGGTCCAAGCCAATGTTTATGCCCCACTCGATTCTCCTCTCTATTCTATCATCTCACTCCATCAACACATTATTGTTCTCCTCATGCACTTGTCTATTCAATGCGTTTATATGTTTTTCTCAATTTCAAAGCACCATATAGAGTGTTAAAAAATAACTATCCACCAGAATCGCATTTAAAGACAGTTTTTCCCCCCAGCTGTTATCAGGTATCTAAACGGTCCTCTCATTAACCAGAGTGAGGTCCTCACATCCCATCTACATGAATGGATCTTTGAACTATCTGTCATTGGACTTTATCTTGCACTAAATTTTGCAACCTTTATCTGTAAACCGTGGATGGCTCCATTATATTCATGTGCAGTCCTTTCTTTGACTGGATAGCATGTAAGCAAAAATTTTTCACTGTACCTCAGTAAACGTGACAATAATAAACTAAACTAATCTGATCTGAGTAAGGTTCAAGTGATTTACTTCTGATGTTAATGACAGTAATATAACTTGTGTTGTTATTTTGATCTCAATTATAATTATGAAGTTAACTCCAAAATTCGATATGATGGGATTTAGTCACACAATTTTGTAATTGCAAATCATATACTTTATGGACTGCGTTACATTAACTGCTGTAGAATCTTACCTTGTAGCCAACATTCTTGATACTTCCATCACAATACCACACTATGTCCCTTCCCACCAGCAGTGAAAACTTACCAGTGGTTGTGATGCAATGGTACACTGTTAATAGAGACTAAACCATGGGGTCCAGACTATTAACTCCAACCCATATGAAGTTTGATGTCATCCAGTCCTACACAAGTAATTAAATCTCCTTGTGATTCTCACCTACTGTCCTCCATCAAATTAAACCTTTTCTTTTGGGGAGAAGTTCCAACAATATTCAAGAAGCCGAACATTATCCAATATAAAGCAGTTGGCACACTATTGATCACCCTAAACATTCATCCCTCCACCATTCCACCACTATCACCTCCAGGACTGCAGTGGTGCCATTTACAAAAACAATGCTGAGGTTGTTCTGTCACCACCTCTCGGGTCCTGTGCATGATGTTGATGCAAATGTAATTGAATTCCCTTTACCCCCACAGATATTGCTCAACCCACTGAGCTCCTCTTGCATAGACACAAAAAGCTGGAGTAACTCAGCAGGTCAGACAGCATCTCTGGAGAAAAGGAATTGGTGACATTTCAGGTTGAGACGCTTCTTCAGACTGAGAGTCAGGGGAATGGGAAACGAGAGATATAGACAGTGATATGGAGAAATATAGGACAAATGAAGAAGGGTCTCGACCCAAAACTTCACCTATTCCTTTTCTCCAGAGAGGTTATGCATCTCAATGAGTTTATTCTTCACCAATAAACCACAATTATCTCCCAAAAGCCGTTGACTAATACTCCACTTGGATTAGCATTGGCATTATACATTTTAGGAATTCTTAACAAGGCTTGTCCCTTGCACTTACTATTTTGGGACTGTACCCGTTTCATTGCCCATTGTGCCCTTATTCATTGGATTCTTTTCAACTGAGAATCTTACAAAGTCCTTCCATTCTTTGTTTTGCTCTAGCTTTTTCAGAACTGAAGTATCCAGGTTTGACAACCATTTTGTTATAACATGGCCTTTTGGCATAAGGGAATAATCTCACTGCCCTTCTCTGCACTTATTCCAAAGTTTGGATATTTCTTTTGCATTCCAATGTCTGGGAATCAACTCAACACACAAAACGTGGCCTCAAAATAACTGAATGCAGCTCCAGCAATACTGAGTCTGACTTAAGCATGACATTTTTGACAGCAAAGGTGGGCTTTCAGGCTTTGTTGATTGCCAAACTGGAATGAATGGCAACAACCAATGTTTACCCTGCCATCTTTCACAAAATATTCCTGTTCTCCTGTAGCTAGCTTAACATCAGCCCAATGTGTAAGGCATCTACATATATCTCTTATATTGCATCTGTCATTGCTCTGTCCACTAAAATAAAATTGCTCTGCTACATATAGTTTTTCAACCTGATTCAAGCTTTTAGCCATCAGATAGCTTTTGAGTTGCAACTAATCCAGAGCAGGCATCAAGACCAGTTATGCATTTCTCTCCAATTTTGTGCATATGCTCAAATGTTATTCAAAAACATTTGGTATGACCCCCGTTGCTCTATTTATTGTACCCGTGTTGGACTTGATTGTATTGATGTACGGTAAATCTGATCTGTTTGGATAGCATGCAAAACTAAAATTTTCATTGTGCCTTGGCCCACGTGACAACAATAAACCAAACTCAAACCTGAAAATAACCTTTTTAGAGTTATATTGAGAAGTTGTTGCTGTGCCTTTTACTTGATACAATTAAATGTTGTGTTAAGTCTTGTCCAAGTTCTACCACCTTGTTTGCGGACCAGAATCCAGATAAATGGAGACACTTTATTCCATGAAGGACATGGATATTTTTATCTGAAAACAAAATCTATTTGATTTCATTCAATATCAACAGATTTCTAACTCTCAAACTGCTATGGTGTGAACCCAGGTTCAATTACATTAGCCATGGCACAATGATTTTTTTTCAACCAGGTCTATATTTTTCCTTTGTTCAAATCAAGGCTGATTCCCAAATTGGACAAGTGCTGGAGACTATTCCAAGGCAATACATATGTTTGACCGAATGGTAATGTTAATCTTTCTTGTGGTCAAATGTTTTCCATGAGAAAATTCTGATGGTTACGAAATGAAGGAACACTGAACCATTCAATAAACAATTTTGTCAATGCAAAGATCTCTGTAGACAAATCTCTACTCCTTTCACAATGGACATTTCTTTTGAGTTCAATGAGGAACTCCAATAGCTCAATAAATTGCAAAGGCATCACTATTGGGTTTAGCTGTAACTAGCAGTAAATTGACAATCTAAAGTTTAGATTTTAGTTGTGCTTGATAAACGGCCAATTAATCTCTGCTTAGGATCATTGACTTTTAAAAAGAAGTATGAATAAATAACATAATTAGGGAACTGCTTTATATTCCACATTCTGTCAGTTAACAATACGGTAATACTTAAGTATTAAGTATTTGGGTGTTATGAAAGACTTTGAGTTAACTCAATATGTTAATACCATTTGAAATATTTAATCATATTCATTAAATGATGACCTTATTGGGAATATACCATATTTGTGTGTATTTATCATATTGGTTCTGGATTGAATTCAGTTTGACCAAAAATGATAGTATGCAGGTTAATAGGCCTCCGTAAATTGCCCCTAGTGTATAGGGAGATGTGAAAGTGGGATAACACAGAACTAGTGTGAACAGGTGATCGATGTTCGCTGTGGACACAGTGGGCTGAAAGGCCTGTTTCCGTGCAGTATATTTAAAACAATGCTGGTTTGTTCCAAATTGAAGGTTTTTTATCGGCTCTCATTAATACTGATGTGCCTTACATGCTGGTTTCCAGTGATTTATACTCTTGCTGTTTAAGAGTTCAGACAACAGCGAAATGAGAGTGTTCATGCCCTGAAAGATTTATTCTACATTGAGTACAAGATAGATAGCAATTCTCCAGAAGACCAGACAATAAGACTTAAACTGGCATTTATTTGAGACACAAGAGGCTGCAGAAGCTGTTATCTGGTGCATGGACAAACTGCTGGAGGAATTGAGTTTTGTCAGGCAGCATTGTTGGAGGCAAAGGAATATTTTAGATCATAACTCTGCTTCAGGATTAAGTGTTGAAGGGAGATAGCCAGTATTAAGAGGTAATAGGGAGCAGTGAGGCAGGGCTGGCAGGAGATGGCTGGAACAGCTGAGATGGGGGATGATAGACCAATACTGGAATCTGGAGCAAAAGAAACAAATTGCTGGAGGAATTCAGCAGGTCAAGCAGCACTTGTAAAGGCAGAGATAGATTGTAAATAGCTCGTTCTAAGCTTCCCCCCAGTCTAGTTTCAGTCAATAAGATACTGAGTCAAGCACTTGCACATCTAAACTTTATTTTGGAAAAACACAATAACAGTTCCCCACTACTATACATAACCACCACGGGTTCGATCCTTGTATCTGCATGGCCAAGCCCTCCTAGCCTTGTGCAAGCAGAGACACCCCAGAAGGTCACGCAGTCCTAAACGTTCTCCCAGAAGATGGACACAGGACCTCATGGGAGCGGCCTTTTATTGGTCCCCGAACCTTGAGGGGCTGAACCACATGGGGGTGGTCTCTATGCAGTCCAATAACAGATATCGATTAACACCGTACATGATAGACATTTCCCTAAACCAATAATACAGTAACTAATACATTGTATTCAAACAGAGCTTCTGGAAGGAAGCAAACAAGAATAAACTTTGAAACATGTGCCCTGAGATTCAAACAGTTTCTCCAAGGCTCAACAGTTTGACCAATCATCAACCAACAGGATGACCATCTCGCAACATTATTTATACTATTTACAATGCCCTTGCAGCGATCCAATCGAAATGATGCATTTAGAGTTAGTTTGCAAAACTGCTATACATTTTATCAATTTAGGAGAAACAAGGAGAACACCTGGACCCCTCGCCATCCCGCATACCAGTCTGAACCTAGACTGGCTGGCGCCATCCAAAGCCTGTAAATTTCAGCTGACAAGGGTTAAGCAATTCTGACAAGTGCAGGGATCCTTCATTTTATGGTGTCTTTAATTTGGCCAGCATTAACAAGATGACATCTCAGATCTAAACTCTGCATCAGTACTTGACCCAACAAAGTTCCTCCGGCAGTTTGTTTTCATAACATTTTGTTAGATTCGTCTGCACTTTAAATGAGCATAAACTTAACTTGGGTTACAAGTTTATTGTCATATGCATATGTACTGTGAGGTACAGATACAATGAAGAATTGTGTTTACAGCAGCATTGCAGGCACATAGACTCAGAGAAACACAAATACATTTTATACGTCACACACAAATTACGCGTAGAATTCTAAAACAAAAGAATGTGCAGAAGAATAATTAGTAAAAAACCAAGTCCATAATAATGAGGGAGGTGGGTCGTAGTGTTCCGTGAGCAAGGTAGAATCAGGATTGTGTAAGTTTACTCAAGGGTGGCACAGTGGTGCAGCGGTAGAGTCGCTGCCCAGTGCCCGAGATCCACGTTCGGTCCTGGCAAAGGGTGTGTCTGTATGCAGTTTGTACATTCCCTCTGTGATCACATGGGTTTTCTCCTGGAACTCCAATTTCCTCCCACATTCCAAGACGCACAGGTCGGGAGGTTAATTGGTTTTGGTAAAAAATGTAAACTATCCCCAGTGTGCAGGATAGTGCTAGTGTGTGGGGATCGCTGGTCAGTGCAGATTTGACAGGCGAAGAGCCTGTTTCCATGCTATATCTCTAAACTAAACTAAACAACCTGATAGTTGTAGGAAAGCTATGATTCCTAAACCTAGCAGTGTGGGACTTAAGGTTTCTGTACATCTTGTTTCTGTACAATGGTAGCAGTGAGAAGAATGCATGGCCTGAATGGTGGGAATTCTTGATGTTAGATGCTGCCTTTATTGAGGCAGATGCCTCATGTAGATGCATGTGATGTTGAGGAGCCTGTGATTGAGAAGGCTGAGTCCATCTCCCTTTTCAACCTCTGCAGATGAACAAAAGAAGATACCAATCTAATCGTGAAGCGTTGTTATAAGTTCAGGGAGGAATGAGCAAGTTCTCCTGGCTTGTACTCCCATGATAGTCAGAGAGTGATTACCACTTCCCACACAAGCAGGGATGCGTGCACCCGCCATCCATTAACAAAATGAGTGAGCTGAGTGACTTACACTGTAAATGGCTCGATTGTAATCATGTTTTGTCTTTCTGCTGACTAGTTAGCATGCAACAAAATCTTTTCACTGTACCTCGGTACATGGGACAATAAACTAAACTGAACTTTAGGCTTTAGAGATACTGGGTGGAAACAGGCCCTTTGGTTCACTGAGTCCACACCGACCATCGACATGCTGAACACTGACACCAAAAAATTAACACTACCGACAATTTTTTTACTGAAGCCAATTCACCTACAAACCTAGACGTCTTTGTAGGGTGGCAAGAAACTGGAGCACACGCAGAAAATCCATGTGGTCACAGGGAAAATGTACAAACACCTGTAGTCAGGATTGAACCCGGGTCTCTGGTGGTGTAAGGCAGCAACTCTACCACTGTGCCACCATGCCGATGGTGAGTAGTGAGACTGATTCTGATCCTGCAGGCTTGGGAGACAAGGCTTCCATTTTAAATGTGCCAATTTACAGTTTAGAAGGTGTGATTTTGCAATGATTGCAGAGACGCGACAACAATCCCAGCATGATTGAGAATAAATAATCACAGAGCTACAGAATGAGACGGAAATGTCTGAGAGTGGGCTCAACAGGGGAGATCTCGAAAGAACTGCCAACAATCGAGTAAGGTGGAGGACATTTGTCAATGTCCTATGCTCCCTAGAGGAGCAAAGGGCTTAAGAAGAAGAAGAAGCAGTTCAGAATGATTACAGCTTGGAAACAGACCATCCAGCCCATGAAGCTTTGCTGGCTCCATGCAAGAACAATCTAGCTGATCCCATGGCCCTCTTCCCCTCTCCATATTGTCTTGTAATTTAATTTTCCAACAAATACTTTTCAAGTGATTGAATATTTGAATCTGGGTCCACCACTTATTGTAACGTAAAAAAGTGCTTCATCTCTCCATTCCGTCCAGGATCTATTGAGGCAACTCAGAAAATAAATAAAACATTTTAAAGTGTTTTCCTCATCTTCATTCCAAGGCATCTGACTTTGGACATTTTTAGAAAGAGTTTCTCTCTTGGAAATAGGTCAGATCCATCTTGTGTTTTCCCCTCCTCAATGAAGTTCAGGTTTATCAAAATCCCAAAGAAGAATATTCTCGCCTGACAGAAGACAGTAATAGTGTTATCGCAACATCTGTTGATTTTATTTGCAGGCACGAACAGCTGATATCGACACTGCCTGGCATTTAGAGAAAGATTTGGCTCGGGAGCTTCATCCTTCTGAACCACACAGTCCTTCTGGCGAAAGTGCCTCAGAGTACTGAAGAGGGAGTTCCAGGATTTAGACCCAAAAACTGAAAGAACAGTGATAACATTCAAAGTGAGGATGGTGTCAGACTTGGAGGGGAAAATGTAGGTGGTGGTGTTCCCATGTGCCTGAATATCTAATCTTAAACAGTAGAAGTAGTGACTATAGGATATGACATTGAAGTAGATTAAGTGAGCAATTACAGAACATTGAGGGTAAACTATGCTCGGGGACAAATTATGAGGGTACCCATAGAGCAGGTTGCTTTGTCCTTGGCCAATGTTGAGCTCCTCGAATTATTGGAACTGCACTCATTCAGGCAATCGGCGCATGTTCCATCACACAGGGCGGCATGGTGGCGCAGCAGTAGAGTTGCTGCCTGACAGCGTCAGAGACCCGGGTTCGATCCTGACTGCAGGTGCTGTCTGTATGGAGTTTGTACGTTCTCCCCGTGACCTGTGTGGGTTTTCTCCTGGAGCTCCGGTTTTCTCCCACACTGTGAAGAAATGCAGGTTTGTAGGCTAATTGGCTTGGCATAATTGTAAATTGTCCCTAGTGTGTGTAGGATAGTGTTAGTGTGCGGGGATCGCTGGACGGCTTGGACTCGGTGGGCCGATGGGCCTGTTTCCCCGTAGTATCTCTGCTAAACTAAACTAAACACACTTCATACATGCATTGTAAATGACAGAAAGACTTTGGAGGCTCAGGAGCTGAAGCATAAACCCCAGGACGCTCAGTATCTGTTTTGGTAGACTCTATTTTTATGCAGTGGCGCCCCAAGGAGATTGCTAGTGGGAGCCTCTGATTGTAACGCCATCGAATATCAAAGGTAGGTAAGTTAGACCGATTTGTTTGAGATTGTCATTGCTAGCTGCCGGTTTTTGGCACGAATGTCATTTGGCACGTCATCCCATGCATGAACATCTTTCGTGACGCTGCTTTCAGGGATGGATGGCCTCATTTGCTTGAGGAGTTGCCAGACACTAAAGATATTGACTCCTATGTGTGCAGGCAGCCAACTGACAGTAAGGCCAGCTGGACACTGCGTGGAGAGCAGGATGTTGGCACCTTGCCTGCAGTGCAATCAATGGGTGTGGGTTAATTGCACTTCAGAAGAATTAATGGCAATGAATTCCTGCAATGTATTCACGATCGCTTTCCAGAACAATACACTTTTTGAGCTGAACTGCCTCATTGATTTAGTAATGAAAAACAAATCAAAATTAGCTGATAATTTGACAGTAAGTGAACATCTTACAAATGGTGATCGTACAATGAATGAATCCGATGTTAGCATCGTCAGGGTGAAAGAAAATGCTCAGACAATATGTTATGTTATGTGAAGATTCAATTATTGAATAAACATGTAAACAATGGAAGTATTTGAAGAATGATTTGGTCGGAAACCCCCCCCCCCCCCAATACTTTTCCCTAGTATGCAAAGCTTACACAAGAAAGAGGCGAAGTACTTGCACTCAACAAGACAGTGCATGGAAAGGTGAGCCCAAGCATTTTAAAAGCATAATTTCTCTGGAAGGAATCAATAGAAATGTCCTTTGAAAGCATAGCCCTAGCAACTTTCACCGTAGCAAAGGAAACTAGAAATCGAGCCGTTCTGGAGATGAAAGCCACAAATAAAATAAAAGGAATTCCTCCTTCCGTTTCTGCCAGGTTATTGAAAGTCTGTCATAAAGTAAGAAAAATACATCCTGTGTGATTGTCACAACAGTCAATCCTTTCTTATTTATCCTTGTGGTTTTGGTATTGGTGTTCTCTAAAACCTTGCCCAACATCTCACCATTCTGTCTAAGATCTATTGAGGTAACTCAGACTACAAACAAACCTTTGTCTGAAGTAGAGTTCTGACCCAATTTGGAGGCCAATTCACTGGATGTATTCAAGGGAGTTAGATATAGCTCTTTGGGCAAATGGAATCAAGGAATATGGGGAGAAAGCAGGAATGGGGGAATCTGATTTTGGATGATCGGCCATAATCATATTGAATGGCGTGTTAGCTCGAAGGGCCGAATGGCCTACTCCTATACCTATTTTTTATGTTCTATGTTCTATCACCTATTCATGTGCTTCTGAGAAGCTGCCAGCCGCATTGAGTTACTCCAGCACTTTGTGTCTTCTTTTGTAAAATGGCATCTGCAGTTCCTTGTATCTAACTTTTGATTAAACGTTGTTGCTTTCATCAGTGCAATATAACACACATGTCCAACTATGGATAGATTAACATTCAGGGCAATGACTACGTTCCAATTGTATAACTTATTTATAACTTGCGTTACCAGACATGCAATCTAACCAAGTGTTCATTTTGAGTTAAGTGGTTACACCAAATGCATCTTTAAATCAATTCAATAACAATGTCCCACACATGATAGCACACCACTTGTCCTCATCACTACTTCCTCAACCCTTCTAGTATCTCCAAATATCTAAAGGACAGCAAATGCTGAAAACCTGAATTAAAATAGAAAATGCTTGTCCCAGAGTCTTCCATCTGAAATATAAACTCTCTTTTTCTACCTACAGATGCTGCTTGCCCCATTGAGCACTTCCAACATGTTCAACATAGAACAGTTTAGCCCACAATGTTTGTGCCGAATATGAATCCAAGTTAAAATGACCTCAACTGCCTGTACACAATACATATCCCTCCATTTTCTGCATTTCCACATGCTACCTAAAAGACTTGTAAACGCCACTATCATATCTGCTTCCACCACCATCTCCTGCAGTGCATTCCAGGCCCCCACCACTCTCTCTGTAAAAAATCTTGCCCTGCACATTTCAATTAAACCTTCCCCTTTCACCTTATAGGTTTGTCCTCTAGTGTTGAACATTTCCACCCTGGGGAAAAAAGGTTCTGACTGTCTACACTATCTATGTACCTCATATTTTATATGCATCTATCAAGCCTCCGCTCAAACTCAACATTCCAGAAAATTCAATCCAAGTCTATCCAATCTCTCCCTGTAGCTGAAACTCTTCAATCCAGGCAACATTCCAGTTCTATCTATACCTCGCCTGCCACATTATGATTATACGCCATTCAATACTCCATGAATGGAGGATTTCTGCATTATGAATAAATATCAGGAATAATAAAGCTATTGTCTCTGGGTCTCAGATAAAACTGCCTCACTAGTCAGTAACTTTATCTTTGGCCGAAGCCACTACCTGAGACTCTACCAGTATGTGACTACTATTATATTTGCGTCTGACATCTCCTTAAGAAGGTGATGACATGCCTGTTAACTCCTATGGGAATTTTTATTATTTTAAGACATCTGTATAAATGTGCTTTGCCATTGTGAAGCCATATGTTAGCAAGAATATAATGGAAAATAAGATGATCTTTCTTTCCACTTTCACAGTGGAGTAAAATGACAAAGTAGCAGCAGAACAAGGGAGCGTCAATATGTCAAGCGCAGGAAGGCAAGGGTCTTAACACATGCAAAATATGACAATCTAGAAAATAATTGGGCTTCAAGTAGGAAAAAAGGCCAGTACTTGTTAGCCGAATGGGCATTGAAAGAAATGCACGAGAACATTTCAGATGAATAAATCATAATTTTCCAAATATCTGAATATAGAAAATTGCAAAGCTTACTTCACTGGATGAAAATGGATGGGAAGAAAGAATGCAGGTTACCATTGACCTGTCAGTCTATCATTGATAATATAACGGTAGTTGAATGAATATAGTAGGATGAAGGGCAAGTGATTATTGATAACTGAGCTAATATTTTTGAGTAGGTTACTTGCTCAGGATTACAGGGAATCTCTAAAAGCATTTGATAAGGCTGTGGGACATTGCACTCATCAGTTGTGCTTGTATCACCGAATATGTGCTTGTTTCTGCTCCGTTGTCAGATCCCATCTGGTGCGCTCTTTTCAGGACCAAAGTGCAAGATTGGTCTTGGAAGGGTTTCAGTGATGATTCACTGGAATGTTACCAGTTAGAACCAATGGGCATAAAATAATATGCAAAAACAGGGAACACCATGCAGTGTCAAATCTTATACTTTAACTACTTCACATTCCTTTGAAAGTCCTAACATGGTTCAATTCTGATCCCTGGTGCTCCCTGTATGGTGTATGCATGTTCCCTGTGTGACATGTTGGTTTCTTTCAAATACTCTGGTTACCTTCAGCTTCTAAAAGGTGTGTGGGTTGGTAGCTCAATTGGCCACTGTAAATTGCCCACAGTGTGTAGGTCAGTGGTAGAATCTGGGGGTGTCTAAAGAATTGGATTGAAAAATAGGGTTGATGTAGGATGAGTGGTTAATGTGGATTCAATGGACTGAAAGGCCCACTCCCATGCTGTGTCTCTCTATGACTATAACTCCTTGTATTGATCTCAGCTATGAACAGACTCTATTAGCTGGCTGTTGAGGGAGAAGCTTCCATTGATTTTCAACCCACAGAATAAAGGCACTTATCCTCATCTCTTCAGCACCACTTTCCTATACCCTTACCTTTGATTCCCTTAACATCCAAAAACCTATCCACCTCTGTCCAAAATATACACAGTGATTAAGTCCCCAAAGTCCTCTTGCGAGAGAATTCCAGAGATTTATAATGGGTGAAGAAATATTTTCCTCATTTCAATCCTGAATGACCATCCTCTTACTTTGAGACTGTGTTCTAGATATCCAGGCCACAAGGAAATATCAATTCTGCATCTACTGAGTCAACCGCTGAAAGAATTGTGTATCTTTTGATGATTCCTTCTTGCGTTCTTCCAAACTCCAGAGAGAATAGGCCCAGTCTACTTAATTTCCCCCAATATGACAAATCTGAATCAGTCTGGTGAGCCTTTGCTGCACTCTTGGAAAGTATGCCATGCTTTAAATAGGGAGATCAGAATGGGCACACTATTCAACATGTGGTCTTGCCTGTATAATTGGAGCAATCATCTCTACTTTTGAACCAAATCCTCCTGCAATAAAGGTCAATGTACTATTTACCTGACTAATTGTTGCTGCACCTTTATATTAACTCTCAATGATCTTGTGTGGAAGTTCCCACCATGAACCATATCACCCTACAAGTTCTTACCTTAAAAAAACTCTGCCTATATTTCAGTTTTTCCAAAGAGATAACCTTTGTCACATTATATTCCACTGGACACAAATAAAAGCACGTAAATGCAACTGACACATAGATCAGTCATGATGTAATCAAACTGAGAAACACTGAAGTGGCAAATAGATGTGTGACCTTGCCCCATCCATCTTTAGACTTTAGAGATACAGCACAGAAACTGGCCCTTTGGCCCAGCAAGTCTGCGCCATGCTGCGATATCTGTACACCAACACTATCCTACACACCAGGGACAATTTTACTATTTTACCGACGCCAAATAACCTACAAACCTGTACGTTTTTGGAGTGTGGGAGGAAAATCCATGGAGAATGGATCAGGGAGAATGTCTGAACTCTGTATCGAACCCGGGTCTGTGACGCTATGAGGCGGCAATTCTACTGCTGCGCCACTGCGCTGCTCATCCTTAGTGATGTTGAGATGAATCACGCTCCTCAGCTACAATCTTTTACATTGGTCAGAAAATGAACAATTTAAGCTGATTCTGAGCTGGTGACTGTGAGAACATTTGGTTTGTGCAGTGGTATTGATATGTCTCTGACAGAAAACTATGCATTAAAATACACCAGTGTACTCAAGTAAATGTCAAAGAGCCAGACCTTTCTTACACTGGGTACCACAGTTTAACATAAACATATATCAATGCAGACATTTTAATGCAACATTTTACTGTTGACAGGAGGAAAAGAAAACTGTTGACCGAAACTGGAGAAATAAGGGAAATTTCTTACCCAAAATGATCAGGATCTCCAAGCCGTTATTGTATGCAACAGAGGGATACGGATAAATTGCTAGTGACACTGGCATCATTCTGTGAAAAAGGAGAAGAGATAAAAATCCATCTGAATGGAATTAGTGAGTGCAGAAAATGCCAATATCATGTAAGAAGCATTCCTTTTACATCTCTGTGAAAAGCCTGCCTTTGTTATGTATTTTTATTTGATGTGCATTGATTCAGATTTTGGAGAAATGGACTGAATTT
This sequence comes from Malacoraja senta, assembly GCA_038087875.1. Lineage (NCBI taxonomy): Eukaryota > Metazoa > Chordata > Chondrichthyes > Rajiformes > Rajidae > Malacoraja > Malacoraja senta. The sequence goes on along the minus strand of CM075988.1, from coordinate 10,448,840 downwards.
TAAAGCGTGCACATTTTGCTGTCAATTATACTGACCCCAAGAAGCTTTTTTTCCTTAATCATCACAGTGCTTTCTTACTGCACTGCTGGATATTGGTCCAGTGCATTAAAATGCACCTCGGTAATAGATTTTTTATTTATTAAATAAATGGCAATCCTCCAAGGACGAATTGAGTCTGTCAAGTGATATTAATCATAATTTCTTCTGTCCATTAGTAAATTAATATATACCTTCTTTCTCTTATATCCAACAAATTTACAAGCATCATTGTCAACTTGAAAATTTAACTCTTTCTATAGCTCTCTGGAATCAACATAGAACATAGAACAGTACTGCACAAGAACAGTGTAAGAAGGAACTGCAGATGCTGGTTTAAATCGAAGATAGACACAAAAAGCTGGAGTAACTGAGCAGGACAGGGAGCATGTTTGGAGAGAAGGAATGAGTGACGTTCGGGTCGAGACCCTTCTTCAGACCACAAGAACGGGCCTTTTGGCCCACAAAGTCTGTGCTGTACATAATGCCAAAACCATCTCTGATAATTGTATATAATCCATACTCCTCCATAACCATTTGCCTAACCAAAAGCCTCTTAAATGCCACTATCGTATCTGTCTCAACCACCAATCCTGACAGCGCATTCCAGACATTCACCTTTGTGTTAGATTTATGTTTTCTTGCTGCAAGAATGAATAAAAAAGGAATTGCTTTCTTTTAAGTTCAAAATAACATTGTAGATTTTATATTCACTGGTTCAATCAATGCTCCCACTTCCCATCTGTGACTTTCAATCAGTCTATCCGCATCCTTCTAAGGAGATGATATCTATTGTTAACATCTCTAACCACATTTTTTTTGTTGATATCACCCAGCACATCTCCAGTAGAAGACTGTGTTCAAAGATCCTTCATTTTATATGATGGATCGTGGTTGGAAACAAGCTATGATAATGACCAGTGAGGCCACTTCATAACCACACTCCCACTCAACAGTCAGAACAACATTCCCTTCAATTGACTCCATTTATACCTCACGCTGTCTCGGCAAGGCCACCAGCATAATAAAAGGATGAGTCTCACCTTGATCACTCCCTCTTCTCCCTTCTCCCATCAGGCAAGAAGAACAGAAGTGTGAAAAAGCACACCAGATTCCAGGACAGTTTCTCACCAGCTGTTATCAGGCAACTCAACCATTCTGTCAACAACTAGAGAGCTGTCCTGAGCTACCATCTACCTCATTGGTGACCCTCGGGCAATCTTTACCCTGATTTTACCTTGCACTGATCATTATTTCCTTTATCACGTACCTGTACACTGTAGATAGCTCGATTATAATCACGTATTGGCTTTCCGCTGATTGGTTAGCGTGCAACAAAGGCTTTACATTGTACCTCGGTACACATGACAATAAACTAAACATAACATTCTAGATTCAGATACTCCAGATCATAAAGAAACCACTCATATCGTAAGATCTGTGGCAACTATTTCCCAAATCAATCAGAAACAAATCCGATTGCCTAGAAACCTTTGCTTCTGAATATCTGAAACTGGAAAACTGAAATTAAATCCAGTGTATAAATATGGATGGCTTCAGTTACAATCAATTGGCCACCAGAGAAGTAACAGAGATGGGATATCCTGATCCAATCTCTCAAAGAGTCGCTTAGGTTCAATCTCAGCCATGGGCAACTTAATCAGAGCAAGAAGACACAAGAAACAAATCCAAAGGATTGTTAATAGGAGGTAGACAAAAGTGCTGGAGAAACTCAGCGGGTGCGGCAGCACCTATGGAGTGAAGGATTGTTAAGTTAGGTTTCTCTATTTGTTTGTTTCTGTAAAGGTCAATATAGGAATAGGTGTAGGCCATACATACTCATGATTTTGTCATTGTACCAAGTGTGTTGGTCTGTTCTATCTCTATTACCCACCTTCATTCCATATTCTTAAACACACTCATGAAACAAAAAAATCCATCAGTCGACGTGCTGCAATTTTCAATTAATTTGCTTCAATAGCTTTTGGAGAAGAGATGTTACAGATTTCTTCACCACTTGCATTAAGCAACCTTTCTTGACATTAATCCCAGATATTCTCGCATCAGTTTGAAGGTCGTAACCCTCTGTTCTAGCCTTCCCCTCCAGAGGAATTTAACACACAATCTATCCACCCTAATTACTTTGCTTGAACATTTTAATTGGATTAGTGTTTTATCTTTTAAATTCAGGGGAATGCAAAGTCGTACTATGTAACCTGTCCACATAATTCAACCAGTTTAAGGTCCGGTTAGACTGTGTTACAACTCTTTGAGGGCCCATTCAGTCTCCCCGAGATCCAAACTCTGTTTTGGAGGTGGCACGTGGAGTTCAGGATAACTATGAAATATGTGATATTGTTTAATATTTGTATCAACGTTTTCCCAACTGCTAGCACCACAATCACACATGCAAGAGACAAATCCCACCAGGATCCTGTACTTGGATATAGTCAAATCCCACAGCACTAATATACACAATACAATACACATCCCATTCAATGCATGTACAGTTACAAATCCCATCATAATCTGATACATAAATTGATAGAATACACATCATAACCTTACACATCTATCCCATACACAACTTGATATTTATTCTACCATAATCTTATAAACAACAGGATAGATATTCTACCATGATTTTATTCTGAGATTGACCTGAATCACATCACAACCATGCACATATCCTAACATCCCAACTCTCAACACTTGTGTCGGTTGGATTGTGTGCTCAGTCACTTGTTCTAGGCTTGGCGATCGTTTCGCTGAACACCTCCGCTCAGTCCGCCTAAACCTGCCTGATCTCCCGGTTGCTAAACACTTTAACTCCCCCTCCCATTCCCACACTGACTTTTGTGTCCTCCATTGTCAGAGTGAGGCCCAGCACATTGACCTCCAACTTCAAGGAACCCTTGCTTTCCATCTCTCTCCATCCCTTCCAGTTCTCCGACCAATCTGACTGTCCCCGACTACATTTTATCTCTGTTTGCTTTGTTTTTACTTTCTCCCAAATGTAAATGATCTGTTCTACATTTTCCTTGACTCTATTCCTTTTGTCTTATTTTCACACCTTAAACTTGCTTATCTATGTATCTCCCTCTCCCCTAACATCAGTTTGAAGAAGGATCTCGACCCAAAATGTCACCCATACCTTCTCTCCAGAGATGCTGCCTGTCCTGCTGAGTTACTCCAGCATTTTGTATCTATCTTTAAACCAGCATCTGCAGTATCTTCCTAACATTGGGTGCTGTCTGCGAGGAGTTTGCACATTCTCCTGATGACCATGAAAGTTTCCTGTAGGTCCTTCAGTTTCCTCTCAAAGACATGTGGGTTTGTAGGTTAATTGTCCTCTGTAAATTGCCCCTTGTGTGTAGGGGAGTGGTAGAATCTGGGAGGAATTGATAACAATAAAGAAAGAATAAAATTGGTCTAGATTAGATTGGATTAGTGTAATGGGTGGTTAATGGTCACCTTGGACTCAATGGGTCAAGAGTCCTGTTGCCATTCTGTCTATTCTACCATAAACAGGCACCTCTGAATAGTAATCAGTTATAGACAATGCTATGCAGTGTTTTTACTCCTTATCACTCACCCGCACAAACGGACAACAATTGAGGGATTTCTCTGCTAATTCCGTCTTGCACAGATCAACAAATTAAAAGTAAAAAGGTTGAACTTTGAACTCCATTTTTGTTTTGTCCGAATGATTTAGGAAGTTTTTTTTGACTGCTGGAACTGTGATACATTGCTATTGCATCAACTGGCAAAACGAGGTCTTTAGCTGACAGAGTGAAAATTTAAATTGCTGAATTGCAGTGCAAGGAATTACAAATAAACACTTTCTTAAAGTGGTGTTACCTCAAGCCTGGAATGTTTTATCAAATTATATATTCTGTATTCACAGGATGTAACTTTCCCACTTATTCTGATTAAATTATAGATATCCTGTGTTTTTCTCAAGTGTTAACTCAAGAAAGGGAATGATGCACATCCGGTGTGAAGATAAACAAAATGAATAAAAATAGTTAAGCTACCTGAAGATAATGTTATTAATGTCTTGGGTTAACCCAAATGTCACTGCAGTGACATATTGCAAGGTTATGAATTGCAGGAGTATAATTATCATTTGAACAGAGTAACAGCTACTGAACTTTGACACATTCAGTGAACCTGACTCAGAGTTGTCAGGAGTATCACACCTCATGCAGGCACAATGCAAAGGGATTCATTCTTAAATTAGATTCAACCCAACAGTGGTTGTAAATAAAAGTAGAACATTTAATGAGTGTTGTTTTTGCTTAACACTGCTGTCCTTTCCTGAGGTAATTGATGCTATCTGTTACCTAATATATGGTGCTCCTCAGTGAACACACAGTACCTGAAACAGACCAGATCCTGACAACACAGGATTTGTACTCAGCCACTATATCATTCATATAATGAAATATAACCCACAATTGTTGCTTCTCAAAAAGGTGTGATTGTTTAGGCATATACATATTTAATTAATTGTCTCCTAAATGGGTAACAAAATGCTACACCACCTTTGACACTTGATGCCAAATGTAGCCTGCCTTGTTGACATTAGGCCTTAAACTCAAGCCAGTCTCAGCAGCTTCATGCATTTTGCAAGTAGGGTTTAGATGTAGATAATGAGTGGCCAGAGCAAGGCTTCAAATAAGGTTAAGGGTGAATCCCTTCATCATATTATTAGATACACTACCAAAATACGTTACCATTGACTTTAGAGGAACAGCGTGGAAACCAAGCCCTTTAGCCCACCGAGTCCACGCCAACCAGTGATCACCTCGTACACTCACCTACAAACACTAGTGACAATTTTACTATTTTTACAGAAGCCAATTAACCTATAACCCTTCATGTCGTTAGAGTGTGGGAGGAAACCAGAATCAATCTGAAGCAGCCTGACCCAAAACCTCACCTATCCATTTTCTCCAGAAATGCTGCCTGATCCGCTGAATTACTCCAGAATTTTAGCTGCGGTTTCCTCTCACATCCCAAACACGCAAGGATTTGTAGGGTAATTGGCCTTTACAATTTCCTTTAATATCTCGGAATTGGATACGAAAGTGAGATAACAGAACTAGTGTGAATGGGTGATCAATGGTCAACAAGGACTCGATGGGCCAAAGCAACTGTTTCCATGCTGTATCCCCAAACGAAGAAAGGTTCTGTTTGAACAGGAGTGTATCTTTATCAATATGGATGGTCAGCTTCTATTCATCACGTATTGACCTAACCTTTAGACAATGTTTAGTGACCAGCATCAGCACCATTTGCATCATAGGGAAAAGCAACCTGTAGATGAGTAGGAGTAGGGGAATACAAGACACAAGTTAACGATGAGGGAGGAAAAGATTAAATAAGAACCTGAGGGGTAACTTGTTTTTACTCAAAAAGTGGCAGGTGTATGGAACGAGCTTCAGAAGGAGGTAGTTGAAGCAGGTACCATCACAATGTTTAAAATGCATTGAGATAGGTACATGGATAGGATAGGTTTAGAGGGATATGGGGCAAATGCAGGCAGCTGTTAGAGCAGAGTGCACCAGAGACCAGCGTTTGATCCTGACCTTGGGTGAACTTAACCCGAAACTGACTTTGTTTGTCTTCCCATTGATGCCATGGCCTGCTGACCACTCTCGGCCATCACTTCTCCAATTTCACATATCCATCATTTAAATCTCTTTCATCCAACTACTAAAGAGGTGCACGTTGATATAATCATAATCATAATTATACTTTATTAGCCAAGTATGTTTTGCAACATACGAGGAATTTGATTTGCCATATAGTCATACCAATAAAAAGCAACAAGACACACAAAATACATTTTAACATAAACATCCACCACAGTGACTCCTCCACATTCTTCACTGTGATGGAAGGTGAAAAAAAGTTAAATCTCTTTCCTTCTTTGTCCTCCCAAATTCAGGGGCCTCGAGCCTTCCGTTGACGGGATGGTCTTGGCTCCCATAGCTGGTGGTTGGGCCCTCCGCATCGGGGCGATCAAGCTCCCGCATCGGGGGGGGATCTCAGCTCCCCGCACCGGGCGATCGGACCTCGGGTCAGGGCTAGTCGAACCTCCTGTGACTTGAGCTTCCAGACATCAGTCTCTACCAGAGACTGCGAGCTCCTCGATGTTGAAATTCGCAAGGCCGCGGTTGGAGCATCGATACCAGGCAAGGGATCGCAGGCTCCGATGGCAAGTCCATGGCCCTGCAGTGGGGCTCAAAGTCAGTCTCGAGGAAGGCCTCCAGCTCCATGATGTTAGGCCGCAGAGCGACCAGATATACGATCCGGAAAACAATTGCATCTCCGGCAAGGTAAGAGATTGAAAAAGAGTTTCTGCTGACCCCCTCCCCCACCCCCCACCTCTCACATAAAACAAACCAGAGACAATTAACACATACTTTTTAAAACACAATAAAAATAAGAAAAAAGACGAAAAGACAGACAAGGCTGACACCGTATTGGATGTGTAATTATAAACTTTGTCATATGCTTGGAAAGATGGAGACAAAAGAGAAAGCAGAAGCTGGAATCTAGAGCTAACAAAATGAACTTAGCAGATCAAGCAGCATCTGTGGGGGAAAGATTATTGTTGATGTTTCAAAGTAGTGACCGTGCAACACAATTGAAGCAAGGTCTTGACTTGAAACGTCTCAATCCTTTTGACTCCACAGATGCCGCTTGATCTGCGGAGTTCATCCAGCAGTTTGTTTCTAACTTAGAATAATGGTTTACTTTGATCATTTATTAACTGAGGCGGTCTTTAATGCACAGGTGAACAATGACACCAGAGTGAAGATGAAGTGGGAACTCTAGGGGAGGGGGGGGGGGGAGAAGATTAAAAAATATTTAATTCATCCATGAGCTGTAAGCAAGATCAGGATTTTGATCTTCACTGTTTCTTTTGCCTTGATTGGTGTTTGGGATATCTTTACCATGTCAAAATACTAATCCCACAGTGCAGGTAGAAAGGTGTCTGAGCTATTTTGATCCAGCAATAATAAATGAAGAGAACATATTCAGAAAAAGTGTGAGTTAAAGACCAGCTTAAAATATTTTTCATGTGCTTGTAACCCTTGTCCTTCTGGGTGTTGAGGTTTATACTTGCATTGTCTAGCTGGTACATACTGTGATCCAAATGCACCAATGAACAGAGGGAAGGTTAAGGATGGTGCTCACTTGTATGTGAAAGTTATCACATCATCTCAGAGGTCGACTGTAAGTTATGGCCTACAGCCCTTCCATGATTCATCTAAAGATGTTAATTGCAAAAAATTAACTGCAAGTGGAACTCTTTAGACAAGCTGTCAGAATGATATTTAATCAGAATATGTATGCCAATGACAAGTGCCTTTTGGCAAAGACTGAAAGATTTTTAATTACATATTAAGATTATATTTTGACAGAATTGAAATCTAGTTGAAGACATATCAAAGAAGAGGGATAGTTTCTATAAGATGCTGTTTCAACTCTAATTACGTAGTCAATTATCATTATTGCAGGCTCTTTGGGGACCAACAATGCAATTCTGATTACGATGTTTTTATAACGATCTTTTACTCTATCTATCATTACTTTACAATATCTAACTTTAAAATAGTTAGATTTGGGACTCAGGAAAATGCAATGTGTTGGAGGAACTCAACGGGTAAGGCAGCAACTGTGGAGGGAATGGACAAACACCAATTTTGGGTTGGGATATGTTGGAGTAAATTTCGGAACCAGAGAGGATGTCAGGATACTTGACTATGTGGACACTGCTAAATGCTTACTGAACAGTAACATTGCTGGCTAAATGCCTCAGTGGAGAATTAGACATAGTCGAGTCACAAGGGCAGATGTTGAGCGCCTGCAATAGCCAAAATATTGATACGGTTGAGCCACAATGACCGAAAAACATTATTAAGTTGCTAAGGGGCTGTTAAGGATTGATTGGCTAATGGGCCTGTCCCACCTAGGCGATTTTTCAGCAGACTGCCGGCGACTGTCAAGTTGCCGGCAGTCGCCTGAAAAACTGGGAACTGGAACGGCGACTGTCAGAGTGGAACACACACACACACACACAAACACATCGTAAAGGTGGGGGCTATGGCAAGCTGGGGAGCGCTGTCTGAAATTCACACAGTTCAAAGCCAAGGTGATACAGACACACTGCAATGAACAGGAAGGTTGGCGCTGTAATTAAGACGGCTAGTAAAGTGTACGGTAAGTCATTTAAAAGAGGGGAGAAGGGGGGAGAAGGAGATGAGACAACTTTTAAGAAGCCAGATAACTTTTAATATGCTAGAGATACACAGCTGTGAAGTTTGGCGGTCATTTAACATTACTGGTTCGTTATCCTTGGTTCTGAAAACTCCTGCTTACGTTTTTTTCCCCCAATGAACCAATGAAAATGACCGGTCAGCAAAGGCGATTAACTAAAACTAACTACGTCTACCTCGGCTACCTACAACTACATGGCGACCCCACTACAACAGCACCTACGACTACAGGATTATTGATTTTCTCCATGGCGACCAATTTTTAGTCGCAGAAAATTTTTCAACATGTTGTAAAATCTGCGGCGACTATACTGAGGCCGCGACTAATTCCCAGAATGCGGGAACTCCTCGCGACCATGAAGGAGATTCACCAGAGACCATCAGCGAACATGTGGCGACCATGTGGCGAACGCAGAGTCTCCTGCACTCGCCTAAAAAGTCGCCTAAGTGGGACAGGCCCATAAGGAGTTGCTGAGCGGCTACTAAGAAGTTTCTAAGGGATTGATTGGCTAGGGAGTTACTATGGGATTGACTGGCCCCTCATCCAGATAATGTAAACACCTGCCATTGTTTGTATTTAAAAAAATATAAACCAGCTGTAAGGATCACTCCGGGAGAAGGTGCTCACAGGTGGTCAAGGGTCTTGACTCTTATCCTCGAGCTCAGTCAGCAATAAAGTTGCTGCTTTCCTCTTACACAGATCCCAGTGAATATTTTCACCAACAGGATCCATTTTCAGACTACTGAATCAAAAATTTCAAAGGGCCCCAAACAGAAACATCAGCTGTCCCAGTCTGAAGAAAGGTCCAGACCCAAAATGCCACATGTCCATCCCCTCCACAGAAGCTGCCTGACCTGTTGAGTTCCACCAGCAGTTTTGCTCAAGATTCCAGCCTCTGCAGTTTCTTGTGGTTCCATTTTACTGGGAATATTTATTTGCTCTGGATACTTTGTAACAAAGTTTATTATTCCAATGCTTCATTTATGGTTAGAAACAATGAGGTCATATGAAATGGAAGCAGAAGTAGGCCATTCAGTCCATCATGTCTGATCTTTTTCCTCCGCTTCATATTGCTGAGTTAACATCTTATCCCCGATTCCACTAAAAGCATGGTTGTATGGCTTATTTCCATACAATAAACTAAACTAAACAACAATCTTGCTCTCAACATCAGCAAAACCAAAGAGCTGATTGTTGATTTTAGAAGAGGAAAACTAAGATCCGCAAACCTGTCTTCATTGATGGGTCGATGGTGCAGAGTCAACAACTTCAAGTTCCTGGACGTTCATTTCACTGAAGATTTGTCATGGTCCCAGCAAATCATGACAAAACCCCATCTGTGCAGTTACTTCCTTTGAAGATTGTGGAGATTCGATATGTTGATGAGTACTCGCATAAACTTCTACAGATGTTCAGTAGAGAGCTGGTCGTATCGCAGCCTGGTTTGGCAACTTCAATGACCAGGATTGAGAGTGATCAACAATGCCTGTCCTTCAGATGAACTGACATCCATACTATTGAAGGGATCTTGGGAGACATTGCCTCAAAAAAGTAACCAGTATCATCAACTCAACACTAGGCACACTCTCACTTCACTTCTACCATCGAGAAGAAAATATGGGAGTCTGAAAACCATGACCACCAGGTTGAAGAATGGCTTCTACCCAACAGGTTCTTGAACACAATGCAACACTAACCATAACCATGAAATATAGAATGTCTTTGATTGCATTAAGGACTTCGAGGTTTTTTGCACTGGTATTAGGTCTAACACTTTATTGGGGTTTTGGTATATATTCCTCACGGGGTGAATCTTCCATTTTCCGAGGATAATATTAGATTCTTCCGTGATTATCCCCCTGAAATCGTCAAAAAAGGTTCTTGTTTACAAAGACAATAAATATTCTGAAAGGAAACCCCAAGGTGAGATATGGGGTAATATATCCTGCAAAAATGAAGATAACATAATTCTATTGAACGCTCCTTTACGGATCCAGAACTGGCATTTAATTACGCACAAGATATCGTAAAGAAAACAGAGGAGAACGCTGAAGATTAAACTTTTCAATATAAGACTTTGCTCTAATTAAGATGGCGGAACTTTTCCAGACAGTTACCAGACATGCTGATCTGTCTGGAACGTGTTTTCGAGCTTATAGTCCATGTTTCACCTTGAATGGAAAACTTAAAGATAAACAAAAGGAAGTCAAAGATACAGAATTAAAATTGAGGGACATGGAAAGAAACATAAACGGACTGGAATATAAAAATCTGTTGATTTAAGAAAATCTTTAATTATTATATATTAATATTAAATAATCAATTAATCTAACAGACTTAATAATACTAATCTTCTTTTAATGTAATCTGTAAACATGACTGACCCACGGAGCGGGGGGAGGGGAGGATAAGGGGAGCTTATACAACATTTATTAAATAATTTTAACCTAGTTTAAGGGAATAACTAAAATTGACGATATATACTAATATACAGTAATTAACTAAAATGTTCATAATAATACTAACATAATATAACCGTGTGTGAAGGAGGGAGGAGCATCATACACTTGGAAAAGATCCAGATGCTTGGCTCTGTTTAACCCCTTGGAATCTGCTTGTACTTAAGATAAAGACTGGGATATAATGTAATAACTTCGGGTGTATAATGTATAACTTACATATGGTAAAGTTTAGAACAGATTAATGCTAGATAAATTGGAAATGCATATATACATATAGAATTGAACATATGTTTTTGTTTTGTTTTTTGTTTTTTTCCCTCTCTTTCTGAAGTCTTTTCTGTTTTTATCTGCTCTGGTTGGATAAATTTTTAAATAAATGAAACGGCCCGCAGCCTTTCACGATACTCTGTTAAGGGGACGGAGCTCAATGTACAATAACAATAACGGACGTCTACAAATTTTTCCCCACCTTAGGTGGCTTCTCGTTTTTAAGGTATCTTCCCTTAGATACCTTAACATCACCTTTTTTTTAAATCACTACCACGACTATTATTTGTTATTTTTTAAAATTAATATCACAACACATTCTTTCTTTTTTTTCTTATTAAGGTACAATAGAGGAAGGAGATGCAAAATAAATCTAAAAGTTCGGGACGACCACCCAACACCCAGAATTCTGAGGTATTTGGTTGCACCATATGAATCAAAAATACCAAACTAATTTATAATGCAAGACGATAGAAAAATAAAGAACGGAGGAATTACGTTCTGCAGCTGGAATATAATGGGGTGCCAACGAACCAATTAAGAGGGGCAAGATTTTTGTCCAATTAAAATCATTAAATTCTGACATAACGTTTTTGCAGGAAACATATATGAAACAACAAACACAGATGAGATTGAAGGCAAATTGGATAGGTCAAACATATTATTCTTCATTTACTTCTAAATCTAGAGGTACGGCTATTATCATTCGAAAAGGTATACCATTTAAATTAAAGAATACTATATCAGATAAAGCGGGAAGGTATATTATAGTTGCGGGAAAAATTTACTCCACCCCATTGACTATGATAAATATTTACACTCCAAATTTTGATAACCCCCAATTTTTTAATAAAATTCTGGATATAATATCAGAGTTTAATTACCAAAATGTAATAATAGGGGGGGACTTCAATTGCGTTTTAGACCCATATTTAGACAAATCAGTAAAACAAAGGAGGGGTAACTTAAAATCTAAGACTAGTGAACTTCTAAATACATACATTAAAAATACTAATATAACAGATGAATGGAGAACTGCTAACCCAACTGGGAGGGAATATTCATTTTACTCATCGGTACATAACACTTATTCACAAATTGATTATTTCTTAGTGGATACAAAATTAATTCCATATACAATCAATCCTAAATACCACAATAGTATTATTTCCGATCATTCCCTGTTGACTTTTCTATTAAAATTTGAGGGAATGCCGGGTAAAAAATATTTCTGGATGTTTAACGCACAAATCTTAAACAACCCACAAGGTTATAAATATCTAAAACAACAAATTAAATTTTTCTTTGAGACAAATGAGACACCATGTATTTCACCTTCTTTATTATGGGAAACTTTCAAGGCATTTATCAGAGGAGTTATAATCTCATATCAAATCTTCCAAAATAAAAAGAATAAGACAGAACAACTGATGTTAGAACAAGAAATTAGACAATTAGAGTTAGATAATGCCAAAGATCCATCTACAGATAAACATAATAAGATACTACTATTGAAATTTAAACAATCAAATTTTATCGGCAAGAGTAGTAAGATTATTCCAAATTACAAAACAGGAACATTTTGAATTTGGTGATAAGCCACATAAACTAGTAAGATTAAACGAGAACTTACCAAGTTTGAAGTTTGATCTTTATTTTATGAGGAGTAACGTTGAGGGATTACGTGAAGAAGCCCCGTCCAGCCGCACACGCGTCAATCTTTCAAAGCAGCGGAGTGACAATCACAGACGATAATTGCTGAAGTATGATAGTAAGATGCATAAAGACTTAGAACTACCAGCTTGATCCTTTTATGAGGGTGGGAGCGGAGGGCACGTAATCCCTCAACGTTACTCCTCATAAAATAAAGATCAAACTTCAAACTTGGTAAGTTCTCGTATAATCTTACTATTTTACTTCGGAGTCACGTGAGTGACTACGTGAAGATTTCAAAGCTCTGTGATTTCACACCGTGGATTCAAATCCAGGTGTTCACTGCATCGATTGACTCTATTTGAGTAAGCACAATCAAAAATGCATAACCACAACATTTGAATGTAATCAGTTAATGGTTTTATTTATTTTAATAAAAGTAACAAAATTAGGCCCATTTATTATAATGGGGGATTTAATACTGTATCCAGCACGGCATTACCAAACCCTCTGAGATCTTTAATCTCCTTGTGGTAATACTTGTGAAACATCTGTTCACTTGCCCATCCTGCGGCCACGAGAATAAGGTCTATTAGCACGTCTGAATCCCTGGCCACTGATGTTGATGCCGCCCTAGTGGAATGAGATTTAAATTTATCAGTATCAATACCTGAATATCTCAACACCTGTTTCAACCATCGTGACATTGTTTGTGTTGACACTTTCTTATGAGGTTTTTTATGACTAATAAAAAATGCCAATTCGGCACCTCTTAAAACTTTTGTTGTTTCTATGTAACATTTCACATATGTTACTACACACAGTCGTGAATCTGTAGGATATGCTAAAAATTCCAACTTGCATCCTGTGAACCCAGGTCTACTTTGCTTCAGTAAATCATAGACATAGAATGTCACGGCATTTTGCCCTACTTTCATTCTATCAATTCTGAGTTTCTGTAATGTTTGAACTCTCTGAGCTGAAACTAATGCCATGAGCATAACCAATTTCATGGTAATTTTGGATAATGACAGAGTTTCAACTGGATTCCAATTCCTTAGGAACATCAGTACATCTTTTACATTCCAAATATCTGTATACCTGGGTCTGGGAGGATTAGAGTTGAAAATTCCTTTCATAAACCTACAGACCCAAGGATGTGCTCCAATTGGAGTTTGTTCTGATTCACTGCTTAAATATGCAGAGAGTGCACTTCGTGCAGTATTAATTGCACTATAACTTAATTTCAATTCATAGTGTAGAGTTGAAAGAAACTCTATTACATCTGAAATTTCTGCTGTGTTATATGCAATATTCTTTCCTGAACAAAACACCTCCCATTTCTTTATATAGGAAATGTACTGCTTCTGGGTACTGTTCCTCCAGGCTGCTGTCATAACATCCACCGTACGGTCTGATAATCTTTTTCCAAGATATGGCCTTCTTAGAATCTGCAAATCAACAAACCAATACGATTATGTAAAGGATGTGATTCATTAGTCACAGGGTGTACAAGCAGTTTAATCTGCTTTGGAATAACCATAAGGGTTTTTTCCCCCCCCCCCATTTTTAACACCAGTGGGTACCAGTAGGCCAATCTGGTACTACCAAAATCCCTGAGGCTGAATCTTGTTTAATTTTCTGTATGCATTTGTGGATTAAACAAAAATGGTGGAAAAACATACAGAAACATACCATCCCAATGTAGCGAGAAAACATCCACCACTACTGCTCCAGGATCAGGTTCCCATGACACATACTTAGGCAACTGGTGGTTCAATCTTGATGCAAACAGATCAATTTCTGGCATTCCAAATTTTGTGATAATTTGTGTGAATATTTTCCGATTTAACCCATTCTGTATTATCATTAAATTTACGTGATCTTTTGTCTGCAATTGTATTAATTTTTACCTGGTAAATATATTGCTGACAGCCACATTTTTCTGGCAATACCCCAGGTCAAAATTTCATTTGTCAATTTTTCACATGATTCTGATTTTATACCACCCATGTGATTTATGTATGCTACAGCTGTAGTATTGTCAACCTGTACCTGAACATGCACATTTCCCATATCAGTGCAATAAGCTCTAAGGCCCTAAAATGCGCCTAATAGCTCTAGGTAATTGATTCCCAGTTTTTCCAGCAAAGGTACTTCATTCACATTCCACCTACCTCCACAGCTGGAAATCATGTTAGTAGCGCCCCAACTCAGCGCACTTACATCAGTCTGTCGAGTGACGGAAGGTGTTTCTACCAGAACTTTTCTGGAAGCATTAGAAACATTGTTAATCCACCATTCTATTTCTGTAATGGATTGAATTGTTAATTTCATGGGCCTATCAAAATGCCCTCTATTCATTTTTAACGCTTGTACCTTAGCTCTCTGTAAACATTGATAATGCAATGGTCCAAACGTGACCGCTGGAAACCCTGCAATTAATTTGCCACATCTCTAATTGAAGGTGTGTCCTCGTTAATCAGTTTTATGCAACCTTCAATTAACTGCAGCTTTTTATCTTTTGGCAAAGTGATTACCATGTGTTCGGAGTTAATTGTGAACCCTAGGTAATCAATCTTTTTGCTTGGTAACAATTTAGATTTTTGTAGGTGAATAATGAAACCTAATTTCTCAAAATGTATTTGACTGGATACTGACAATTTTGCAGCAGCCAAAGTGTCTCCTACAATGAGGATATCATCTAAATAAGCCATTAATACATGGCCCTCAGCTCTTAACAGAGCTAAAATTGATTTGAGCAATTTAGTGAATAATCTTGGTGCTGAAATCAGACCATTGGGCAATGCTTTAAATTGCCATAACTGACTCATCCATCTAAATTTGAAATATCTTTGATCATTACCATGCATTGCCACAGAATAATATGCATTTTGCAGATCTATGCTTGCCTTGTAGCTATTCTTTGTGACTAGCTAAATGGCATTAGTAAATGTTTCCATTTTGAAATGTTTCTATTGTACATAAAGGTTAAGATTTGTCAGATCGGAAATGATTCTTCGTCCACCATACCTTTTCTAGGAGAATATTCCTAGGAGAATATTTGACACAAACTGATGGTGTTGTTCTACTGACATTTATATCATCCTTTTCTGCATAACATTTTTCAATTCTCCTTTGATCAACTCATTCTCTTCCTTTGAAAAAAAAATCTGTGACCAGTTTGAATTATGCTGAATTGGAGGATCCAAACGTGGAGAGAACTCAATTTTCAATCCTACAATGCTACATAGAATAAATGAATCATTTGTTATTGATTGCCATTCTTTTAGGAAGAATCGTAACCTTCCCCCTATTTGTGAGTGTGAAACATTTGTTGTGTTTCTTACCAGAACAAGCCCCCTAACCTCGGGGTTTGCCACCGGCAGTTGTTGTCCCCTTCTAGTAGGCACATTGTAACCTCCACGTATCCTCGGTGCAGCATGTCAACGTGTATACGAGAATGATAGGATTGTTCCTTCTCCAGCACCACATTTCGCCTGTAGGGATACTGCCTTCTCACCGCTCTGCTCAGCATAGGTGATCCTTTAGTTTCTTTGTTAGATTTTCTCCAAAACAGATTTAGGCATTTGTATATTGGATGGTTTGCAGAGCCTGCATACTTAGGATGAATATTTGGTCTTATTGCATTTTAATGAATACAATTTATTTCAAAGTGCGCACTACACATGAGTGCTAAGGCATTTTGTTGTGAATACGATATATAACCTTCATCCAAACCACTGACCCCAGAAATTTCAGCACCTGTGTAATTTCAATTCTTGTGAGCGTAAACCACTGCTCAAATTACCCATATCAAGTTATTCACTGCTGTAACTGCTACAATTTCCCGGGTCTCATGTTTTTTGATAGTCTCATCCATGGTTAATTCCTGGGGCTGATGGGAGAGTAGATAATTTATAGTCATAGCTATTTCCTCTCTCAAAGGTTCCCCTGTTACTCTGGGAACAGCAAAGTTTTGTGCCAGCCTTGGAACATTTGTGGCTCTGATAATGGGCTCTGGTCCTCATTTAAATCATCATCTAAATCTAGATATTCATTTTTATGTTGGGTAATTTCTGGCTCCCCTGTTTCAGGTAAGTCTCTGCCAGATTCCCCCTGCGCGGGCTCTCTTGTAGGCCCACGGACAGGCAGCCCTGCTTCAGGTGCTGCTGGCGCTGGCTCAATTCTAGGCCAACGCTTCATTATTTTTACTCTTTATATTTGTCGGTGCTGGCACATTTATCATTGCACGTTTGTGCTGCCTTTTGTTCAGGCATTTCTAGTACTGGCTCTCCAATAGGCCAACACATAACTTGCCTTTTTTCTGGCATTTTTGGGCACTGGCTCTCCTGTAGGCCAACCTCTTTAATGTTTCTGCACAGGTACTGATGGCTCTCCTGTAGGCCACCCTTGTGCCTGTTCCAAGGCACCTCCTGTACTATACTTCATTGGCCAACACCGACTTAAATCCTCCTGTGGGGGTTCTTTACAAATCATCTGCCCCATAAGGAGTTCTAAAGTTGTTGTCCCTTGCAGTGTAATACTCTTTCCTGCCTGAGGAGGGCATACCTCCGGGTCTGACTCATCCGAGTCTACAGGTCGGGCCGATTAAAAAAAAAATTTTTTTTTCTCAGCCTTGCGCCCCGCCGCCGGCGGTTTAATGCACATTCGACCACAACGGGAGTTAATGGCTTCGCTGCCACTGACTCCCCTGACTGACGCCCGCTACCTTTAGGATCTGGGGTTTTACTACGGTGCGTCCCTGGCTGCCTCTCCTTCCCATTTCTCCATAATAAACTTGAGTGGAGCTCCACCAAACAAGTCTAAACGGGAAGGAAATGCTCCTGTAAGTGAAAAGTAACCCACTTACCTTCCGACTTTTGTTTTACTTTTGTTTTACTCACCGGCTGGAGGAGCTCCTGCTCCTCCACACACGGTCATGAACGCTATGCGTCTGATCGATAATGACGCATGTGCGGCTGGACGGGGCTTCTTCACGTAGTCACTCACGTGACTCCGAAGTAAAATCTTAGCTCGTCAATTGAAAAAACAAGAAAAATAAAATACTATAACTAAAATTAAATCAGAGAAAGGTGAATTACTAACATTACCTAAGGATATTAACAAAAGATTTGCTCAATTTTATCAAAATCTATATACATCTAAAATTAAAATAGAAGATAGTAAAATTATAAATTTTTTAGATAACTGTAATCTTCCAAAACTTGACCATCGGAACAAGAGGAATTAGGAGCTCAGATTACACTTGAAGAAATAGGAGAAACAATAAAATCGTTGAAAAATGGTAAGACGCCTGGACCAGATGGTTTTAGCAATGAATTTTACGAAAGATTTCATGAGATAACGGCTCCACGTTTACTTAAATTATATACTCACGCCTTTAAAGAAAATAAACTACCAGAAACATTAGCTGAATCAACTATTACGCTTATACCAAAAAAAGATTAAAATGTAGAAGAACGGGGCTCATATAGAGCTATATCACTTTTAAATACAGATCAAAAAATATTAGCAAAGACCTTAGCAAGAAGATTGAGTAAATACATTAGTAAATTGATAAATCCAGATCAAACGGGGTTTATACCCAAAAGACATTAATTTAATAATTTGAGACGCCTGTTTAATATAATGTACTCACATAAAACGGAAGAAGATGATATATCAATTGTTTCTCTGGATGCAGAGAAAGCATTTGATCAGGTAGAGTGGCAGTATTTATATAAAGTAATGCAAAAATTTAATATGGGAGAGAATTTTATTGTATGGGTAAAATTATTATATAACAAACCGACGGCAAGAATATTAACTAATAATATGTTATCTCCAAAATTTCCATTATCGAGGGGCAATAGGCAGGGATGTGCAATATCACCCCTGCTATTTGCCCTTATGATAGAGCCCCTGGCTGAAAGTATAAGAATTCATCAAAATATTCGGGGATATAATACTAAGGACTCAAATAATAAAATTTCATTATACGCAGACGATATTCTTCTATACATTACAAATTCACAAACGAGCATACCAAACATTAAATTTAATAGAGGAATTCGGTTCTTTTTCAGGATACAGAATTAATTGGAATAAAAGTGAAATCATGACGTTAAAACCTCAAGAATCGACACACCTATTAAAATTCCCCTTTAAAATTGCAACAGAAAATTTAAGTATTTGGGTATCCAAATTACTAGAAAATACAAATCATTATTTAATGCTAATTTTATGCCTTTATTAAATAAACTGAACGCGTTGATTAAATTCTGGAAAACACTCCCGTTGTCATTAATAGGCAGAATAAATGCTATAAAAATGATCTTTTTACCACAAATATTATACCTATTTCAATCTATACCATTATATATACCAAAAAACTTTTTCAAAAAACTAGACTCTAATATTACTAACTTTATTTGGGACTATAGATCACATAGAATTCAAAGAAAACACCTGTGTAAACCCAAAGACGTTGGGGGACTTTCACTTCCGAACTTTTTGTATTATTATTGGGCAGTGCATATTAAGAATATAATTTATTGGTTGGACAGTCCTACCCAACAGACAGAATGGATAAAAATGGAGAAAGAGGATTGTTCTCCTTGTAACATAGGAGCGGTCCTCTTCTCCCCGATAAAACTGAACAACACAATATATAAGAATAACTCAATTATCCATAATACAATTAGAATTTGGAAACAAATAAAATTAACTTTAAAATTAAGAAACCTATCATTGTTAACGCCAATAGTGAATAATCCTTCATTTAAACCATCTCTTATCGATAAAACATATAACCAATGGGAAAGAATGGGAATTAAAAGGATCGGCGATATGTATGAAATGGGAGATCTGTTATCATTCCAACAATTACAATTAAAATTTAAGCTGAAAAATAACCAATATTTTAAATACCTTCAGATCTGCGACTTCATGAAGAAATACATACAAAGACATCAAACTATAAATTTAGACCCACTGGAAGAAGCAATGAATATTAAGGCTGACTCACAGAAATTAATATCATATTTATATAATAGTATTTTAAATATAGAACTACCATCGACAGAGGAACTTAGAGAAGATTGGGAACGAGAATTAATGATAAAAATCACGAAAGAAACATGGGAAAAGTATTTGATATATATACACAAATGTTCGATTAATGTAAGACATAACTTAATTCAATTTAAAATTGTACATAGTTTTATTATTCAAAAACTAGACTGAATAAATTCTATCCAAATACTTCTCCCATTTGTGATAAATGTTTATCTCAAAATGCCACTATAACACACTCTTTTGTTTCCTGCATAAAACTTCATAAATTCTAGAGCGATATCTTTGAAATATTTACAAAATTATTCAAGATAAAAATGGAGCCTAACACTGAAATGATTCTACTTGGAGTAAAGGAAGACGGGAACAAATTTAACACATTTCAAAATTCATTTTTAATTATGGGTTAATAACGGCAAAAAAAACTGTACTTACATTTTGGAAAAATACACCCATACCAACGCTTAAAATGTGGATTTCAAACATGTTGGACACAGCACATCTTGAAGAAATGCGATTCCTTCCAACAGATAAACCAGACCAATTCTTAACGAGTTGGTCTCCATTTATCGACTTCTTGGAAGCATATGGTGCAACAAAATCGTGGAAACCAACTGTCTCAGGACTGGGTGAAGGATGGTCAAGAATATAAATAACTATCTCCTATAATCTCTTACTTTCTACTCTTTCTCTTTCTCTCCTTTTTTTTTCACTTTCACTTTCCCTCTTTCCCCCCTTTTCCTTTTTACACACCATACATCACAAGTTTTTCTAATTTTTATTATCTATTCTCTTTCTCTCTTTTATTATTAATTTTAAAAAAAATGAAGCTGTACATAAAATGTAACATGCCAATATATATTAGGCACCTCGGTGCCACATTACTGTACTTACTTCTAATAAAATAAAAAAATTAAAATAAATTAAAAAAATTTAAAAAAGAAACAATGAGGACATAAGAAATGGAAGCAGAAGTAGGCCATTCAGTCCATTATGTCTGATCTTTTTCCTCCGCTTCATAGTGCTGCGTAAACCTCTTATCCCCGATTCCACTAAAAGCATGGTTGTATGGCTTATTTTCATACAATAAACTAAACTAAACAACAATCTTGCTCTCAACATCAGCAAAACCAAAGAGCTGATTGTTGATTTTAGAAGAGGAAAGCTAAGATCCGCAAACCTGTCTTCATTGATGGGTCGATGGTGCAGAGTCAACAACTTCAAGTTCCCGGACGTTCATTTCACTGAAGATTTGTCATGGTCCCAGCATGGTCCCAGCAAATCATGACAAAACCCCATCTGTGCACTTACTTCCTTTGAAGATTGTGGAGATTCGATATGTTGATGAGTATTCTCATAAACTTCTACAGATGTTCAGTAGAGAGCTGGTCGTATCGCAGCCTGGTTTGGCAACTTCAATGACCAGGATTGAGAGTGATCAACAATGCCTGTCCTTCAGATGAACTGACATCCATACTATTGAAGGGATCTTGGGAGACATTGCCTCAAAAAGGTAACCAGTATCATCAACTCAACACTAGGCACACTCTCACTTCACTTCTACCACCGAGAAGAAAATATGGGAGTCTGAAAACCATGACCACCAGCTTCTACCCAACAGGTTCTTGAACACAATGCAACACTAACCATAACCATGAACTATAGAATGTCTTTGATTGCATTAAGGACTCTAAGGTTTTTTGCACTGGTATTAGGGCTAATACTTTATTGAGTTTTTGGTATATATTAACTATGTGCATTGCATTTTTAGGTTTATTATGCTGCTGCAAGTAAGAAATGTAAGATTAAATGAGAACTTACCAGTTTAAAGTTTGATCTTTATTTAATGAGGAGTTACGATGAGCGATTACGTGAAGAAGGCCGTCAACCCGCATGCGCATCAATCTTCAAAGTAGTGGTGTGAAATCGCAGATAACAGTAATTGAAGTAACATAGTAAGATTAAAGAAGACTAGAACTACCAGATGACCTTTATAATATGAGGGTGGGACCGGTGGGCACGTAATCGCTCATCGTAACTCCTCATAAAATAAAGATCAAACTTCAAACTGTTAAGTTCTCGTTTAATCTTACTATTTTACTTCGGAGTCACGTGAGTGAATCCGTGAAGACGTTGAAGCTCTGTGATTTCATGCCGTGGAAAAAACGAGTCCACACATGCACGACTGCATCAGTTGACCACAGATAAGGGAAACATTCATAATGCATACAGACATGACATAGACTAAAAACATGCTGATGCTGATAAATGAATAAATAATAATAATAGTATCCCCTCTTATCCCGGGGAAACTATAAATTAGAACCGAAAAAAAAAAAAAGAAGCAAATACCCCTGGTCTGGCAATGGGTTAAAAATAAAATGTTTGGAAACTCGATCGTTAGACCATCCTGCAGTCGGCAGGATGTGGTCCAGAGGACCGTACATAACCCTTGCTGCTGAGGAAGTAGCAGCCCTGGTGGAGTGAGATTGGAAAATTAGTATCTACTCCTGTATAAGCCAAAACCCGTTTGAACCACCTGGAGATAGTCTGAACTGATACCTCCTTATGAGGTTATAGAAACTAATAAATATAGCTAGTATGAGTGCCTCTAAGGCTCTAGGTGACCCTGACATAATGTTGTAAATGTGTGACCACACATAACCGAAGGTGCGTGTAGTATGTCATGAGAACTAGCTTGAGACCAGACACCCCTGGGCTGCCCTGCCTAACCAAATCATAAACATGAACTATAATATTATTAGCAGGTATAACCATCCTGTCCAGTCCCAATTCATACAATGACTGGACCCGTTGTGCTGAGAACAGCACCAATGGGATACTTTATGAGCCCCGAGCCAAAGATAGGGATATAGCTGGAGCCCCCTGGTGAAGCAGTGTCAACACAATGCCAATATCCCATACTCCGTGTACTTGGGTCTGGGAGAACATGTGTAAAGATATCCTTAATAAACTAGAATCAGAGGGTGAGACCCGACAGAGCTGGGTCCCGCTCGCTGCAGCAAATATGATGAGAAAGCACGTTGAGCACAGTTAATGGGACTATAACTTAATTTATTGTCAAGGGCCCATAGAAAATGAACTCTAAGATGTCGGTGTCCGTGCCGTATTATATGTAACATAGCATTTAAACAAAACGCTTCCCATCTCCTGAAGAGGAAATGTACTGCTTTTTTGGTGCTATCCATGCACTCTGCAGTGAGCACATACATGGATTGGCCTGACAACCCAAGCCGCAGGAGCTGTCTTCTCAGATTCTGTAAGGGAATGAATTGATTAATCATACAAAGGCTGGTTCCCCAAGTCCCAGGCTGAACCAGCAAGTTTTATGTTTAGAAACCCCATATAAGGTTTTACTATAATTCCCAACATTTGCGGCAAACCATGACTACATAGGCCAGTCAGACAGTACAAAAACCCTAAAGCGGGATCTTGCTGAATCATTTCAAGACCTGACTGATGAGGCAAAATGGAGCAATGACACAAAAGAACATTCCTCCATCATGTAGCGAGAATGTATCTCTTGCCACTGCGATGCCACATGTCTTTACAACCTGGTGAATGAGCCTGGATGCAAACATATCGATATTTGGTGTTCCATCGAGCCATAATGTCATAAAATACTTAATGATCCAACATCCATTCTGTGCTGTCATTGATTTACGTGATGGTACACCAGTGCCAAATAAAGTTGGGTAAATTATGACAGGATACTTAGACTTGATTGCACCCATGTGACCAACATAATCCACCACCACAGTGTATCAACCTGGAATTGAGCATGCAGATCATGCATATCCGCACAACAAACCTTTTAACCCATAGTATGCACCTAGTGTCTATAGGTAGTTGATACCAATAACTGAAGAATTGGTAATTCATGCAAATCCCATCCCTCCATAACTAGAGATGGCATTCGTAATTTCCCATCTTTGAGGCAAAATGGAGCAACTAGCATCAGTCTGAAATACAACTGAAGATTTATTGGCCAAAACTACTGGAGCAATGCTGAAATATTGTTCATTCACCACTGTGACCCTGGTGGCTTCAGCTGGTAATAGCATAGGTTTGTAACAATGACCTAACTGGCACTTGAGAGATTACTACTTTGTACGTTGTAAGTTCTGATAATGCATTTGATAAGGTCCCACATAGGAGATTAGTGGGCAAAATTAGGGCACATGGTATTGGGGGTAGAGTGCTGACATGGATAGAGAAGTGGTTGGCAGACAGGAACCAAAGAGTAGGGATTAACGGGTCCCTTTCAGAATGGCAGGTAGTGACTAGTGGGGTACCGCAAGGCTTGGTGCCGGGACCACAGCTATTTACAATATACATCAATGATTTAGATGAAGGGGTTCAAAGTAACATTAGCAAATTTGCAGATGACACAAAGCTGCGTGGCAGTGCGAATTGTGAGGAGGATGCTATGAGAATGCAGGGTGACTTGGACAGGTTGGGTGAGTGAGCAGATGCATGGCAGATGCAGTTTAATGTGGATAAGTGTGAGGTTATCCATTTTGGTAGCAAAAACAGGAAGGAAAATTATTACCTAAATGGTGTCAAGTTGGGAAAAGGGGAAGTACAACGGGATCCAGGGGTCCTTGTTCATCAGTCAATGAAAGTAAGCATGCAGGTACAGCAGGCAGTGAAGAAAGCGAATGGCATGACAAGAGGAGTTGAGTATAGGAGCAAAGAGGTCCTTCTGCAGTTGCATAGGGCCCTAGTGAGACCACACCTGGAATATTATGCGCAGTTTTGGTCCACTAATTTGAGGAAGGACATTCTTGCTATTGAGGGAGTGCAGCATAGGTTTACAAGGTTAATTCCCGGGATGCCGGGAATGTCATATGTTGAGAGAATGGAGCGGCTGGGATTGAACACTGGAGTTTAGAAGGATGAGAGGGAATCTTATAGAAACATATAAGATTATTAAGGGTTTGGACACGCTAGAGGCAGGAAACATGTTCCCGATGTTGGGGGAGTCCAGAACCAGGGGCCACAGATTAAGAATAAGGGGTAAGTCATTTAGAACAGAGACGAGAAAACACTTCTTCATACAGAGAGTTGTGAGTCTGTGGAATTCTCTGCCTCAGAGGGCGGTGGAGGCCAGTTCTCTGGATACTTTCAAGAGAGAGCTAGATAGGGCTCTTAAAGATAGCAGAGTCAGGGGATATGGGGAGAAGGCAGGAACGGGGTACTGATTAGGGATGATCAGCCATGATCACATTAAATGGCGGTGCTGGCTCGAAGGGCCAAATGGCCTACTCCTGCATCGATTGTCTATTGTCTATAATACTGGGTGCGTCCAGTAATCTGCATTTTTATATTAAAATAGGAATTATTTTTACACAATTTAATGACACAGGAAAGCCCAAAGTCAGTTAAATTAATTTGGAAATAAATTACAAATATGATGTGGCAATCAAGACGACTAAATCATGAAGTTCTGAAACAAGAAAAAAGTAAAGAATTGCAGATGCTGGAATCCTGAAATAAACGTGACCTTCACAAACCTCTGAATGTGCACTGCAGAAAGCATAGTTAGGTTGCATCACAGCTTGGCTTGGGAACAGTTCTGCTCAAGGTTGCAAGGAATTGTGGAGAGCTGGAGATATAGCCCAGTACATCATATAGACAAATCTCCCCACCACTGATTCAATCTTCATTTCATGCTGCCTCGGGAAAGCAGCCAACATAATCAAAGACCTTTTCCAGTCTGGTTATTCCTTCTACAACCTCTCCTGTCTGGTAGAAGCAATTTGAAAGTGCACACCATCAGACCCAGAAACAGTTTCTTCCCCGCTGTTATTAGGCTCCTGAATGTTCCTTCCATAAGCTATGGTATAGCTAGATTCTTCACTACCTCACTGCGGACATTGGATTTGTCCATGGAACTGTTGCGCTATGATGCTGAGAACTTTTTTCTGTGCTTTCTATCTTTTCCTTTGCTCTACCTTTTATACTCAAGTTTGGTACTTGAGCTATGTGGACAATGAAGCCTGGTTGCTACATTAACCAAGTCTGGCTGTTACTCTATGGATTTTAAACCCGAGCAGGAATTAAGTGATCCTAGATGTTGCTCAGTGTTGCATGGATTATCATGTATCAAATCACTCATCGGGTCATGTTTACGATTTGTACATAGAACTTAACCTCTGCACGGTTATGTTAACTTTCTCCAAAAAAAGGCCATTGCTATTTTTCCAATTGTTTTTATACTTTTGATAAAGAGTAAAGTGAATCCTATAGTAAGGCCTGCTTCATGCCAGTGATTCTGGATACAATTACTTCAGACATTTCCAATCCACGAAAGAGCTGCTAAACAGAGGTTAAAAGATTTTTCAAGTCCAGTTGAGCTGATTGTACGGTGCAGGCACAATTGAAATCTAGTTTGCAGCAGCATCACGGGCACATAGATTCAGACTCATGAAAATATATAATAAACATACATTACATTGGAAAAAATTGCAAGACTATTAACGGAAAAAAAAACTTCAAAAATATGTCAGGGCAAAACACAATTAGAAAATGTAACAAGTCTACAGCAATGCAAGAGATGATCCATAGTTATTTGTTTAAACTATAATGTTGATAATGATGATACTCCCTTTCCCAAATTGGCCAAGCAGACTTAATGTAACAGAGATTTTTATGTTCAACTAAATGTTTTGAACTTTTAAAGCCTCTGTCTTTTTTTTATTATACTCTATACATGTAAACTTAAATGCGCAGTTAATCCATTGACAAATTGTTGGCTTTGGGATTTATAAGATGGATGTGCTAATTCTGCACAGTATAAATCCAAAGAAGAGATATAAATTTAAAAATATTTTCTACAGCAGTAACCAATGAACTACAATTAGCCCATTCATTATTTGTTTTTCCTGACTCCATTTTTTTTATTTTCCAAAGCTTTATATTTTAAAGGATCAATTTGTTCTGTCTTCTGCATGCAGTGTATTATTTGAATTGTGGGAACATTTGGGAGAATTATTAAGCCTGCAACATGAATAAATCTTGGCAAATCAGGAACTAAATCTGAGCTGTGTGGGACGACAGTGACAAGACTGCAGTTTGTCAGAAAGGTGTATCAGTAACAGCCAACCTCACCAGAAAATGCAGCGGCATGGTGGCGCAGCATCAGACTTGCTGCCTTACAGTGCTGGAGACCTGGGTTCAATCCTGACTACGTGTGCAGTTTGTATGGAGCTTGTACATTCTCCCCTGACCACGCGGGTTTTGTCCGGGTGCTCTGGTTTAGACAATAGACAATAGGTGCAGGAGTAGGCCATTCGGCCCTTGGAGCCCACAGTGCCACTCATTATGATCATGGCTGATCATCCACAATCAGGGTCCTCCCACACTCCAAAGACGTACTGGTCTGTAGGTTAATCTAATATATATATATACTAGATTAAGTGGGACCCATTGGGTCCCATGTTCACATGGGAGGGCTGGTCCACCAACGCAATATTCCACCTCTCCACCAATTCCAATATTGGTGTCCAGTGGGGGTCTTTCTGGAGCGCTGGTATGGGTTCTTGGGGTGGCAGCTCAGTGCCTCAGGCCTGATGTGCTGGCAGCTCACTCACGGCTGGTGGGCTGGCAGTTGACTCATGGCTATTCCTTGAAATTCCATTTCAAGCAGGGTGCAAGGCCACCAAATTCAAATCCATTTTCCTACCATTTCAAGCAGGGTGCAAGGCCACCAAATTCAAGTGCAGTTTCTCACCACTTCGAGCAGGGTGCAAGGCCACCAAATTCAAGTGCACTTTCCTACCACTTCAAGCAGGGAGAAAGGCCACCAAATTCAATTGCAGTTTCCTACCACTTCAAGCAGGGTGCAAGGCCACCGAATTCAAGTGCAGTTTCCAACCACTTCAAGCAGGGTGCAAGGTCACCAAATTCAAGTGCAGTTTCATACCACTTTCAGCAGGGTGCAAGGCCACCAAATTCAGTGCAGTTTCATACCACTTCAAGCAGGGTGCAAGGCCACCAAATTCAAGTGCAGTTTCATTCCACTTCAAGCAGGGTGCAAGGCCACCAAATTCAAGTGCAGTTTCATACCATTTCAAGCAAGGTGCAAGGCCACCAAATTCAAATGCAGCTTCATACCATTTCATGCAGGGTGCAACGATACCACATTCAAATGCAGTTTCATACCATTTCATGCAGGGTGCAAGGTCACCACATTCAAATGCAGTTTCATACAATTTCAAGCAGGGTGAAACCACCATAAAACCACACAAAACACCAAACTCACAGTTCAGTAGACATTCATTGTGTTCAGTTGATTGACAGCTCAGACAGAGTCGTGACCTCTCCCTCCCCCATCATGCAGAGACTGAGCCACACCCACACTTCTGGGTTTTATAACCCCTCCCACTGGAAAAGGTGTGGCCTTCATGGCGTGATTGACAGGAGAGAGATTCTCAAAAAATGTTAAACACTAATAACACTTTTATTTTTCATTGATGGGAAAAATCCTCTGCACCTGCTGAGCAGAGGGGGGCTGAGTAAGATGGCCAGAAATCACAGCTGTAAGTGGTAGCGTTTCATCTAAAATCAATATACAGTGCAAACAGGAAGTTACCCAAAGCACCCAAACCACCATTTGCAGTAGTGCCTTTTAACTTCAAGCCAAAGCACCGAAACCACCATTTGCAGTAGTGCCTTTTAACTTCAAGCCAAAGCACCCAAACCACCATTTGCAGTAGTGCCTTTCAACCTCAAGCCAAAGCACCCAAACCACCATTTGCAGTAGTGCCTTTCAACTTCAAGCCAAAGCACCCAAACCATTTTTTGGTTTTATAGTCCCTCCCTCCAGCAGGGGCAGCAGAGAGAATGGCAAATTATTTAAAAAACATTAATATCTCTCTGATTTTTCATCGATGGGAAAAATCCTCTGGTCCAGGAAGGCGGAGGGGGGCTCTGAGTGAGGTGGCCAAAAATGACGTCCATAGGTGGCGGCAATCTCTCAGAAATCACACCACAGCAAGCCAAAAGCGGTCAAGATCAGACTTTTAGTAATATGGATATATATAGATATAGATATGGATATAGCTATAGATATATATATATATATATATATATATATATATATATATATATATATATATATATATATATATATATATATATATATTACTAAAACTCTCATCTTGTTTGTTTCTATATCTGTGAACCTGTGTGCTCCCGTAACTACTCCAAAACGGTACAAAATAGCGCTAAAATTTTTGGACCACCTTACTCACAATTGTCTTGTGCTGTGTTTTTATCAAGTTTTGGTCAGATTAATGTTATATTTTACAAGTTAATAACATTTTCAACTTTACAAAACCCCACTTTGAGAAAAATCACTTGAGCTTGCAGTGGCAGTTAGCAAGGTATGGCATCATAATGGGATCTTATTTACATAAACTGCCCATCAGCAGTGCTCCATCCGACAATGACATCACAATAGGATCTCATTTACATTTAAAAAACAGCAACTTCCACCTCACAATGACGTCAAGGGGGAAAGGGATGGGAGAGGGGTTATGGAGGGAGGGAGTGACTAAATGTTGGGAGTGATTGCGGGTAGAGTAAAGGATAGGGAGGGAGAGGTGAGGGAGGGAGTGGAGGTGGGGAGGAGGAGACGGGAGAGAAGAGGGAGGGTGAAGAGGAGGGGGAGGGAGTGTTCGGGGATGAGGGGAAATGAGCCACACCTTCGCAGTTGGGGGCAATGGGTGAGTGGTGGAATATTGCCTTGGGCGAATGGGTGAGTGGTGGAAATGGGTTGCATTGGGTGAACGGGTGAGTGGTGGAATATTGCCTTGGGGGTAAATCTCATTTACATTTTTTTAAAATTCTGTTTTCAAAAACACAGCAACGTTCCACCATGACATCATAATGGAATCTCATTTACATAAAATTAAAAAACACAGCAGCTTTCACCTCACTATGATGTCAAGGGGGGTAGGGAGGGGAGAGGGCTTATGGAGGGAGGGAGGGAGTGACTGACAGTAGGGGAAAGGAGAGGGAGGGAGGTGAGGGAGTGGGGGAGGGGAGGAGGAGAGTGGGAAGAAGAGGGTGAAGAGGAGGGGGAGGGAGTGCTGGGTGGTGAGGAAATGAGCTGTGCCTGCGCAATTGGGGGGCTATGGGTGAGTGGTGGAATATTGTGTTGGGTTGCGTTGGGAGAACGGGTTAGTGGTGGAATATTGCTTTGGGGGAATGGGGCCCAATGGGTCCCACTTGGTCTAGTTGATTATTTATTTTCCCTAGGGTAGTGCTAGTGTATGGGGAACACCAGTTGCCATGGTCTTAGTGGGCTGAAGAGCCTGTTTCTGTGCTGTATCTCTAAACTAAAGGTTCAGAATATTTTCAGGATTGCATTTTCAGAACATTGGTTTCCTTTGCTATTTTTTAAATAAGAGTTAGAAAGATTGTGAAGCCTTCCAAATCAATCAACCAAATTTGTTTATTTATAATGAACAGTTTGCTTTGTTCTTCATCAACATAAAAATATCGAGTTACTCATCTGCTGGTAAAAAAAAAAAACAGGTATAGATTTAAAAAGTCAAGAGAATAGGATGACTGAAATTTTCAAAGAATTTGAGATATGCTGGCAGATTTACCACATAAAAATAGGAAGACACTTAGAAGATCAAATAAAACAGTTAGATATAGATAATGCTAAAGACCCAACTATGGATAAACATAATAAAATACTACTACTGAAATTTCAGTTAAATAAATTACTGTCAGAGAAAGTTATAACATTATTTCAAATCACAAAACAAGAACACTTCGAATTCGGGGACAAACCCCACAAACTTCTAGCACGACAACTTAAAAAACGGGAAAAAGAGAATGCAATATTAAAGATTAAATCAGATAGAGGGGAAGTATTAACACTACCCAAGGATATTAATAAAAGATTTGCTCAATTTTACCAGAATCTATACACATCTAAAACGTCAATAGACAATAATAAAATCTCAGAATTTTTAGATAATTGTAATCTACCACAATTAGAACGCAGGGAACAAGAGGAACTGGGAGCACAAATTACTCCTAAGGAGATAGAAGACACAATAAAAACACTAAAAAATGGAAAAACACCAGGACCAGACGGATTCAGTAATGAATTTTATAAATCTTTTTATGATATAGTTACTCCACGATTACAAAAAATGTATACATATGCTTATAAAGAGCAAAACCTACCTGAAACACTAGCGGAATCAACGATCATATTAATACTTAAAAAAGATAAAAATATAGAAGAACCAGGATCATATAGAGCTATTGCTTTGTTAAATACGGATCAGAAAATAATAGCAAAAACATTAGCCAATAGATTAAGCAAGTATGTTAGTAGACTAATACATGAGGATCAAACAGGATTTATACCTAAGAGACACTCATTTAATAATTTGAGACGTTTGCTTAACATAATGCATTCACATAAATCTGATGACCAAGAGTTAGCTATCATCTCACTGGACGCAGAAAAAGCGTTTGATCAAGTAGAATGGGACTATATGATCAAAGTATTGCAAAAATTCCAATTGGGAGAAAACTTTATTGCATGGATAAAACTACTATATAACAAACCTACGGCTAGAATACTAACTAATAATATATTATCTTCAAAATTCGAATTATCTAGGGGCAACAGACAAGGATGTTCACTATCACCGCTGTTATTTGCTTTGGTAATTGAACCCCTTGCTGAAAAAATAAGAACACACTCGAATATTCACGGTTATAACACAAAATATTCAAACAACAAACTATCCCTATATGCTGATGATGTACTACTGTACATCACAAAACCACAAATTAGTATACCAAATATATTAAACTTAATTGAGGACTTTGGATCCTTTTCAGGATATAGAATAAATTGGAACAAAAGTGAAATTATGTCGATTAAACCAAAAGACTCAACACATCTCAGGAAATTCCCTTTTAAAATAGCTATGGAAAAATTCAAATATTTAGGAATTGAGATTACTAGAAATTACCATGATATGTTTAAAGCTAATTATAATCCCCTACTTAAGAAATTAAATAATCTGATTAAATTTGGAAAACACTTCCGATGTCCTTAATAGGTAGGATAAATGCTATAAAAAATGATTTTCTTGCCACAAATCCTTTACCTATTTCAATCAATACCTATATATCTCCCCAAAAAGTTTTTCAAAAAACTGGACTCAGACATTACAAATTTTATATGGGATTACAAATCCCACAGAATACAAAGAACACACCTTAACAAACGAAAAGAGTTGGGGGGTCTAGCGCTCCCTAACTTTATGTATTATAACTGGGCAGTAAATATTAAAAATATGATTCACCTGCTGGACAATTCTGCCCAGCAGGTGGACTGGATTATAATGGAAAAAGGGGATTGCTCCCCGAATAATATAGGAGCGATTATTCTCTCTCCAATAAATTTGAATAATAAAAATTATAATAAAAATCCAATTATATATAGCACTATTAGAACATGGAAGCAAATAAAACAGAATCTAAAATTAAGAAACCTATCTCTCTTAATACCAATAGTCAATAACCCATCGTTTAAACCTTCAATCATAGATAAAGCATTTATACAATGGGAAAGAATGGGAATTAAAACGCTCGAAGATCTGTATGAATTAGAAAAATTACTATCATTCCAACAACTACAACTGAAATATAATTTGAAAAATAATCAATATTTTAAATATCTACAAATCTGTGACTATTTGAAAACACACACAAAAGATTATTATAATATGCCTTCCGACTTACTAGATGAAGCAATGAAGACAAAGGCGGAATCAGTTAATTTAATATCATACTTATATAATATCATCTTAAATATAGAAATACCCACAACAGATGGAATTAGAAGAGATTGGGAACAAGATCTAGGTATAAAAATTTCAAAAGAGAGTTGGGATAATCATTTATTACAGGTGCATAAATGCTCGATCAACGTACGACATACGCTTATCCAATTTAAAACATTACATAGATTATATTATTCAAAAACCAAACTAAATAAAATCTTTCCTAACGTCTCACCAATCTGTGATAAATGTATATGTCAAGAAGCTACCATAGCACATTCTTTTGTTTTTTGTACAAAAATCCAAAAATTCTGGTTTGAAATATTTGATATTTTTTCAAAATTAATCAAAATAAAACTGGTACCAAAACCAGAATGGATTATTTTTGGAATATCGGAAGGTATTCCTGAATTAAACGTGTATCAGAAGAATTTACTCAATTATGGGCTAATAATGGGAAAAAAGCTTATACTTAAATTCTGGAAAAATGCGCCCACACCAACAATAAAAATGTGGACATCAAATATGTTGGAAACATTACATCTGGAAGAGATGAGATTCCTCCTAGTAGGCAAAGCAGATCAATTTCAAAAGACGTGGTCTACGTTTTTGGACCTATTACAAGCATGAGGTGCAATAGTAATTTAGAAAAACAAATAAATAAATAAAAGGTATCTGGACCTGGTAATGGGAGGTAAAATAAAAACAGACTTGGTTGGTAGTTCCTTCTCTATGAAGTATGGTATAAGAATTATAATAGAGCGATTGTTCCTTCTTTCTTTCTCTTTTTTTTTCTAGGGTCTATTTTCTAACTTTACTTCCTTCTCTAACTTCTTTTCTAAGGGGCTTTCTTTTCCCAACACTCTTTTGCACTTCACAACCTTTGTGCACTTTCTTCACTTTTCTTACTTCTTTCTTTTTCTTTCTTAAAGTTTAAAAAAGTGAAGCGGTACAAAAAATGTATTAATATATACGTGTTGTACATTACTGTAATCTACCGTACTTCTAAAAAATAAAAAAATAAAAAAAAAAAAAAAATAAAAAAAAAAAAAAATAGGAAGAAAATGATCTTGAAATTGAAAGTATGGCAAGATGCCTGAACTACTTTAGAAGGTACTATTATTAAATAATCTTTAATCACTGAAGACTTTCCGCCATTATAAACAATGTCATTACGGACTGATTAGGCATGTTGATTATCCACATGTTTAAAATATTTAAGAGCAAATGCTGCATTTCTACTGTTATTTTTACAATTGGTACCAAATACTTCCAGAAGAATGGTCTCGACCCAAAACTTCATCCATTCCTTCTCTCCAGAGATGCTGCCTGTCCCACTGAGTTACTCCAGCACTTTGTGTCAAAATACTAAATTTGTGTCTAAATGCTTCCAGGGTGCAGATTAAGGGAAATATAACATTGCAGCTTATGAGACAGCTGAGCCTTCCAGAGTCCTATAGAATGCAAGTCATGGAGTTAGTCACCTTCTCACTTAAGAACAAGTTCCTAGTTTACCTTGAATTCAATTAGTCAAAGGGTCTGGTTAGGTCAAAGGGCCTGTTTCTGCACTGTATGACACTCTCACTCTGTGTGGGCCACCAGTTATCAAGGCACATCAGCCCTTTGAGCCTGCGCGACTATTCACTGAGGTCACAGCTTAATAATATAAGGCTTTTGAATGTGGATACAAGAAACTGCAGATGCTGCTTTACAAAAAAGGACAGAGTGCTGGAGTAACTCAGTGAGTCAGGCAGTATCTCTGGAGAATTGGGATGTGGTGATGTTTTGGGTCGGGTTGACAAACAGTAAGTATGAAAAAGGGTCTTAACCAGAAATTTCATTTATCCATGTTCTCCAGAGATGCTGTCGGACCCACTGAGTTACTCT
The DNA here is from genome assembly GCA_038087875.1 of Malacoraja senta. Lineage (NCBI taxonomy): Eukaryota > Metazoa > Chordata > Chondrichthyes > Rajiformes > Rajidae > Malacoraja > Malacoraja senta. The sequence continues at coordinate 10,414,312 of CM075988.1, read as the reverse complement.
AATACTTTGTGTCTATTGAAGCTTTTAACTGTGCCATACTAGACTATACCAGAGTAACTATACTAGACTAGCTTAGAGTTGCAGTTAGTTCTGTAGTGTAGCTCAGGTGGTATGTCTGATCCATAATCTTTACTGCATCCAAGGCTCCCAACCATGTTTTGTTATCACATGGTGAATTGAATTGGCTGGAGAGTGGTTTCTTAAGGAGGGAGCTGAGGTGGATAAATTATTTGGAACTTTTGGCTGAACCGATTAATAAATGCTACATGATTTTCCTTTGCACGCATGTATCTGGGCCCTGCCATCAGCATGAATCAGGATGTTTTTGGAACCTGATACTCCTGTTAACTGTTTAATTGTCAACCTCCATTCACTACTACATATGGCAGGACTGCAGAACTTTGATCTGATCCATTGGTTGTGAGATTGCTTGGCCCTTGTCCGTTTTTGCTTTTTACCACACAGGTAGTCTATTTGCAGCTTTGGTAGACTGGCACCTCATCACTTTATGGTATGCCCAGTATTGCTCACAGCCAACTCATTGAATCAGTGTTGATCTCCTGGGTTGACATTAAAGGTATGAGAAGGTATGTTCTGGGCCACAAGAAATATAGATTGTGGTGGTACACGTTTCTGCTATTGCTGATGGACTACAACACCTTGCAGATGCTCAGTTTTGGGTTACAGAGTAGTTCTAGGTCTATCACACAATGTCTCTATAAGGACAGTGCAGTGATCACTTCCACCAATGCTGTCATGAACAGATGCATCTTCTATGGATAGATCAGTGAGGATGAGGTCAAATTGTTTTATGTTTACTGTAGGTTCAGTCACCACCTGCTGAAGATCTATTGGATAGCTATAGGTTTCAGTGCTCAGCCAGCTCATTCTGTGGTGGAGCCGCCAAGCTACTTTTGCAGTTGGACATTGAAGTCCTACAACCAAAGTGCATTGTGTAGCCTTCAATAATTCAATAGCTATTGAGGGCGGCACGGTAGCACAGTGGTAGAGTTGCTGCCTTACAGTGCCGGAGACCCGGGTTCGATCCTAACTACGGGTGTTATCTGTACGGAGTTTGTGCATTCTCCCCGTGGGTTTTCTCCGAAATATTCAGTTTCCTCCCACATTCCAAAGACGTACAGGTTTGTAGGTTAATTTGCTTGGTATAAATGTAAATTGTCCATAGTCTGTGTATGATAGAGTTAATGTGTGGGGATCGCTGGTCGGTGCGGACTCGGTGGGCTGAAGGGCCTGTTTCCGCGCTGTATTTCTAAACTAAAACTAAACTAAAAACTGTTTTATTGTCACATGTAGCTCAATGCCGTAAAATGCTTTGTTTTGCAAAAAATCCAGTGAAATCAAACTATACATAAGCACAACCGTACGCAAGCAGAAGTGTCCGATGATTGTAGTGTAAAAAAATAGATAGTTTCTGAGGCAGTACACAAATTCATCTAGTTTCTGGCACCATCTGGAAACCCTTATGCATAAAGTTTGTTTTTTTAAGTGCTTTCTTATTTTGGCCTTGGTGGTGACACAAAGCTGGTCTTAGATTGGAACTTAAAATTAAAATTTAACTTCCAAAATTGGCACTCAAGGTTCTTGTTTTTACAGGCACTAGGTTAACCTTTGCTGCAAACAACAAGATGAAAGAGAGTTTACAAAGAACATCAAACCATCTTGAATATAGCAATGTCTTAATTTGTCATTTATTAGTATACTGCTGGAGCTCAAACAAATAACCACTATTCACCAGGATACATTAGCTGAAGAATGTGTATGACGTCCTAAATCTAGCTCCAGCCACTTCATTAACTGATATTGTAGCTTTCTTATCCCCCAATTTTTCCTTAAAATATTACTAAAATAACGTCTTCCTCCCTGCCCTGTACCAGAGTATTTTTGGTTGGTCTTTTAATAGGATTATGGCATATTAAGTGCAATCAATCATTATATAACATTTAATAGCCTGTCAAAAGATAACCAACACAATGAGATTTTAAAAGGTTTTATCCTTTCTTAAAATAAATGTGCATCTTTTTTTTGGAAGATACTCTTGTCGAATCAGAAGCTGAAGTATTAGAAAAAGAACCAATAAAACTACAACATGAAACACCCAGTTAGATAAAATAATAGAACTAGCATTTACGTTTCTAAAATATGTTGTGCAGCACAAAAAATAGGGGCAATAGTTTATCTAGTTTCCAGAATATCAGTATTATAACAAAAGTAAAGGAGAGAGACTTGTTTATCATTTCAGGTAAATACCTATGTGATAACTCGATAATTTCACTGGAAGCATTAAAATGTGGTAATCTTTAGAATCACATTTACACTGTCATCTGTTCATGCTAGCCAAGGGAATTCAGTTCTATCATTTGCAAGATAAACTTTACTTTATACCATCTCATTCATTACAATTAATTAAAGATGTCTATTTGTACAATAACAGTGTAGACAGTTGATTTTGCATACAGCAGAGCAAATACTCCAAAGAACTGCAATGTGATTGAAACTAGTTTGAAACTAGCTGCTTCATACTGCAACAAATACAGGTCCACCGACGATTTTCCGCCAATATTAGTTCCAGAGACTTGCCGTGTTATCCGTTTTGCTAAACCGACGGAGTTTATGTTTGGGGGGGGGGGGGGTGAGATGCCAGCCCACAAAGTTGGCCTCAGAAGTCGGTTATGGGATCGTATCTACTGGCTCTGACCAGGCCGGAGTTCCAGAGCCCCGGCCACAGGGGCAAATTCAACCCGCCAATTAGTGTGGAAATCCCGATGAGGTCGAGATTGGCCACCTCACCCAGCCTAGGCGACATTTTCAGGGGAACCAACATGCAGGATATCAAGCGCGCTCTCAGAATTTTGTCCGGATTAAGGGAGGTGTCGGACCACCAGTTGTGGTGGACCTGTATCTTCCTTGATTACTCTGCTATGGTATTTGACAAATTTGCAACACTGTGTCTGCTTATGTATTGCAAACAGGATAAGTTTTATGACATTGAAAACAATCAATTCAGCATTAAAGCTAAATAATTTGCTGATGAAACAGAATCGACCCAAAGAGCAAAAATGAAAACTGCAGCAACACTTCCCAATAAAAGTACAGTCATTCCTCAAGAAAAATTTCCATTCTGATTGAGTTGGATTACAATCATTTGCAACCATGCCTAAATGTGACAGTTCATAAATCATATCATATTTGTGCAGCTCATCAAATATAATTTAGGAATTGTAGGAGAATTCTCTGAAAAAGACTGTCACCAGACTTTAAAAGGGTACAATGTGGTTAAACAGATCAAACCATTGGTGATATTTACACCTTGAATCTGAAGCTCTTGACCATCTCCATTCAGCACCATTGCAGATCGGGATGTATACTTCCTGAAGACAATGACTAGCTCTTTCCTTTTGCCAAGATTGAGAGAAAGGTTGTTGCCTTGATACCAAGTTACTAAGCACTCTATCTCCTTCCTGTACTCGGTCTCTTCATTGTTTGAAATCCAACCCACTACTGATGTATCATCTGCAAATTTGTATGTGTAAGACAGACACAAAATGCTGGAGTAACTCAGCAGGTCAGGCGGCATCTCTGGAGAACGCTGATTGGTGATGTTTCAGGTCCAGACCCTTCTTGAGATCTGAAACATCACCAACCCATATTCCCGAGGGATACTGCCTGACCCGCTGAGTTACTCTAGCATTTTGTATTTATCCATGGTAAACCAGCATCTACAGTTCCTTGTTGCTACATCAAGATTTCAGAGGAAGCGTCTGTATAGTTACAGAGTTAGAGGAAACCCATCCACCGTTACATATCAATTTTTATTATGGACAATGGCTCAGATGAGTTGCCGTAATATCATCCAACTTGCAATGTGTTACATAGGGTTAAATTGTGGTTTATTAACAGTACAAAATTTAAGAGAAAACAGTTAATATTTTTAGATTTTTATCAATAAATTTTGCAGGGTTGATTTCCACATTTGGGGAAGGTTCTATAGTGTGAGGAGGGATTAATTTGCATGGGTATTTCAAAGGATCAGTGATGTTTCACCATAAGGGAAGTTCTGCAAAACTCTGTGAATTGATTGAAGCGCAGACACAATGTCATCGTCATACCGTAACAACGTACTTTTACCTTCTTCAACTATTAGATATTTCCATCCTCAAAAAATGTGCTCTGAGGTTTTATGGAGAATTACTTGACATAGTTAAACATGGGAATCAACCTCTGAAGACAGAGGTACCTATAGGAACAGATACAATTATGAATTTAGACAGATATATGGGTAGGAAGGGGTTCGGGATGGGTCAAATGCAGGCAAATGAGAATAGCCCAGAATGTCAACTTGGTCAGTATGGATAAGGTGGGACCAAGGGTCTGTTTCTGTACTGTATGGTTCTAGGATTCTACAATTGTATTACAGGCCCAAAAGAACAGAGTTCAGACCAAATAAAAAAAAGTGGTAGGCATCCTTTCTCGAAATGGATTAATCAAGAAGAATTAACCATCGACTCATTAGTATTTCCATTTAAACTTCCTCTGCTGCTATTTCTCAGTCCACAGCTTTTCTGTTACTAGATTCAGATTTGTTTAGCTTATTATCAGTGCACCAGGGTGCAATGAAATGCTTTGTTCGCATGAAGCTCATGGAGTAAACAATATACACGGTAATGACAGATACACCATTAAATGCAATGGCGGATGCAAAAGAGCAGGACGGTGCAAAGACTCTGTTCCTTTGCATTTGCTGAATGTATTATATCTCCTGCTGTTCTTCATAGATTTCTGCAACAAAGCTTTGAAAGAGGCTGGGAAGTCTGACATTTATTGTTCCTTTTAGAGGCTTGACGGAACAGAATAGGTTCCCTAGTGCAGAAACTTATTTGGAAATAGAAAAATCAATTGTAATGTTTGTATCCAACTGGTCTGTATGGCAGAAAGACACTAACTATTCTAAAGCAAGAGACAGCAAAATGTTTCACAAAACTGAAAGTTCCTTTATGAACAGCTAGAAGCAAGTAAATCTGCATGATATGGAACTGACGTCTTTTGCATCTGAGGATATGTACTGAGCAATTACAAAGCCTTCAATTTACAATTCCCGTGATTGCAGAGTGTGGTAACCTTATGTGTGTTTAAACTCCATGGGCTCCAGAGTGGTGGTCCTATGGAGATAAGGTGGCTGCTGGCAATGATAATTTTTCCCTCCACCAAGCTGAAAGATTGACTCTGTATCAACTGTGCTCTTGCTGGATTTTTAAGTTGTTGATGAAAAATTGCCAATAATGTGCAGTTTACCGAGGCCTCCCTGGAGACAGGAGTGTGACAGGACAGCACGTTAAAGGTCTGTCTCACGAATCTGCGGTCATTGGCGGCGAAACGGGAAGAATCTGCCACCATAGACCGCGCACTCATGAGAAAGAACAATTCCCGGGCCGTGCGACGGTGTTCCCAACACCGCGCGGTGCAAAAATAAAATCGACAATGTCGAAAACTCTATACTCACCGCACAACCTCCACCAGTGATGCACGAGTGCGCACGGCCGCTCGCACGGGCCGCCGCCAGTGTGGGTCGAGCGCCGTGCGTCAAACCTCCTCTGCCACAGCCTCCGCCAGTGACGCACGTGCCGCCGCCAGAGAGGCACGTGTGCTGCGCGGCCACAGGCACAGCCATCGCTACAGCGCCGCGATCAGGATGGCCGCCGCCACAGCCGCCGCTGGTGAGTCACGTGCGGGGGGCCGACGTCATCGCAGTCGGCCCGCCCTTTTTTTACTTACCGCAAGCACGTGGGACCCGCCGTGTTTGAATTAACTCGGCCCCCGCGCAACATCCGTGCGGCGCTCCGGTGGATAGGCTCGACGCTCTCGCCGTTGCCGCGCGGTCCTAGCTACCGGCGACGCCGCGCTTCACCGCCGATGACTGCAAACAGGTAAAAGACACGGCCTTAAGAATGCAATAAAATCTTTTGCATATTCAAACCTTGATCAGTACTGCTTTTCTTTACTTTGAGAAACCAGTTTACTTCAGATGATAAATTGTGGATATCAAAGGAAATAAAGGTTTTGTAGTTATCCGTGCTTCACATAGAAACATAGAAAATAGGTGCAGGAGTAGGCCATTCGATCCTTTGAGCCAGCACTGCCATTCAATATGATCATGGCTGATTATCCAAGATCAGTATCCCGTTCCTGCTTTTTCCCCATATCCCTTGATTCCTTTAGCGCTAAGAGCTAAATCTAACTCTCTCTTAAAAACATCCAGTAAATTGGCCTCCACTGCCTTCTGGGGCAGAGACACTTTGATGTTTAGTTCATATTACCAGGAATTATAGTGGATATGTCTTTATTAATTCCATGGGCAATAGAATTATTAATTCAACGAGCCACTTATGGTAAACATAAGAAAAACTATCATTAAATGTGTAAGTAATCATCAAATCAGCAGTTAGCAAAGATATTAAATTTATAGGTGCCGATTATTAACATAAGAAACACAAACAGAATACTGGGAATATTCAGCAGGTCAGGCAACAGCTATGAAGAGAGAAATAGAACTAATGCTTCTGGTTGGTGACCCTTCATCAAATGTAAGAATTGAAAGAAATCTAAACTTGCAGAGAAGGTTCGGAGTTAGAGGGGTCGAGGAGGGTGGGGATCAGTGAAAGTGCTTTCTTTTTTTAAAGTATCATACTTAGTTTTACTTCATCTTTCTGGAAAATATGGTGTGGGATCTTCTACTTAGGTACTCCTTTGGAATAGAGGATGACGTGCTTCCACTGAGGTGACTGAAGAGTCCTCTATGTCCCCAGACATCCTGTCAAATACAGGAAAAAACCTTGGATTGAAAAGATTTTTAGGCCTATGTGGCAAATGTAGGCATAGACATCTTGATAGCATGGGTGTGTTGGACTGAGGGGCCCTTTTCTATGCTGTATGATTCCAGGACATTATGACTCTTGCAAGGCAGGTGTGTGAGTTTTTTGGAATGTATGTGCTTCTTCCACTGTGTAAGAATAGCCTCCATGTACTTCCATTATAAACATACAGGCCCTTTGGCTCAACTTGCCTATGTCAACTAAGATGCCCCATCAAATGTAGCATCACAGTTCACCTCTTGCCAATTGATTTAGAAGATTTTACAGAGATTGCATTGTGGTACCTCTCCATTGATTCGGAATTTCTCCATAGGATTGAAGGCTGCTGCTCAATGGGTCATGAACGCAGTGCTTGGGTATGAGATCTTGGTCTAATCACACACTTTACCTCAGCCATCTGAAGTTTGTGTGGTGTTGGCACACAGGAGGATTGGTGAATTTCATCACTATCATTGGGTGGTGGCTCCAAAGAAAGGAACGGGTGATTCCGCTGTGGGGGGACGTTCATGTTAAATTCTATAGAGTGCTGTGTTTTTCTTTTTATTTGTATGGCTGTATGGCAACCCAAATTCTACTATGCACAGCACTTTGGTTCAATGTGAGTTGATTTTAAATGTGCTATATTAATAAAAATTGATTGATTGATTGATTGAAAATTAATAGAGATTTCCTGGGCCTTGTCACAAATCTCGATTGCCATGAGGGAAAGAAGACAGCGCTTTGTGTGGCAGGGCAGGTAGGAAATAGTATGTAGGGAGAATGTGCACATGCTTGCTTAAACCCAAGATAGACACAAAAGGCTGGAGTAATTCAGCAGGTAAGGCAGCATCTCTGGAGAAAAGGAATGGGTGACGTTTCGGCTCAAGACCATTCTTCAGACTGAAGCTTTTTGTCTGCCTTGGGTAGATGGTGTTGTGCTGTGGGGTTAGATTCATGGAGGCCATTAACATTCCTGTGGAACTCTGTGTCAGTAACAACAGTTCCTGATAATTTGCTACCAGACTAATTTTCCCACCTATACATTTTGTGTTGCCATTTTGTGAATGGCTCCCCTATTTAATTAATATGTAGATCACAACCTAGAATGGACGCAAGGCAAATTATGCCTCTGTAGTAGGAGGAAATAACTAAACTACTATAGATTTGTGGGGGAATTTGGGTGGAAAAGAAATTATTTCCCTAATTGTTTCAAATAATTGTTTTATCATCAAAAAGTTTCAAAATTGTTTCATCATCTAAGAGAGTTAGATACAGTTCTTGGGGCTGACAGAATCAAGGGATATGGGGAGAAAGCAGGAACAGAGTACTAATTCTGGATGATCAGGCATGATCATATTCAATGGAAGTGCTGGCTCGAAGGGCCGAATGGCCTACACCTACACCTATTTTTCTATATCCACGATATTGGACCTCTATGTATTGTTCAGTGGTTGCAGCAGAGCCATTTGTGGGACAGAGCACACATTGCTTGGTATTAGCGATAAGGAGAGGATGGACAAATTTGGATTGTTTCCACTGGAATGTTATTTCTTCTTGAATGTCAGACATTGAGGGGAGACCGGTTCGAAGTATATAAAATTATGAGAGGGATAAATAGCGTAGACGGTCGGAACATTTGTCACAAGGTGCAAATGTCAAAGACTAAAGGGCATAGCTTTAAGGTGAGAGGGGCAAACTTTAAAGGACATGTGCAGGGTAAGGTTTTATTACAATGGATGGTGGGTTCCTGAAACGCACTGTCATATCTGATGGTGGAGGCAGATATGACAGTGGTGTTTAGGAGTATTTTTTTTTATATAGGCACATTGATATGCAGGGAATAAAGGGATATGGATCATGTGCAGGCAGATAAGACTAGTTTACTTTGGCATTGTGATCAGCATAGATATTTATGGGCCGAAGGCTCTGATCATGTGCAGTATGTTTCTATATCTTATGTTCTATGTGTTGGCTTAAATGAGAGTAGATATGATATGTTTATATTCCTATACATTAAAAATAGGTGAAAATAATGATTGAAGAGCAAAAAATAGAGAAAGTGAGGGGCGTTGGGAAACAAATTGACTGACTATTCTGCAATAATGTATCCATAGCATAATCTACACCTAAGTATCAACAAATGAGTTGAATTCAGATTAGTAGAAATGTTATTGCTGGTACACAAAGGCGAGTTGGAATATTAAAAGATTGAGACTTCTGTATTATTTGAATGGATGAACGATAATGTAAAGGCTCTGTCTTACGGTGTTGCGGTCATCGGCGGTGAAGCGTGGCTTCGCCTGTAGAGTGGACCGCACGGCAACGGCGAGAGCGCCGAGCCTATGCCACGGGAGCGCCGCACGGATGCTGCGCGGGGGCCGAGTGATTTAAATACGGCTGGTCCCACGTGCTTGCGGTAAGTAAAAAAAAGGGCGGGCCGTCTGCGATGACGTCATTTTGGATCACGTTAGGTATGAAAATCCAACTGAAATTAAAATGTTCAATTGCACATTTCTGTCTGAATGTCCCTTGACAGGGAATGAGTTGAACATTTTCTCTGGAGCATTTCTCTCTTGTTCAACATAAAGGCAAATAAGATACATTACTGAAAGATTGAACATGATGTGATTGGGTAGCAATTATAGTTGTGCCTATGTGTAAAGCCGACAGCATAATGGACTTCTAGCTGAGTTACTTGCACATGATCAACCTGAATTAATGCACATTAGATGGCATTTATCAGGAAAAACACTTGAGAAATTGAGTGACAATGCTCAGTTATCCTGCATTGCCAATCGTGGTAAGCATCTCATCTTTCATCAACTACAGTTGGTTTCCCTTCTCCATGAAAATTGAAATAAGAATCCTCATAGTCCTGTTTCACTCCATTCTGTCCTGGTTTTCTCATTGAATTTCGTCCAAACTCCAAATGCTTTAACTCATATTGAGGACACGTGTTTAACAGCAACTTTTCAGTAATCCGCCCAGTCGGTTGCATGCAACCCTTTGGGCAACAACGTCAACTTCATAGCAAAGTCTGATCTACTCAACTTTATCCTTTCTTCCTGGTCCAATCCCTTCTCCCTTAAATCTGTAAAACTTTGGGTGCCTACTGCCACTCCAAATGTTTCCATTTCCATTGGTCCTTACATGTTCATCTTCACCATGGATGAATCAATAATCAATAATTGATGGATGGTTGGTTGGGAGGAATTGGTTTGATTGTTCTGAGACCTTCTGCATCTTGCAGGATTAGAGACCTAACCATTTCTCTAATTTATTTAAGAATTATTTTTTTTAAAAGGGGTAAGCCATTTAGAACGGAGATGAGGAACAACATTTTCACCCAGAGAATTGTGAATCTGTGGAATTCTCTGCCTCAGAAGGCAGTGGAAGCCGATTCTCTGGATAAGCTTTCAAGAGTGGCGGTGCGGCACTGGCTGCAGCGGCTCATCGGCAGTCCTGTTTGTTTGTGTTTTTTGTGTTGTTTATTTCGTTTTAGTTAGTCTAGTTTTGGGTTTTTAGTTTGTGTTTTGGGGGGGTGGGGGGTTGTAACGGGGTTTGCAGTCTCTCCCTGCAGGGGAATGCGACTTTTTGTCGTATTCCCCTTCTCTGCCTCCATCTGCGCTGAGGCCTAATGGAGGTGGCAACCTCGAGGCTCCGGAGGCAGAGCCCGTCAGGACTCGCCCTAAGCTCGCTCCCGTGAGGGTGGTCCAGCTCAGGGCTGGAACAGTGCTCCTGTGAGCGCCCAAGTCGGGGCGGCCTGGCCCGAGGGAGGTTCGGCGCCCAAGTCGGGGCGGCCCGGCCCGAGGGAGAAGCGGCGCCCGGGTCGGGGCGGCCCGGCCCGGGGAAGAAGCGACGCCCATGTCGGAGCGGCCCGGCCCGGGGGAGGTTCGGCGCCCATGTCGGGGCGGCCCAGCCCGAGGCTGAAGATGGCACGGTACTCATGTGAGGGTGGCTAGAACGGTATTCTGGCGGTGGTGGCCTGAGTCCGGGGTTCGGCCGCGGGCCAGCGGCTGCGTCTGCAGTACTGGTGGGCGGCAGCTTCGACCACCCCGGGAAACATCGCCCGGGGGGTATCGCCTCAGCGCAGAGGGAGAAGAGGAGGGAAGAGACTGCAGACCTAAGACTTTTGCCTCCATCACAGTGAGGAGATGTTGGGTGGACTCACTGTGGTGGATGTTAATATGTGTTTATTGTTGTTTTATGTATGACTGTTGCAATTTCGTTCAGACTTCGGTCTGAATGACAATAAAGGGCTATCTAATCTATCTAAAGAGAGAGTTAGATAGAGCTCTTAAAGATAGCGGAGTCAAGGGATATGGGGAGAAGGCAGGGACGGGGTACTGATTGTCGATGATTAGCCATGATTACAGTGAATGGCGGTGCTGGCTCGAAGGGCTAAATGGCCTCCTCTTGTACCTATTGTCTATTGTCTATTCCCCACCACCACCACACTCAGTTGTTTCTCTTTACATTAAGAAATTCTTCAAAATGATTTACTTTTCAGATCAAAAGGTGCAGCTATAGGTACTTGAGGGTCCGTATTACCCATCCTTTTGTACATAATTTATATAAATATCAACAGCTACACCAGCAACTGCATTGGTGCTGCCTTCTAAACTCATCACAATTACAATCACAATAATACTTTATTAGCCAAGTATGTTTTGCAACATACGAGGAATTTCATTTGCCAAGTCAGTCATACAATAAAAAGCAACAGAACACACAAAACATATTTTAACATTAACATCCACCACAGAGACTTCACATTCCTCACTGTGATGGAAGGTGAAAAAAAAGTTCAATCTCTTCCCTTAGCTCTCCCGCGGTTGGGGGCCTCGAGCCCTCCGTTGACAGGATGATCTTCACTCCCGTAGCCTGCGGGGTTTTGGACCCTCCATGTCGGGGCGATCCAGCCCCTGCATCGGGGTGATGCCAGCTCCCCTGTGCTGGACGATCAAACCCAGCGTCGGGGCTGATCAAGCCTCTGCATTGGGAGCTCCCGACTAGCCTCTCCCGAAACTGCAAGCTCTTGATGGTAAGTACGCAGGCCACGGTTGGAGAGATCCCAGGCAAGGGATCCAAGGTCAGTCCGAGGAGGCCTCCAGCTCCAACGATGATAGGCCACAAAGCGACCGGAAACATTGCGTTTCCAGCAAGGTAAGAAACTGAAAAAAAGTTCCCCCCTCCCCGCCCCCCCCCCACATAGAACAAACCGGAGAACATTTACACAAACTTATAAAACGCACTGAAAATAAAAAATGCCAATCGTTTGCCGCCCCAAGTACATTTGTTACTTTTCTGCCGATTTTAATTGTATTCTCACAGTCACATTGTTCATCTCTTACTCTTGCCTTCCCTTTCTGGAACTCTCTATTGTAACTGTGAACTGATTTAATGGAGAAATGGTAGACCTTCTCTTGGAGGCCCCCTCTGTGGAATCTAACCAAACTCAAAGTACATGAGGTTTTTATTTTCCAGAAACAAAGAATATAGCAGACGATTGAATAGAAGTTCAATAGGTGTATTGACATTATTCGCATCAATATTGTGCCCAGCAAATTGATCCATTGGGTAACAAATTCACAATGGGAGCACATTGTCATTGGAAAAGTACCTCTGAGTGTTCAAACACCTTTGCTGGGCCAATATAACTCACGTGCACATTCTAAAAACATCTGAAGACGGAAAGCCCAGACACAAAATTAGGCTGCACCAAACATGACTGGTTAATAGGCCGACACAGACGAGAGGGATTTTTGATAGGCAGATGGTAGGACAAAGGCTCGACAAGAAAAGTGAGGTGGTGTAACTCAAAAGGATTGAAGAGTTCCAAATTGTGAAGCAAGAAGGAGGAATGGGTGCGAGACCAGGTGGGGCACAGGGGAGAGGAGTATGTTTATGTAGTTACTTAAAATTGGCGAATTTTACATTCATATCATTGGGTTGTAAGCTATGCAAGTAGAATATGAGGTGCTGTTACTCCAGTTTGCACGTGGCCTCTCTCTGGCAATGGAGGAGTCCCAGGACAGAAAGGTCAGTATAGGAATGGGAAGAGGAATTAAAGTGGTTAGCAACAGAGAGATCCTGCAGGCCTTGGCAGACCGAGATGATATTATGAACATTGTTGATCCATTATTGATAATCATGGCAGCTCACACAAGCAGTAACATTTTTGAAAAATTCTTACCAAGAAAACTTTGTCCTCTATCTTAATTCCCTTGCTGAATACTTCCTTCAAAACTATTGCAATCTCCCTCTTAAAAATTGTGATACGAGAATAGGAAAGCTGATTTTCAGAGCCATTTTTTTCTTCAATATAATTTGGAAAACAATACGTTATTTTGAAGGCAATGCTCTTTAAAGCAAAAAGTATATTCGGACAAATTGAAAGAGAGAAATACTCCATGGATGGAAAGTGAAGTCTATCAATGATTGAGGTATTGAACTGGTTATTCTCCAAAGATTGCAAACTTTAGGCAATTTGTTAGCCAGTAGTATTAATCAATACTGTGCTGGGGAAAGTCTGTTCCAGGTCCCCGGAAGGATTTAATGGCAGGCTGCCCTCTTTGCCATCACCAGCAGGGATGAAAATGAAGGCAGACTCTGCCAGTCAGTTTTCCCAGCTAGAAAATAAACTGCTCTGAAAGAAAAATTCAAATGCCCGATCCGGCTGCCTGCCCCTCTTCCAAGGTTACGTCCGTACCCAGGTGGTACTAGAAAGGGACTATGCGCTGTCCACGGGCGCCCTTGGGGATTTCCGGGACTGCTGGGCACCGCGGGGGGTGACATGCATCCTTAATAACAATGGTGATATTGTTGTAGAGTGGTTTATTCAGTATTAAATAATATTTGTTTTACTTCGGAGTCACGTGAGTGACTACGTGAAGAAGACCCGTCAGGACGCATGCACGTCATTACGTCGGTTGCATTGGCGCAGACAGGCTGGGAGGAACACAGTTCTCCAGCGGTAAGTTTAAAAAATCCTACAGGTAAGTTTAAACTTACTTTTCAGGTTGTCCGTTGCAGGAATCTTTTTTCGCACGTTCCTGCTCGACATGAAATTCAGCAAAACCCGGTGGACCGCGGGGAAATTGTGGACCGCGGAGATGTCGGCTTCGGACCGCGGGAGTGCGATAGCAGGCGGCCGGTGGGTTTTGCTGGTTGAGTCGCGGACAGAACGGTCCGCAACTCCCGAGGTTTAATTCGGGCTGCGGGTTTTTTGTCGACCGCGGGTTCAGCAAGCTACGGTCACTGCGGGTGGCTGTTGGGCTTATTGTTTCGAGTCGCTGACTCGAAACAATAATAGGGGCCACGGGGTTCTCTAGAAGGCGGGGATACCGGCTACGGTCCGCGGTAAGTGAGGAGCCGGTGGCAGTCGGACTTCTTGTTAGAGTCGCTGACAGTAAGGTCAGCCCAATTTGGCCGCCCATATGTGTCTAAACTATGTGGAGCCTGGCCAGGAGGGTCCCCTCTGTTATATGTATGTCCTCACAAGTGCATTATCCTGATATGGTGCTCCATATCAGGGCAGGACATCAGGGGATAGCGGCAGCACCTGTGTTTTCAGGGCGGCTTACAAATTCCCTCAGTGGAGAGGAGTACAAGGGGTCAGTGTGTGGCTGACCCCAACCCAGGAAGTGAGATTAGTGGTTTATCACCCTTATGTGTCTATGGCAGTAGCATTTTCTGCTAATTCTGCGGAGGTTTCAGGTCTAGGCCAAGCTGGCCTTCAAGGAGAATTTACAATTCACGCATGCCCTCCAAATTAAGGACGAACGCAATTTTGGGAAGCGTTCAAAGGGGTAGACATTATAGTTACCACTTGGTCACATTGTGACTATTATACCGAGACAGATGATTATCATTTACTCAATTAAGGAAATGGGAAGCCTTGTGAGCTCTATTATCATTCACCTGTGGGAGTTACACCAGGTGGCGTCATAGTAATTCTGCTCATTAAAAGGGACTGTGCACGGTTTCTTCCGAAAGACGTCGGATTACTCATATTAAAAGTAAATAAATCCCAGGTTTAACTGGGATGGGCATCTTTATTCACATAAATGTCTTTGCCTATGACAAATAACTGTTAAGTTTGTTCCAGCATTTCCCACTATGTCTGATGTACGGGGGCCAGTGTCTAAGGTTAGTATGGATTAACTCCAAACAGGAAACCAAACAAGGCTATGTGCCGGGATCCTATGCTGAATGCATGAGGGTAAGCAGTGGGCGTTTGCCTCTAAAATAGTAAGATTAAACGAGAACTTACCTAAGTTTGAAGTTTGATCTTTATTTTATGAGGAGTTACGTTGGTGATTACGTGAAGAACCCCGCCAGTGCACCTGCACGTCAATCTTCGAAGCAGCGGTGTGAAATCACAAAAAACAACAAGCGAAGTAATAGCGTATCATAATAAAATGAGTAATACAATGAGTTTGCAGGTTTTAAGAATACCATACCTGGAGCAAGGACTGTCAGGGTGAACGGTGGACATGCTCACTGTAGCTTGGAAAAAGAGTATTCAAAAGGGGTATATTACTTATGTAAGAAATGGGACCAATATTGTGTACAAAATAATATTGACTATAATACTGCAGGTATTGTGGATATTTTAGAGTTCCTGTTGACACTCTATGATGGTGAGGGGCTCAGTTATAGCACCATTAATACAGCTTTAAGTGCTTTGTCATCGTATGGTTTTGATGTGGTCAGGAAAAATCCTATTGAATTTCATCATATCATAGCTGGATTGTTGAAAGAAATTTCAACTAAACCTCCTAAACCCAGGTATATGGCGATCTGGGATGTAAGTGAGGTCCTCAAGATGCTTCGACAGTAGGTTCCTGTCATGTCTCTGAATTTGCCAAACTAATCATGAAAGTGGTTATGCTCTTGGCATTGGTTCAGCATAGCAAGTGCAGATTTTGCAAAAACTTCTGTTAGACAGGATGGAAGTTGCTGAAGAGAATGTTATGTTATATAATTGCGTCCTGCTTAAGCAGAGCAGGCCAGGTGTCGCAGGTTTGTTAAAATTGTGTTTCAGCATAACCTACTGATCCATGTTTATGTGGGATGGCACATTTATTTTCTTTATATTGAAGCTATAAAGACCTTAAGAAATGTGGAAACAGCATTGTTTATCAGTTACATGAAGCCACACAGGAGAATGTCAGTGCAGACTATCTCAAGGTGGTTTAAAGCAAATGTTGATTAAGGCAGGTATTAACACTGAAGTGTATATATCCTTTTTCCACTAGTGCAGCAGCAACGTCGTCGGCTAGGGCGATGGATGTTCACAGCGGCCATATTTTATAGGTGCCGGGTGGTCAAATTAATTATTAAAAAAAAAAATTACCATCGGCCGATCACCGATCGGAGAGAGGCTGTTTGCAAATTCAGTATTGTCCTGTTTAGTTCCCCTGGGATAGACGGGTTACTGTTTGTTTTGATTATTCAAATCAATTGTTACTGCATGATATTAACATTTCATGTTTAACGCATTATTGATTGTTTCTCATCGAAAGTCAATCAATTTTGTGAGGCCGGGATTTGGATCTGCGGCATAAGATCACAGAGCTTTGAACCCTTCACATAGTCACTCACGTGACTCCGAAGTAAAATAGTAAGATTAAATGAGAACTTACCAGTTTGAAGTTTGATCATTATTTTATGAGGAGTTACGTTGGTGATTACGTGCCCGCCACGCCCAACCCTCTCTCATAAAAAAGGTCATATGGTAGTTCTCATGTTGCTCATCTTAATATGTTACTTCAAATATTGTGTTGTCTGTGATTTCATACCGCTGCTTTGAAGATTGACGCGCATGCGCCCTGACGGGTCTTCTTCATGTAATCACCAACGTAACTCCTCATAAAATAAAGATCAAACTTCAAACTGGTAAGTTCTCGTTTAATCTTACTATTTTACTTTGTATTATGGTGGTTGGTATTGTTTTGTAATGTGTATATCTTTTTAGTAAATAATTGATTAAAATTTTTTTGGGTAAAGAAAAATAAAAATTAATCAAACAAAGTGATTTTTTTTTGGGGGGGTGGGGGAGGATGGGGATAAAGCCTTATCTTTTCGATTTGTATTGATAGGCAATGCTTTGAAATAAAATCTTGAAAGCCTCGATTGTTACTTTTGACCAAGTCACACACACCACAAAAGGTAAAGTATGTGAATAGTCGCTGGTCTCACCTCAGAGATTTTAACTACTTTATTGTAGAAGTCATGTGATGGGGCTCACTTTAGAGTTTCATATTTCACAGTTTGATCATTGTTTTTTCTATTTCTTCTCCTCCGACCTTAATCATCTTTTCTTTACCCTCCTCCTGATTGAGCAGCTTCCACAGGGAGAGGTTGGACAGACTTGGATTGCTTTGTTTGGAATGCTGGAGGTCGCGGGAAGACCTGATAGAAGTATATACAATTATTGATTTGATTCAACTTTATTGTCATTGTGCAGAGTACAAGTACTGAGATAACAAAATGATATTTCACCATACAGCCATACGAATATGAATAAAAAAAGAAAATTAAAAACACAGAACACGACAGTCTACAACATAAACATCCTCACACAGCGGCATCAAAGTTTCCCACTGTGTGGGAGGGCACCAAAGTTCAGCCAACCTCCTCTTTGATGTTCTTTGATGTTCTTGATGTTCACCCGTGGTCGGGGCCTCCCGAGCCCACCGCAGTCGCCGCTACGGGTGGCCCGATGTTCATGCCCTCTCGCCGGGACGATGGAACTCCGATGTCGGAATGGAAGAACATCCTCAGCGGCTTGGACACCAAATTGGCCACTTCCTACCAGAGTCCGCGGCTCCCGAACTCCACCGGCTGGGCTGGGTGGAGATTCATCGCTGGCGGCCCTCGGCAAAAGGTCCCAGGACTCCGCGATGTTGATCAGCGCCACCCATGCTGGGAGCTCCGCACACCACAGCTCCACGATGTTGATGCAGCAGGCCCAACACTCCGGAGCTTCAAACGGCGATCCCAGGTAAGGCATCGCCTGCTCCTCGATGTATCCAGCGCTGCGCCGCCGCTGCTGAAGCTCTGGTCTGGTCCCCGGCAGGAAAGGCCGCGCCAATCCAGTTGGTAGGCCGCAAGGAGGGGGGTGAGAATGCAACTCGGAGAATAGTTGCGGTTTCCCCCTTACCCTACTGCCCTCCCCCACATAAAATACCAAAAAATAATCCTCCAAAACATAATTGAAACAAACTAAAAATTAAAAAAAGATAGAAAGACAACAGACTATAGGCAGAGGCCTGCCATCATGCGGCGCCCCCTGATTATGAGAGAATAGTAAGATTAAAACGAGAACTTACCAGTTTGAAGTTTGGTCTTATTTTATGAGGAGTTACGATGAGCGATTACGTGAAGAAGCCCCGCCAGTCCGCACGCACGTCAATCTTCAAAGCAGCGGTGAAATCACAGATAACAGCAGTCAAAGTAACATAGTAAGACTTAGAGAAGACTAGAACTACCAGATGACTTTGTGATATGAGGGTTGGGAGCGGTGGGCACGTAATCGCTCATCGTAACTCCTCATAAAATAAAGATCAAACTTCAAACTGGTAAGTTCTCGTTTAATCTTACTATTTTACTTCGGAGTCACGTTAGTGATTCCGTGAAGATTTCAAAGCTCTGTGATTTCATGCCGTGAGAAACGAGTCTACACAACCACAACTGCCTCATTGGCAGATGAGGGAAACATTCATAATGCATACAGACATGACATAGATTTAAAACATGCTGATGCTGTCAAATGAAGTAAAAATAACAGTAACACTTCTCATCCAGGTGGAAACTATAAATAGAATGTAAAATAAAGTTGACAAATACCCCTGGTCTGGCAATGGGTTATTATAAAATGTTTGTAAATTCGTTCGTTTGACCATGCTGCAGCCGTTAGGATGTGGTCCAATGGAACATAAATAACCCTTGCTGCTAATGTTGTAGCAGCCCAGGTAGAGTGAGATCTGGAAATCAGTATCTACTCCTGCATAAATCGAACTCCGTTTATTACCTGGAAATGGTCTGAACGGATACGTTCTTATAAAGTTTTTGTAACTAACAAGCATTGCTAGTTCAGAGCCTCGAAGGCACTTGGTGACCTTGACATATTGTTGCATATGTGTGCCCTCACATAACCAAAAGTCCCTGGGTATGCCTTGAACTATTTTGATACCTGACACTCCTTCTACTCTGCTTACTTAAATTATAAACATAAAATATTATATATATTATTTACAGATGTAATCATCCTGTCCCGTCGCAATTATGTAGCGACTGAACCTGTTGCGCTAAAACCAGCGCCAGGAGGATAACTACCTTATGAGAGTCGGCCAAAGCTAAGGATGTAGCTGGAGCCCCCTGGTGAAATAGTGTTAACACAATGTCAATATCCCATACTGCATTGTACTTGTCCTGGGAGAACTTGTGTTAAAGATATCCTTTACAAACTCGATATCCGGGGGTGAACCCGACAGAGTGGGTCCCGTTTGCTGCAGTAAATATGATGGGAAGGCACGTTGGCACAGTTAATGGTCCTATACCTCAATTATTGTCGAAAGACCATTAAAAACTGAAACCCAAAACGTCAGTAATCTGTACCGTTTTAAATGTAACATTAGCATTAAACAAAACGCTTCCCATCTCCTGAAGAAGAAATGTACTGCTTTTCTGGTGCTATCCCAGCACTCTGTAGTGAACACATACAGGGATAGGTGTGACACCTAAGCCATATTCAGAATCTGCAGAACATAAATTGATTTTATCATGCAAAGGCTGATTTCCCGAGCCACAAGCTGAACCGGCAAAGTTTACGTTTAGGATAACCGTATAAGGTTGTATTATTATACCCTACAAAATCGGGAATCAAAGCTGCATAGGCCAATCAGACAGTAGGAAAACCTAAAGCAGGATCTTGATGACTTTATTTGAAGACCCGACTGATGAGGCAAAATGGAGGAAGACATAAAAGACCATTCCTCCTCCTTATAGCGAGAATATATCTTTTGCCACTGTTATGCCACATATTTTTTCAACCTGTGAGTAAGCATGAAAACCAACATATTGATATTCGGTGTTCCATTGAACCAGAATTTCATAAATACTGTCTGATCCAACACCCATTTTGTGTTGTCATTGATCTGTACTTGATGATACACCAGTGGCGAATGAGATTAGGTAAACTATTTCAGGATACTTTTACTTGATTGTACCCATGTGACTGACATATGCCACCATCATAGTGTATCAACCTGAAGTTGAGCATGCAGATTATGCATATTCGCTCAATCACTCTTTAACCTATAGAATGCACGTAGGGTCTATAGATAGTTGATACCAATAACTGAAGAATTGGTAACTCATGCAAATCTCCTCCACCTCCAAACTATCAATCAATCAATCAAGCACTTTATTCATCCCCAAGGGGCAACTAGAGATGACATTTGCAATTTCCCACGTTAGAACAATTAGAATCAGTTTGCAATATAACTGAAATTTTTACTGACCAAACTACTGGAGCAATGCTGAATACTGTTTGTCCATCATTGTGACTTTGGTAGCTTCAGCTGGAAATAGCATAGGTGTGTTAACAATGACCTATATGGCACTTTAGAGTTTGCCATTTACCACGATGTCAGTTTTCCCACTTGCACAGCTGAATCACAGCTATTATATTGCCAATTAGTCTTAACGATTAGAAGGCTGCTTTATAACAACAAGGCTGTTACAGGTATCTATTAACTCCAATCTGTTGCCCAGGGCGAAGTCATAGCTTGAGACTGAAACAGTGGATTTTAGCAAAATACAGAGTTAAAATATCATCCTGTCATGACATAACAAGTGTTTTTGAACTCTGAGTAGCGCTTAGAATGCTTTATTGTCATCATACTGTTATTATTGCCTCATCATAGCAATTGCCTCCAGATATCTCCAATGATCACTGTAAATGGGAATACCCTATGAAATCAGTTGTTAATCAGCCTTCTTTCATAATGAACAGGCCATGCCTGCCATCATTTCATGCCTGCCTTGAACGACAACTCTGGCCCAATTCCCGAGCCCATTTTTGCAAGACAATCCTGGCCATAATACTGAGCCTATCTGATAATTCTGACCTGTCTTAAAAAACAACTCTGGCCATAATTCTGAGCCAGTCTCGAAAGACAATTCTGGCCATAATTCTGAGCCTGCCTCGAAAGACAACTGCTCATATTTCCGAGCATGTTTCGAAGGCAATTCTGGCCAAAATACTGCGCTTGCCTCAAAACGCAATTCTGGTCCAGTTCCAACCTGCTTGGAATGCCAGCATTGTCCAGTTTTACATGGTTAGATGCCTCTAAATAGATGACAATGTCTTAACCATTTGTGTACTGTACAATCAAGTGTAAATATTACCAACTTATAAGTGGTCCCTTAGTTGTAGCGTAGAACTGGTAGAGTGCGTGGAACCTCTGGCCAGCTTTCATGCTGCCATCAGCTTCAGTGAACCGCTTACTGCCGATGAATACATGGGGTACGTTGTCGCCGAAACGATGAAGCTTTGCTCGTCATTGGCCTAGATTGGTCCAACAGCTTGTGCTTCGTCCTCCAGGTTTTGCCTGTTGAATAGATCTTACCTGAATAGAAGATTCGGTGGCTGGCTCTAATATCCCCGGTGTTCACTGCATTGTGTTGGGATGGCAAACCTTGCTGCCAGGAATGGTACCTCTGACACGTGCCCTTTATCCCTTGGGGTATGCTCCACGGCTATATCCTCAGACTCGGTGTCAGATTTATACTGACCCGGCATGCTCTCCACCTCCAAGAGGGAGACATTAAGCAGCCCTGTTACAAGGCGTTGTTGGCGCGGCCTCTCCCATAGGGCGGCACTGGCATAGCCTCGGCGTCAGACTTATACTGATCCGCTATGCTCTCCACCTCTAAGAGGGAGACATTAAGCAGCCCTGTTACAAGGTGCTGCTGGCACGGGCTCTCCCATAGGCCGGCACTGCCATAGACTCGGCATCAACATTAAGCAGCCCTGTCCAAGCAGACACAACTCCTGCTTCCTGGCCAACCTGCATATTTTATACATTACCGGAGGGGAACCTCCCAGCACCAGGGCTGACCGTTCTGGTTGGTTTTACCCCATATCCTGGGGACCACTGCGGTCTTCGCTGGATTTCTCCTCCCTGGGAACCACAGCGTCTGGAAGTCACTGACCGTCTTATCAGTGACTGCGATCGCGAACCCGACATTCGCCAGCTACCCGCTTCCGCGGTCATAACCGGGGTCTCCCCACAGCCCATAGCTGGTTCCCTCGTCGTCCTTCCGCAAAGTATCGGACAGGAAACCTCCGTAAAAAAGAGGTTCCTGCAAGAAATCAAAACCAGGTAAGAAATACAAAACTTACCTGTAGTTTAAACTTACCGCTGGCAGGAGCGAGCGCCTGCCAGTCCGGTGCTTCGCCATGCGGATGACGTAATGACGTGCGTGCGGAGTGGCGGGGCTTCTTCACGGAATCACTCACGTGACTCCGAAGTAAAATCATGAATTATAGATAGGATAGACAGTCAGAACCTTTTCCAAGTGTGGGGGACATAAATCAAATATTAGTGGGCATAGCTTTAATCCAAGAGGGAGGGAGGGGGGTGGGCGGGGCAACTTATTTTATTATTATTATATTAACACAGAGGGTGGTGGGTGCTTGTAACGTACTGCTGGGGGTGGTGGTTAAACAGTTACATTAGTGGTATTTAAGAGATTTTTGGATAGGCATATGGATATGCAGGGAATGGAGGGATATGGGTTATGTACAGGAAGATACCCGAATCCCAGGGCATCGGGTTCAGCACAGAAATTGCGGGCTGAAGGGCCTGGTCATATGATGTATTCGTCTATGCAAACCTTACCCCATACCTCCATTGTCAGCCGACACCACAATTTATTATTCCGTCTTACCTGCTATCCACCTTCTCACAGGCATTCACTTCATCCTGCACTTCTTTGCAGCTTGAAGCTGCTTGTTTTTAAACTTTCTCTGTGATACTGCTGCAAGCAAGATTTTCATTGAGAGACACAAGTGACAGCAGATGCTGTAATCCTGAGCAAAAAAATAAACAGCTGGAGAACATCAAAAGGTCAGGCAGCATCTGTGTGAAGAAATGGACTGACAACATTTCAGGTCAAAACCTTTATCCAAATAGTTAATTTAGTTTAGGGATACAGCGCGGAAACAGGCCCTTCAGCCCACCGAGTCAGCGCCGACCAGCAATCCCCGCATGCTATCACTACCCTGCACACACTGGGGCCGCTTTACATATAAACCAAGCCAATTAACCTACATACCTGCAAGTCTTTGGAGTGTGGGAGGAAACCGAAGGTCTCAGAGAAAACCCACGCGGTCACAGGGAGAACGTAAAACTCCGTACAAATATTGTCCGTAGTCGGGATCAAACCTGGGTCTCCGGCGCTGCAAGCACTATAAGGCGGCAACTCTACCTCTGCACCACCATGCCGCCCTGCAGAAATCTGCAGTCAGTCCAAATTTTCATTATGCTTGTGCCTCACTGTATATAATGTGTATATAATGATAAACTTAACTAATTCTGATGAAAGGTTATCAGCCTGAAACATTAACAGTTCTTTCTCTGAAACAGTTTGTTGTCTGATCCATTTCTGGTTTGATTCACGTTACAGTTGTACATTGCTTTTTATGTACGAATGGGAACATATTGCTCTACTCCCTCAATGCTTTGGTAAAAGAAACTCCAGACCGAGACGTTTATACGATTAGTTAATCCCAGAGATACGAAGTAAAGAATATTTTCATCTTCCAAACAAGTTCAACATGTTCAATATAATAGAAACCATTTAGAAACATGCACAAAGGCTGTTCTTTGAGAAAATGAAGCAGTTTAGTTCAATTACATCCTTTACATTGGCAAAACCAAGTGTAGACTAGCCTAGACTAGAAGCTTTCTCCGAACACTTGCGCTCAGTCCGTCCAATACATAGATACATAGATACATAGAAAATAGGTGCAGGAGTAGGCCATTCGGCCCTTCGAGCCTGCACCGCCATTCAATATGATCATGGCTGATCATCCAACTCGGTATCCCGTACCTGCCTTCTCTCCATACCCCCTGATCCCTTTTGCCACAAGGGCCACATCTAACTCCCTCTTAAATATAGCCAATGAACTGGCGTCAACTACCCTCTGTGGCAGAGAGTTCCAGAGATTCACCACTCTCTGTGTGAAAATGTTTTTCCTCATCTCGGTCTTAAAGGATTTCCCCCTTATCCTTAAGCTGTGACCCCTTGTCCTGGACTTCCCCAACATCGGGAACAATCTTCCTGCATCTAGCCTGTCCAACCCCATAAGAATTTTGTACGTTTCTATAAGATCCCCTCTCAATCTCCTAAATTCTAGCGAGTATAAGCCAAGTCTATCCAGTCTTTCTTCATATGAAAGTCCTGACATCCCAGGAATCAGTCTGGTGAACCTTCTCTGCACTCCCTCTATGGCTATAATGTCCTTCCTCAGATTTGGAGACCAAAACTGTACGCAATACTCCAGGTGTGGTCTCACCAAGACCCTGTACAACTGCAGTAGAACCTCCCTGCTCCTATACTCAAATCCTCTTGCTATGAAGGCCAACATACCATTCGCTTTCTTCACTGCCTGCTGCACCTGCATGCCTACTTTCAATGACTGGTGTACCATGACACCCAGGTCTCGCTGCACCTCCCCATTTCCTAATCGGCCACCATTTAGATAATAGTCTGCCTTCCCGTTTTTGCCACCAAAGTGGATAACCTCACATTTATCCACATTATACTGCATCTTCCTGTTTGCCAGCCAGTTCTCTATCCACATCAATACTGAACCCCCAATACCGTGTGATTTAAGCTTGTATCCTAATCTCTTATGTGGTACCTTGTCGAAAGCCTTCTGAAAGTCCAGATACAACACATCCACTGGTTCTCCCCTATCCACTCTACTAGTTACATCCTCGAAAAATTCTATAAGATTCGTCAGACACGATTTACCTTTCATAAATCCATGCTGACTTTGTCCAATGATTTCACCACTTTCCAAATGTGCTGCTATCCCATCTTTAATAAATGACTCTAGCAGTTTCCCCACTACCGATGTTAGACTAACTGGTCTGTAATTCCCCGTTTTCTCTCTCCCTCCCTTCTTAAAAAGTGGGGTTACGTTTGCTACCCTCCAATCCTCAGGAACTACTCCAGAATCTAAAGAATTTTGAAAAATTATCACTAATGCATCCACTATTTCTGGAGCTACTTCCTTAAGTACTCTGGGATGCAGCCTATCTGGCCCTGGTGATTTATCGGCCTTTAATCCATTCAATTTACCCAACACCACTTCCCGACTAACCTGGATTTCACTCAGTTCCTCCATCTCCTTTGACCCGCGGCCCCCTGCTATTTCCGGCAGATTATTTATGTCTTCCTTAGTGATCTGCTGGATCTCCTGGTTGCTAGCCATTTTAACTCCCACTCCCTTTCTGTCCTGGGCTTCCTCCATTGCCAGTGTGAGGGCATATGCAAACTGGAGGAATTGCACCTCATATTCTGTTTGGGTAGCTAACAACCTAATGGTATGAAGCAAGTTCTCCAAGTTTAGGTAACAAACAATTCTTTTTCTTGGCCTCTCATTGCCAAATACTGAAATTTCTCCCTTCACGGATCTTGCTGCCTTTTTTGCAACATTACAAGTCCCCTACTTTCATGTAATCCCACCGCGTCACTACCTTAGAACCACTTTTCCTCTTGGTTTATTGTGCCTTTGGCATGTTGGAGAGGAAACATAGTATCGGTAAAAAGTGAAGCATGTTAATGATCGAGATGTGTCGGGAGGAACTGCAGATGCTAGTTTGAACTGAAGATAGACACAAAAAGCTGGAGTAACTCAACGGGTCAGATAGCATCTCTGGAGAAAAGGGAATTGGTGACGTTTCAAGACCCTTCTTCAGACCCAAGATATTGATTGAGATTGAGCCAGGTATTCCTCAATGATTCTAAAAGTAGTAATTTGCTTGCTACGGTATTATGTATGTACAAGTTTATCAAATGGTACTTCATTGAATTCTAGTTTCACCCACAATTATTTATTTTATTAACAATTGCTAATCCTGTAATTGGAAATGTTCTCATTTTGGAATTGAAAATTCCTAAAATTTTAACATGGGCCACATCAAATTACAACAGCTTTAAACATTACCTGCAAGATCGCTGCTCTTGCAACAGATTATTTTATTGCTTCCAGAGAGGCAATGCTCCAAAGATTTGTGCTACAATAGTGGTGGAAATTCATCCATTTGCACAGGCACTTAAACTCCATTATATTTGGACCAAGTGCTAACATAGGAATAATTTACGGAGAGATTTTCTGTTATTCCCTAATGATATTTCTTATATTTTACAGTTCCCTCATCCCCTTCAGGCTGATGGAAGCAAGAACCACTGATTGCCCCATGTAATCATCACCCAAGTCATTTATCATTTCCTACTTTCCATCTAAATATTCCATTGGATTATTCTACTATTGTATATGCGTCCGAGTCTCAGAAGCATATACAAATTTAGAGATACAACGAGGAAACAGACCCTTCAGCCCATGCTGACCAACAATCACCCTTCCGCTAGTTCTATCCTACACATTAGGGACAACTTACAGAAGCCAATTAACTTACAAACCCGCACGTTTTTGGGAAGCAGGAGGAAACCCGAGCATCTGGAGACAACCCGCGCGGTCACCGGGAGAAGGTACAAACTCTGTACAGACAGCGTCAGAGGTCAGGATCAAACCCGGGTCTCTGGTGCCGTAAAGCAGCATCTCTACCTCTGTGCCACTGTGCTGCCCAAGCATACAAATATTTACGTAAAAACTCTAAGATGAAGTATCCCACATCTCAAATTACTTGTTCCCCCTCTCGATCCTTAAGACCCACAGAACTAGGGATCATCAATCCTAAAACCAAGGGTATAGTGACAGGGAAGGTATATGTATATAGATGCAAGCCTGCATTTGGGTGTGATTATGTGCATATCTTTCTGCATCTCAATAGCATATGATTTTCAATGCATTTATGCTTATAATTGTATATTTGTATGTTTGCATGTTTGTATGCATGCACCATGCATTTATGCACGCATCTGTGTATGTGTACGTGTGCATGTTTTACAGGAGAATTTATATGATTCGTTCTTTTGTCATTTCCCTTTCTAGTTCTGCAATTCCATTCAATTCTCGTGCTGGTATCCGAAGAGCAACTCGTCAGCTTCTCCACGGGTGCTCCTTCATCCAGTGTGTTCATCCTGAACCGCTGGTTCCTCTTTCACCACTGCTTGCGCTGAAGAAACACACTTCCCGAGCTCCAGCTGCGACGTGATGAATGGCTCACGAGTAATTTGTTACCTTAATGGGCCATGTTCTCCAAGCCTGGACTTGAGCGACAGCGACTGTTCATCCCACCCTTTCGAGCAATTGAGCAACCGCGCTAAATCAATACAGACATTCAATTAAAGCAGTGGCGGCATTACACAAGAGTGGTGTTTGTCGGCACAATGGTCATTAGAGGCTCAATGCAGCAATTATCTCAGAGTATTTAGTGGATACATGTGTGACCTATGCTTTCAAATCGTAAAAGTTTACACTTCTGGGGTAAAATCTACTCTCATCTCTGCCACGTTCCATTAATTATATGCAAGTATATTTTGCTGTTGGTTTAAAGATCTTTAGGAACATTGGCACTGTGCCACTAGATTTAAGGCACATTTAAAATGTACATGTAAAAGTAGTGTAGGAAGGAACTACAGCTGCTGGTTAATACCAAAGATAGAAACAGAATGCTGGAGTATCTCAGGCAACATCGCTGGAGAAATGGAAGAGGTGACGTTTTGGGTTGGAACCCTTCCTCAGACTGAAAGATAGAGGTGCGTGTGTGCGGTGAGGAGGGGGGGGGGGGAACTGGAGGCGAGAAAAGGGTCATTGTTGGCCAGGGAAGATGTGCTAATGGGGGTGATACAAGGATGAGAACAGTGGAACTGTTCCACTGGTAGGACGATTAGGGTGATTGCATCAAAAATAAATATCTGCAGTTTGTAAGATAACTTGAAGAAACTGGTGCTCCATTTGTGGAAAAGTAAGTGACACTGCAAGAGCACAACATAATAAATAATGTTGTTACGCTCTCCTTAAAAAGTCCTATCAACGTACAGAACTGTTCAATTCTGCTCGTGCTCTCTCTGTGGAGGGTAATGATGTTCATCTTTCACTGGATGGACTGGAAGTTCAGAGGGAGAAGTTCAGAGTGAGAATGGGTAAAATGCCTCTGCTGATGAGTAAGCTGAAACATAACCTCATGAGTCAATTAGAGTGAGCAGAGGGAGCATATGCATTTGATAAACAGGCATATTTTGTTCTCCATTTTGAGGAAGATCTTAAATATTTAAGTCGCAGTATTTCTGCCTTTGTTCAGATTGGGCAATGCTCCAAAACGTGGATCCTGTCACTTTGATACAGCATAATGAAACACATCACTATGCTAAAGATGCAAGTTGTTGATATTTCCACAACCAATTCATCCTTCAGCATTTTCAATAGGACTTTGACACGAATAGCCTAGATTTTCTCCAGCTATGTTTCCACGTTCTATTGACCTCCAATTTCTCAGCACCTCATACAAGTTCACAATGATTACGGGGTTAGCTATTCCCTGGCAATAAATAATGAATGACAACTTAGAACCTATTCTTCTGATGTTGAACAAAATTCATTCCAAAAGGACTCAACATTTTATAATGTAAATAAGCAATTCCTATGTTACTACATCTGAAAGTTTCTTAGAATAACATTTAGAGGCACGGTGATACAGTGGTAGAGTTGCTGCCTTACAGTGCCAGTGACCTGGGTTTGATCCCGACTACGGACGGGTGCTGTCTGTGTGGAGTTCGTACATTCTCCCTGACACCTGCATGGGTTTTCTCCGGTTGCTCCGGGTTTCCTCCCACGCTCCAAAGACATACAGGTTTATAGGTGAATTGACTTCGGTAAAATTATAAATTGTCCCTGGAATGTAAGATAGTGCTAGTGTACAGGGATCGCTGGTTGGCGCGAATGCGGTGGGTCAAAGGGCCGGTTTCTGCGCTGTATCTCTAAACTAACTGTTATGCACTCAACAACCAAAACCACAGGAGGTCGTGTACATCCCTCTCTGGCTCTTGTCCATCTGCCTTTCCATCTCTTTCTGTGCGCATGTGTTTGTGTCTCCATGTCTTCTGTTGTGAATCTTCATGGAGGCTAATTTCTCTCCGAGCACACAAGCATGCTACACTTTAGATCAGTTCCTAGAGTTATGTAGCACTCTCAAGCTCTCACAAAACAGCTGCCTGTTCAGCCCAGTTAATGCAAACAGCATTAGCTATTTTATCCACAGATATTGCTGCAGTCTCTCATCCCCTTTCCTGGTTAAATGTAAAGGACAAGAACAACATTTTGCCTGGTGCTTCTTGGGCCAATGCTGATAGACTTTATTTTAGTCTTCAGAGATATATAAGGAAACAGGCCCTTCAAGCCCACGCCAACCAGCAATCACAGCTTCCACTAACACTATCTTACAAAATAGAGACAATTTACAAATTTTAACATGTTATTTAGAGATTTATCCAATCAGAAATGTGTTTTAACCTCTTTAACCTGGTGCAATACCTATGTGCACCTCTGGCAGGTTTACTTAGACTTAATAAGGTATTAGGTTGGGAAATACTTTAATAACAGGAGTACCCAAACCTGAATAAACACTTACATCTTTCCATTTGATTCTGTAATGCAAGCTAAAATCTATCACTTGCACTTCAGATTCACACCAAATTATTACCCATTACAATAGCGCCCAAATGGTCTTTGCCTACTTTTACTGTTCTGTGGGCTAAATATAACACATCCTCTATTGATTTACAACATTACATTTTGACCATGATTTCCTTGCCAAAAATATACATTTTGCCAAACTAGCAAATTACTGGCCTTTAAAAAGAGAAGGGCATTATTTCGGAAAAATACAAGCATACAAGACGTTCAATTGCTCCAATATGTTATTTAAAAATAATTCAGTTTTCGATTGCAAGTAGAAGCAACAGTGAATTGAAAATAACTGAAGCATCCTTAATGATGCTATTGTGCAAATACGTGCCTTGACAGGATGGGGATGATAACTTATTTACAAAGACTTACTTCAATGAATTGTGACCACTGAGGTTTGATAAAATATTTTGATAAGGCATATCTCATCTCTATAAATATTGCTGAAAGTGCTCAAGGTTTTCAAGGGGTAATTTATGAATTGTTATGCCAAACCATTTTCAATTTCTACATGTTTGAATGGCATGATGAGACAGCTTTCTCCAAGTTCTCCCAAGACCTTAATGCTTCATTGATTTCAGTTATCTCAGCTGACCACAAATGCAATTCCCATGGCCTTTTCAATGCTAAAATTGCTTTCAATAGATCTGCTTTCCAGTTTTATGCTAGTTGCATTTAGCATTCGAATATTCAGAGTTAGTTAAAGGAAGACTCAATTATAATTGGTTACAATGGTGAATTAATTGAGTTTTATACGTGTTATTGATTTTTATTTTGAAACAAGGGGTGTCAAGTTGATGAATACATATTGTATTATATATTTACAATATTATATTCTCTTTTCTACAATGAAATAAAACATAGAACAGTACAGCACAGGAACAGGCCCCTCAGCCCACAATGTCAGAACCATATTAAATCCCAAGATAATTACATCTGCCCCCACATGATCCATATCCTTCCCTGCACATCCAAATGTCCATCCAAAAGCCACTTAAACACCACTATTGTATCTGAATCCACCATCACCACCCTTGGCAGCACATTCCAGGCAACACCGTCCTCTCACCTCAGTTTGGTTTTCCCTGACACTCTGTTCAGCCTGATTGGCTGTTTCGGTACAGAACCAGACACTTCACACAGTTGAACGAACAAACACACTGTTTAAAACTGACCTAAAGGACCTGTCCCACCGTTGCCCTCGACTCATACTCGCAGCATGGTCGACACGAGGTCCTAGGAGGTCTTTGTACCTCTCCTTCATGCTCGAGGGTCTCAGCGTATTCGAGGCCTCAGTTAAGTGGCTGTCCCACTTGGACGACCTAATTGGCGAGTTTAGAAGAGTTTGAAAAAATGACATGTTGAAGACCTCCTTCGACTATGTAGAAGACCTCCTTCGACCAGCTTTGAATAGCTACGACTAGCTACGACTAACTTCGGGAAAATTGGACACCGAATAGTGGAGAGTGAAGACGACCTCCTTCGATCTCCTTCAACCTCCCTTCGACCTCCCTTCGACTATGATGAAGACTATCTACGACTACCTTCGAATACCCTCGATTACCTACAACTAACATGCCGACCTACTACAACCTACTACGACTAAACCTACGAGTAAAAAAAGCATTGATTTTTTCCATGGCGACTTATTTTTACTCGCGGGCATTTTTTAACATATTGAGAAAATCTGAGAAAACTGCCATGACCTAGCTGAAGCCTCGAGTACACGGAGACCACTCTCGAGCATGAAAGAGAGTTACAAAGACCACCTATGACCTCGTGTCGACCATGCTGTGAGTATGAGTCGAGGGCAAATTCGCCAGAACTTGTGGATTAGGTCGCCCAAGTGGGACATGCCCTTTAGGTCGCGGTGTTTTATTTAGCATGCTGAAAAATGCCCGCGAGTAAAAAAAAGGTTGCCATCAATAAAATCGATATTTTTTTTACTCGTAGGTTTAGTGAAAGTTGGTCGTAGTAGGTCGGCATGTTATTCATAGATATTCGAAGGAAATCGAAGGTAATTGAGGGTAGTCAAAGGTAATCAAAGGCAGTCATAGATAGTCTTCAACATAGTCGAAGGAGGTCGAAGGAGATCGAAGGAGGTCTTCTACATAGTCGAAGGAGGTCTTCAACATGACACTTTTTCATACTCTCCTAAACTGTTCTACACTTGCAAATTAGGTGCCCGCAGTGGGACAGGCCCTTAAAGTGAGAGCTCTGATTGCTGCCTTCTGAAGTTTTATAGGCAATAGGAAAAAAAGCTAATTAATGGCCACACCAATATAACATAATGACTCATTAAAATTCCATGAAACATGAGGATCTGCATGTCAACATTTTCATTGATGAAAATAGTGGAAAATTACATCAGATACTCTGTCAACATTATATCTGACCTGGAAAATAGCCATAAATACACAAATTAAATTTCAAATTTTGATCAGGGAAAATTTCCAAATTTACTGTGGTGCTAGTTAACATATTTTAGGGTTCTGTTGAGATGTTTTTCCAGATTTTTTTCATGTCTACATTAAACAGTCTGTTATTGACTATTAAAACTTGAAATTACAGCTGCATGCTGCAGAGATATTAACTGAATGCACTTAATTGGTATTGTGTTGGTTCATTCACAAACTGTTTTATAATTTCATGAGGTTGCATCGAAATATATGGAGCTAGATTTGTATTTATATTACTACAAATAATCTAGTAGGAAATCTAGATAGGTTTAATAACTGCTCTCCATTCAGCACAGACGTTTTTCAACACTGTGTTTGAAAACCCACTCGGTCATTTAACAATTGTTGTGCTTAAAATCCCACACAGTCGTTCAACAATGTGACTGAATTAATCATCCAGGTGATAATCTGTGCTCTGCTATTGTGAGGCAGCTATATGTTGCAAATAACACTGAGCAGGGCAAGGCAGCTGTTTGCTGAAACATATTACTGAAGACTTGAGTATTGCCGAAGAAATTACTGAAGATAGACACAAACTGCTGGAGTAACTCAATGGGACATGCAGCATCTCTGGACAGAAGGAATGGGTGATGTTTGGGTGACATAGGAGATTACTGGATGGAGTCAGGAATGATTACTGGATGGAGGGATACATTTTATGTGCATCAGTAATTTCAAGGTGAAACAGAGATGGGAGAAGCAGGCAGAAAATACAATGGCGTGTACACAATCAGAAGTTATGTGGAAAAATATCTCAAGAAACTGTCAATCGTGCTAATTTCCCAAAAAATATCTGCTCTCATATAAAAACATAATGCTTTCAGAATACGATAATAATGCTGAGAGGACAAGGGAAGAAAAATTGCCATGTTAGAGTCCTATCATTAAAAGGCTTGATAAGGCTTGACCCTAAAGAAGGCTTTTGACACAAAACGTCACCTATTCCTTTTCTCCAGAGATGTTGCCTGACCCGCTGAATCGCTCCAGCACTTTGTATCTATCTTTTGTAAGGCTTGATTTGTTTGATTGCATGGACTTGCTTTCAGACTGTACTTTTTACATTGCAAGACCCTCACAACCAATTGTTTGGAAGTAGAGTCATGCTCTAAATTATGCATTACTCTATCATTGCGTCTGCCCACTCTCACCTTCTCTGAACTATTCAATGGCTTCGGTGAGGTGACGAGAGGAACACTGAGCAAGAACATTTCACAACTCACCTCTCTAGATTTGCAGGCACAGGAAGAGAAGGCTGCTCTGGACATTTTAGTGTATACCCTCTCCCAAAGTGTAAGAAACATATTTTGAATTAAACTTTCATCCAGTAGTTTGAATGGATTAAGTTCCAGTATAAAGGTCCAATGAAATGCTATCCTTATTGGTCACACCCAAATTCATGAAATACCTTTCAGCCTGTTAGGAAATATTCAGGAGTTATAGAATTGTGTGAGTAGGAGATAATCATTAAAACAAGAATCAATATTCAAAATGTCAAAATAATCTGTTCACAATTTGATTTGCAATGATACTAATCATCAAATGTGGGCTATTCTGATCAGTATCACTGAGGACCATAGATGAGTCTACATCTTAATTGGCCCTTGTTGAATCCATCATGATGAGATCAGGGAAGATGTTAAGAGTCCATCCCATGTATTAACAGATTGTTATAGGCATATTTCCTTCGCACCATAGATGCTGCTGCACCGGCTGAGTTCCTCCAGCACTTCTGTCTACCTTTGTTATAGGCATATCTCTGCCATTCAATGCACAATCTGTCTCGTTACTTAATATTTAGTTGTGTATCCAGCGAACCATCCCTCAATACACTGTAACAAAAGAGGTAAAACATGAATTCAACGGGTCAGTTGGGGGCGCTGCGAGTCGGCTGCCCTGCCAGCAGCGTGTTCGTTATTTCGACTTTTTTCATTTTTTTTGGGTTGTCTAAGAGTTGGTTTTGGGCGTTTCTCGGTGTGTCTTGTGTGGGAGCAGTGGGGGGTGAGGGGGGGGGGCTATAACATCCTGTTAACATACATTTAACTTTGACTTTGATTTTGACTTTGATATGTGGATGGAATGGACAGAAGACATTTTGTTCTCTTCCCAGATGCTGTCTGATCCATTGAGTTCCTCCAGCACTTTATATTTCTGCTCAAGATGCCAGCATCTCCATTTTCTTGTATCTCAAGGTATACTTGGGGTATCTGGTTTCTGTGTTCAAAAGCTCCTAGACTGGTTTGTCCCAGCAAATGTGATTGAATATTTAGTGGTGTCTTGGCAGCTGCAGTATGCTCCCATTGTAAATATGTAATACTGCAAACTTGCATGTCCTCACTCAGAATGTTAAGGCTATGTAGACAATGATAGCCATTGAAATTGTTTTCAATCATTTATTGCTGTCTTTGTGCTTGAAAAAATATAAAACTCGATTGACTTTGAGTTTGGAGATTCTCCCAAGAGGGTCTCCAAGAAATGTCTGCTTCTTCTGATAAATAAAGTATTTCATATTTAGTGGTAGAGTTGTTGCCTTACAGCGCTTGCAGCGCCGGCGACCCGGGTTCGATCCCTACTATGGGTGCTGTCTGTACGGGGTTTGTACGTTCTCCCCGTGACCGCGTGTCTTTTCTCCGTGATCTTCGGTTTCCTCCCACACTCCAAAGACGTACAGGTTTGTAGGTTAATTGGCTTGGTGTATGTGTAAATTGTTCCTAGTGTGTGTGGGATAGTCTTAATGTGCAGGGATCACAGGTTGGTGCGGACTTGATGGGCCAAAGAGCCTGTTTCCGCGCTGTATCTCGAAAGACTAAAACAAAACTAAAACTAAAAAAAAAAAGACTCAGGTCACAAGTCACCTCCCAGCTGCCTTTTGCAAAGATGTTATTTGCTAATCTCAATTTGTCCATCTGCCCCCATTACGAAGCAGTCCATTCCAGGACATCCGTGATGTCCTCTTTCTTTAGTAAGCATGGTTTCCACTCCCCCCCCCCGCTGTCAGAGATGGATCCCTCACCCGTGACCCTTCACCTCGTCAACATCGCTTAATCCTTTCTTTGCATAAAATCTGGCCACAAGCCTTTAACTTACTAACATTATCTTCCTTATCTCCGTGGATCGTCCACATTTCCACTGAGCTTTGTGCAAAGCCTCTAACAGCAGGTTCACCATCTTCTAAGCTGGGAAACGTCTAGTTATGACATATGTTATATCAACTAATGCTTATGTTGCCTGCAATCGCATTGGCTTCAAACATCCTGATATTCATTCCTTTGAGCCTTCTTTCCAAAATGTAGTCAGTGGCCAATTATTTTAAACTCCTCACTGGGAGCTTGAGTCAAATCAGCTGGGTATATATTTAGATTGCATGTCAGTCAAGAAAAAATACACTCATTACTCATTACACTTGGTTTGTCTTTGCATGATTCTTGTTTGTAATCTGTTTACTCAGAACTAACTGGAGAGACATAAACACAACACAGATATCCCGTCTCTTACAAGCCCACTGACCTTCACAGTTATCTGGACTACACCTTCTCCCACCCTGCCTCTTGCAAAGACACAATCCCCTACTCTCAATTTCTCCATCCCTGAGATGTCCTCTTTCTTTAATAAAGTGTGTTTTCCCCCCACTGTCATAGATGGATCCTTCATCTGCATCTGCTCTCTGTCCCGTAGTTTTGGTCCCACTCCATCTCCCAATAGACAGAACATAGATAGAGTTCTCCTGGTCCTTACCTTTCACCCCACCAGCCTCTGCATCCAACACATCATTCTCCGACATTTTCGCCACCTTCAACGTGATCCCACCAACACTCGCAGCTTACCCATCTGTACCTTCCGCAGAGACTGCTCTCTCTACAATCTCTTGGTTCACTCATCTCTTCCCACCCATACCAGCCCCTCCCCCAGTACTTTCCTCTGCAGGAGATGTAACGCCTGTCCCTATAGCTCCCTCTTCGGATCCATCTGTGGATCCCAGTGGTCCTTCCAGTTGAGACTGAGGTTCTCCTTACTGACAATCATTTTAATTCCTCTTCCATGATGGCTTTGGGAGAATTAATCATGCAGGCTTAATGAGGTTCAAAGTGGCTGATCATAAGATTGCCTGTATCTGATCAAGTCAGTGCTGATAACTGAATGTCAGTACGTACGGTAAGATACCTTAGCCGCAAATGTGTTTCAGAATGCCGCCCTTTGCACATTCAGGCCTTCTACCCTGTTAAGTTTAATCACTTCTATATGTCCACCTGTTTCTGTGTATGTGTGTGTTTTTATTTACCTGTCTGCTGAGGTCAGATGAGGATCCACAACACCAAATAGTGCATTTAGTGCTGCTGAGCTGGGATGAATTTCTAAGTACACTACTTTGTGGAAGACCGATTAGAAAAAAATAAGGATTTAAAACGACTATCTCATACTTCTCTTCAGATCCTTGCTACATTTTAAATTGTGGGGATTGATTTTCATGGTCAAAGCCTGAAACACCAAAATCTACAAATTTCCCACAAGAGACAATCTCAAGGCTGCAAGAAGGCATTTTGGTCAGTGGCAACATATATTATTATCATTTTTATCGACACAATCTACACAAACAACAAACCCAGTGGCTGCTTCTGATATAGTGATGGGTGGTGTAGTTGCGCAACTGTTTCTGGTTTCACTTCTGCAATTCAGTGTGATCTGTGAACTACTCCCTCTGGGCAATATCTCTCTGTGTTCAGGGCTGAAGACAACACGGTCATTTGTCCCTGTTCCCCCTGGAAAGAAATAAGACAAAATGGAATTGACTCAATTCTCTATTGCTCGACTTACAGGAAAATGCCGGTCGATCCTGCCCTGCCATTAATGTTAGTCTCGCTTTTCAAAGGATGACTGAATTATTATAACTCCCTCCCCCTCCCCCTCCCCCTCCCCACCACTGAAACCTTGCTGACTACTCACTAATTTCTCCCCTTCCACTTGTACTATTTACAATAGGTACACAATCTGCAACTTGTCTATCCTCAAATTTCACTTTCCACACGTCTTTATCCTTTTGGGCTCACACCTGTCTCTTCATCTCTGGTCCTTGTCCAACAATCTGCCTCACCTGTGTTCACTGATTACCAGCCATCATTCGTTCTGTCCCTCCTCTCTCTCAGCTTTCTTTCACATCCCCTGACAATCAACCTGAAGAAGAGTTCCGACCCGAACCATCGCCTATCAATGCTCTCCAGGGATGCTGCCTCACCTGCTCAGTTACTCCAGTACTTTGTGTCTTCTTTTGTAAACCAGCACCTGCAGTTGCTTGTTATTGCTATAAGTTCATGGTCTTTTGGTCGAGTCAAAAGTCAAGCATGTTTTCATAGAGTTAGAGTCATACTGCATGTATACATGCCCATTGGCCCAACTTGCCCACGCCAACCAACATGTCCCAATAAACACTAGTCTTACCTGTTGTCATATGTCCTGAAATGGAAGAATGAAATTCATACCTGCAATAGGAATGATGGATGATGTGACCCAAATGTAATGTTACCCTTTGAGGAGGAACTAGTAGCATTTTGCTGCAGATCCTGCCTATATGATCCATGTCTGTGAGGCTTCAGACTTTACAAAAGCACAGATGCAGCCTATAATCTATATAATTTGTTTAGTTTTGAGAAACAGGCCCACCGAATCCGCGCCAACCAGCGATCCCCGTTCACCAACACACTAGGGACAATTTACAATTAAACCAAACCAATTAACCTGAAAACCTGTACGTCTTTTGAGCGCGGGAGGAAACCGGAGATCCCGGAGAAAACCCACGCGGGTCACAGGGAGAACGTACAAACTACTTACAGAGTGTACCCGTAATAAGGATCAAACCTGGGTCTCTGGCTTTGTAAGGCAGCAACGCTACACTATGCCACCGTGTCACCCTCTAAACTAAAACTAAAAAAACTAAATTACATCTTGAATCCAGATTCATACCATCACAACGGTCTTTTAGCTGATCTGTACATTTACATGCCTATGTCCCACTTTGGTACACAGTTGTTTAAAAATAATTAATATCTGTCTTGACATGTTCAACTTACCCAGATTCAACTGCAGTATGAGAAAGCGGTTTCCAGATTTTGGGGAACACATTGGTGCAGCTAGTAGAGCTGCTGCCTCAGCTCCAGCGGGCAATGGTTCAATCCTGACTGAAGTCAGTCTGAAGAAGAGTCCAAACTCGAAACGTCACCCATTCCTTCTCTCCAGAGATATTGCCTGTCTAGCTGAGTTACTCCAGCATTTTGTGTCTATCTTTGGTTTAAACCAGCATCTGCAGTTCCTTCTTTCACTGTACAATTTAGTAGGTTAGTTGGCTCTTGTGAATTGTCGTTGGTGTGTAAGGTAGAGGTAGAATCTGGGGGGAAATAAAAGGAAAATAGGAAGAATAAAATGGATCTAGTCCTGAATTAGTGTAAATTGATGCTTGATGGTCAACATAGACTTGATTATTCTACTCCCATTTCCTTTTGTGTGAAAGGCTGCTTGATCAATTAGCTTCTTAATGACCTGGTTCTACTTTTAATAATGGAAGTATCTTTCCTATAGCCTCTCACATTTCAATTCCTGTTAATTTAAAACAGATAGAGCAAGGATTTATTTGCTGAAGCCATTTAATTTGATGATCTTTCTGCATGAACTGTGGAGATATTTCCCTATAATTGGTATTTATTAAAGTACTGCACTAGTTAGATGGGTCACAATTAATGCCATAACACAATAATTCAGCTATTATTGGCATATTTAAATTAGGATTAATCACATGAAAAATGAAAATGCACCACTGCTGAAAGTAAATACGTCTGAGTCTGAGTCTGAGGCCAAGGCATTTTGTTGGAATGGATGGATTGAGAGCATACTCTTTCCCTGGCCCAACTCATGTTAACATAAAAGAGCTTGAGGCCAATAAAGGATAATCAAATTTAAAAAACTTAAATATCCTTGTACTGTTGCAACCTCAACTAGGTAAATGCCATAAGATAATGTAGGGTCCCGACCCAAAATGTCATCCATCCATCTTCTGCAGAGGTGCTCCCTGACCTGCTGAGTTGCTCCAGAACTTTGTTTTACTCAGAATTCCAGCATCTACAGATCCTTTTGTCTCT
Organism: Malacoraja senta; assembly: GCA_038087875.1. Classification (NCBI taxonomy): domain Eukaryota; kingdom Metazoa; phylum Chordata; class Chondrichthyes; order Rajiformes; family Rajidae; genus Malacoraja; species Malacoraja senta. The sequence continues at coordinate 10,374,969 of CM075988.1, read as the reverse complement.
GTCTTCCCAAAAGAAAATATCATCTTTGCTAACCCATTAATCTTTTTGAATGGCCTAAGGCTGTACCAAGCTATTGACCACATGCTGGTCAGATTGTAATTAATTTCTCACATAATGTAGAATGTATTCAATTCATTTCCACTAAATATCACACATTTAAGTAATTTGAAAATGTTAAAGTTTATAAAAGGTGACTCTTCTTAGACCTGGAAAATAATTGATTGATGACTAACATTGCTTGCAGTGCCAGAGACCCAAGCTCGATCCCGACTATTGGCGCTGTGTGTACGGAATTTGTACGTTCTCCCCGTGACCATTTGCGTTTTCACCGAGTTCTTTGCTTTCCTACCACACACCAAAGATGACAGGTTTGTGTGTTAATTGGCTTGGTCTAAGTGTAAAATTGTCCCCAGTGTGTGTAGGATAGCGTTAATGTGTGGGGATCGCTGGTTCAATGTGGACTCAATGGGCCGAATGGCCTGATTCTGCGCTGTATCTCTAAACTAAACTAAACTAAAAACTAAACACTAGCATCAACAGATCTCTTGAAAGGATTATAAAATTGGCCAAAAGATAGTGCTGTGGTGTTTAAGTGCTAAAATTAATGTGTTAAAATGGGACGAATAGGGTCTGTATGCAGAGACCACACTATTGAGTCCACCATGTCAATTACTGGCAAGTGGGTCAGCCCCCATTTGACTGATGAAAAGTAGGTCAACCTCCATGCTGACTGCTGGGAAGCAAGTCAGTCTCATCTCCAAACCAGTCACAGAATAGCTCAAGAAAAGGCTGTCATGGGGGTGAGGGAAAATGCAGGGAAGTGGGGAGGGCACTCCACTCTTAGGTCTGATCATTCCAGCAGATGGTAAACTGGTCCAATTGACTTTGGTCCCATGAGTGTCCACAACCCATCACCAATTATGAGTTTGGCAACAAAGGCAGGATGAAGCTCACAACTTTATTTTCGAGGCTGTGATCCCTGCCAAACATTTGGGTCAGGTCAATATTCTGGCTTCAGTTCCACAGGTTCAAGTCCAGGTAACAGTGCCAAAATATCGAATTCAATATCTTCTGGAGGTCCATTTAAATAACGTGAATAATCTTTCCGCACCCACTCTTGGTCTTCAAAAACTTCAAAACGCTACATCAGACATGATCTACTCTTCAAAAGTCTATGCGTAGTTCACACTGAACAACTGCGTTCTGTCAGTAATTATAAACTCTGATCGTTTTTCAACAACATTGCTGGTCAATACAGGTCTACCACCGATTTTCCGGCATCCGTGGTTCCAGAAATAACAGAGGTCACTGCCTTGGGGGGGGGGGGGGGGGGGTGGGGGGGGCAAGATACCGGCCCGCAAAGTCAGCTGTAGAAGTCGGCTATGAGAATGGGTCTGTTGGCTCCGGTCAGGCCTGAGTTCCAGGGCCCTGGCCACAGGCGGCAAATTCAACCTGCTGATTGGCGCGGAAATACTGATAAGGTCGTGATCGGCCGCCTCACCCAGCCGAGGCCCCACATTTTGGGGGGGACTTCCGGTGGACGTATTTAGCTGGATTAAAGGGTGCCTGTAAATGGTGCTGGTAAAAACTACTGGTAAAGACTACCAGTTTCCTCAAAATCGGTGGTGAACTTACAATTTATTTTTGGATTTTTCTAAGTATGCATGACATGCAGAATTTTCCATTTTAAGACATAATTCTATAATTATTTTCAATAACACAAATCTCTTGATTTCATTAAAATCCAAAAATCTATCAGTCCCTGCCTCAAATGCCCAATGATTGCTCCATCTTAATTTCAAACATTCACACTCTCTCTGGAGACAGAAATGTCTTTGCATTGTGCATGTTTATTCTGAATCAGGGACTCTTGGTTCTGGATCTCCAGCCAGAGAAGCATCAACCTTGCATTTACATTGCAACACTCCAGTATATTTCTGATATTAAGTAGTATGTTCGAACATGGAACAATACAGCACAGGAATGGGCCCTTCGGCCCACAATGCTTGCGCCGAACATGATGCCTAGTTGAGCTGATCTTGTCTGCCTGCACATGATCCATATCCCTCTATCCCTCGTACTTCCATGTGGCTATCTATAAGCCTCTTGAATGCACTATTGTATCTGACTCCACCACCATCCTGGCAATGCGTTCCAGGCCCCCACCACTCTCTGTGTAAAAAACTTACCCCACACATCCACATTAAACTTTCCTCTCTCGCCTTATAACTATGGCCATGTTGGACATTTCCACCTTGAGGAAAAAGGTTCTGACGGTCTACCCTATCTATGCCTCTCAACCTCCAACGTTCCAGAGAAAACAATCCAAGTTTATTCAACTTCTCCCTGTAGCCGAAACCTCCTAATCCAGGCATTGTTTGGTAAATCCAGGCAACATTCTGTTCATCACAATCAATATCAAATTAAAACTCCGAGTTATCTTGGATGAATGTCCACCTAATTTCTACATTATAATGTTCTATCATTTCACAAATGCAAAGCAGAGGTCTGTCCAAAATTTCAACCAACATTTTTAATATTTCTATGGCTTATGTTCACTAATAGATTTTGCAATGCTTGCTCCCTCATATTAATTTCACTTATACTTTAATTGGAGTATGGAAGACACTGAGGTCTGTCCAATGAAGTTGTAACAGACGAAGGCTGCAAAGATTGATATGATTCAAAAGTTGTGTTATATTTGTCCTTGAAAGTAATGATATAAAAGGTCATCCTGTGTTTGAGTTTGGTCTTTTTCTGCATTGATTTTGTGAGATTTCATATTATCGCTATTTTCAACAATGCACTTTTTGATGCCCCTGTATTATGAAAGAACAACTGCTTTTCTGGCAGTATGGGTGCCTCTACTGAGTCACTACTGAGGAGAAGCGACGCCCAAGTCGGGGCGGCCCGGCCCGGGGAAGAAGCGACGCCCAAGTCGGGGCGGCCCGGCCCGGGGGAGAAGCGACGCCCATGTCAGAGCGGCCCGGCCGGGGGAGGTTCGGCGCCCATGTCGGGGCGGCCCAGCCCGAGGCTGAAGATGGCACGGTACTCACGTGAGAGTGGCTGGGACGGTGTTCTGGCGGTGGTGGCCTGAGTCCAGGGTTCGGCCGCGGGCCAGCGGCTGCGTCTGCAGGACTGGTGGGCGGCAGCTTCGACCACCCCGGGCCGCGGGAAACATCGCCCGGGGGGTATCGCCTCAGCGCAGAGGGAGAAGAGGAGGGAAGAGACTGCAGACCTAAGACTTTTGCCTCCATCACAGTGAGGAGATGTTGGGTGGACTCACTGTGGTGGATGTTAAAGGTACACAAAAATGCTGGAGAAACTCAGCGGGTGCAGCAGCATCCATGGAGCGAAGGAAATAGGCAACGTTTCGGGCCGAAACCCATGTTAATATGTGTTTATTGTTGTTTTATGTATGACTGTTGCAATTTCGTTCAGACTTCGGTCTGAATGACAATAAAGGGCTATCTATCTAATACTATAAAAATCACATAAGAATCGCACAAATTTTAGAATGGAACATTTAGTTGTCCGACATTCAGGAAGCATTAAAACGCCGCATAATCTCTCATTAATTACTAAGATAAAAATGCCTTAAATCATTCAGTTTTGGAATATTCAAATCTTGGAGAATTTGTATTATGGCATGACATGTTGGGCTTTTTATTTTTCTTACCTAAATTAAAAATCAATGATCTATTGAAAAAGGGCACAAAGTGCTGCCGTAACTCAATGGGCAGGCAGCATCTTTGGAGAACATTGATACGTAATGTTTCAGGTCAGGACCCTCTACAGATTGCTGCAAGAAAATGGGTCCTAATTCAAAACATCAACTATCCATGTTCTCCAGAGATGCTGCCTGACCCCCTGAGTTACTCCAGCATTTTGTGTCCTTTTGTGTAAACCAGCATCTGCAGTTTCTTGTTTCTACAAGGATCTATTGAGCATTGTTTCTCTCCTTTCTCTTTCTTACAACTTTCTCTCCTTACCAAGGAAGAAAATGGGAAAATATGCATCATTGTAATTTTTAGTTATATTTAGACACGGCAGAACCATTCAGTTTATTCCAATATCTCCATAAACATATGGATTTTGGAAACTGTAGATAATACATATTGCAAATTAAATGTGAAAATCTTATGCCAGAGAGTGTGAAATTGAGCTTGAAAACTTTGTCTTTGCTTTTAACTCTTAATTAACATATTAACCGTCATTTTACATGCTGTGAAACAAAAGAATCAGGCAATCTGATTGAAGAATCCATGGAGAAAACAATCAGAAATGATGATCATAAAACCATAGATGTGGATGTGGGAGGCAAGATCAGTAACTTTGCAGATGACACAAAGTTTGATGGAGTTATTGATGGTGTGGGAGGCTGCAATGAGATATTGATTCTTGGGGAAGCAGGGTGAAAAATGGCACATGGAGTTTAATTCAGGCAAATCTATTTTGAGAACACTCATAAGGCCAGGACATAGTAACACTCATAAGGCTAGGATAAGGCTAGTAAAATCTTAGGCAGTATTGAGATACAATGCCTTGGTGTAGCAGTCCATAGATCCTTCAAGGTAGCAACACAGGTAGATAGACACAAAATGTTGGAGTAACTCAGCGGGTCAGACAGCATCTCTGAAGAAAAGGAATAGGTGACATTTTGGGTTGAGACCCTTCTTCAGACATGTTAACGTGTTTAGGAAGGCAGATGGGATACTGACTTCCATCAGTCTGACCAATGAATACAAAAGTAGGAAAGTTATGTTCCAATTTTATAAAGACTTGATCAGACCTTAGCTGGAAAGCTGCTTGCAGTTCCAGTCACCAAGGTACAGGAAGGATGTGATAGAACCGGAGAAGGTGCAGATGAGATTGACACGGCCTTTGGCCTGGAATGGAGCAGTTCAGTTATGAGGAGAGAATGGAAAAGTAGATCTGTTGCCCCTGGAGAAGAAGACGTTGAGAAAAGCAATGATTGATTTATGTAAAATCATGAAGGGTACAGACTGGATCGTCTGCAGGAAGCTTCAACCTGTATCAGAGGTAGTTAAAAGTATAGGATATAGATCGAGGGTAAGATGGAAGAGATTTGGATGGGATATTTGAGGGTTGCTTTTTACGCAAAGAGTTTTACGCATGAGAATGGTTGAAGCTGGTTGCTGATAGCAGTTGAGCTTTTAGATAAATGCCCAGTCATAGATTGACCAAGTGCTGGCTGGGTTAATATGGGAGGGTGCTCACTAGTACCTTGCATGCTGTATGATTCTATGATAAAATAGAATTTTTTTTAAATGTTCCCTTGGTCGATTCCTTACAATTTATGATGCCTGATTTTTTTAATTTCAATTTGTTCTAGAGATATTCAACCAACTATTTCATAAGATCATAAGACTTAGGAGCAGAAGTAAGCCATTCGGCCCATCGAGCCAGCTCCGCCATTTGATCATGGGTGATCTATTTTTCTCTCTCATTCCCATTCTCCTGCCTTCTCCCCATAACTTTTGATGCCCTTTCTAATCAAGACCTATCAATCTCTGCTGATTTGGCCTTCACAGACATCTGTGGTAATGAATTCCACAGATTTACCACCTCTGCCTGAAGAAATTCCTCCTCATCTTCTTTCTAATTTTCAAGATTTAATCCTTCCAACTCAATTGTGTAGCTGAGTGTTTGATATGTAACCTAGTTTCCAGGAGTAACAATGACCACTGGAAATCTAGGCTCAGGGAATCTGGTAATTAAATAGAAGGGAGGTAAGTGCTTTTGCAACATCAGCTACAGGAGTGGTCAGAATGCTTTTTTCTCGTCCGCAGGAAGAACCTTCTATGCTTTTGTTCTCAGAACCTTCCAAACACAGAATCCCCACCTCTGGCATAAGCCGATTAATTCAAGATGACGACCACACTGCCATGATCAAACACACACACACCACTGGGATGGGACTTCACAGAGATCCATGAGCAGCTCATTAAGGAATAACAGACCATCCACATTAAGAACAACACAGTGGTGCAGCTGGTAGAGGTGAAGCCTCACAGCGCCAGCGACCCGGCTTCGATCCTGACCTCAGGTGCTGTCTGTGTGGAGTTTGCACATTCTCCCTGGCACTGTGTGGGTTTCTTCCAGCTGCTCCCATTTCCTCACACATCCCAAAGATATGCAGGTTTGTACGGTGTTGGGCCTCTATAAATTGTCTCTAGTATGTAGGGGGTAGATACGAAAGTGGGATAACATATAACTCATGTGAACGGGTGATTTTACTTCGGAGTCATGTGAGTGACTACGTGAAGAAGCCCGCCAGCCCGCATGCATGTCAAGACGTCTAACGCATGGCGCACGACTGGCTGGGAGGCGCGTTGCTCCTCCAGCGGTAAAAGGCCTGTCTCACGAGTCTGCGGTCATTGGCGGCGATACGGGAAGAATCTGCCGCCATAGACCGCGCACTCGTGAGAACGCACAATTCCGGGGCCGTTCCCAACACCGCACGGTGCTAAAATAAAACCTACACTGTTGAAAACTATATTCTTACCGCACAACCTCCACCAGTGATGCACGAGTGCGGCACGGCCGCCCGCACGGGCCGCCGCCAATGTGGCTCGAGCGCCGTGCGTCAAACTTCCTCTGCCACAGCCTCCGCCAGTGAGGCACGTGTGCGGCACGGCCGCAGGCACAGCCACCTTTACAGCACGGCCGCCGCCACAGCCGCCGCTAGTGAGTCACGTGCGGCGGGCCGAAGTCATCGCAGTCGGCCCGCCCTTTTGTTTACTTACCGCAAGCACGTGGGACCCTCCGTATTTGAATCACTCGGCCCCCGAGCAGCATCCGTGCGGCGCTCCCGTGGATAGGCTCGGCGCTCTCGCCGTTGCCGTGCGGTCCACTCTACAGGCGAAGCCGCGCTTCACCGCCGATGACCGCAAACAGGTAAGACAGAGCCTTTAGTTTAAAAGGCCCTACAGGTAAGTTTTGCACTTATTCTGAGGTCGTTTTTTGTTCAGTAATCTTGATTACAGAACTTCGAGATTCGAATTACCATGGAAAAATCCAGGGCAAAGTCCAGACGGGCCATGGGGAAACCAGCTACAGAGGACCGCGAGAGTGTGGGTAGCCGGCAGCCGGCGATTTCGCCATCCGAGTCGCTGACGGTGCGGCTTCCGACTTGGTCCCTGTCGAAAGCACTTTGGTAACCCAGAAAGGGGGTAAAGCCAAGAAAAAGTCGGACAGGCCTGTGTACTCGGACGAGTCAGGCCAGGAGGACTCGCCGCCTACAATGGATAGCGTCTTCGGACGTTTATCCCGGATGGAGCACCTGATGGAAAGGAAGCTCCATCATTATATTCTCCGGGGAACGGAGTTATATCAGCGCGGGTCTCCTCGGGGGCCCGCGGCGGCGCCTGGTTCAGGGTTGCATAATGTCTCCCTCTCTGAGGAGGGGAGCGTACGGAGTCAGTTCTGGACTGACTCCGAATTTGGAGGTATGGCTGGGGAGCATACCAGTTTGCATGACGCACAGGATTTGCCTGCCATAGCGTCTAAATTTGCGATACCATCACAAACAGGGGAGCCGCTACAAAAGGAATTTGCTGCAAGCATTAACTACCTCACTTCCCACCAGCTGCAGGAACAGGTAATGATGGATACATCTGCCAAGTACCACACACCTGGGAACTGTGCTTCGCTAAACGTACCGGCTGTGAACAACTCGATTTGGGGATATATTGGTGGGGGCATCAAAGTCCAGGAGGTAAAGCTCCAGAGAATCCTCAAATTGCTGGCCTCAGGCATCACGGCGTTTGCCAGGTCCGTGGATGGGGGTCCATTGTCTGATGTACAGCAGGATGCCCTGGCTTATAAGCGACTTTGAGTCCTGAAAAGCACTATATAAATAAAATCTATTATTATTATTATTATTATTATTATTAATGTGCAATGCACATTTTGAAATTAACTGCTTTCGTAAAAATGCCATCCGACCTGCCCTGAACCCCAAATTTGCGGGTTTGTGCAGGGCCAGCACCGTTCAGCCACCGAATCTTCTCTTCGGAGAAAATCTGCCAAAACAGGTCAAGGACCTCGACGAAGAAGCGAAGGCTGTCGGGCTGATGAAGGTGCCGTCGACAAGCAGAGCTTTACCATTCCGGCGGCAGCACCCCTACGCTTCCACCAGCAGTAAGCGGTTTGCTGAAGCTGGTGGCAGCTCGAAGGCCGTATATTCTGGGCCGAAGTCTTTTTTAGGCCAAGGCCCAGGCCCAGGCCGGCCCTTGTGGAAGATGCACAATCTGTGCACTCCAGCAACCCTACCCCCCAAACCTCGGGGGCAGAAGTAAAAACCATATAAACCACCGATAACCATGGAGGTAGGTGGGTCTGGTTCTTTCCGGAACATGGGGTGTGTGGACCATTTACAAGTTGGTGGGAGATTACACTTGTTTTTGAATGAATGGAGATGGATAACGTCAGATCAGTTTATACTGCACAGTATACAAGGGTTCCAAATCGAATTCCTTCCCAATTCATTTCCACCCACACAGCATGCACCAAACCGGACGTTTGTTCATTCCCAACAAGAAGGTTTGGATGTGCAAGCTGAAATTCAAAAGTTATATACAAAAGGGGTAATTGAGACGTCGAGTCATGAACCTCACGAATTCGTTTCTAATATACTCACAAGACAAAAAAAAGATGGAGGATGCCGAATCATCCTTGATTTGACTCAACTTAACGCTTTTGTGCAGTATAGACATTTAAAAATGGAAAACTTTGTTACTGCCAAACAACTGTTTTCCAAAGGATGCTTTATGGCATGCATCGATCTCAAAGATGCATACTATTCGGTACCCATTCACAGGGATCACCGGAGGTATTTGAAGTTTAACTGGATGGGGCAACTGTGGCAGTTTAAAGCATTGCCTAATGGGTTAACATCAGCCCCCAGATTATTTACCAAATTATTGAAACTGGTGCTTAGGCTTCTTAGAGCTCAAAATCATATTGTTATGGCATACTTGGATGATATCCTAATCATAGGGAAAACTCTGAAATTAGCTAAATAAGCTGTTTCAGCCACTAAACTCTTGTTTGAGAGATTGGGGTTTCTCATCCATCCAGCTAAATCTAAGTTGATACCATCCAGAGTTATTGATTATTTGGGATTTACCATTAACTCTATTCACATGTCTGTGACTCTGCCCTGGGGCAAGAGTTTAGAATTAATAGAAGCCTGTAACAACCTTGTTGTTATTGAGCAACCATCTATTCGACAAGTAGCCTGGGTAATTGGCAAATTAGTGGCTGCCTTTCCAGTTGCACAGTTTGGACCTTTGCATTATCAGAATTTACAACGTGCAAAGGAGCAAGCACTCAAATACCATGTAGGTCATTTTAACAGACCTATGCGGCTACCAGCTGATGTTATTTCTGAATTTTTGCAGTCCAACATCACGTATGACACGGCACGTGTGACGGATGTCTTGTAATTTCTGTCCAATCTATTTTTTGACAAGAGATTGAGTTACAGTGCCATTAATTGTGCCAGGAGTGCATTGTCGTCATACTTGTGCTGGGATCGGGACGCCACACTGTCGGGTCTCACCCGCTGATATCCAGGTTCATGAAGGGTATCTTCAACACTAATCCCCCCAGGTCAAGGTACTCGGAGATATGGGATGTGAACATTGTACTGACGCTGCTTCGGCAGTGGGCTCCAGCTACATCCCTGTCACTGGTCAAACTCACTTTTAAAGTGGTGAAGCTCATGGCTCTGGTTTCGGCGCAACGGGTCCAGTCGTTGCATAAACTGCGACTGGACACAATGGTTACATCTGCCAGTAAAATAACATTTTATGTGCATGACTTAGTGAAGCAGAGCAGACCAGGGGCGTCAGGTCTCAAATTAGAGTTTATGGCATATCCCATGGACATGCGGTTGTGTGTGGTCACACATCTACAACTGTATATCAAGGCCACAAAAAGTCTCAGAGGCACTGAACTAGCAGTGTTTGTTAGTTATAAAAAACCTCACAAGAGGGTGTCAGTGCAGACCATCTCGAGGTGGTTAAGATAGGTTTTGGCTTGTGCAGGTGTGGACACTGATATTTTTAAATCTCACTCCACTAGGGCTGCAACAACATCAGCAGCGAGGTTCCACTGGACCACATCCTAGCGGCGGCGGGATGGTCAAACGAGAGAACTTTATATAACAAACCCATTGCCAGGCCGGGGGTGTTTGCCAACTCAATTTTAAGTTCTGTTTTATAATTTACCCCGGGGTCACTATTATTTTCATATATATCATTTTGTTTAATAAAAAGCATCAGCATGCTTTAACTCTATGTGATGTCTGAATGCAGTGTGATTTTCACTCATCTTTGGTCAACTAATGCAGTGTGTTGCATGGACTCGTGTTCATGGCATGAAATCACAGAGCTTTGAAATCTTCACGTAGTCAGTCACGTGACTCCGAAGTAAATTAGTAAGATTAAATGAGAACTTACCAGTTTGAAGTTTGATCTTTATTTTATGAGGAGTTACGATGAGGGATTACGTGCCCTCCACTCCCAACCCTCTCTCATAAAGGTCAGCTGGTAGTTCTAGTTTCTTGAATCTTCCTATATTCAGTTCAACAACTGTTATCTGTGATTTCACACCGCTGCTTTGAAGGTTGACGCGCATGCGGGCTGGCGGGCTTCTTCACGTAATCCCTCATCGAATAAAGATCAAACTTCAAACTGGTAAGTTCTCGTTTAATCTTACTATCAATGTTCAGCGTGGACTCGGTGGGTCAAAGAGCTTGTTGCCATGCTGTAACTTTCATTCAATGAATTCACCAACATGTTATCCCCCTGCAGTGCTTCCAGTGTCCATCTACAACCTTCTCTGGTTTATTTGCTACGGGAAATAAATAAAGCATTTTGCATTATAAAATTGTTTCACAAAGCCTATCTTAGTCATGTTAACAACACAGTCATCTCATGGCAAGTGGCATTTTCAAACAAGTTGTGGAAAAAACAAATGCAAGCATTGGATCCTGTTCACCATCTTGGATACTCAAACCAGATGGAGCGATGTTAAAATCGAAGCATTGTAAATGGTGAAACAATATTATAAACCACTGCACGTAATGGGTTTTTTCAGACGTCATAATGTAAATCATGAGTAATTATTCAATCATGTCTTGGGCCAACATCCATGTGGTGTGACAGAGGTTTGAGTATCCAAGGTGGGAAATAGTGATCCAATCCTTGCGTTTGTTTTTTTCCTCCATTTGTTTGTAAATAGTATCTGCCATGAGGTGAATGTGTTGTGAACTTGACCAGAACAGGCTTTGTGAACCAGCTTTATAATGCAAAGTGCGTCTATTTAGTTTAGTTTAGTTTAGTTTAGTATAGTTTAGTTTAGAGATACAGCACGGAAACAAGCCCTTCGACCCACCGTGTCCATAACGACCAGCGATCCCCGCACATTAACACTAATCTACACACACTAGGGACAATTTTACATTTATACCAAGCCAATTAACCTAAAAAGCTGTACGTCTTTGGAGTGTGGGAGGAAACCGAAGATCATGGAGAAAACCCGCGCGTCACAGGGAGAACGTACAAACTGTACAGAACAGCACCCATAGTCAGAATCAAACCTGGGTGTCTGCCGCTGTAAGGCAGTAGTTCTACCGCTAAACCACTATGCTACCCTAATAATTACCTAACGCAATAACGCTGCCCATGGCAAATAAACTAGAAAGGGTTGGAGATGACTGTGTTGTAATCTTAACTAAAATAGGCTTTGTGAACCAGTTTTATAATTGGATGTAAGGTAAATTCAAACCAAGTTCTGCTGACAACCCAGCGGTATGAATATTGATTTTTCTAACTTCAAATAACCCTTGCATCCCTTCTCTCTCTGCCACTCCCCCCACCCTAGTCATTGTACTAGTTTCACTGTCGTCCTGTTGAGTTTCCTCCAAGTCGGTTCTGATGTTTTAAGCTGTGAGAGCAGGGGGTTTGGATGCACTCACAAGAGCACACCAGCCAAATGCCAAAGCATCAGCTGGATGACAGTTCATTCCAACCTGACAAATTATGGACTTTGTAACATTAGACAGCTTGTGAGCAAATTTGAAGAAAGCAAAACACCTGTCTGGGTATGTTAACCACTTATCTGGCATGATATTTCAATTCAGTTTCAATATAATGGCAATTCCAAATATTGTTACACTTCAACTTTGCAGGAAAAGCAAGGATAAACCATTGTGGACTTGCAGGGAAGTATTCAACCTTCAGAAAATACTTGCAATTAATATTTACATTGCTTTCTTGCTCATCCAATTTTGCTTGTAAAACTCCTTTTCTTAACTATTCCCAGTTCCGATGAAAGCACGAAAAAAATATGAAGTGTTAGAGGAACTCAATGGGTCAGGCAGCATCTGTGGAGGGAAAAATAGATACAAAATGCTGGAGTAACTCACACAGGTCAGTCAGCATCTCTGGAGAACATTGAACGGTGATGTTTTGGGTCAGGACATTCAAGAGACGTGCAGGTTTTTAGATTAATTGGCTTCTGTGAATTGCCCCTAGGGTGAAGGATGCAAAAGTGTGATAACATAGAACTAGTGTACGGGTGATTGATGGTCGGCTTGGACTCGGTTGGCCAAAAGGCCGGATTTCACGATGTATCTCTAAATCAAACTAAGCATCCGTGAATTTATTTTCTCAGTCCAACTACTAATCTCTTCCTATGACCCCAGAGGTTGGAAAAAAGGTACTGTTTCAGAAATCTGGATTTGGGTCTGAGCTTGATGAGACCTGACTGAACAAAAATAACTCACTAAAATGCTTCAATGCTTTGTCTACTAGTCTAGGAGAGAAGTTATTAACATATTCTTCCAATAGGTTTGAAGGATTTTGCAGAGATGGACCAGAGAAGGTATTTTTCAGTGCCTTAAGGTGCCTTCAAGAAATAGGTCAGGTCTCAAGCAAGTAGAAAGCCCAGGATCACTGCTGCCCTGTGCCCTGCCCTCGAGGAGGTTTGGACTGTTGTGGGTTGTACTTTGAGCGTTATATACCACAGATGTTCTCCTGGTTGGTAGGGAAAGGCTGAAGGCACTTTCGAATGCAAGCTGTGTTACCGATAGAATGATTGAAATCTCTGGAGAATTAAGTTTGATTGCAGAATCTGAAGAGATTTTTAACCAGTAACAGTGCAGCTGGGTCCAGGGGTTGTGTATGTGGGTCAAGTGTGTGGCTGAAACACAGTAGGAATGAATTAAGATGTGCAACAGGAATCATGAACCAGAGACTGGAGTCTAGCAGTGAACTTTCAGGAATGTGGGTGAGTGGAGTGAGAAGTGAGAAAGGGGGCAAGAAATATGCTACAGGTGATGGTTGATATCTATTAAGGATGATGCAGAGTTAACTGACTTAGTTACACTCCCAGTTCCTCGTCACCTAAAGGTGCTGTCCCACTGTGACGACCTAATCCGCGAATTCAGAAGAGTGTCTTCGACCTTCAAGCTCGAGAGCACTCGCCTGAAAAACCGCGAGCTGGATCGACCGTCAGCGATTAAACCGCGAGCTGGATCAACCGACCGCACACACACACACACACACACACACGCACTCACACACACACACACACACACACACACAAACACATCGCAAAAGCGGGGGCCAGGGAAACGGGGGAGCGCTGTCTGAAATTCACACCCACGATGAAGAGGAAGGTAAGACTGCTGCACAGTAATGGTAAGTCATTTAAAGAGCGCGGAGGGGTGGGGGGGGGGAGAGAGGGGGAGAGAAGGAGAGAGAAGGAGAGAGAAGGAGAGAGAAGGAGAGAGAAGGAGAGAGAAGGAGAGAGAAGGAGAGAGAAGGAGAGAGAAGGAGAGAGAAGGAGAGAGAAGAAGGAGAGAGAAGAAGGAGAGAGAAGAAGGAGAGAGAAGAAGGAGAGAGAAGGAGAGAGAAGGAGAGAGAAGGAGAGAGAAGGAGGGAGAAGGGAGGGGCCGAAGGAGTGGAGACACTTTTAAGAAGTATAATGAAGTTTCGCGGGCATTTAACCTACCGGTCAGTTTTTCTTGGTCCTGAAAACTCCAGTGAGCCAATTAAAATGCCCGGTCAGCGAAGGAGATTGCCTACAGCTGCCCTCACTCCACTGCAGTATGAGTTACAAAGAACCATGTCGACCAATTTTTACTCGCGGAAAATGTTTCTACATGCTGGAAATGTTTCCGTGACCTAGCTGAGGCCATGAGTTTTCGGGAACTTCCCTCGAGCATGAAGGAGAGTTCCAGTGACCTCATAGGACCTCCTAGGATCACGTGTCGACCATGCTGCGAGATTGAGTCGAGGGCCAACTTGTTTAAACTCGCAGATTAGGTCGTCCCTTTATGCATATGATCACAGTGTAAAATTGTCAAAATATCGTTACTAAGAGACTACGCGATCAGTAACTTCCTCTGGATTAAATGCATAAATCAATTAACCTGCCACCTTGACAAGTAAAGGTGGAATCTCATACCTTTTTAAAGTGATTCACATCAATTCACAAATGAGTATCTGGCAAGAATGTTACTTAATGTTAACAATGAGTGCGTGATATAACTGCTGTATGAAACTTGGCCAGAACTCTTCTGCTTAGATCTTGGCTACTTTATGATTTTCTTTCCCGATAAAGGGGAAATGATGATAGACAGAATAAGTACGGAAGCGGGAAATTACTGATAGCCGTGATCAACATACAACCCTAGTATCTGAAGAAACAAGGAACTGCAGATGTAGATGGTGGAAGGAGGTTTCTGACGCAAAATGTTACCTGTCCAATCTATCCTCAGATGCTGCCTGGCCCATTGAGTTCCTCCAGCTCTTTGTGTTTTACCTCGGTATATGACTTTGGTGTGAAAAATAAAATGCGAAAAACACTTCTTCTGTGTTAAGGTTAACAAAGATTGAATAGAAATTTGTGAGCCATGGTAAGAATTTACAATTATACATTGTCCAACATCAAGCCACCAAATGAAATCTTGACCAGATTTCAAAGTATCATAAACGGTGTCTGTTTTGAAAAGTGAAATGTATGGCATCTGGTTGTGAAATCCCAAGGTGAAGAACACTATAAGACCAGCAAGGGATCTTTGTATTATGATAAATGAGTAAAATCAGCCCTGTATTTTTTTTTACTATTATACACCAGCTACTTATTGGGTAGATTCACTATCAATATCCGGGGTGGGCTAGTGATTGTGTGGGCAATCACAGTGACAGGGCTGTAGCCGTAATCCTCAATTGAATTATGTATAGCAAGGAACTGCAGAAGCTGGTTTAAACCGAAGATAGACACAAAAAACTGGAGTAACTCAACAGGACAGGCAGCATCTCTGGAGAGAATGAATGGGTGTCGTTTCAGGTCGGGACCCTTCTTCAGACTTGTTAGGGATAAGGGAAATGAGAGATAATGATGATGATGTACAGAGATAAAGAACAATGAATGAAAGATATGCAAAAAAGTTACGATGATAAAGGAAACAGGTCATTATTAGCTATTTGTTAGGTGAAAACGAGAAGCTCGTGCGACTTAGGTGGCGGAGGGATAGAGAGAGGGGGTATGTCTGGGTTACTGGAAGTTAAATAAATCAATATTCATACCACTGGCCTGTAAGCTGCCCAAGCAAAATATGAAATGCTATTCCTTCAATTTGCATTTAGCCTCACTCTGATGATAGAAGAGACAGAGATCAGAAAGGTCTGTGTGGGAATGGGAAGGAGAATTAAAGTGTTCCCCCACAGACCTTTCTGTCCTAGGTCTCCTCAATTGAATTATCTTTGAGCATAGGATTTCTGCGTACATCAATCTCGTTGATCAGTCTGCGCAAACTGGTATTGAAATGGCAACTGAGAAATGTTATATGGCAGTGTGTGACCATTGTCTGGCAACCACCGTTTTTGTCTTATGTCAACTGAAGTAAACTTTAATAGCACCTCCATCCTTATCTTCAGGTGCTATTGAAACAGCACTTTTCTCTTTCTTTGCCCACTGCAGATCTCACAAAGAATGCAAGTTGTCAGGAGGACAGTAGACTCAAGACTGGAAGTTGGAATCTTGAATGTGCCCTCAGTGGTGTGGAGGTGGCTGTGAGTTTGAGTTTAGTTTTATTGTTACATATACCGAGGTACAATGAAAAGCGTTTGTTGCGTGCTTACCAGACAGTGGAAAGGCAATACATGATTATAATTGAGCCATCCACAATACAGATACATGATAAAGGGAATAATGTGAATAACTCTTGAAATCACAAGCTACTATTTTATACAGATGTTTAGGATTTGGATAGGGTCCAGAAGAATGATGCCTGTATTGGATGGTATTAGATAATAGGAGAAGTTGGACAGACATGGATTATTGTCTCTGGAAATCCAGAGGTTGAGGGGAGGCCTTATAGAAGTATATAACATTAAAAGAGGCATAGATTGGGTACACAGTCAGATTATTTTTTCTCAAGATGTAAATATCAAATACTAGAGCACATAGCTTTAAAGTGAGGGGAGCAAAGTTTAAAGGAAATTTGCGGGGAAAGTCTTTTACACCCAGAGGGTGATGCGTACCTGGAATGTGTTGTGTGCAGGGGTGGTGGTGGAGGTGGATACAAAAGTGGCGTTTGAGAGCTTTTGGATAGGCACATGGATATACAAAGAATGGAGACATATGGATCATGTGCAGGCAAATGGGATTAGTTTATCTTGGCATTATGTTTGTCACATACGTTATGGGACAAGGGTCTGTTCCTCTGCAGCACGTTCTATTATCTAAGCACATAAATAAATAAATAAGGTACAGGAGCAGAATTAGGCCATTCAGCCCATCAAGTCTACGCCGGCATTCAATCATGGTGGATCTATCTTTCCTCTCAACCCCATTCTCCTGCCTTCTCCCAATAAAATCTTTCATCATCTGCAACATCTGCTTGAAGACTCTGGTCCATGACCATTCGAAGTGGAGAAGGAATATATAGGATGATATTGGGAACCTAGGAGGATGAGGGGTGATCTTATAGAGGTGTATAAAATCATGAGAGGAATAGATCGGGTCGATGCACAGAATCTCTAGTCCAGAGTAGGTGAATCGAGGACCAGAGGACATAGGTTTAAGGTGAAGAGGAAAACATTTAATAGGAATCTGAGGGGTAACTTTTTCAGACAAAGGGTGGTGGGTGTATGGAACAAGCTGCCAGAGGAGGTAGTTGAGGCCGGGTCTATCACAACGTTTAAGAAATAGTTAGACAGGTACATGAAAAGGGCAGGTTTGGAGGGATATGGACCAAACGTGGGCAGGTGGGACTAGTATAGCTGGCCGGTGTGGGCAAGTTGGGCTGAATGGTCTGTTTGCACACTGAATCACTCTATGACTCCATGACTTGACGTCATGTACTGTCCTGCTTAATTGGTGAAAGGAGCGCACTACCCCACAATCTACCCCCCCAGCCATCCACATCAGCCACCTCCTGCCCCATCTGTGAATGACTCTGTTGTCTCCACATCAGGTATCTCAGAACCCACAAAACTGAAATGGAAGGGAATTATCCTGAATTCCAGGAGATTGCCTGGGAAGAATTTAAAATAATACCGAGACTATTCCTTATCCTGAAGCCCTTTCTTTAAAAAGCATGATTATTATTCTAAAGTGGAGTTTGGATTGGAAATGTTCCTGGGGTTTATTTCAGGCACTGAAGCTCTGACTCTAATCCATTTGTGAAATGGGGCAGGCCTGAACATTTCATCCCTCTGCGGAATGATGAAGATCGCTGCTTTCAACTCTCCGTGGATGAATTCCAAATGATGTTTGGCAGAGGGAATGAACACAGACATCAGAATAAGATTACAGTCTCCACAGGAGTGACAGTAACAATGTATGGAGACAAATGGGCGTCCTATCTGGATTCTTGCGAACAATGGATTTATTTTGAGTCAACTTCAGAGAGGAGGGCAAGAAAGCACAAAGTATTTCTTATTATCGTGAACGTTAGACACAAAGAACAATTTCACACACTATTATTCGTTGTTGCAAAAATTGAGTAGCAAGTAGTTTACATATGTAAACTGCCAGCAAGACAATTTTTAGTGTGCTGAAAACTACATCACTGCTTTCATAAAAATCAATTCCTCATTGTTTACAGGAATTTTAATGATGTGCAACTGGAGGATAGATGTTCCCTGAAGTGTTTTATCGAAATGGGATTTAAAATGAAACTGATACACTGCATTATGCATTAAAAAAGTTTTCACTTTTGCCTCCAGCATTCTTTTGTTCTCTGAAGGTTACAACGGAAGCAACTGATGATTCTGCAGTCTTTTGGGGGTGCATTCAGCACGTCAGTGTGAGGGATGACCAGGATAAGACAATAATGTAATTGTAATTCTTCACTGGATTACTCAATGATATCATGAGGGCATGAAACAATTGAGGGCATGAATTATTTTATTCCACATTGGTCACTCATGAAATCTGATCGCCTAGAATAAACAACTGAACAGGGTTGAAGTTAGGAAAGGTAAATTGAAGAGAATTGATGGATGGAAGCATGAAACCACAGGTGGCACCATTAACAAATTACAGACTGAGGAGAAACCTCTTATCTTGTAGGGCTGGAATACTGGAGTTTTCTATCTTGGGCAATTCATTGCAGGATACTGTTGGCTTCAAGCAAAAATATCTTGGTAAGTATTCTGTATTTTAATATAGGTAAAACGATATTTGAATATATAGATGAAGAAGTCCAGAAGAAGGTCAAGTAAAATGAATAAAATATACAGAATGATCCTTGCACAATCTATAGTAAAAGTGTCTGAAGAAGAGTCTGGACCCGAAACGTCACCCATTCCTTCTCTTCACAGATGCTGCCTCTCCCGCTGAGTTACTCCAGCTTCTTGCGTCTATCTTAATTCAATCAATGTAAGTCAACAATAATCACAACTTTAATTTATGTTTTGACTCTGTAAACAGTGCCATGAATGATCTATCAGCTATTCACAATATACTCACTTCGAAAGAAAAAACAAAAAAATATGGGAACCTTGGAGCAAAGAAGTAAGTGCTGAAGGAACTCAATAGGTAAGGTCGCATCGGTGGAGGGAACGGACAGGTGATGTTTCGGATCAGGACCCTTCTTCAGACTGATGGATATGTTCAATATGGTGTGTTGCCTTGGTGTAACAACTGAGAGAAATAAATGCCATGGGAGTTATATATAAAGTACAGGAACATAACACCACGAATAATGTCATCATATTACTCGTGGTATTTGTTTGAGAAACATATTTCTGTTTTAAATGTTTGAAAAAAAACCAAAAGTGCTGGAATAACTGAGCAGGTACAGTCAGCATCTCCAGAGATTAATGTCCTCCAGAGATGCTTCTTGACTGGCTGAGTTACTCTGCCACTTTGTGGTTTATTCATTGCACGTCTCCTCTCCTGTCCCTCTTAACATTTTTCAATGTAGGTTTATACCTAAATAGTCAATGCTGAAATGAATGTACTTCAGAGTCAAACACAAGTCATTACTTTGACTTTGTCTCCGGGAAGTCAAATGGTCCATTTTTGACTTTTATCATGAGAAAAATGTGAACAGTAGGATGAAAATTCAGACGGAAGTCTCTGCCCTGATATGGGTTGAGCTGCATAAACTCAATTCATAAAGATTATAGCAAAAACATAGAACATCATGGTATAGAAGGCTACAGACCAAGTTCTGGTAAATAGAATTGGTATAGATGGTTTCTTAATGGTCGACATGGTGGGTTCATGAGCTTGCTTCTCTGATGTATGATTTTGACTAAAACTTATCATTTCAATATGATATGCCAGACAATATTGCTGATGTTTTAGTCCAATTTGCTCTCCATTTCCCCACTCTTGGAATGATTTGATTTTCATTCGAAATAAAATCAACTTAAAATATAAAAATATTACTTCTTGTATGTGGGTCAAGGATGAGACTTTACCTGAATAAAATTAAGTGCATTGTTTTGACCTCAGCCTCTCGGCAAAGAATAAAATGTACTTAGGGTGCAACGTTCAAAGAAAATAAAAATCCTCTTTGATAATCCATTTCCATCTGTGACTGTAATAATGCATGCATTATTCATACATCATGTAGTTAGCTAAGAGAATGTTTCACAAAAAATAGGATTACTTGCCACATTCATCAAAAGATAGCAGTATTGTTCTGACTTTTCGACTACAGCTCTCCTTCCAGGACGTTACGTATTTTCTAAATGTTCTCATCTTTATTAACCATGATTTTATTTGGGGTTTTTAACCACTGAGACAATTAGTTCCTTAGATTGGAATAACGATTCATTTCAACCAAACTAGAAAGTTCAGTACCAAACCACTTTGGCCACGCTTCCATTCCCTCCTACCATCAGGATGAAGGTAAAGTTCATGTTATTGGAGTAAAATTAGGCCATTCGGCCCATCGAGTCTACTCTGACATTCAATCATGGCTGATCTCTGCCTCCTAATCCCATTTTCCTACCTTCTCCCAATAACCCTTGACACCCATTCTAATCAAGAATTTGTCCATCTCTGCCTTAAAGATATCCACTCACTGCCTCCACAGCCCTCTGTGGCAATGTTCCACAGATTAAGTACCCTCTGACTAAAGAAATTCCACCTCACCTCCTTTCGAAAAGAGCACCCTTTAATTCTGAGGCTATAACCTCGGTTCCCAGACACTCCCACCAGTGGTAACATCCTTTCCACATCTACTCTATCTATGCCTTTCATTATTATGTAGGTTTCAATAAGGTTCCCACATTAACCTTCTAAACTTCAGCCCAGTGCTGTCAAACGCTCATCATATGCTAACCCACCCATTCCTGGAATCATTCTTGTAAACCACCTCTGGACCCTCTCCAGAGCAAGCACATCCTTCCACAGAAATGAGGCCCAAATTTGCTCACAGTAATCCAAATGTGGCCTGACCAGCGCCTTATAGAGCCTAAGCATTGCATAAAGGGGGCTGAAAAACATGACCACCAGGTTCAAGAATAATTCCTTCCCAACAACCTGCAGGCTCTTGAACACTACACCTCAAATATGAACCATGGATTGTCTTTGGCTGCACTAAGGACCTCAGGGTTTTTTCCCCCACTAGTATTAGAGTTATTGACTTATTGATATTGTTGTTTATTATCTATGTGTTTGTGTTCACAGGCTTGTTCTGCTGCTCCAAGTAAGAATTTCAAAATTGATATATATGACAATTAAACATTCTTGACACTTGACACCTGAAAGCAAAAATCTCCATACACATCTGCAATTGAGACTTGTGAGACCTCCAGGCTTGGGTCTGTGGTCCCAGGACTTAAAGATCAATCTTCTGGAGAGTGAACAAGTTAGTCAGTTGCATAATTGTAACAATATTCTTTTTACATTTTTTCTTGAATTCCCCTGCTCATTAGTCAATGCAAAATAAAATTGGTGGAGTTGCTGCTTTAAGGGCCTGTCCCACTTAAGCAACTTTTCAGCGGACTGCCTACGACCTTCAAGCTCGAGGCACTTGCCTGAAAAACCGCGAACTGGAACGGCGACCATCAGAGCTGGACACACACACTAACACATAGCAAAGGCGGGGGCCAGGGAAAGCGGGGGAGCGCTGACTGAAATACACACAGTGCAAAGCCAAGGTGATACAGACACACACCACGATGAACAGGAAGGTTAAAGACGGCTAGCACAGTGTACGGTAAGTCCTTTAAAAGAGAGAGGGGGTGGGGAGAATGGGGGAGAAGGAGGGAGAGGGGGGGTGTGGGTGGGGAGGGGAGGAGTGGAGACACTTTTAAGAAGCCAGACAACTTATAATAAGCCAGAGATACACAGCTGTGAAGTTTGGCCGGCATTTAACATTTCCGGTCGGTTTTCCTTGGTTCTGAAAACTCGTGCTCACGTGTTTTTTTTCCCCCAATGAGCCAATGAAAATGCCCGGTCAGCAAAGGAGATTAACTAAAACTACCTACAGCTACCTCGATCACCTACAAAGACATGGCGACCCCATTATCACTGCACCTACGACTACAAAAGTATCGATTTTCTCATTGGCGACCATGTGGCGATCAATGTTGAAACATTTGCGGCGACCATACTGTGGCCGCCTCTAGTTCCCAGAACGCAGGAACTCCTCTCGACCATGAAGGAGACTCACCAGAGACCACCAGCGAGCATGTGGCGACCATGTGGCGATCATGAGGCGAGCGCAGAGTCTACTGCACTCACCTAAAAAGTCGCCTAAGTGGGACAGGCCCTTTACAGCGCTTGCAGTGCCAGAGACCTAGGTTCGATACCGACTACGAGTGCTGTCTGCACGGAGTTTGTATGTTGTTCCCGTGACCACCTGAGTTGTCTCCGAGATCATCGGTTTCCTCCCATGCTCCAAAGACGTACTGGCATGTAGGTAAATTGGCTTGGGATGAGTGTAAAATTGTCCCTTATGTGTATAGGATAGTGTCAATGTGCGGGGATCGCTGGTCAGTGTGGACTCAGTGGGCTGAAAGGGCCTGCTTCCGCGCTGTATCTCCAAACCAAACTAAAGTAAACTAAAGGTCCACATTGTAGATTGGTCCGAAAAGTGAGATCACACGGGATGCGGGGTGATTATGCAACTGGGCACAAAATTGACTTTGTTGAAGGAGTCAGAGGATGGTGGTAGAAGGTTGTTGTGATGTATGTAATATAATTAGCATATGTTATGTCTTGTGCGAGGGGACGCATGCGCTGGGGGAGACTCAAGGTGGCGTCCTAGAATAAAGAAGCTTGTCAGTTTATCCTGTATCTGAGTGTTCTTTTGAATCAGTTCCAAGTACCCAAATACACTACAATTGGCGACGAGGGTGGGATAGAGTTTGTGTACTCACCCGCAGGACTGTTTTGCAACACGCAGGATTGTTTAACAGTTTAAACAGTAGATACGGAGTTGTGTCGCAGTTGTTTGCGAGCTGGACATGAGAGGCCTGCAGATCCCTCTATGCCGGGGACTGTAGTTTAAAACATCAGCTGTATAAGTCTGCGAGTTTGTCAGGCTATCTCTATGTTGTGTCTACGTGGCAAGATGTCGTCCTTCGGATTGTTATACATTTTAGACTGAGTTTTTTTTGTCGAATTCCTCAAGCTGAATAATCTTTGCACAGCTAAGTTTTAGGTGAATTGTTATACCAGAACACACAACAAGGATAACGAGGCAACGAGGATAAAAGAACAGAAAAGACCAAAGAAGGGCTGTCAAGAAAAAAAAAAAGATTAAAAAGAAGAGGTTGTGTTTGGAAAAAAAGTGGAACGGCACCAAGCAAAAATAAAAGAAACGGAACAGGAAGCAAGGAAAACAAGTGTGGCAGTAAGTAAGTGTCACCGAAGAACACAGCCGAAAGCTGGAAGCCTAACCAGCAGGACAGCGACAGTGTCAACTTACCTGGAACATTTTCCAGGGCCGTGCAGTCACGGCAAAGGGGCAGAAGAGGCCCAGCAGCCGCCACCGACTTCGGGTGAGTTCCAGGGCCGTGTACCGGGTAAGCCACGGACAGGTCCGGTGAAGCCACCGACGAAACGGAGTCAGCCCG
Organism: Malacoraja senta; assembly: GCA_038087875.1. Taxonomy (NCBI): domain Eukaryota; kingdom Metazoa; phylum Chordata; class Chondrichthyes; order Rajiformes; family Rajidae; genus Malacoraja; species Malacoraja senta. The sequence continues at coordinate 10,351,378 of CM075988.1, read as the reverse complement.
GTCGGGAGAAGATTCAGCCTGGTCGAGGGAGAAAGCCGGCTGCGTGAGAAGCGGACAAGCAGAGTAAATTTTTTTTTAAACTGGCTGCGAGAGAAGCGGACCAATCGTGAGAGAAAGCCCGGTCACAAGAGTTGACCATGAGCAGAAAAGCGGACAGGCTCGCGAGAGAAGCCGAGAGCCGTGAAGGCCCGGTCGCAAGGGACGGCCGAGAACGGGGAAAGCCCGGACGTGAGAGGAAGTCCGGCCCTGAGCGAAGAGTGGGTCCGCACGAGAGAAGCGGGACACAGCACTCAAGCACTTCAGCCGGTCGGGAGCAGAGTCAGCCCGGTCGGGGGAGAAAGCAGAGAAAGCCCAGTCGCGGGAGACGACCGAGATTGGAGAAAGCCTACCACGAGAGAGGCACAGTCCCGATGCTTGGAGCAGCGGGGACCAGCAGCAGAAACCAGGGGCTACTTACCTTCCACAGGGTGTCCACGGGAGCCAGCGACGAGCCAAGCAGCGGGTCCAGTAGCAGCCAGGAGGGCTGTGGAGCCAGCGGGCAGGCAAGTCAGCGGAGCAGCGGGAGTTGACTTGGCAGCGAGCCAGCGGCAGCAAAAGTAACGGTGAAGCCCCGGGGAGCCAGCAAAAGCAGCAAAAGTGGAGGTCCGTTGAAGCCATCAGCAAAGGTACCAGTGGGAACAGCTCGAGATGTCAAGGATGCACCAGAGTCCACAGGCCACAAGCTGGAGCTGTGAAATCCTTCATAATAAAAGCCCTCCGTGAATGAAATTCATGGGCACAGTAAAAGCAGGACTGTTTAAATGTAATGCATTGGTCACTGTTATTAATAGTAAATCTGTGTGCATAGAAGGAATATGGTTTAAAATGTTCTAAATGGCTATTAATATGAAATGTTGGTTAATAGTATGAATCTATTATTATAAGAATTAGTAATAGTCAGTGGGCTGGATCACTTCTTAGTGTGTAAAAGGATTAAGTCTAGTGCAAAAAAACACAGTGAGAGAACAGAATATAGTGCACCTGAATAGCAACAGGTAGCATGGCTTTTCAAATTGTAGGAAACGTGCCCCAGTTAGATTCTGGGTGTAATTTTGAGAAATGGACCGAAGTCTTGGAGGCTTGTTTCATTTCCAATGATATCGCTGCAGAGGAGAAGAAGAGAGCATGGTTCATATTAGGCTTAGGAAGAGTGGGTTATCAGACCTTACGTATGTTACTGCAGCCAGCAAAGCCCACAGATAAAATGTACGAGGAGTGTAAGGAGGCATTAATGGCTCATTTCTCGCCAAAACCTCCAAGGGCATCCAGAGGCAAGGAGCCTGAACTAAAGAAGGCAGGTAGTCCCTCAAAGGACAAAAGTCAAGTGCAAAAGGACAAAGGTCAAGTGCCAAAGGACAAAGGTCAAGTGCAAAAGGACAAATGTCAAGTGCAAAGGGACCAAGATCAAGTGCAAAAGGACCAAGGTCAAGTGCAAAAGGACAAAGTTCAAGTGCAAAGCAACAAAGGTCTAGTGCAAAGGGACAAAGGGCAAATGCAAAGTGACAGAAGTCAAAGGCAAAGGGAAATTGCCATCCAAAGGGCAACCCTAGCTATTCAAGCTGCATTCAGGGGTATGAAGGTACGGAGAGAGATCCGGAACAAACAGAAGGCAGCAACGGTAATACAAGCAGCATTTAGAATGCACAGAGTATACCGTCAATACAAGGCAATGAGATTGGCAGCTATAATGGTACAAAACCATTATAGGGCACACCTTCAAATGGAAAGTGATCGCAAGACTTACATGGAGGAGGAGGAGCCATCTTGGGGAACGGCTGCTAAACAGCAGCCGTCCGTTAAATGCACTTTTTTTTTTAGTTTTAATTTTTTTTATGTCTCTGTCTGTTGGAGAATTTTGCCTTTTAATGTGGGGGGGTTAGGGGGAAACCATTTCTAGGTCCCTACCTGGTCGGTGAGGCAGCATTTCTCTGGGCTGCCCAGTCGACCCGTCTTTGAGGCCTACCAGCGGGCGTGGAGCGGCGTTTCCTGGCAGGGACCTTCAGCTTCGGTGGCGGCACAGCGCTGGAGCGCTATCGCGGAGCGGAGCGGGCGATGCCTTCCCTGGGTCGCCACGCTGGATCGACGCGCTGGAGCACCGGTGAGCTGTGACCGCCGAGCTCAACACCTCCGGGCTGCGGGACTGTGGAGCAACCAGCCGCGGGCGGCGGCGCCGACTCCAACATCGGGAGCCTCTGAGCTCCAAATCGGCACGGCCTTGTCGGCTTCAGGTGCCACAGATGCCGGTGGGAAATCGGCCGTTCCAGCCATCCCAGCCGCTGCGAGGACTCTCCCGACGTCGGGGCAACCGCACCCGGTGAGAACGGCCAGGAACATCGGGCCTCTGCAGAGGCAACTGTGGAGGCCTCATTGGGCCTGACTTTGGGCGAACTGGGGTTGGGGACTGGACATTGTGCCTTCCCCCACAGTGGTGGTCTTTGTGGGGGGATGATTTTTGTGTGCTGTGTCTTTGTCTTTGTTGGTCTGTGTTCAAGATGGCGGTCGGAGGGGAGAGTGAACGCTGGCGCGGTTTGGCTGCCGCTGCTCTCTCCTCAAGTTGTGTTTCTGATTTTCTTTTTGTGCTTTTGGAATTAACTCTGTCCTTGATTTGTGTATTGTGGTGTCTTTATGGTTTGTTTTGTTCCGATTGTGTGTTTCTTATCTGATGGTCTCTGTGGGGTGTCCTTGAGACCTTGGTATTTGTTGTTGTTGTTGTTGTTGTGATTTTATGTCCTGTAAGGTGTCCTTGGGTTTTTAAAAAGGCGCCAGCAAATAAAATGGATTATTATTATTATTATTATGAAGGTACGCAGAAGCGTTGTACTGCTTCAGGCTGCCTACCGAGGAATGGTTGTTCAAAAGCAATTGCGGTGCATGCACAAATCTGCCAAGGTCATACAGACTTATTATCAGATGCATAAACAGCGTCAGTATTTCAAGAAATTACGCTGGTCTGCCATTGCGGTACAGCAATGATACAGAGCTTGCCAGATAAGAGATGTCCAAGTGAGATATAATAGTTTGAGAAAAGCAGTGGTTTGTACTCGGGCCTTCTACCGTGGGATTAAAGCCAGAGAATTGGTTGAGAAAAACAAGGCAGCATGCCATATTAAGTCATTCATAAGGATGTGCATTACAAGAAAGCATTTCTTGATGCAAAAGGCGGCTGTAGTCACTCTGCAAGCTGCATACCATGGTTACCGATTAAGGATATGGTACAGAGCTATGCGACAAGCAGTCATTTCGATCCAGAGATGGTACAAAGCATGCAAAATAGGGCATTCCCAGTTTGTGCAATATTAGTCAATGAGGTATGCAACTATTACCATTCAGGCTGCCTACAAGAGTATGGTGGTTAGGCAGTGGGTTAAACAAAAGAGGGCTACTGTAAAAGTGCAGTCAGTACTCCATATGAGTTGGTATAGGAAAGACCTAAGGAGACAAATAGATGCACAACAGAAAAGGCTTAAATGATACAAAAGGCTTAAACGATATAGGAAAGACCTCCTCAAACTGATTTATACAGCAGTTGTAGTGCAGTCTCACTACCATGCTTATGTAGTAAGAAAAATATACAGAGCGCAAATCAAAGCCACTGTTGTATTGCAAAGACAATATAGATCCAACTTCTTGATGAATAACCAGAAAGGTGATGTAAGAAGACAAATAGATGAACAACAGAAAAGGCTTAAACGATACAAAGAATGGTTAAATAAATGTGTGACGATGAGCTAAAAGCTGTTAATAGAATAGTCTAAAGAAGAGAGGCTTGTCGGTCGAGACAAAAGTATGCAGGACCGATTGCGATTGGGACACTTCACTATAGTCCAGCATGGAGCTTCCTTCACTGAGCAATGGACAAATGTTTATGCATTGCAGAATGTTATTATACAACAAGAGCAGATAAATACGCAGCGCCAGGAAATTGAGCGACAGAGGAAGCTGCTGAAAAACAAAAACCTGCAGTCATGTGTCAGATCCCACCTACAAATAAGGAACAGAAACAGAGGAAATGTTAACTGTAGCAGAATATCAAGAACAGGAAGAAATCTGCTAATTTGATTAGGATATTTAAAAAGGGAAGATGCAGAGATACAGGTAGAGCTAGAGTGATTAGAAAGAGTGTGCAATTTACACAGAAGGGAACGGAAAAGGATAAAACATAAAGCAAGGGGTAATGTATTTGGTTTAAGGAAGATGAGTGGAATGAACCATTATAAGTGCTAAGTTTAGATACGATTATTACAGTTATGAGGATGTAATGTAAGATGTAATAGAAATGGTGTTATTCGCCTCCAAGATAAAGGGGGAGCAGTGTAATGTATATAATGTAAATGGTGTTACCTGCCTCCAAGTTAAAGGGGGAGCAGTGTGATGTATGTAATATAATTAGCATATGTTATGTCTTGTGCGAGGGGACGCATGCGCTGGGAGAGACTCAAGGTGGCATCCTAGAATAAAGAAGCTTGTCAGTTTACTCCTGTATCTGAGTGTTCTTTTGAGTCAGTTCCAAGTACGCAAATACACTACAGTTGTTTTCGCAGATTGGAAGGCGTTGACCAGTGGTGCAGTTGAGATTGCTGCTGGGTCCACTCTTGTTTATCATATTGTTATGCGCTCCCCCTCCTGGTCAATGTTATGTATTAACCTTTCTCTGTTTCTTTCCCGAGTGCAGGCTAAAAGGCTCCTGTACCGGATTGGCCAAGCTGCGTCAGGTGACGGGTGACTCATCTGAAGTATAAATAGCAGAGTTCCCAGAATTCTCGTTTCTCTTCGACAACCCTGCCTCGTGAGCTGATTGCTGTTGTGGGCTGTGGAAGGCCCGGCCACATGGCATAGAACTTTGTGTAATTTCAACATTACGTAGTACCAAATATTGAATTGGGCTGTCCTTAGAAGTTATCGGTATTTTGTTTCAGGGATAGCTTTCTTTTAGGCAGGTTTAGAGCCTCAGGTTCGACGGTCCATCGCGTGGCTGGCCTGAGCACTTTTAAGTTGTTTGTTAATCCATTCATATCCTTGTCTGGGTTGTTTGAATCAGGTTTGGGTTTTGGGTGTGTTATTGAGTAATTAAAAACTATTTTTGAACTTAAACCTGTTTTTTTTACTTATGTTACGCGACTCTGAAGTACCTGCTTTCGGGAGTCGTAACAATATATATTAACAATCTCGATGAGAATGTATCTAAACACTATATCAAACATTTCTGTCAGTTTGAAGAAGGACAAAACATTTCCAAATTACAACAAAATTGGTGGTGTGGAGGACAGTGAAGAAGGTTGTCAAAGGTTACAACAGGATTTAGATCAATTGGGACAGTGGACAAAGGAGTGACCGGTATAATTTAACTCGGACAAGTGCAAAGTGATACGTTTTAGGAAATTAATCCAGGACAACATTTGTACGGTAAATGAGAGACCTGGGGGTACAAGTACATTGTTCTGAGGATAATTCTATCTTGTTGACTCACAAAATATGATGATTTTAACATCAAAACTGTAACTAGTAGACAACACATTGACATTGTGTAAGTGAAAGAATAGCCCTGGCAGAAAAATAATTTAGCTGCTTTGCAAATAAAGTCCGATTGAATTCCCCAAGAGATAGCATGCTATGGAATCCATTTTCCAGATCTTTGTCATGCTCACTGACCTTGAGCCAGAGTCCATCGTGAAATGCAACACTGTTTGGCTGCTGTTGCATCAGTGAGGTCGCAAATAGAATCACTTAGATCTAAAGAGCCTTTCAACAGTCAAACGCTAACTTTACCCTGCTTCTCTAACCTAATATAATGATGGAGAGAAAAATAATACCTCCCACAGAAAAGCACTATGAAAGCATCCACGCAGGGCTTGATTTCCGCACTTCACTGCTTGTGTGCACATGATGCTTACTCTTTGTTCTTTATTCCTAAAGGGCCTGTCCCACTATACCCAAGAGCTCTCCCGAATTTAAAAAAAAATCAAACTCGTGGTAAGTACGTAGAATGTACGTAGCGGGTACATCGGAGCTCGGGACATCTCTCAGTGGCTCGTAACGCTAACGGCAGGTACTCGGGGAAACGCGGTAAGCTCATAAGGTTTTTTCAACATGTTGAAAAATGTCCACGAGAGCCCGAGTACCTACGAGCGGCTATTACCGTAATTCTCTGAGTTTGAATCAGGGGAAACTCGGGAGAAGTCTTGAATTACCTCATACAGTGGGACAGGCCCTTAAGTTTCTCTTCTCTTCTCTCCAGCATTAGATGCTGGAGGCAGAGTGTGGAACAGGAGGTGAAGAACAAGCTTGTGTCTTCTTTGGATAGCATTCTTCTGATAATAACACCAGAATATTTCCCTGACACATAGTCACAAGGAAGCAAGTAGATTTTCAGTTTTGCTTTTGTGATGACCTCAGAGGCAATACTTCTCTGATGAATGTGAATATTGCAGCTTTAAAATAGCAAATATGTATTTATTTCTTTATGTATTAAGAGATACAGTGTGGAAATGGGCCTTAGGCCCACCCAGTCCACATTGACCAACTATCACCGGTTCACACTGGTTCAATGTTTTTTTTTATTTATTTTTTTTTTTTATTTTTTTTTATTTTTTTATTTTTTATTTTTTTTTTTTTTTTTTAGAAGTACGGTAGATTACAGTAATGTACAACACGTATATATTAATACATTTTTTGTACCGCTTCACTTTTTTAAACTTTAAGAAAGAAAAAGAAAGAAGTAAGAAAAGTGAAGAAAGTGCGCAAAGGTTGTGAAGTGCAAAAGAGTGTTGGGAAAAGAAAGCCCCTTAGAAAAGAGGTTAGAGAAGGAAGTAAAGTTAGAAAATAGACCCTAGAAAAAAAAAGAGAAAGAAAGAAGGAACAATCGCTCTATTATAACTCTTATACCATACTTCATAGAGAAGGAACTACCAACCAAGTCTGTTTTTATTTTACCTCCCATTACCAGGTCCAGATACCTTTTATTTATTTATTTGTTTTTCTAAATTACTATTGCACCTCATGCTTGTAATAGGTCCAAAAACGTAGACCACGTCTTTTGAAATTGATCTACTTTGCCTACTAGGAGGAATCTCATCTCTTCCAGATGTAATGTTTCCAACATATTTGATGTCCACATTTTTATTGTTGGTGTGGGCGCATTTTTCCAGAATTTAAGTATAAGCTTTTTTCCCATTATTAGCCCATAATTGAGTAAATTCTTCTGATACACGTTTAATTCAGGAATACCTTCCGATATTCCAAAAATAATCCATTCTGGTTTTGGTACCAGTTTTATTTTGATTAATTTTGAAAAAATATCAAATATTTCAAACCAGAATTTTTGGATTTTTGTACAAAAAACAAAAGAATGTGCTATGGTAGCTTCTTGACATATACATTTATCACAGATTGGTGAGACGTTAGGAAAGATTTTATTTAGTTTGGTTTTTGAATAATATAATCTATGTAATGTTTTAAATTGGATAAGCGTATGTCGTACGTTGATCGAGCATTTATGCACCTGTAATAAATGATTATCCCAACTCTCTTTTGAAATTTTTATACCTAGATCTTGTTCCCAATCTCTTCTAATTCCATCTGTTGTGGGTATTTCTATATTTAAGATGATATTATATAAGTATGATATTAAATTAACTGATTCCGCCTTTGTCTTCATTGCTTCATCTAGTAAGTCGGAAGGCATATTATAATAATCTTTTGTGTGTGTTTTCAAATAGTCACAGATTTGTATATATTTAAAATATTGATTATTTTTCAAATTATATTTCAGTTGTAGTTGTTGGAATGATAGTAATTTTTCTAATTCATACAGATCTTCGAGCGTTTTAATTCCCATTCTTTCCCATTGTATAAATGCTTTATCTATGATTGAAGGTTTAAACGATGGGTTATTGACTATTGGTATTAAGAGAGATAGGTTTCTTAATTTTAGATTCTGTTTTATTTGCTTCCATGTTCTAATAGTGCTATATATAATTGGATTTTTATTATAATTTTTATTATTCAAATTTATTGGAGAGAGAATAATCGCTCCTATATTATTCGGGGAGCAATCCCCTTTTTCCATTATAATCCAGTCCACCTGCTGGGCAGAATTGTCCAGCAGGTGAATCATATTTTTAATATTTACTGCCCAGTTATAATACATAAAGTTAGGGAGCGCTAGACCCCCCAACTCTTTTCGTTTGTTAAGGTGTGTTCTTTGTATTCTGTGGGATTTGTAATCCCATATAAAATTTGTAATGTCTGAGTCCAGTTTTTTGAAAAACTTTTTTGGGAGATATATAGGTATTGATTGAAATAGGTAAAGGATTTGTGGTAAGAAAATCATTTTTATAGCATTTATCCTACCTATTAAGGACATCGGAAGTGTTTTCCAAAATTTAATCAGATTATTTAATTTCTTAAGTAGGGGATTATAATTAGCTTTAAACATATCATGGTAATTTCTAGTAATCTCAATTCCTAAATATTTGAATTTTTCCATAGCTATTTTAAAAGGGAATTTCCTGAGATGTGTTGAGTCTTTTGGTTTAATCGACATAATTTCACTTTTGTTCCAATTTATTCTATATCCTGAAAAGGATCCAAAGTCCTCAATTAAGTTTAATATATTTGGTATACTAATTTGTGGTTTTGTGATGTACAGTAGTACATCATCAGCATATAGGGATAGTTTGTTGTTTGAATATTTTGTGTTATAACCGTGAATATTCGAGTGTGTTCTTATTTTTTCAGCAAGGGGTTCAATTACCAAAGCAAATAACAGCGGTGATAGTGAACATCCTTGTCTGTTGCCCCTAGATAATTCGAATTTTGAAGATAATATATTATTAGTTAGTATTCTAGCCGTAGGTTTGTTATATAGTAGTTTTATCCATGCAATAAAGTTTTCTCCCAATTGGAATTTTTGCAATACTTTGATCATATAGTCCCATTCTACTTGATCAAACGCTTTTTCTGCGTCCAGTGAGATGATAGCTAACTCTTGGTCATAAGATTTATGTGAATGCATTATGTTAAGCAAACGTCTCAAATTATTAAATGAGTGTCTCTTAGGTATAAATCCTGTTTGATCCTCATGTATTAGTCTACTAACATACTTGCTTAATCTATTGGCTAATGTTTTTGCTATTATTTTCTGATCCGTATTTAACAAAGCAATAGCTCTATATGATCCTGGTTCTTCTATATTTTTATCTTTTTTAAGTATTAATATGATCGTTGATTCCGCTAGTGTTTCAGGTAGGTTTTGCTCTTTATAAGCATATGTATACATTTTTTGTAATCGTGGAGTAACTATATCATAAAAAGATTTATAAAATTCATTACTGAATCCGTCTGGTCCTGGTGTTTTTCCATTTTTTAGTGTTTTTATTGTGTCTTCTATCTCCTTAGAAGTAATTTGTGCTCCCAGTTCCTCTTGTTCCCTGCGTTCTAATTGTGGTAGATTACAATTATCTAAAAATTCTGAGATTTTATTATTGTCTATTGACGTTTTAGATGTGTATAGATTCTGGTAAAATTGAGCAAATCTTTTATTAATATCCTTGGGTAGTGTTAATACTTCCCCTCTATCTGATTTAATCTTTAATATTGCATTCTCTTTTTCCCGTTTTTTAAGTTGTCGTGCTAGAAGTTTGTGGGGTTTGTCCCCGAATTCGAAGTGTTCTTGTTTTGTGATTTGAAATAATGTTATAACTTTCTCTGACAGTAATTTATTTAACTGAAATTTCAGTAGTAGTATTTTATTATGTTTATCCATAGTTGGGTCTTTAGCATTATCTATATCTAACTGTTTTATTTGATCTTCTAAGTGTCTTTGTTCATTCTTATTCTTTTTATTTTGATAAGCTTGAAATGAAATAATGACTCCTCTTATAAATGCTTTGAAGGATTCCCATAATAACGTGGGGGATATCTCTGGTGTATCATTTAACTCAAAAAATAGATCCATCTGTTTTTTTAGATAGATACTCCCTTGAGGGTCTTTTAAAATTTGTGAGTTAAACCTCCAGAACGGTTTATTCATAGACATTCCTTCTAGTTTTAGAACAAAAGTTAACGGAGAATGATCTGAGATCGCATTAATATGATATTTAGGATTCAGAGATTGCGAAATTAATTTTGTATCCACTAGAAAATAGTCTATCCGTGAATATGTTTTATGCACCATTGAATAAAACGAGTAGTCCCTTCCCGTCGGGTTTGCAATCCTCCATACATCTGTTATATTTGTGTTTTCCATATATGTGTGTAAGAGTTCACTGGTTTTAGATTTCGTCTGACCTTTTTGTTTTTGCATCGATTTATCTAAATAAGGATCTAAAACACAATTAAAATCTCCTCCGATTATAACATTTTGATAATTAGATTCTGCAATTATATTCAGAATTTTATTAAAAAATTGAGGGTTATCAAAGTTGGGCGCATATATGTTTACCAGCGTAATTGGCATATTATTGATCTCCCCTGCTACTATAAGATATCTCCCTTCCTTATCTAAAATAGTGTTCTTTGATTTAAATGGAATTCCTTTACGAATAATAATTGCAGTACCTCTAGATTTGGAGGTAAATGAAGAGTGAAATGTTTGGCCTATCCAGTTCGCCCTCAGTCTTGTCTGATCTTGCTGTTTAAGATGTGTTTCCTGTAGAAACGCTATGTCCGTGTTGTATGATTTCAACTGAGCTAGTATCTTGCCCCTTTTAATAGGTTCATTAATCCCCCTTATATTCCAACTACATAATGTGATTCCTCCTATTTTCTTTTGATTGTCGTCATGCATTTTTACCAATTTGAATGACCTTAATTATTGTGGTGCGTTCATACCTCCGGACTCTGGTTATTTTGGGAGTATTTCTATTATAGACTTCCTTGGTAGTTCTCCTGCGCGATTGTCCTTGAAGAAAAAACACACAGATGTGACATATTGTGATTAAAAAAATATATATATATAAATCAAATAAATTTACGGTGTCTAAAATTTCAACACCGTAGTGAGTGGCCCACTCGTCTGTGGGGTACGACATCCATAACGCTTCCGGCGTAGTTGGTATAAAGTTAGCCCCGCTGTATTTATTACCCAAAATCTATGGGGTCATTACCGTTTCCAATTCAGTTCTATTTCACCCAGTTACAATTTATATATATGTCAAATGTATTCGATTCCATATCCTACTCACTCTTTATCTCTTAACTATTTTAAAATGAATTTAGTATTGTTAAAGTGAGCGGTTTACTGAGTGGATTAACCGGAGTCAGGTTCCTGGAATTGTGCCAGGTGCCTGATCTCCTCTCCTCTCCACGAGCTGCGAACATAGGTGATAACTGCTGTCTGCGTTATGACGCAGGCACCACAGTTTTATCAGTTTCAAATATTATTTCTATATTAGTATTGTTAATTATTAATTATGATTAATTCTCAGCATTTTGTAAAACTATATAAGCCGTATATATTTTTCATATCAACCTCGAGTGTATATTATCTCTTAACTATTTTAAATTGATTTTAATATTGTTAAAAATGAGCTGTTCGCTGGAAGGGTTAACGGGAGTCTGGCTCCTGGAGTTATGCCAGGTACCCGGTCTCCCCCTCCCTCCACTCTCGAGCTGCATAGCACTTGCTGTTATCTGCTAAACAGAGCAGACTGCACATTTTTTATCTATTTCAATTGCTATTTCTATATTAGTATTGTTAATTGTTAATTATTATTAGTTCTCAGTTTTTTCAGTTTTTTATAAACAATATAAGCCATGTGATGTTTTTCACTCTCAGCCCAGCAGTTCGTCCCGTTATCAGGTTTTCCTCGTTTGAGCACGTAGTGTCCTTGAATTACATAGCACAATGTTCCAGCGAAGATAATAATGTCTAGCCACGTCTCACTAAGAATCTGTTGCTTGAAGTCAAATAAAAAAATAAAAAATCAGTGTTCAGTTAATTCACTTTCCTTGTGATACTCTTGTTGGAAGAATAAGCAAGTTCGTTTGTTCATGTCGTCTTGGTTTTCAGTCTCCAGTTGATGCAGCCTTAGTCGCGATTTCTTGAGCGTATTTGAGAGATTCATCCGAATTAGTGAATGTTTTTGACACTCCCTCAAAGGTGATACGCATTCTAGCCGGATAAAACACTCCACACAAAACTCCCTTAACACCATAAAGAACTTCTCTGGTCTGTGAGAACTTTCTTCTCTTTTGCTCAATCTCATAAGGGTAGTCCCGTAGGAGTTTAATAGTATCACCTCTGTACATCATCTTCTCTCCGTGGTTGATTTTTTTCATCAGCGCTTCCATTGTTGAGATATCCCGAAGTTTAATTATGATCTGTCGTGGGTAGGCACGTTCTCCTTGAGATCTTGATTTAAATCTGGGGAGTCGATGTGCTACTTCAATTACAGGTACTTCTGGTAGCTTCAGTACGTGTTTAATTAGGTTGGCAGCGAACTCACAAACATTGTCCCCCTCAGCTCCCTCTTTTACACCACGTATTCTTATATTTTGACGTCTTGAGCGAGCTTCTAGGTCAACACATTTATTCGAAACCTTTGTGACTTGGTTCTTGAGACTATCTATTTCTGACTTCATAGTCTGCATCTCTCCAGCCATCACTTCCACAGCAGCTTCCAAATCATTCACTGCAGATGCATTTGCAGCCACAGTTTCGTGCACAGCCTCAAACATCTTTGTGGTCTCTTCTGCCACCTTTTCAATTTTTATCGATAGTCCTTTTTCCACACCTTCAATTCTTTTTTGGAGAGCCTCAATACCCTCAAGTATTTTATCATTACCGGCTATCAATTTACTGTTCCCAGCTTCCATATCATTTTTGATATCTCTTACCGAGTTTCTTAAGTCCTCCATTTCGGTTTTCTCTTTTGCAGATCGAGTAGCCATTCCAGAGACCTCTCCAGAGGTCAGTTCTGAAGTTTCTTGCTGTTCCAGAGTCTTCAGCAGATGTTTTGAGATTTTCCTCTGTGGGCTCTGACCTGGAGATGTACTTTTCATTTAAAATGACTTTCCCTCCGTTAAAATCGCGGCGCTTACTGATGACGTCATCAGCACCGCGACATGAAGCTCCGGTAAGTTTTTAAAAACGGTCCCGACCTCCAGACCCGATTTTAACGCGAAAAATCGCGATTTTTTCAGCGGAGCTAAAAAGTTTGCGACTGCTAGCAGAGCATGTCGCAACCGGAACTGGTTCAATGTTAACCCACTTTTGCCTGCACGCCATACAAACACAGGGCAAATTACAGCAGCCAGTTAACCTACAAACCTGCACATTTTAGGAATGTGGGAGGAAACCAGAGCACCCAGAGAAAACCCACGCAATCACAAGGTGAACGTGCAAACTCCACACAGACAGCACCAGAGGTCAGGATGAAACTCACATCTCTGGTGATGTGAGGCAACGGCTCTACCAATGGCCTGACTGACATTGCAGCAAAGAAGTATAACCTAGAAAACTAGGTGCAAGATTTGCAAGAATCTGAATAAAGGTCTCGACACTAAACGTCACCCATTCCTTCTCTCCAGAGATGCTGAGTTCTCTGCATCCCGCTGAGTTACTCCAGCATATTGTGTCTACCTTCAATTCAAACCAGCATCTGCAGTTCTTTCCTACATAGAAACATAGAAACATAGAAAGTAGGTGCGAGAGTAGACCACCAGGCCCATCGAGCCCGCACCGCCATTCGCTCATGGCTGAACACTAAACAGACACCCTTACCCACAAACAGTAGACACAAGACACAGAACACAAGACACTACCCTCCCCTTTATACCGCTATCACCCCTCTCCACCCCAAGAACCGCGTGATCTCCTGGGGGAGGCAAAAAACCGGATAAAAACCCAGGTCCAATTCGGGAAAAAAAATCCGGGAAATTCCTCTCCGACCCCAATCCAGGCGATCGACACTTGTCCAGGAGATCACTCAGGTCTTACTATACTAACCATACCTAGGTCCATATCCCTGCCTTCTCCCCGTAGCCCCTTATCCCCTTGGCAGCTAAAAACCCATCTATTTTAGACTTAAATATATTTAATGTTTCTGCTTCCACTGCTCCCTGGGGCAGTGAATTCCATAAATTAACCACCCTCTGGGTGAAGAAGTTCTTCCTCATCTCAGTTTTACAAGAGCCCCCCCTTATTCTACAACTATGTCCCCTAGTTCTAGTTTCCCCGATCATTGGGAACATCCTCGGTGCATCCACCCGATCAAGGCCCCTCACGATCTTATATGTTTCAATGAGATCGCCTCTCATTCTTCTAAACTCCAAAGAGTAGAGTTCCAGCCTACTTAACCTTTCCTCATATGTCAATCCCCTCATTGCAGGAATTAATCTTGTAAACCTTCGCTGCACTGCCTCCAGGGCCAGTACATCCTTTCTTAAGTATGGACCCCAGAACTGTACACAGTATTCCAAATGTGGTCTCACTAATACTGTGTACAGCTGCAGCAAGACCTCCGTGTTTTTATACTCAATCCCCCTAGCAATAAAGGCCAAAACTCCATTGGCCTTCCTGATTGCTTGCTGCACCTGCATACTAACTTTTAGTGATTCATGTACTACTACCCCTAGATCCCTTTGCGTTGCATTACAACGCAGCTCCACCTCATTTAGAAAATAACTTGCCCTATCATTTTTTTTCCCAAAGTGAATGACTTCACATTTATTAGTATTAAATTTCATCTGCCAAGTTGTTGCCCACTCACCTAGCTTATCTATATCCTTTTGCAGACTCTTCCTATCCTCCTCATCCCCTACTTTTCCTCCCATTTTTGTATCGTCCGCAAATTTTGATATATTACACTTGGTTCCTTCCTCCAAATCATTTATATAAATTGTGAACAACTGGGGTCCCAGCACCGACCCTTGCGGAACCCCGCTAGTTACCGGTTGCCATCCCGAGTATGAACCATTTATCCCCACTCTCTGCTTCCTATTTGTTAGCCAATCCTCTACCCATGCTAATATATTACCCCCAATCCCATAATTTTTTATTTTTAGCAATAGTCTCTTATGTGGCACCTTGTCAAAAGCCTTTTGGAAGTCCAAGTATACCACATCCACCGGTTCCCCTTTATCCACCCGGGTTGTTACTTCCTCAAAGAATTCGAGCAGATTCGTCAAACAGGACTTCCCCTTCACAAAACCATGCTGGTTCTGTCCGATGAAGTCATGTTTATCCAAGTGCCCCGTTAGTGTTTCTTTAATAATTGTCTCTAACATTTTACCCACCACCGATGTTAGACTAACCGGTCTATAGTTACCCGCCTTCTGTTTACTTCCTTTTTTAAATATAGGTGTTACATTGGCCATTTTCCAATCCACTGGGACCGTTCCTGCCTCCAGGGAGTTTTGGAAAATTATCACCAATGCATCCACAATCCCCACCGCTATCTCCCTCAAGACCCTTGGATGTAATCCATCAGGCCCAGGGGATTTATCCTCCTTCAGTCTCATTAATTTCCCTAATACCACCTCCTTGGTGATCTTAATAGTATTTAGCTCCTCCATTCCTACCGCCCCCTGTTTATCCAGCGTTGGAATATTTTTTGTGTCTTCTATGGTGAAGACTGATACAAAATACTCGTTTAATGCCTTTGCCATTTCCATGTTCCCCACCAACAACTCTCCAGTCTCACCCTCCAATGGACGAACGTTCACCTTAGCCACCCTTTTTCTTTTTATATAGCTATAAAAACTCTTACTATTAGTTTTTATGTTGTTCGCTAAATTCCTTTCATAGTCTATTTTCCCCGTCTTAATTAATCTCTTAGTTATTTTTTGCTGACCTTTAAATGCTTCCCAATCCTCTACCCTCCCACTATCTCTGGCTACCTTATATGCCCTTGCCTTCAGCCGAATACTATCCTTTATAGTTTTACTAAGCCATGGCTGACTGTTCTTTCCCTTACCCCTTTTTTTCTTCATAGGAATACATTTTTCTTGAAGGTTATACAGTAGATCCTTAAACGTACACCACTGCTCATGTACCGTCTTATTCTTGAGTCTGCTATCCCAGTCAACTTTGATCAGCTCAGTCCTCATACCTTCATAATCCCCCTTATTTAGACTAAGTACCCTAGCCTGAGTTTCAACCTACACATGCAAGATTTGCAAGACAGAAGATTAATTTGAACTGACTAACATGATCTCATAATTTGACAATCAGTGCTGAATTGCAACTAATTTATTTCACCTGAATGAATGGTCACTTCACCCTTCCATAGACATTGGCATCCCAGCAATCTTCTGGAATCTCTTTCCATGGGTGGTACGGTGGCACAGCAGTACAATTGCTGCTTTACAACGCCAGAGACACACGTTCGATCCTGAATATGAGTGCAGTCTGTACGGAGTTTGTAAGTTCTCCCTGTGACCGCCTGGATTTCTCCAGATGCTCCTGGTTCCTTCCACATTCCAAAGACATACAGGTTTGCAGGTTGTGTAGGAAAGATCTGCAGATGCCTGTTTCCATGCTGTATCTCCAATCTAAACATGGAAATTATTTTTCAAACCTCCTACTACCCATTCATTCAGCTACCTGAGGCTGTGCACTGTAACTTCTTCCCACAAGTTCTTTTTAAGCTACTTAAAACTTCATTTATCAAGGTGTTTGGTCATCTGTCCTCTATTCTATAGCATCTTAGTACATTTTGTGGAATAATGGCCTTCTGAAGAGATTCAAGATGGAAGACATGCTATAGTTGCAAAAGGTTAGAAATTATGATGAGCCACAAATAAATCAATGAAAAGCAATGCAGGATATCACACAAACCATTGCTTACTAATTTAGCTGCTACCAGTAATTGGTTTTGTTGAGATAAATGGAAACTTATCAGTGTAAATGTCAGTTCTGTAAATGTCATTTTTCACCGTGTGTCCAACGAGATTGCGCCGTTTAGATAGGAAAAGTTTAGAAAGACTTTGGACACTGGGGATTTCCAACAATCAAGAAAAGATTAACGAGGTTTGGCCTCTCTGAGATGGGTCACAGCTTTTTATTCATGATTAATTGTGTGATAATTGAATGGGCCCTATTACAACAACATGCCTACTGGCTGAATTAAGAAACACTTGATTCCAAAGAATCTGCCACAACTTGCAATCCTTCAAGTTGCCACTGTAATTGACCTTGGACAGATTTAATTTATTTAATGTAATTCTCAAAAAGGAACAGGAAATTAATAATGACGAAGTCAGTTTGTCAGAAAGAATGTTAGAAAACAGGGGAGTGTTTGGATTTATAAGCAACAAATTAATTAATGGTTCTAATTAGCAAGATATGTTTAACTAATTTGTTATGGCACTGGGTTGTATTGTCACTGTACTGGTCTCATGTAGTGAATGTTTTGGAGAGTGTTCAAAACTTTAATGTTGTAATCTGTCAGTGGGTATCCATGCTTTTCAAAAAATGATAATGCTTACTTTCGTAGTTGAAAATGATCACCTCTGAAAAGATTTGGTTTCTAAATAAAGATAACATCAACCCACCTAAATCTTGCCCACTGAGATGTAAGTTTTCTTTCCCCCATTTGTTAAAACCATCAATAGCCAAGATTCACTGCAGAATTTGTTCTGAATGTTCTGGATCTTGGGCTACTTGGAATAACTAAAGGAAAATTGCATATGCTGGGATTCTGAAATAAAAGATATTGCAGGAATTAAAGGGGATGAGGAGGAATTTCATTAGTTAGAGGGTGGTGAATATGTGGAATTCTTTGCCACCCACAGATGTGGAGGTCAAGTCATTGGGTAATTTTAAAGCTGAGATTGACAGGTTTGTGATTAATAAGGGCATCAAAGTTTACGGGGAGAAGGTGGGAGAATGGGTTGAGAGGGAAAGATAGATCAGCCATGGTTGAATGGCAGAGTAGACTTGATGGGCCAAATTCCCGGGATGGCGGGACTGTCATATGCTGAGGGAATGGAGCAGCTGGGCTTGTAGTTTCTGGAGTTTAGAAGGATGAGAGGGAATCTCATTGAAACATATAAGATTGTTAAGGGCTTGGACACGCTAGAGGCAGGAAACATGTTCCCGATGTTGGGGGAGTCCAGAACCAGGGGCCATAGTTTAAGAATAAGGAGTAAGCCATTTAGAACGGAGACGAGGAAACACTTTTCTCACAGAGAGTGGTGAGTCTGTGGAATTCTCTGCCTCAGAGGGTGGTGGAGGCAGGTTCTCTGGATGCTTTCAAGAGAGAGCTAGATAGGGCTCTTAAAAATAGCGGAGTCAGGGGATATGGGGAGAAGGCAGGAACAGGGTACTGATTGGGGATGATTAGCCATGATCACATTGAATGGCGGTGCTGGCTCGAAGGGCCAAATGGCCTACTCCTGCACCTATTATCTATTGTTTATTGTCTATTGTCAAATTAACTATTTTTGCTTCTATGACTTATGAACGTATGAAATACTAACTTGGTTAGGCAGCATCTGCGAAAAGCGAAACAGAGTTAACCTTTTGAGAAATAGTTTTAGACCTGAATCATTGACTGTGTCTCTTATTCTGCAAATGCCTCCTGGCCTGATGAGTGTTTCCAGAACTCCCTTTTTTTTATTTTGGATCGAACTAGAATGTGTCTTCATCAGGATTCAGCATGTTGTTGCACACAACGTCTTAAATCATAGGGCTCTCTGTTCAAGATATAGCTCCATGCTTCCTGACTTATCGAGAAGAAAGGCTTCCCTTTAACATCTTTCACTGCCTCAGGGTGATCAAAAGTGATTCAGAACTCTATCAAACACGACTGCAATGCCAAAAGATATAGAGCCAACTGAGCTCAGCTCCGTCCTGCTAACCATGATATGACTGGATAAACAGTTTCAGTGATAAAATATTTACCGGCATAGCTAGTTTTAAATTTTCACCTGAACAAGGAGAGGAATTATTTTATTTAACGTTGGGAGCCTTGCTGTTTATTCCATTGAGTTATTTTTGTCTTGAAATTTCCCGAACCTGGTGGTGTGGGACATCAGGCTTCTGTCCCTCCTGCCTGATGATAGCAGCAAGAGGAGGTCATGGTCCACGTGGTGTAGATCCTTGATGATATACGCTGCCTTCTAGAGGTAAAACCTCATGTAGACAAGGGCAGTGCCCACACTGGACTGGGCTGTACCTCCTGCCAGGTGGTTGCAACCTTCTCAACCTCAGTGAAAATGATTTATAGGGAATTAAGTGGGGAAGGGACTAATGGGAATGCTCTGACAGGCTGCACTGATTTGATGGGCTGAAATATATCTATGCCATAAGGAAATATAAAAAGAGCTGCGGAATAGAGTAATGGCTGGAAAGTGGAATCTGAATACATGTTCAGCTAACATGACAAATAGCCTCCATGCTGAATATTTTTTTAATGTTTTCTGCCAACAGAAGTTGACTGGTTAGAGAGTATAAATATCCAGAGGTCCTATCCCCTGAACTGGGAGGGAAAATGTGGATGAGATACAAGGAGCAGAAACTTGATTTAGACTTTCAGATATGCAGCGTGGAAACAGGCCCCCTTGGCCCACTGAGTCCCGCCGACCAGCGATGACCCCGTACACTAACACTATCCTACACCCTAGAGACAATTTACAATTTTACCGAAAGTAGTTAACCTACAAACCTATTTGTCTTTGGAGTGTGAGAGGAAACTGGAGCACCTGGAGAAAACTCATGAGGTCCCAGGGAGAATGTACAAACTCTATACAGACAGCACCCATAGTCAGGATTGAACCCGGGTCTCTTGTGCTGTAAGGCAGCAACTCTATCAGTCCACCAATGTGCTGCCCTATCAATTGTGGAAACACATAGAATATTTTTTTACTTTAGAGAAGAAGCCCTCTTTATTAATTCAGTAATGTTTACAAACTTAGATATCACAATGTGCCTTGCAACTAAATATAAACCTCAGTTTGATGTTTATCTGCTGTTGTAATACAGAATCATTTCTAATGCAGTTCAGAAAGTTCAGATCATAACTATGGATTCTGTCTACGCTATTGTAGCTTTTCACTTTTTTCTGTTTTCATATCGGATTTCCATCTTTGCAGTGTTTTACTTCTGAAGATGCTGTTAGAGCAGTTATTCACCAATACTGAATACTTAAGCAATCTTTGTCAACAGCAAAGATGGTTGTGATTCAGAGCTGAAGCCTTGATTGATTAGTCAATTAATGCTACAGACAACAATACTGTAGGCAAATGCAAACACCATCATGAAGAATTCCATGCAGTTAAACTATTTCATTTGTGCTAATGATGTTCTCTTGGAAGATAATACTTTGTTAGTGAAATGGGTGGATCACTAACTAATACTGACAGTTCTTGATAGCAAACAAAATTCAAGAAAACATGTTTTGTAATCCATTTATACAAAATGTGGAAGTAAAATACAGAGAATGATTTAAAAAAAAACTGCACTAAGGTGCTGGAACTATTCAGCAGGACAGACAGTGCTTGTAGTGCAAGTAACAGAGTTAAAAGCCATGATGTCGGAAGGAACTGAGGATGCTGGTTTACACCGAAGATAGACACAAAATGTTGGAGTAACTCAGCGGGTCAGGCAGCATTTCTGGACAAAAGGTATAGGTGACGTTTTGGGTCAAAACCATCCCTCAATGCTGATTAAAAGGTATGGGTGATTCCATTACATTCCCACTGCTTGCAACTGTTGCCCATAATGTTCCCACAGTTAACCGATTCAGATGTAGTTGGCTATTCTTGTTGGCCTAGAGTGTCCCGGAGTTCCATAATGAGTCCCTGAGAATCAGTTAGGTCTTGAATGTTGCAGCCTCCCTCACAACATTGACACAGCACAGCCCCACCATCAGCTTTACCAGCTGTCAAAGTGTCCAGAGCTTCAAAACCTCTCTGATTGCCTTTGTAGTTTAGAAACATTGAAAAATGATTAAACGTGAAAGAAACATTAAAAATATACATTAAAATATTTTAAAAAAATAAACTGAACAATGAAATAATTAAAATCATTATTAAATAAACCACAAATAATTATATTAACATATGTTCTGTGTAGCTGTGTGATCCCTTGTGGAGCTATGTACATGTTGAGGTGTTTCAGCATTCCTGACCCATGGGATTTGTCTGGCTGAGGGTATTGTTCCAGATGGTTGAAGTTAAAGAGAATAGTTAATGGGAGCAGAAGTAAAAGTGGGGACACAAAAGGCTGGAGATACTCAGCGGGTCTGACAGCATCTCTGGAAAAAAAGAATAGATGACGATTTGGGTCAGGACCTTGTCTGAAGAAGGGTCTCGACCCAAAACATCACCTATTCCTTTTATCCAGAGATGCAGTTTGACCCGCTGAGTTACTCCAGCTTTTTGTGTCTATCTTCAGTTTAAACCAGCATCTGCAGTTCCTTCCTACACAGAAATATAAGTGAGATTGAAAAAACAAACAGGCACAGTCAGTAGTTCGGAAAGCTAACAGTGTATTATTTTTGGAGAGGGGAACATAGTAAGGATATTATACTTCAGCAATATGGGACATTGGTGACAGCAATCACCAGTACTGTGCATAGACTGATCTACATATTTAGGGTAGGATATTAACGTAGTGACACAGACGTATATCAAACTTAGATTAGTTTCCAGCATCTGGAGTTTTTACCTACTATACTCTCACCTGGAATAGGTGGGTTGTCCAATGATGAATGTATAGAAAGGCTTAGCTTGTATCCTGGGAAGTCATGAAGACTGAGAGGAGACTTAATTGAAATGCATTTGCCCTGAGGGTCTTGACAAGATGGATGTGGAGCGGATATTTCCATTTGTGAGAAACCTAGAACGAGAGAAACAACACTTAAAAATAAGTTGTCATCTCCCTAATGAAGTTTATTTAGTCTAGAGATACAGTGTGGAAACACACCCTCCGGCCCACTATCGATCACCCATTCACAGATGATATATGTTTTTTGGGGGTTTTTTAGTTGTTTATTTTATTAGAAGTTAATACAATACAAAACAATACAGTTGTACCTAATTTTAGGTGCCAACTATGTCATAATGTAATGCATTCTATGTACAACCTCTAGTTTTATGTTTTTGAAAAGGAGGTAAAAAATAAAAAAATAAAAAGAACAAAATAGAGAAAAGAAAGAGGAAAAATAAATAGTAGAAAATAGAAAAACGTGAAGTGTGTATATAAGAAAAGAAAAAATAGAAAGTAGAAATAGTAGAAAAAGACCCTTAAAAAAGAATTTTTCAAATCTTTGTTTGGAGATGTAAATCTATCCACGACCTGACCTGAAATCAGTAATCTTTACAGTACTGCTGCATCACATGATTCCAAAAAGTCGATGAATGGGGACCAACTCCTTAAGAATTGGTCATATTTATCTATTAGGTGGAGTCTCATTTCTTCAAGGTGTGCTATGTCTGTCATATTCCTAATCCACATTTTAATAGTTGGTATAGCTGTATTTTTCCAAAATTTAAGTATCAATTTCTTTCCAATTATTAACCCATAATTAAAGAATACTTTTTGGTCTTTGTTTAAATTGATATCTTCTAATATTATTCCATATATAATCCATTCCATATTAGGTTCTATTCTTGACTTGAAGAGCTTTGTAAATATATCAAATATATCGCTCCAAAATGTATTCAACTTTGTACATCCTACAAATGAATGTGTTATATTGGCATTTTGAAACAAACATTTATCGCATCTGGGAGAGACATTTGGGTAATATTTATTCAACCTCGTTTTTGAATAATATAGTCTATGTAATAATTTAAATTGAATTAAATTATGTCTTGCATTAATGGAACAATTATGTGTATTCATCAGATATTTTTCCCATCTATCTTTTGGGATCTTTATCATTAGTTCATGTTCCCAATCTTCTCTTAGTGCCTCTGTTGAGGGTAATTCTCTATTTAATATACTATTATAAAAATATGATATTAGTTTTTGTGAATCAGCCTTAATATTCATTGCTTCTTCTAAAGGGTCTAAAAATATAGTTTGAAATCTATGTATATATTTCTTCATATATCATTCACAGATGATATATGTTATCCCACTTTCGCATACACACCCTACACACTGGGGGTACATTTACAGGGGTCAATTAAACCATAAACCCACATGTCTAGGTATGTGGGAGGAAACTGGAGCACCTAGAGTAAACCCATGCAGTCATAGGGAGAACGTGCAAGCTCCACACAGACAGCACACAAGATCAGTATCCAACCTGATTCCCTGACATTATGAGATAGCAGCTTCATCTACTGTGCCCCTATGGCGCTACTGCACAAAGTACTCATTTTAAAAAATAAATGTATTTAAAAGAGAGAGAGATTATTTCCCCCTAATAAGATTGTGAATCTTTGGAACTCTCCTCAAAGATTGGTGGAGACAGAGTGAGTTGAGTGTTTTAGTTTTTAGTTTTAGTTTGAGATACAGCGTGGAGACAGGCCCTTCGGCCCATCATATCCGCACCGACCTGCGATTCCTGCACATTGACACAAATCTACACACATTAGGGACATTTTTTTACATTTATACCAAGCCAATTAAATTACAAACCTGTAAGTCTTTGGAGTGTGGGAGGAAACCGAAGATCTCAGAGAAAACCCACGTAGGCCACGGGGAAAACATACAACATTCGTGCAGACAGCACTCATAGTCACGATCGAATCTGGGTCTCTGGCGCTGTAAGGCAGTTGCTCTACCGCTATGCCACCGTGCCGCCCAAGTGTACTTGGAAAGCAAGAGGATGAAAAGGTAACTGGGGAAGACAAGAGCTAGAGTTACAATCAGATCAGCCAAATAGTGAGGTGTCTACAGGAGAAGACCTTTTCGTGGGCTGTGGGGTGAAATGATTAATTGCTCCGTTTTTTTTCTATCTCTTTGTCAGTATAGTTCAGCTCTGAACTGTTGACGAGAATTGTGAAATGAAATGAAACTCCTGGGAAGAAAGGAATATGTGTATTTTTTAATATAATGGGAAAGCGCTTCCTACTAGTTTTGCCAAATATTCATATTTCTCATGATGTCGAAGGAGGCCATTCACCCCATTATGTCTAGAGTTTAGTTTTAGAGTTTAGAGATAGTGCAGAGACAGGCCCTTTGGCCCATCGAGTCCCTGCCAGGGTCAGTGGAGCTGTGAGTCTGAAGAAGGGTGTGTGACCTGAACGTCACCTATCCGTGCTCTCCAGGGAAGCTGCTTAGTTACTCGAGCATCGTGTGTTTACAGTATCTCTGGAGCTGTGAGTCAGTTTTGCTGCCTTATTATCAATGTGCAATTAATCTGATTGAAAGAAGCAGTATGGAAACAGGCCCTTCGGCCCACTGAGTCCACACTGACCATCAATCACCTGTTTAGCATCCGGAGGAAACCACAGCGGCCACAGGGAGAACATTAAAAACCCCATGCAGACAGCACCTGTGGTGAGGATCAAACCTGGGTCTCTGGCACCGTGTGGCAACAGCTCTACCAACTGTGCCACTGTGCCTTTCTTATAACTGTTTGTCTATTTCAACTGATCTCAGAACCCCTGTCTAATGCAAACATGTTTCACTGCAATGCTAGCCGGATATATTGTCTGTTGTGCCATGGAATATTTTCCTACCATAAAAGTGCCTTGAAAATGCAAGGTGTTATTGTTAAAATGATTCTAACTTGTTCCATTGAATCTGCTGTAGGAAGAAACTGCAGATGCTGGTTTAAACCGAAGATAGACACAAAAAGCTGGAGTAACTCAGGGGGACAGGCAGCATCTCTGGAGAGAAAGAATGGGTGATGTTTCGGGTCGAGACCCTTCTGACCCAGCTTTTTGTGTCTAACTTTCATTGAATCTGCTTATCGTTTAAAATTCTGACCTCTTAAAATTATATCAGTCATTAACAAAAGCTGTGTTGATTAGTACGGGTGCCAGGGGTTATGAAGAGAAGTGTACATCAGTGTCACTCATGTTATGAGTCATGCTTTTGTAGTTATGCCCACCAGCTTTACAGTAACCTTCCTTGCCTGGTTCCCTTAGAGATTGGGGATAGGAGGGAGAGATAGATCAGCCATGATTGGATGGCGGAGTAGACTTGATGGGCCGAATGGCCTAATTCTGCTCCTGTCACTTATGAATCTATGTGCCTTTGTAAGTGGGTAAAATAAAATCAAGGGTGGGTTACTCTGTCCCACTGTCATGCACGTGATTTTATGTGGCCACGGTGGGTAGCACTAGCAACTGGACGAGAGAAAAAATTGCCCATTAAAAACAATTGAGTGTAAAATGATGTGCTGTGCTGCAACAGGAGGATGAATCAGGGGAGGAGAGGAGAAACAGAATAATACATTTAACCAAAATGTATGGGCTTGAGCAGCAGGATTTGTATGCTTTATTCCCAAACACAGAGCTACATGTAGAAGACTGAGAGCCCTCCAATGATATAGTGTTAGAGTTTCCTTGGCAGCATCCCATTTAAAGCCAATAGATACAATTCTGTGGCATTTTGGAATACATAATGAAAACAAATGAAGCCTATTCACAATGCTGGAATTCATTACAATTAACAGTTAAATGAATTGGAGTCTTGTCAGAGCTCGAGGGTGATATAGTGAAACAAATGATTGGAAGTTTTTCAGCTACCAATGAGACCTATACATTTTTATTTGCCAATTAGACCTGATTTACAGATTACGTCCCCATTGTATTTAATTTATTATAAATGAAGTATTATTCCAACCTGGATACGTTACTGCACTGCTTCGTGCAGGAAGATTTTAACTCGGGAGCTGTGTCAATTTACATGACTTTATTACCTTAAAAAGAATGCCAAATTCAGAAACATTTTATTTGCACATAATTATATTCAGCTTGGCTATTATCAGCTTTAGAGCTGGGGGAAGAATAATTTGTATGCAATCATACATGCGTGGGAAATATGCAAATTGTAGAAACAAGGATCTGTGGATGCTGGTTTACAAAACAAGACGCAACGTGCTGGAGTAACATCAGTTGGTCAGGCCGCAACTCTGGAGACCATGGATAGGTGATGTTTCAGATCGGAACGCTTCTTCAGACAAATACTTTTGTACACTGGGGCATTATGAACTGTTCTGAAAGGCCACACACCTCTATTATGGTGCGCTCACATGGGCCGAGAAATACATAAAGCAGCAGCCTCCTATTGCCACCAGTGAGGTGGACAACAACCAAAAATATATTTGAATGCAGGATATTAGGATGCAGTAGAATGACGTTTATCCCAAGAGGAAGGGCGGCATGGTGGCACAGCGGTAGAGTTGCCACCTTTCAGTACCAGAGACCCAGGTTCGATCCCGACTACAGGCGCTGTCTATACGGAGTTTCTACGTTCTCCCCATGACCACGTGGGTTTTCTCAAACGACGTACAGGTTTGTAAGTTAATTGGCTTGGTATAAATGTAAACAAAATGTCCCTAGTGTGTGTAGGACCGTGTTAATGTGGGGGGATCGCTGGTCAGTGCGGGCTCGGTGGGCCAAAGGGCCTGTTTCCGTGCTGTATCTCTAAATTAATAAAAGACCACATAAAATTAATTGTCAGCCAAATTAAATTGCTGCAAGGCTGAGGCTGCTCAAAAAACCTTCTCAATCCATGTCCATTTCAAAGGTCAGCTCAATTTATCATCATGCCTTCTAACCTGGTCCTGACGAATTTGAAACATAGATCAGTGCTGCACAGGAATAGGCCCTTTGGCCCAGCATGTCTATGCCAAACATGCTACCAAGCTAAAATGATCTCTGCTCTCTGCATGTGATGCATATCCCTCCATTCCCTGTATATTCATGTGCCTATCCCAAAGCCTCTTAATTGCCACTATCATGTCTGCCTCCAACATTACCCCTGACAGCACATTCCAGACACCCACCACTGTCCATGTTAAAAAAAGATCTTGCCATGCACATTTCCTTTAAACTGTGTCCCTCTCACCCTAATGCCATGGGAATTTGATGCAATGTAATCTGCAATGGTGTACCCTGAGAGAACAATGAACCATTTCCTTCTCTCTGGATTATATGGAGAAATTGCCATAAACCCCCATTCCACATTAGCAGCTAATTAGTCAGAGGCACACAAGATATTTTCATATACACAAGAGGCTTATTAAAGTCACAATGTATAGCGTATGGTACTGATAGTTAGTTGTCCAAGTCACTTCAAAATCACATATGATACAATACGATAAAACTTTATTCATCCCCAGAGGGAGATTGGTCTGCCGACAGTCACAACACACAAGGTACACAAAAACTTGAAATTAAAAGTGGAAACAAAAAGAAAAAGCCAAGTGACTGTTGGCTGGCTGCCGTGTGCACAGCGCCTTCACCGGAAGAATTGAACAAACAAACACAGACTTATCCCCTCAGCAGAGGATTCAAAACTAGAGTGTGTGTGTGTGTCTCCACCCCGTCCCCCACACCGGGTCCCCATTGTGTTTCAGTGGTCCCCCCCAGGCCGGGTCCCCATTGTCTTCCCCTCTACCCTCAGGCTCATAGACCGTGAGGCCCCACTGCCACAGAGGCTCCTGTTGCCACCAAGGCCCACGTTGCTGCCGAGTCTCCCGCTACCGCCAAGGCACCCGCTGCCGCCGCCAAGTCTCCCGCTTCCGCCGCTGAGGCTCCCATCGCCGCCACCGCTGAGGCTCCGATCGCCGCCATCACTGAAGTTCCTTTGGCCCAGACAGGCCTCGCCGCCCGGCTTCCCCGCAGTCCTCTGACAGGCCTCTGGGGGCAAATCGGGCCTATCAGACGCGTTCTTCAGTCGTCTTTCTGGTCGGCAGCGGCGTGGTTGTTTGGCGGGTGGATCGGGCCCTGGGACAATCCCACCACGCGCGTGGCTCCCCGGGACACGCTGATATTGGAATGTGTGAATGTTTGGCAAAGTCATTGATAAAAGTTACCAATTCATAAGACTTAGATTTCATTTTGTCCGCTGTCCTTCATTGTACAATTGCTAAATAAGGATTGAGCTGTGGTGTTATGGTCTTTTAAAAATAATTTAAGGCAATTTACTTTGAGCCATACTTTAATTCCAAGATTCGAGTGCCTGTCAGAAACCATACTTTAATATCCAAAAAGTAACCTATTGTATGTTATTGTTCTGAATGCATGGGATCATAAGATAATATTGCTCATTCCATTATGCCCCTGTCCCACTTAGGAAACCTGAACGGAAACCTCTGGTGACCTTGCGCCCCACCCAAGGTTTCCATGAGTCGCCAGAGGTTTTGGTCACTTGCCTGGAAAGCCTCGACCGAAGCGTGAGCTGCATCTACTGACCAAAGATCCTACAGGATCTTTGCTACTGACCGCACACACACACAAACACATCGCGAAGGTGGGCCCAGGGACAGCAGAGGAGCACTGTCTGCGCGATGAAGAGGAAGGTAAACGGCTGCCACAGAGCACGGTAAGTGATTTAGAGAGCGCGGGAGGGAGGGAGAGAAGGGGAAAGAAGGGGAGAGAAGGGGAGAGAGAAGTGGGGAGAAGGGGAGAAGGGGAGAGAAGAGGAGAGAGAAGGGGGGCTAAGGGGAGAGAAGGGGGGGGAGAAGGAGTGGAGACAGTTTTAAGAAGTTTAATAAAGTTAGCTGGCATTTTACCTTCCGGCGTATCTTCCAGGTCCTGAAAACCAAAGATCCTACAGGATCTTTGCTGAAAACTCCAATGAGCCAATCAAAATGGCTGGTCAGCGAAGGAGATTGCCTTTGACTGCATGTGTTCTATAATTGAAATAGCAACCCCACTCCACTGGCTTCGACCAAACGGCAACCTATTTTTAGTCGAGGCCAGTTTTTTTGTTGTTGAGATAATCGCAGGAACATAGAAGAAGCCTCGACTACTCGGAAACCACTTTCCACCATTAGGGAGAGTGACCAAAACCTTGGCAAGGTCTCCAGAGGTTTCCGTTCAGGTTTCCTAAGTGTCGTAGGTCTCACATTTATCATTAATCCCATTAGAACACAAATAAATGTCGACTACATGTTGTTCAGCACAAATTGAGTGCAGCAGTAGAGTTGCTGCCTTGCAGTGCCAGAGACCTGGCTTCATTCCGGACTATGGGTATTGTCTGAACGGAGCTTGTATGTTCTCACTGTTACCTGGTGGGGTTTCCCTGGGTGCTCCAGTTTCCTCACACATTCCAATGACGTACAGGTGTGTAGTGTAATTGGCGTTGGTTGTAAATTGTCCTTCCTGTGTAGGATAGTGCTAGTGTTTGGTGATCGTTGGTTGGCGTGGAATCAGTGGGCCAAAGGGTCTGTCTCCACGCTGTATCTCTGTGCTAAACTATTAGGTATCATTAGGTACAAGTAAAGTCCTGAAGTAACACAAAAATCAAATTTTCAGTAGGGGTTAAGTTTAACTCTTCTAACACAAACAAATGAGATATAGGATGTTGAACAACTCATGGTCAGAGAAGTATTTCAATTATTAATGTGATGCAGACTAAAAATAAAAAAAAGATCAATGGAACAGAATATATAGAGCATGTCTCTGAGGATATAGTCTCAAAATCCCACCCCCACAATTTTTTTATTACAGTTTTCACTTGAAAATGGGTTCCGCTGCCCCTGAGCATTCTATGATTATTTGAAGACAGTAATCACGAGAAATATATCAGTCTGCAATTTGAAGATACCATCATTGTTATGCTCTGAGGTCTGTTGTTGCAGAAGGATTAGTAGATGAAGAAGCTGGAAATGTGGATGTATTACATTTAGGCTTTTAAGTTGATTACAATTACTGGATTTTTTATTTGCACACAGTTTGTGCATGTCTTTGGACCATGATGTACAGCTAATGCCAGATTGACTGCCATCTGTGGTATTGGTAAATTCAGGCCCTTAGAATAGTTGTTATGATAGTGGCACTGATTAAAAGTAAGTGTTTTACTTTAATTGCTTTTAACATTTGGATGTACAGGGTGACTGTTTCCCAGAAGTGTTCATCTATTAGGAACTAACTACACTTTGAAGCACTTCAAGTTGAGCAGGACGAGCAGAATCTATTTCCTCAGTACAAAGGCTAGTCAAAGAGAGAAGCTATTTTGGAAAGAATAAAATCCTATCTTTGTTACAGTCAAGTGTCATGGGAAATATAGCACATCCTAATGTTTCCAAACATTCTTTCATTTAAAACAGCAGAAATTAATAACTACAAACAATATTTCGGAATCAGTCAGCAGATGATAACTAAAAATGAGCATCAGACATAGATGATTTAGTTTTGCATTTTAAAATACATATATATATATATATATATATATATATATATATATATATATATATATATATATATATATATATATATATATATATATATATATATATATATTGCAGGTTTCGTCATTGTTGTCATGGTTATGAGTGCAGGGATCACTGTAATTGGTCAGATATCCAGCATTTTGGTGATTGCATAGTTGCTAAGGAAAGCTTGTTCTACAATGCGAGATGCTCTGAAGCACACAGCTAAAAGGCAAATAGTGTGTGCAGTTTAAACATTCAGCACTTTTGCTCTGCAGTAAAAGGTTATAGAGGTATTGCAGATGGGTTTTACTGCCTATTTGAATGATATAGAGTAAATTAATCATCAAAACTGCTTTCCTAAAGTTACCACATGCCATTGGCACTCAGCATTTATCTTGCTTGGTTATTTAATCAGGTTGCATGTGGTGGATGGGGTCGAACTGACTGGAGAGCATGAACTTACTGACGGTGATATAAGGGACCCCGGCTGCTGCTTCAGATGATTGCTGTTTCCAATCATGATTCCTGCACTATTCATTGGGTTACTTGCAGCCACAGCTAACCCAATGTCGTGAGTACCTAGTGCTATTTCAAGCTACCCTGCATCATGCAAAGGGGAGAGGCACAACTGTGGTTGATGGTGCTTGCATTAGTGAGCTGGGAAATATTCAGCAGTGATGATACAAAGGATATTTCAATTCCATCAAATAATGTACTTGGGTGGAAAAGATGGAACAGAGAACATCCACTTGGACAGGTGCATGGAAACGAACGGTTTAGATGTGATATGGGCCGAACACGAGCAAATGACACTTGCTTAGATGTAGCATCTTGGACAAATTATGCTGAAGGGTGTTTCTGTTCTGTATGACTCAATGAAAGAAAAGGTGTTCCATATCCTTCAGGGTGTTGGGGTAAAGTGTTCCAGACAAATCTTTATTTCAACAACAGCATTTCTTACTCTAACTTAGCTCTTTTTAATCTCCTCTCAGATCTGGCGATTCTCTGACTCACAAAAGACCTCCCGAAACAACTCTTGGCGCCGTGAGGAATTGACTAGCAAAGCCTAACGCGACCGTTGAAACCTGCAGCCTGCCGACCTCCCAGAGACTTTACTGTCACCCACTCCTCCCCGCCCCTCTGGAGCTGCTGATCCCACAACTGGTTATCTACACACTAACAATGCTCCCTTTAATCTCCCCTCTGGCCTACCATGACCAATGCGTTTTTCTAAGTCAATGTCAAGATATCTCAGCCATTCACCAATATGCCCAACAGGATTCCTAAACTGTCAGCCTATGTGACCAGCAGAGCTGCCATCGCTGATGTCCTGTCTCAGAATGCCTGCACTCACGATCTATTGTTGCCATCTGGCCTCCTAGCCAAACCACAGCTGCCTGCTGCTGCTGGGAATTTGGTTTGCACACAGGCTTTCTGGATCTGGAAGTCCACAAGACCATCTGCAGTCTTCCTAGTTGAAGCAGGCTTCCACCAGCCGAGCTGTCTTGTGAAGCATCCTTAAGGCACTTCAGTGGCACAGTGGTAGAGCCGCTGCTTCACAGCATCAGAGACCCGGGTTCAATCCTGATCTCGGGATCTGTCTATGTGGAGACTGCAATTTCTCCCCGTGCACCACATGGGTTTTCTCCGGGTGCTCCAGTTTCCTCCCACATCAAAAATACATGCAGGTTTTGTAGGTTTGTTGGCCTCTGTAAAGTGCCCCTCGTGTGTAGGGAGTGGATGCAAGGTACATAGATACATAGAAAATAGGTGCAGGAGTAGGCCATTCGGCCCTTCGAGCCTGCATCGCCATTCAATATGATCATGGCTGATCATCCAACTCAGTATCCCGTACCTGCCTTCTCTCCATACCCCCTGATCCCCTTAGCCACAAGGGCCACATCTAACTCCCTCTTAAATATAGCCAATAAACTGGCCTCAACTACCCTCTGTGGCAGAGAGTTCCAGAGATTCACCACTCTCTGTGTGAAAAAGTTTTTCCTCATCTCGGTCTTAAAGGATTTCCCCCTTATCCTTAAGCTGTGAAAGGTAGAACTAGTGTGAATGGGTGATCGATGGTCAATGTGGACACAGTGGGCCTCAGGGACTGTTTCCATGCTTTACCTTTCAATCAATTCTATTAAAAAACATAACTGCAGTTTGCTCTCTGCTAGTCCTTCCCTGACAAGCCTTTCCTCCTCCTTTTTAATGTTTACACTAGATCTTTTATGTATGCAGATACTTCCCTCACTTTGAACAGTAAAGCATTTTTATTTTGTTGCTTGTACAGTTTCTTGTACAGTTGCTTGTCCAGAAGAATTATCATCTTAATTTAGAACCCCCTATTTGCTTTGATCTTCATATCAAAACACTTCCCTGTTGAATTTCAGAACATGTGTATTTGTAGTGCTTAACACAATTTTGTTTGAAGAACAATGTTCGTTTTTAATTCAGAATCTGCACACACAGCAGAGGCAGACTCCTTCGCTATAGGCAGCTGACCAGTTATCTACACAAAATTCAATACATGTCAACTCTTCAAAAGGTACTGAGCTCCAGCCAGGATGTAATTTGTGGAGAAAGCTTCTCTCAAGACCCTGCAGTGCATATTTCTAGCTGTGAGATGCTGCATCTTTCAAACATTGATCTCTCAAAATAGATTAAAAGTCTTTGTGTTTCGGAATCCATGCTTTGCTTTTTGAAACATTCCCTCTTTTTGTCTTCGTTGCACTTAGTCTGCATTCTAAGATATTTTCTCCTGGAGTCATAGAGTTCTACAGCGTGGAAACAAGCCCTTAGGCCCAACTAGCACACAGCGGCCAACATGTCCCAGCTAAACTTGTCCCACCCGTCTGCGTTTGGTCCATATCACTCAAAATGTGTCCTATCCACTTACCTGTCCAACTGTTTCTTAAACGTTGACATAGTCCCTGCCTCAACAACCTCCTCTGGCAACTATTGCTCATGCTAGAACATAGACACTTGCCATTCATTTTTTTTAAACAACTATAGCATTTGTTTCTACCATAGCTCTAAACTATCGCATTTGGTGACTCCAGCCAGAAGATTATGAGCTCTCACAGTAGGGGTGTCTAAAACTGGAGGACCTAGGCCCAAAGTGAGAGGGAGGGGGTTTATCGGGAATGGGAAGGGTACATTTTTCATCAAACAGTAGTTTGTATCTGGCACAAGCTTTCAGAAGAGGTGGTGGAGGCAGGAGCAGTGACAATATTTGAGGCACCTGACAGGTGCCTGAATGAACAAGGCATAGAGGGATATGGAAATAATGCAGGCAAGTGGGATTAGTAAAGACTCTATGACTCTAATAAAAATAAGCATGATCAACGGCATAGACTTGATGGGCCAAATTGCCTAATTCTACTACTATTCCTTATGACCTGAAGACACAATGGGCCGAAGGACCTGGGGTTTTTATGCTGTACAACTCTATGACTCCATAGATTGGAAATTAATCACCTGCCTACTTACCTGCATTCTAATTACAGCAGGCAATAATATAAATATGCACATTCCCCATCTGCCTTCCAAGTGCTGATTAAACCATATTTAATTGGCCTTAAATCATCAGCGATTATGGGACTGCTGCCATCAATAAAGGTGCTTAGTGCAGTACGAGCAGTCCCCACATACTCCCCTGGTCAAAGGATTTCCTACGAGTACAATGTTTCCACATGGCTTAAATAGGAAGGAAGATTTAAACCGGCAGAAATTTTAACAAAGTTTAGCCAAGGTGCAGCGAATCAATCAGCATTTGGACACTGAAAAGGCTTTATCTGGAATCACAATCACACCTCTGCTGTTATGCCTCAATAATTTGCCAGCATGCATGTTCCAAGTAAAATGAAAACTGATCTTCACATCAGCACTCCTGCTCATTCTAATTTTACACAAAGATACATCTGAAAGCCAAAGAGGCAGTTTTTTGTTTGCTAAGGCCGAATGAAGTGCATTTTGCAAGTGGGAGTTGAGAATGCTCATTTCAGATATACATTATGTCGATAATGCAGCACACACAGCTATTCTTGTTGCTACAACAGTCAGTTACATTTCTCTGGGCAATCATTTTTAAGATAAGCCATCAATGCTGTTCTTATCAGAATATTACACAGCATCTTTGCACAAAACACCGGTTTAAATATTCTTGTTGTGATAAATAACAGATGTACTTGTTAAATGGCAGCAGCAGAACACATGGTGTGCTAACACTCCGTCTATTCAATATTGTTTAATGGAAAATATGTTAAAAACATTATTTTCAAATGAAGCTCAAGGGAATAATAATTTCTGATATAGTGACGGCTCTGTTATCCTCGCTGCTGTTATGGCAAGAATTCAGCTACTTGCCAAATATTGCTAAGCAAAATCTTTTACATCAGCCATTAGATTTACATGAGGATGTTCTTGTTGGTGTGGACATGTGAATGCATGATGCATTTATTCCAAGGCACAGTGTGAGGAGAATGATATAGCAGCTCTTCATATCCCATGGTGATTCATTATATCCCTGCCACTACAAACAGGTTGAAGGAGAACCCACACATATGTTATAAATTGGCAACGGGAACATTCAGAGTGACCTTGTATAAAAATGAAAATGAGACAGATCTTGTGTCAAGCAAGGCACAAAATGCTGGAATAACTCAGCAGAATAGGTGACATTTCGGGTCGGAACCCTTCTTCTGAAGGACTCTGAAGAATGGTTCCGACCCATAACGTCACCCATTTTTCTTCTCCAAAGATGCTGTATGACTTGCTGAGTTACTCCAGCATTTTGTGTCTATCTTTGGTATAAACCAGCATCTGCAGTTCCTTCCGACACATTTATGTAAAACAAGATGATTCACCTGTACGTCTTTGGAATGTGGGAGGAAACCGAAGCACCTGAGGAAAATGCACACGGTCATAGGAAGAAAGTACAAATTCCATTCTTGCTCTCTGCAGTTTTATACATACTTTTAGTTTAGTTTAGTTTAGAGATAGAGCGCAGAAACAGGCCCTTTGGCCCACCGAGTCCGTGCCTAGCAGCAATCCCCACACATTAAAACTATCCTACACACACACGAGGGACAATTTATATATACATCAAGCCTGTATGTCTTTGGAGTGTGGGAGGAAACCGAAGATCTCAGAGAAAACCTACGCAAGGCACGGGGGAACGTACAAACTCGGTATAGACAGCGCCCGTAGTCAGGATCGAATCCGGGTCTCCAACGCTGCAAGTGCTATAAGGCAGCAACTCTACCACTGCACCACCGTGCTGCCCTTGATTCCTCTCTTTCCCAGTTCTGACAAAAGGTCATCCACCTAACGTGTTCATTCTGTTTCCCTCTCTACAGATGCTGCCATACCAGCTGAGTGTTTCCAGCATTTTCAGTTTCTGTTTCAGATTTCTAGCATCTGCAGTTACATTTGTGATTTTTATAGAGTACCTAATTTTTTCTAATAAGGCAGAGTTGAATTGCAATGAATGAGTAAGAGCCATTAAACTGGACAGCCATAAAGAACAGGAAACCGCACATGTGTAGGAAGGAATAGCAGATGCTGGTTTACACCGAAGAAAGACATAACTCAACGGGTCAGGCAGCATCTCTGACGAAAAGGAACAGGTGGCGTTTCAGGGCAAGACCCCTCTTGAGACTGAGAGTCGGGGAGAAGGAACCGAGAGATATGAAAAAGTACATAGAACAAATTAATTAAAGATACCGTATGCAATAAGACAGATCAAAGCCAGCAGCGATGATCAAGGAAAGGTGGAACCCACAATGCTCCGTTGTTGGTTGTGTGGAAGGTGATAACGAGTAATACAAACAGTAAAACTCAGCAGGACGACAGTGAAACTAGTACAACGACTAGGGTGGGGGAGGGACGGAGAGAGAAGGGATTGAAGGGTTGACAGAAAGAGGGGATTTTTGATATCATCTGTCCCTGTCAGGAATGGCATAAGAAGAAAATAATAAGTGCCTGCTCCATCTCAAGATTCCTAGTTTGGAAGCCTTGGTGTACACAGTTGGATGAGTGAATGTTTCAATACATTTGTGAACTCTTTGAACATATTTGTTACCAAAAGCAAGCGACTTTGAGGTAATCAATGGTGAAGTTGAGCGCATGTCTCCACAAAGTCCTGGAGAGTAATCAGAAAACCATTTACCCAGCTGGAAGTAGACTGGGATGGAAAATCTTTCATCAACGTGGAATGAAGTAAAACAATGTTTTGTTCACCAAGGTAGTGCAAACATTTTAGGATAATTTCAATCCCAAACCCTCAGAAACTGTGGACTCGGTCTCTCTCTTGACTATATCTCCCCCAAAGTCATACAGTCATGCAGAACTGAATCAGGTTCTTTGGTTCACCACGTTCATGCAATTCCAGTTACAGTTCAGTTTATTGTTGCGTATATTGAGGTACCGTGAAAAACGTTTGTTGTGTGCTATCCAATCAGCAGAAAGACAATACATGATTACAATCGAGCCATTTACAGTGTATAGAAACATGATAACGGAATAATGTTTAGTGCAAGGTAAAACCAGAAAAGTCCAATCAAGGATAGTCCGAGGGTCACCAAAGAGGTAGATAGTAGTTCAGCACTGCTCTCTGGTTGTGGTAGGATGATTCAGTTGCCTGATAACAGCTGGGAAGAAACTGTCCCTGGATCTGGAGGTGTGGTTTTCACACTTCTATACCTGTTGTCTGATGGGAGAGGGTAGAAGAGGGAGTGGCCAGGGTGCAACTCATCCTTGATTATGCTGCTGGCCTTGCTGAGGCAGCGTAAGGTATCTTCTTCTTGCGTATGGCATGCACAGCCTAAATCAAAGTTTCCCTGCATTTCATTCATCACAAGTACAGTAATTTCTTTGACAAGAAGACAAGACCTGTACATATTATTCCAAATGCAGTCTTACCCGGTCTTTATAGAATTGGAGAAAGATTCTTATCCTTTTACTAAAATCCATTTGAGGTTGTTAAACCTTTATCAGCAGCCTAGGTAATATATGCCCATCCTTCACATAATCTTCACACAATGATTCATAGGAGAGAGAGTCTAAGTTGCCGTGTCTTTGAGTGGAGTTAATCACATCTGCACTCTAGACTACGAGTGCAATCTATGTGAGAGAGACTGTGG
>CM075988.1:10216243-10313764 GCA_038087875.1 Malacoraja senta | reverse complement strand
AGAGTGCTGCATTATTACAGGTGTCATCTTCCAAATTAAAATATAAAAGCAAGGGCCTTTTTGGCACTTCAAATAGACATTGCATGCCTCATAGCACTTCTTTGAAGAACAAGGAGATCTCCTGGCCAATATTACACACAAATAATATCAGCTGTTATTTCATTGATTATTGCACCATGTGCGACTTTGCTTTTGGGAAATTGGTTGACAGGGTTTCTTCACAAGATACCAATGACAACACTTCAAGTGTAATTTAGTCGGCCATCAAATGCTTTGCAATATCCTGCAACTGTGAAAAACGTTATGCAAGGGTGAGTTCTTTACCTTAATAGATATGTCATTATGGAGCTTCTGATAAGGTCAGTATATGAAAACCATGATTATGATCACAAAGAATGCTGGGCACTCTGTGTTAAGGAAAGAAAAGACACAGTTGTATCAGTTACCTCATGTCTTTTATGTGTCAAAATAAACTACCGTCTACTTTCACAACAGACAGGCTGCATTTCACGAGAAAAATATTAAATGAGAGTCTAACAAATAGCATAAGGAGCAATAGTTATTCTGATGTGTAGGAAGGAACTACAGATGCTGATTGAAACCAAAGATAGACACAAAAAGCTAGATTAACTCAGCAGGTTAGAGCATCTCTGAAGAGGTGGATTCTGGGGTCTCTGGAGTCTGAATAAAGGTTTAGACCCGAAACGTCACCTGTTCCTTTGAGTCTGAAGAAGGGTCTCAACTCGAAACGTCACCTATTCCTTTGAGTCTGAAGAAGGGTCTCAACCCGAAACGTCACCTATTCCTTTTCTCCAGAGATGCTGATTGACCCGCTGAGTTACTGCAGCTTTGTGTGTCTATCGATTAGTTATACTGATTCTAATATGATCCAGAATCGGACATTGGGCCTCTGCATGGAACACAGAGGAGAACTGTCTGCTGTGATGCACAAGAATGTTATCTGTAGAGGTGCTGGCAACCTCAGTCAGGCCAAAAATCACCAGCTTATAGTTTGCATTTAAGACCAACTAATAATTAGACTTTTACAATCCATGGGTGTGCACTGTTTCTGTGCAGGGTTAACTGCTGGTGATGAGTGGGAGTTAGTACAGGGAGTGGGAGTTAGCACAGGGAGGGGTTAACAATATATTAGTGGAACTTAATCAACTTAACCGCATAATTCTGGAAACATTTTTTTTTTTTTTTTTTTTTTTAAATTTTATTTATTAGAAGTACATTACATTACAACCACATATATTAGTACTCGTCACATATATCTTCTTACAATTAATGTACTCCGTTTGTTTTTTACACTAGTAAAGGGAAAGGATGAGATTGAGAGAAAGAAGAAAGTGAAGGAAAAGGTGAAAGTGTAGAAAACGTGACAACAAGAAAGAACGAAGACCCTATAAGAACAAAATTAAAAACAAAAGAAAAAGAGTTAAGAAATAGACCCTAGAAAAGAAGAAGAAAGAGAAAGAGGGAAAAGAGAAAAACAAATAGTTTTTGTAAGCATCACGCAAATGGGACATACCAACTCTCCAACTTTCATCCCCCCTTACCTGACCTCAGTTTTTTTTTAAGGTACTTTTGCTTCTGGAAATTATGGAAACATAAATACATAAATACTTATTGATAAATACATAAATAGGTGTGGCATAGTGACGTAACAGTAGAGCTGCTGCCTTAGAGCGCTTGCAGCACCGGAGACCGGAGACCCGGGTTTGATCCCGACTACGGGTGCTGTCTGTACAAAGTTTGTACGTTCCCCCCATGACCGCGTGTGTTTTCTCCGAGGTCTTCAGTTTCCTCCCACACTCCAAAGACATTCAGGCATGTAGGTAAATTGGCTTGTTGTAAATGTAAATTGTCCCTCGGGTGTGTGGGATAGTGTTAGTGTGCGGGGTTCGGACTGTGTGTGTGGACTCGATGGGCCGAAGGGCCTGTTTCTGCGCAGTATCTCTAAACTAAAAGCCCTGTCGCTCGGTACGAGTTCATTCCAAGAGCTCTCCCGAGTTTTAAAAAATCAAACTCGTGGTAAGCACGGAGAATGAATGTAGTGGGTACGTCGGAGCTCGGGGACGTCTCTTAGCGGCTCGTAACGCTAACGGCAGGTACTCGGGAAGACTCGCTAACGGCAGGTAAGCACGGGAAGACTCGTGAAGATTTTTCAACATGTTGAAAAATGGCCACGAGAGCTCCGAGTGCCGACGAGTGGCCATTACCGTAAATCTCCGAGTTCAAATCAGGGCAAACTCGGGAGAGCTCTTGGAATGAACTCGTACCATGGGACAGGGCTTTGAACTAAACATATTGACTCCCAGTTTTAAGCAATTCAACAAATGTACATGAAGTGATTCAGAAACATTCCATGTGTGCACTGTTTCTATGCATGTTAACTGCTGGTCATGAGTGGAATAGTGCGGGGGGTGGACAATGTATTAGTAAATCTTAATCAATTTAGCTAAATGATGGAAATATAAATACATTTGATCTCCCACATTGAAACAATTCAACAAATGTGCATTCAATATCTCAGTAACATATATGCAATTTTGTTAACACAAAGAACTGCAGATAGCAGTAAAATGGAGATACAAGGAACTTGACCTGTTGATGACTCCAGTACTTTGTGTTCATGCAATTTTGAAATCAGCTTCAGATGGGGAATAATATCCATTTTCAATTTGACCCGTGATCTTGGTAGTCTGATAACTCTAGAGTTGATTATAGACAATGAATGTGATAAAGTCGTAGAGTCAGCACGGGAACTTAGGCCCAACTCTTCCATACCAGCCAGGATGCCCCATCTAAGCTAGCACTATTTGCCCAGGTTTGGCTCATGTCTGAAGAAGGGTTTCGGCCCGAAACGTTGCCTATTTCCTTCGCTCCATAGATGCTGCTGCACCTGCTGAGTTTCTCCAGCATTTTTGTGTACCTTCGATTTTCCAGCATCTGCAGTTCCTTCTTTAGCACTATTTGCCCAGGTTTGGCTCATAGGCCTCTAATCTTTTCCTATTCATATATCTGACCAAGTATCTTTTAAATTCTGCTATTGTATCTGCCTCGAATATCTCCTCTGGCAGTTCTAGTATAATTTGTCTGTTCTTATATTCTATGTCCAATCCAATGAAATAAACCATCCTGTTAGTCTTTCTTTTTAACCATATTTGAAGAAATATGAACATCCAAACAAAGGAAATATTAAGGAGTTTAGCATATTTCCATTCCTTCCTTTCAAACCTTTCAGAATCTTCCCCGCTATTATAATTGTCTTATTTTGCCCAAAGGTATTACCTCATATTTCTCCAGACTTAATTTAATTTGGCACTTTTTGCCCAGTTTATCAATCTATCAATGTTCTCCTGCCTTTTATGCTTTTCTCATCTCTCCCAAGAATGCAGCCAAATGTTTTACCAAGTGTCAAACTCCTTGCATTTAGGTTGGAATCATCACTAGATGCCACAAACAGCAAGGGACTGTTACAGTCTTGAGGTAACAATTTTGCAATCACAAAACAAAAATCAGCAATTATCTTTCTCTTTCTGCCATTGAACCAATTTTGGATATAATGTTTGCAGTCCCATTGGGCTCTAACCTTTACACACTACGGATTTATTAAACAATTTGCCCACAATGGGTCAAACTAACTGCCCTGCAATCACTGAGTGTATCACTTCCTCCATTTTAAACATTGCAACATACCCTGTATATGGACAAGGTGCCACAGGACATAATGGAGGCAGGCACAATAACAACATTTAAAAACAATTTGGATAGGTACATGGATATGAATGGTTTAGAAAGAAATGGGACAAATGCAGGTGAATGTGACTAGCTCAGATAGACAAATTGGTTGGAATGAACGATATGACGATGGATCTGTTTCTGTGCTTTGTCTATATAAGACGTGCTCGTGACTATATAACACGTGCGTGTTCAGCAACTATAGAATCCACTGTAACCGGCGTTTTCTTGAACTTTTCCCTTCCACATGGTGCTTTGGTTTTGGCTTTGACTGTATCCCCAAGGGAACCCTCTACACCATCAGCAATAAAGGCCGAATCTGGTCAGGGAGAAAGACATCCTGAAGGGTTTCCTGAAACAGTTGCCTGCTCCTTTATGGTCCACTTTGCAGACACCCAATCCTTCTCTATCTCTTAATTTGACCACCTCCTGAAACATGCTATCCACACAGCACTCAGCCTCACAGATGGAGGAAGGTGAAGATACCTATTGTTCAAGACTCAAATCGTGCAGTCCTGTTGACTGTATTTCCCACATTCCTGGTTCTGCCGGAGTATGTTGGCATTCCCACCTGATGCTGGATGTATAGTCGATGGCTTTAAGGCACCCTGACCCTTTTGATGTGATTAGCTAACTTTAACAAAATACTTACAATACTCCTTATTGAATTCCGTGCTCATTTACCAATCCTAGTTTAACTTTATAAGCATTTCTTTGGTCATTGATCAAGCCAAATGCTCAATCACAGGGAGAAAAAATATAGTAATAAGAAAATACGCACCAATCAGTTATCTATTATAGATCGTGGTGTATAGAACAGTACAGCATAAGAATAGGTTGTTTGGCCCACAATGTCTGTGCCAAACACGATTGCAAGACCAAATGCTATCTGCCTGCACATGATCCATATCCCTCTATCCCCTGCATACCCATCTGCCCATCCAAAACTTTCTTAAATGCCACTATTATATCCATAGAGCAATCATGTGTATTGCTATCATCCTCCTGAGCATTTGGGCTAAAGTATGTAAATCTACCCTGCCTGGATATTTGATCTCCAATCTTTGCCCTTCTCCTTCTGTACATCTGAATCCAAGTGCTTTATCACCCTAGTCACAGTCCTTTGTCTACCATCATTGTGGTCGTTGCTCTTTATCTTCCCACTCTTGGAACGTTCTCTGCTGGCCCCCTCCAAGTCTGTCATTGTTCTTTTGCAGGTATCTGCCACCATTTTCTGTCTAGGTTTAGTTTGGTTTAGTTTAGAGCTAGAGCATGGAAACAGGTCCTCCGGCCCACAGATTCCAGGCTGACCATTGATCACCCATTCAAACCAGTTCTATGCTTTCCCACTTTCTCATCCACTCTCTACACACTAGATGCAATTTTACAGAGGGCAATTAACCTACAAACCCACACATCTTTGGGATGTGGGAGGGAATCGGAGAACCCAGAGGAAACCCACGCGATCATTGGGAGAATGTGCAAGTTCCACACAGCACCCGAGGTCAGGATCAAACCCAGTTCTCTGGTGTCGTGAGGCACCAGCTCTACCAACTGCGCCACTGTGGTCTTAGAGTAGTCTAGGTAGCTACATATAGTTAGTACACGCTGCAGCTATACTTTACTGTTGGAAAAATGTTTGAAGGTTTTTGCATATATGTATATATACACTAGACTAAGTGGGACCCGTTGGGTCCCTGTTACAGAGGAGGCTTGGTCCCCCAACGCAATATTCCACCACTCACCCATAGCCCCCAACTTCACAGGCGCAGCTCATTTCCCCTCATCCCTAGCACTCTCTCCCCTCCTCTTCACCCTCCCTCTTCTTTTCCCTCTCCTCCTCCCTTCACCAATCCGTACCTCACCTCTCTCTCCCTCTCCTTTCCCTCAGTCACTCCCTCCCTCCATAACTCCTCTCCCCACCCTACCTCCCTCCTATCCCTCTATCCCCCACCTCCCCACTCCTCACCCCCTATCCCCCCCACTATCCCTCCACACCTCCCCCACTGCTCTCCTCTCCTATTCCCCACACCCTACCTCCCCCACTCTGCCCTCCTCTACTACCCACCTGCTCTCCCTCTATTCCCCCTCCTCCCCCACTCTCCCTCCTCACCTCCTCCCTCTTCTTTTCTCTCTCCTACCCTCCCCCAATCCCTCCCTCACCTCTCCTTTTCCCTACCCTAGTCACTCCCTCCCTCCCTCCATAACTACTCTACCTTCCCTACTCCTCTCCTCTCCCCACATCCCCTCTCCTCCCCCACAATCCCTCCTCTCCTCCCCAGGATCTTGAGGTTGCCGCTCCTCTCACTTCTTGCATGCCTCGGAGGACCATCAGCCGTCGGCACCCTTAGAGGCAGGCCTAGGATCCTCGGTTCGGCCCAGAAGCACCAGCAGCAACTACTGCTCCAGCGTGTGGGCGGTGGGGTGGGGGTGGGTGGAGAACTCAGAGAAAGATGGGGGAAGAGCCATGGGGGAGAGGGGGGTATCACGGGAGAGGGGGGCAAGAGCCAGCAAGGGGGACCAGAGGGGAAGGGGCTGGAGCTGCGGGGCATTGTGATGGCGGTGCATTTGGGACTCACAGCCGGCGCTGTTCCTCTCCTCTGCCGGGATCAGTCTCGCTGCTTTCCGTTGGCCAACATCTCCGACTCCCTGCTGGGCCGTGCCGGGCCAGGCCGGTTCCGGTCAATCCGAAAATTATGTCTGGTTGGAGACCTCCGCCGGCCAACCTCAGCTCCAGTAAAGACGCGATGTTGCAGGAAGTGGCGGACCATCCCAGAGAGTGACAGGAGAAGAGACCAATCCGCGCTGCGCTGACAAGCAGGAGAGGAGATCGATCTGCGCATGCGTGTTTTTTACGATTTTTAAACCTCGCTAACGTTTACAATATACCACCAATCGGAACGACACTTGTTGCACTCGCAGCACAGGAGAACGGCGAGTGAGCTGACGAAAAATTGTAGCACTATCGCATACCGTTTCGGCACAAATAGAAAAAATGCGCAAACTGCAAGAGCACAAGATCAGTTTATTTATGTATAGATATCGATACACACACATCTATTTTCAGGACTCACTTTCTTCTTAATATTTACCGCGCAACTAATCATACGTCATGAACAGGTCAATGTGGAATTAACAATATGTTCTAATAAATGTGAGATTCTAGTTGCATTATCCATTGCTTGTGATATGCCATGATTGAACTCATAGACCATTTTGCAGCATTTATGGTTGAGTGCAGATGATGATAAATTCTGCTCAGTAAACATTGCATGAAAAAGATTTATTAACAATTGCAGAGGCAGGTCCCCTTCCTGTTCCAAGTCATTTGGCCGAATATTTAAGCATTAAGCTGTCCTTCTGAGGCTGGTTTTAGGAGTTCATATTGGACAGCCATTTCTTGCAGCATGGTTGGAAGCGAACAAGAAGCCAGTCAGACTTTTAAAGCTATATGTCAGTTACAGATTGATGAGAGGTTTCAGTGGAAGAGGCACCTTCAGGCAATGTATTAGCTTCCAAACCATAAACTCTAAACAAGCTCATTAATAACTGAGCTAGGCTCCCTTCTCCATTAGAGAACAACATTTAATGCAACCAC
Organism: Malacoraja senta; assembly: GCA_038087875.1. Lineage (NCBI taxonomy): Eukaryota > Metazoa > Chordata > Chondrichthyes > Rajiformes > Rajidae > Malacoraja > Malacoraja senta. Next base: position 10,306,419 of record CM075988.1, on the reverse strand, counting down.
CCATGCACAACAAGTCATTTCCAGCACAAACAAACCCGTGTGAACAACATTCAAATGCTGGGGAAGTTGCTTCTATTCATGGGTTCTCCCAAATAGGTAGTGAAATTCCAAGAGGTTGGTACTTTTCAATTGAAAATAAACAAAAGAAAAAGTATTGTTTCAACTTGGAGCACTCAACCCTAAATACAAAAGCCTTGATGTTTCATCTTGTTGACAAAGTTTTGCTTTTATCTTACCCATTAAGATATTTCTGGCTTACGTCATGTTGTTTTCATAGTCCAGGTCATACGCCATGCGTTGTCCAATGCCTGATCCACTTAGAATATTCATCCTCCTCTCCCAGGTCAATATTTCCATCTTTGAGTCTAAGATAGACACAAAATGCTGGACTCATTGGGACAGGCAGCATCGCTGGATAGAACGAATGGGTGATGTTTCGAGTTGAGACCGTTCTTCAGACTGCAGTCGGCTTCTTCAGACTGAAGAAGGGTCTCGACCTGAAACGTCACCCATTCCTTCAATCCAGATATCTTGCGTGTCCTGCTGAGTTAGCATTTTGTGGCAATCTTTGGTTTAAACCAGCATCTGCAGTTCCTTCCTACAACATGTCCATGAGCTTATCTAAAAGCCTCTTAAATGTCACAAACATTTCAGCCTCCACCACGACCCTTGGCAGCATGTTCCAGACACCCACCACTCATCTGAGAGCTGGAATGAAACCCTTGGTACTCTTTAAAAAGAAGAAAATAGTGTGTCAATGAATGACCTGATAGAATAAGTACTTGAAGTATGTATAGCAATGTAAACCGAATGATGCAACTCTCGACTTTAGGCACGGAGGGGGGTGGAGAGTGAGAGCAGTCATGTGGAAAGTGAAGGAATTTTTACATTTATCCTGTTGGGCATAGCTTTCAAGTGAGAAGGACTATGTTGAAAGGAGATGAAGGGGGCAAGTTTTTCCAATAGAGGGTGGCAAGTACCTGAAATGCACTGCCAGAGGTGGTGGTTGACACAGATGTGTTAGTGGCCATTGGGTAGACATATGGATATACAAGGAATGGAGGGAGATACAGATAAACGAGTGATGCTCTTGCCATTATGTTGGGCACAGGCATTGTGGGCTGAAGGGCCTGTTCTTGTGCCCTACTGTTCTATGTTCTATGTTTTAATTCTAACCTGGGAGCCATTAAATTTACTTTAAGTTTTGCCTAGAACCATTGAACATGATCATTTCCCTTCTGCAAACATGGTTCACGGTGTTAAAGCTTCATGGCTCATTGGTGGTGCAAAGCTCAAAATGTGTCTGTGCTCTCAGAGGTTTATCTGTGGGGTGTGATATTTTGCAGGACATGGATGATTTAATTTTTGTGAAATCAGTCATCTGATTTTTGTCTGAGAATAAATAGGAGCATTAACCGAAGCATAATTAAGCCGTCGTGAATGCTTTCTGAAATTTCAAGTCACACACATTAATGATTCTGCACGCTGTCTTCAATTAAATGTTTTCTGTCGAAGTAAATTGTGGTGTTTACGGTAAGACACTACGACTTGTGCACGTACATGGTCTTTGCCCCTGCGTACTCAAGGGACTGCAGCCATCTGGTGAAAGTGATGAGAAAGTTGTCCCTTGTAAACAAACATTTGCTGGCTACTTGATATACGGATTCAGTGCAGGCTGCTCTTGTATTGGCAGGTGTATCCTGCAGCAGCTCTAGAGGAAGTGTTCAACAGATAAGCACCATGCTAAGGTAACATGCCCAGCTGCAGGGAAACTATCCCGAGTCTAACTGGGGTGCGGAGGTCATCGAGCGACAGATGCCACAGATGTGTGACTGATTCTCTGCTGAAATGGAGTTCATTACTGTTCCCCTCATACATGTCCACCTATGTGTGGCTGGAATCGTAAATGTACAGCCCAGGTTGCGGAAGTCATCAGGATCCCTCTAGTTCTTGGCATCCCTTATTGTTCTCTTTGGACCTTAAATCTATTTGACCGCTCCAATTTAAACAGAACAAGGTCCTCAGATGAGAAGTTCCACCCTCGACAAGTAGTCGGGTTTGAACAGCAGCAGAACAGAACAAAATTAATTTGAATAATTCATGAAGAGATTTGAAGAAGATAAAACTGCTTGGGAAAAAGAATATGTGTTGGAAGGAACTGCAGATACTCATTTGTTCCACATCTCTCTCTATACCACCGTCTATATCTCTCGTTTCCCTTTCCCCTAACTCTCAGTCTGAAGAAGGGTCTCAACCCGAAACGTCGCCTATTCTTTTTCTCCAGAAATACTGTCTGACCCTCTGAGTTACTCCAGCTTTTTGTGTCTATTTTGGGGAAAAATTATACATAGATGTGCAATGTGATTTCAAAATCACCCAAACTATTAACCAAATGTCCCTTTACCAAGGGCTCAGCAAGCCAAAACTGCTGACTATTGATGCACACATTTTAAATGGGCAGATTCAGTTTTTCTTAACATCATTTCCAGGAAGCAGGTGATGCTTTTACGGCCAACATTTATTGCCCTTCTTTAATTGCCTTGGAATGAATCTCTTGCCAGCAAATTCAGAAGGCAATTAGGAGTCAATCACTTCACTGGAGGAGCATGGTTGCCGAAGATAGAGACAAAATGCTGGAGAAACTCAGCAGGACAGGCATCATCTCTGAAGAGAAGGAATTGTAGTTAATTGTAATTAATTTATTGTAATTGTAATTAATTTATTAGCCAAGTATGTAAACATACAAGGAATTTGATTTGCCAACAGTCATACAAAAAAGCAACAAGATACAAAACCATATAAAAATTAAACATAGACTTAAACAGCCACCACAACGGCATGTGATAATCCCCAGGGCACATTGCATAAGCGGAGACCCACAACCATCAGTTCAAAGTCTGGGCCACACACACACGCTCCTTCACTGTGATGTGAGCAGAGTTGTACCAACTGCTGTCATTCTCTCTGCAGTCCCTGTCCGCCCGAACAGTCAGAAAACCATCCACACTCTCACTAGACTCTGGGATGTCCTCATGGAGCCCTGTCCCCGCAAAACACCGAGATCACTGCACTCCCTCCGAGTCCTCACCAGTGCAGGCAGCACATTCATCTTGTTTTTTCGGCGACCTCACATTCCCCACTGTGATGGAAGGCAAATAACTTATACCTTCTTTCCTCCTTTTCTCCCGCGGTGGGGCCAATCGAAACTTCCGCAGACGGCGATCGAAGCTCCTGTGATCAGGGTGGTCGAAGCTCCTGCGGTTGGAACTCCCGCAGTCGATCCCTAACAAAGGGACCGCCAGCTCCACGATGTTAAAGCCGCAGTGCAGACGGAGATACGATGAAAAAGTTGCGTCTCCGTCGATGAAAGAGATAAAAAAGGTTTCACCCAACTGCTCCCACCCCCACATAATACAAAAACTAAAGGTGCACTAAAAACATACAAGTAAACACAGTGAACACAGACTGAAACAGCAAAAGAAGAAAACAACGAGACAGGCTGTAGACGCGGCTGCGCTGTACGATGCCAGCGTTGGGCCAGTGACTATATGGACCACTTAAGGAGCAGATTTCCTTCTTTAAAATTGAAGTGGAAAAAGAGGGACATTAGAAAATGCAGATACTGGAGCATTGAACAAAGCACTAAGTTGTGGAGGAATTCAACGGGTAAAAATACCTGGTGTAGGAAAGAACTGCAGATGCTGGTTTAAATCGAAGATAGACACAAAATGCTGGAGTAACTCAGCGGGACAGGCAGCATCTCTGGAGGGAAGGAATGGGTGATGTTTCGGGTCGAGACCTTTCTTCAGACTGATGTCAGGGGAGTGGGCGATACACAGATAAGGAAGTGCTTAGATAAAGAAGTGTAAGGTGTGAAAACAGGACCAAGGGAATGGAGATCAAGGGAAATATAGAATAGATCATTGTTAGTTAGGAGGGTAACAACAAAGATAACAGAGATAAAATGTAGTCAGAGACAGTAAGACTGCTCGGAGAACTGGGAAGGGGGAGGGGATGGAGAGAGAGGGAAACAAGGACTAGCTTATACCCTTGATTTCTCTAACTGAAGTAGCCCTTGCTTTCTTGAAGTTAGAGAAACGTCACCCATTCCTTCTCTCCAGAGATGCTGCCTGCATTTACTCCAGCATTTTGTGTCTATCTTTGGGAAAAAATACCTGTTGTGATCAGATCTTAATGGATTATGCTGGTGATTTTGAGCAGGACGACCATCATTGAATTGAATTGAATACATTTTATTAGTCAAATATGTACACATACAAGGAATTTGCTTTGGTGCTTTGCTCGAAAGTAACAACACAATATACAGTAGACAATTAAACATATAACATTATAATTCAAACATGTGAAGAATGAAATAAAATACCAGAGCATAAGGAGGCTACAGAATTTTGGCTGTTGAGTAGAGCTACTGCTCGTGGAAAAAAGCTGTTTTTATGTCTGGCTGTGGCAGCTTTGACAGTCCGGAGTCGCCTTCCAGAGTGAAGTGCTTCAAAGAGTTTGTGGCCAGGGTGAGAGGGGTCAGAGATGATCTTACCCGCTTGCTTCCTGGCCCTTGCAGTGTACAGTTCGTCGATGGGGGGGAGGTTGCAACCAACAACCTTCTCAGCTGATCGAACGATGCGCTGCAGCCTCCGGATGTCATGCTTGGTGGCTGAGCCAAACCAGACCATGATGGAGAAGGTGAGGACAGACTCTCTGATGGCAGTATAAAACTGGACCATCATTTAACTGCTTAAACAGGAGTATATCTAGGACTTGCATATAAGATTTCAAAGTAGAGTCCAGTGACAGAGACAAACCTTTATCAAACTCACCCGCATTGAGTCGGGCAAACCTTAGATGTCCCAATAGTGATTACAGAGCAAGGGATAAGGCAGCAGTGAAATCTGTTTGAAATTAAAGTTCACTTTAGCTCTTTTATATTCATTTTTATATTTCTGCCAATTTATAAATGCTTTTATCTGATTTAGTTAATGTTATTTTGAAAAAGGTTTCATATTTTGATATCTAATATTATCCCGTATTTGTACACTGTGGATGGCTTGATTGTAACCATGCATAGTCTTTCCTCTTTCTGCTGACTGGATAGCATGCAACAAAAAGCCTTTCACTGTATCACATGTGGTTCATGCACTAGTATGAATATTTTAACTAAACTTCACTTGCCCTTGCCAAGTGGCTAAATATGACAGACCTCTCCATCTCATTGATCAATATTGATCTTAAAGACAACTGGTTATTAAGGCATTGCCATTTCTGGAGAACTTCATGTGCACTGTTAGGCGCTTCCCCCCCTGGTAAATGCTATGTACTTACCTTTCTCTGTTTCTTTCCCGAGTGCAGGCCTTGTGGATGTGAGTCTGGAATTAAAGGGTTAAAAGGCTCCTGTACCCGATTGGCTGAGCTGCATCAGGTGACGGATGACTCATCTGAAGCTTAAATATGAGAAACTCCCAGAATTCTCTTCTCTTCTTCGTCGACCCTGACTTGTGAGCTGACTGCTGGTGGGAGCTGCGGAAGGCCTGGCCACATGGCATAGAACTTTGTGTACTTTCACCATTACTGAGTAACAAATATTGAATTGGGACGGATAGGGGCTGACCTCAGAGTTTTCGTGTATTTTGTTTCAGGGTTATATCTCTTTAGGCAGGTTTTAGTGTCTCCGGTTCGACGGTCCATCACGTGGCTGGCTGGAGCAACTGTTAAATTGTTTGTTAGTCCATCCATATCCCTGACTGGGTTGTTTGAATCAGGTTTGGGTTTGTGTGTTCCATTGAATAATTAAACTATTTTTGAACTTGAACCTGGTTTATGACTTATGTTACGCGACTCTGAAGTACCTGCATTCGGGAGTCGTAACATGCACTAATTAGCTGTCATGTTCGCCAGAAACCATCAGTAGCTACACACAAATGCCTCACAAATTGAACAATTTGAAACACACAAATGCTTCAAACATTTTACATCACGCTCCACATGTTCCACATCAGAAAGGGATACAAAAGGTGTTATATTTTAAGTTCATCGTTCTTCCACTGTGTCAACATTTCAGAAGTGACTGAGGCCCAGTGTCTGGGACACAAGAGACAGGGTATTGTGTACTTTCACACTTCTTCTTCTTCTGTCGTGTGTCTTTTAGACCTGCAGCTCCGTTGAGGCGAACCAGGCCAACGTGTCATCGTCCAGGTCAATCAGACCTCGTTCACCATTCGGTGGCTGGTGTTTGGGGCAACTGGTGACTATGTGCTCCACTCTCTGTTTTGGGTCCCCACACTTGCAGGAGGCGCTGTCCACGAGGCCCCACTTCTTCATCGCTACTCCATAGCGTCCGATGCCTGTCATCAAGCAGTTGAGGGTTGTCCACTGCTTTCGGGGCAGCTCCTGGCCAGGGACGTCCATGGGGTCATCGATGTAATGGTGTAGCCTAGATTGTTCCGCTGACTTCCACTGGTCTCTCCATCTCGTCTTGACCCAGGCAGCCTTAGAAGCGTCAGCCGGTGTTGTGCAGAGCAGCTCTTGGGCTTGCATGGCAAAGGGGTGCCGTGACTTGAGGCGCACTCGTCGTGGTGTCTCTGTGACGATCTGATGGAGGAGATGGGATTCACTGGTCTGTACCTTTCGAGAGAGGGCCAGCGTGGCTGCTTCTCGTCTGATGTTGGCTGGGGCGATGCCAGCGAGGACGGGCAGTTGGTTTACTGGGGTGGCTCGTAGGCATCCGGAGACAGTCCGCAGGGTGCTGTTGAGGGCAGCATCCAGCTTCTTGGCGTGAGGGCTATGGCACCAGACTCGGCGGTTGAGAACACCAGGGCCACTGTGGACATGCGCAGTGTCTTCGTCGTGGCTCCCCATGTGGTGCCGGCTAGGCGGTGAATCAGTGCGGCACGGGCGCTTGTCTTTGCCTTGGCATCTTCCAGGTGTTGTTTGAATGATAACGTTCTGTCGAGCTTCACACCGAGTTACGTGGGGACAGGCTGGGACCGTAACCGGGCGTTATCCACCATGACGTTCATCTCGCGGGTCGCTTCCCTGTTGTTGAGGTGGTACATTGAAGATGTTGTCTTACCCATGCTGAGCTTGAGGCGCCAGTTCCTCAGGTATGAAGACAGGATGTTCATGTCTACAGAGAGGCCCTCTTCTGCTGCTTCCCAGGATGGCTTACTAAGTAGGATGGCCAGGTCATCAGCATAGCCATACTTCTTTGACTGGGTTGCAGGCAGGTCATGGATGTAGATATTGCTAACACTCAGCAATTTTGCTTTCTGACCCTCCTCACCACTGGCTGGCCTTTGGAGCACAGATAGGGTCTTGCATTCGGGGTCTAACTAGCATTTTGTGACGGTGTTTCACCAGTGTTGTGAGTGAGATGTGGAGGGGAGGGACTTCTCTATGTTTGATCTTTGTGAAGCAAGGATTAATTACCAGGGATGTAATGCTGAGGCTCTATATGGTGCTGGAGTATTGTGAGCAAATTTGGGCACCCATATCTGGGGAAGGATGTGCTGGCTCTATAGAGGGTCCAGAGGAGGTTTACCAGAATGATTCCAGGAATAAGAGGGTTAGCATATGATGAGCGTTTGACAGCACTGGGCCTCTACTCGCTGGAGTTTAGGAGGCTGAGGAGGGACCTCATAGAAACTTACAGAATAATGAAAGGCATCGATAGAGTGGATGTGGAAAGAATGTTTCCGCTGGTGGGAGAGTCTAGGACTAGAGGTCATAGCCTCAGAATTAATTGGCGCTTTTTAGAAAGGAAGTGAGGAGGAACTTCTTTAGTCAGAGGGTAGCTAATCTGTGAAACACATTGGCACTGTGGGCTGTGGAGGCCAAGTCAGTGGATATTTTTAAGGCAGAGATAGACCGATTCTTGATTAGAACGGGTGTCAGGGGTTATGGGGAGAAGGCAGGAAAATTGGATTAGGAAGCAGAGATCAGCCATGATTGAATGGCGAACACAAATGGCCTAATTCTACTACTATAACTTGTGAAGTTGTGAAACATAGAAACATAGAAACATAGAAACATAGAAAATATGTGCAGGAGTAGGCCATTCGGCCCTTCGAGCCTGCACGGCCATTCAATATGATCATGGCTGATCATCCAACTCAGTAACCTGTACCTGCCTTCTCTCCATACCCCTTGATCCCTCTAGCCACAAGGGCCACATGTAACTCCCTCTTAAATATAGCCAATGAACTGGCCTCAACTACTTTCTGTGGCAGAGAATTCCACAGATTTACCACTCTCTGTGTGAAATTGTTATTTTCCATCTCGGTCCTAAAAGACTTTCCCCATTATCCTTAAACTGTGACCATTTGTTCTGGACTTCCCCAACATCGGGAACAATCTTCTTACATCTAGCCTGTCCAACCCCTTAAGAATGTTGTAAGTTTCTATAAGATCCCCCCTCAATCTTCTAAATTCCAGCGAGTACAAGCCATGTCTATCCAGTCTTTCTTCATATGAAAGTCCTGCCATCCCAGGAATCAGTCTGGTGAACCTTCTCTGTACTCCCTCTACGGCAAGAATGTATTTCCTCAGATTAGGAGACCAAAACTGTATGCAATACACCAGGTGTGGTCTCACCAAGGCCCTGTACAACTGCACTAGAACCTCCCTGCTCCTATACTCAAATCCTTTTGCTATGAATGCAAACATACCATTCGCTTTCTTCACTGCCTGCTGCACCTGCATGCCTACTTTCAATGACTGGTGTACCATGACACCCAGGTCTCTTTGCATCTCCCCTTTTCCTAATCGGCCACCATTCAGATAATAGTCTACTTTCCTGTTCTTGCCACCAAAGTGGATAACCTCACATTTATTGACATTATACTGCATCTGCCATGCATTTGCCCACTCACCCAACCTATCCAAGTCACCTTGCAGCCTCCTAGCATCCTCCTCACAACTAACACTGCCCCCCAGCTTCGTGTCATCCGCAAACTTGGAGATGTTGCATTCAATTCCCTCGTCCAAATCATTAATATATATTGTAAATAGCTGGGGTCCCAGCACTGAGCCTTGCGGTACCCCACTAGTCACTGCCTGCCATTCTGAAAAGGACCCGTTTACTCCTACTCTTTGCTTCCTGTCTGCCAGCCAGTTCTCTATCCACATCAATACTGAACCCCCAATACCGTGTGCTTTAAGTTTGCATACTAATCTCTTATGTGGGACCATTTCGAAAACCTTCTGAATGTCCAGATATAACACATCAACTTGTTCTCCCTTATCCACTCTACTAGTTACATCCTCAAAACATTCTATAAGATTTGTCAGACATGATTTACCTTTCATAAATCCATGCTGACTTTTTCCAATGATTTCACCACTTCCCAAATGTGCTGCTATCCCATCTTTAATAACTGACTCTAGCAGTTTCCCCACTACCGATGTTAGATTAACTGGTCTGTAATTCCCCGTTTTCTCTTTCCCTCCCTTTTTAAAAAGTGGGGTTACGTTTGCTACCCTCCAATCCTCAGGAACTACTCCAGAATCTAAAGAGTTTTGAAAAATTATCACTAATGCATCCACTATTTCTGGGGCTACTTCCTTAAGCACTGTGGGATGCAGCCTATCTTGCCCTGGGGATTTATCAGCCTTTAATCCATTCAATTTACCTAACACCACTTCCCGACTAACCTGGATTTCACTAAGTTCCTCCATCTCATTTGACCGCCGGTCCCCTGCTATTTCCGGCAGATTATTTATGTCTTCCACAGTGAAGACAGAACCAAAGTAGTTATTCAATTGGTCTGCCATGTCCTTGTTCCCCATGATCAATTCACCTGTTTCTGACTGCAAGGGACCTACATTTGTTTAAGCTATTCTTTTTCTCTTCACATATCTATAAAAGCTTTTGCAGTCAATTTTTATGTTCCCTGCCAGTTTTCTTTCATAATCTATTTTCCCTTTCCTAATTAAGCCCTTTGTCCTCCTATGCTGGACTGAATTTCTCCCAGTCATCTGTTAGGCTGCTTTTTCTGGATAATTTGTATGCTTCATCTTTTGTTTTGATACTATCCCTGATTTCCCTTGTTATCCACGGATGCACTACCTTCCCTGATTTATTATTTTGCCATACTGGGATGAACAATTGTTGTAGTTCATCCATGCGGTCTTTAAATGCCTTCCATTGCATATCCACCCTCAACCCTTTAAGAATCAATTGCCAGTCTATCTTGGCCAATTCACGTCTCATACCCTCAAAGTTTCCTTTCTTTAAGTTCAGAACCCTTGTTTCTGAATTAACTATGTCACTCTCCATCCTAATGAAGAACTCAACCATATTATGGTCACTCTTGCCCAAGGGGCCATGCACAACAAGACTGCTAACTAACCCTTCCTCATTACTCAATACCCAGTCTAGAATAGCCTGCTCTCTCGTTGGTTCCTCTACATGTTGGTTTAGAAAACTATCCCGCATACATTCCAAGAAATCCTCTTCCTCAGCACCCCTGACAATTTGATTCACCCAATCTATATGTAGATTGAAGTCACACATTATAACTGTTTTACCTTTGTTGCACGCATTTCTAATTTCCTGTTTGATGCCATCCCCAACTCCACTACTACTGTTAGGTGGCCTGTACACAACTCCCACTAGCGTTTTCTGCCCCATAGTGTTTCGCAGCTCTACCCATATCGATTCTACATCCTCCACATCCTTCCTTTCTATTGCGTTAATCTCCTCTCTAACCAGCAACGCTACCCCACCTCCTTTCTGCCTATCCCTCCTTAATATTGAATATCCCTGGATGTTCAGCTCCCAGCCTTGGTCAACCTGGAGCCATGTCTCCGTGATCCCAACTATATCATATTCATTAATAACTATCTGCACATTCAACTAATCCACCTTATTATGAATGCTCCTTGCATTGAGACACAAAGCCTTCAGGCTTGTATTTACAACACTCTTACCCCTTATACAATTATGTTGAAAAGTGGCCCTTTTTGATTTTTGCCCTGGATTTGTCTGCCTGCCACTTTTACTTTTCACCTTGCTACCTATTGCTTCTACCCTCATTTTACACCCCTCTGTCTCTCTGCTCATGCTCCCATCCCCCTGCCACATTAATTTAAATCCTCCCCGACAGCACTAGCAAACACTCCCCCAAGGACATTGGTTCCATTCCAGCCCAGGTGCAGACTGTCCTGTTTGTACTGGTCCCTCCTCCCCCAGAACTGGTTATAATGCCCTAGAAATTTGAATCCCTCCCCCTTGCACCATTTTTCAAGCCACGTATTCATCTGAAATATCTTCCTATTTCTACTCTGACTAGCACGTGGCACTGGTAGTAATCCAGAGATTATTACCTTTGAGGTCCTGCTTTTAAGTTTATCTCCTAGCTCCCTAAATTCACCTTGTAGGACCTCATCCCGCTTTTTACCTATATCATTGGTGCCAATGTGCACCACGACAATTGGCTGTTCACCCTCCCCCTCCAGAATGTTCTGCAGCCGCTCAGAGACATCCCTGACCCTTGCACCAGAGAGGCAACATACCATCCTGGAGTCTCGTTTGCGGCTGCAGAAACACCTATCTATTCCCCTTGCAATTGAATCCCCTATTACTATCGCCCTTCCGCTCTTTTTCCTCCCCTCCTGTGCCACAGAGTCACCCACGGTGCCATGAACTTGGCTGCTGCTGCCTTCCCCTGATGAGCCATCTCCCCCAACAGTATCCAAAATGGTATCTGTTTAGGAGGGAGATGACCGCAGGGGACTCCTGCTCTACCTGCCTACTGCTACGCAGGCTAGTGGCCACCCGTTCCCTTTCTGTCCGCTTAACTTTTACCTGCGGTGTGGCCAACTCACAGTACATGCTATTAACGACTTTCTCAGCATCATGGATGCTCCAGTATGAATCCAACCGCAGCTCCAACCGTTCAATGCGGTCTGCCAGGAGCTGCAGCTGGACACACTTCCTGCACAAGTAGTCACCAGGAACACCGACAATATCCCTGATCTCCCACATGTGAAGGGGAGTATTTGGATTCCTGCACTACTGCCATGGGGGATGGGCAGGTTGGGGAATTGAGGCCAGGAGATTGTCTATCCAGGGGTGTTACAGGGACTAGCAGGCTGGGTTTGTGGTTACTCTGGATATTGGCATGTGCAATGTTGTAGACGCTGCTTGCGGTGAAGGGAATCCCGGTGAGCTGCGGCCGCATCCCATCCTCAGGCCTGGCTCGCACGACACGGAATCTGAGAGGCGTTGTTCGGTGGCAGAAGTCTCCTGAGATGCGGGCTGGTTGCCGAGAGCAAGGAAGGACCAGCAAGGAAGGGGCCATCGCCAAGCTGCCATCCGCGAGTCACAGCGCCAGGCGGAAGAGAGGTCTGCCTGAGCCGGCTGCCTGCCCCTTTTCTGGGGGTTACGTCTGCACTTGGGTGGTTTTAGAGAGGGACTACACGCTGTCCACGGGCGCTATGGCAGTTTATTCCAAGACCGCTGGGAACCGCAGAGGGTGGAATGCTTCCTTAATAAAGATGGGGAAATAGTTAATGAAGGAACATTTGGTTTACTTGTATTGTGGTGGCGGGTTTTGTATTTGAATTATTTGGTATTGTCAATAGTATTATAAATATTTGAATAAATCTAGTTTTGGTTAAACAAAAAAAGAGGGGGCCTTCGTGAGCATAGGGGGACCAGCACCGCCTTGAGTTAAGTGGGACCCGCGCCGCCGAGAGAAACACAGCGGGGGGGCCTGTTAAGAGAGAGGGAGGACCTGCAAAGAGGGCGCCGATGTGAGTGTATGGGAACAACAGGAACCTGGCCATGGGAGCCGTCTGTTGCCACTTGCAGTGCAGGCCAGGTTCTCCGCTGCAAGAAAATAAAACTGTTTGTTTAACTTTGTAACTTCGTCAGTGCCAAAAATGTGGCGTCTCTTTGTATACTGCCTTGGTGAGGTATGCTGTATGATTTGACCAGATTGTATGCAAAAACAAAGAATTTCACTATTCCTAGGCATATGTGGCAATAACGTACCCCAAATTTAATCATTGAGGGTTCAAATCGTAATTTGCATGCATCCCAGTAAGTAAAAAACAAATGTTGCCTTTGTACTTCCGAGTGAGAAGCAAATGGAAGACCACACACTCCCCTGTGGTACTTGAAGGGAAGAATTGGACAAAGAATGATATCATCTATTGCAACCCTAGTGCCTCAATGCACCAAGTGCCCAGTCCAATTTTCCAAGTGACACAAATTACCCAAAATGCTGAATATTGAGGTTTACCATGGAAAAAAAAATCAATTGCATTCTGCTGCAAAGAGTCCTATGATTGAAATTCCAGGCCTTTTACAGCACAATTTATTTTGCAGCCAGAAATTGTTACAAGCAAAGGTAGTGAAAACTTAATTCCCAGTACTGCTATTTTTTTTAGAGATACAGCATGGAAACAGGCCCCTCAGCCCACCAAGTCCACACCGATCCTTGCACATTAACATTTAGGCCAATTAACCTACAAACCTGTACGTCTTTGGAGTGTGGGAGGAAACTTCGTACAGACAGCACCCATTGGCGTGATCGAACTCGGGTCACTGGCGTTGTAAGCGCTGTAAGGCAGCACATCTACCGCTGGGCAACCATGCCGTCCTACCCGGCTATCTGCTGATAATTTACAGTTTCCTGTAGCATTAGGTCAGAACTGACAAATATAAACAATTGCAATCTTTAATTGCAATGAGGAATAGATTCCTGGTCTGCTGCATTTGATGCTTACAATGTAACATTGTGGGGGATGAATCTTGTTAACTGGTATCAATAACTCTAATCAGAATCACAGCCATTTGAAACTTGAGGCAGTCGTGTGTTGGCAACCATAGTCTCGGGCCTACAGTGGAGTAGCAGGTGAATCCATTCCATGTAGACGCACTCAGTCCTTTCTTTATCATTGTTGCTGACAATGGCTGGCATTTATAACCCTTTACAACTTGAATAGCTGGTCAGGCCATTTCATAGGACAAATATCTCATCAAGTAATCAGGCTTATTTACTAGGTACAAATTTAAAATAAATTAATATTAAGACTACATAAATTTACCGACTCATGCACATGATTACAATGGGTAAATGGTTCTGCTTTGTATTTTATAGTCTACATTAGTGGTGTCGCACACATGTGGTAAATCCATTTTCACTTTGATTTCCATTGTTTAATACATCAATTAATATTTTGAATGCTCAAATATGAAATAAACACTTTTATTACACAGATTATGCTGAGAGTTATGCAAATGTTTACAGTTACAATCATTTTATGAGGGAATCTTGAACTGTCTCTACAAATTTACAATTTCCAAGTTCAAATTTAGGTATACGTTAAGTACATACCCTGATCAGAAGCTGAAATGTGCTGCCATATGGCTTGGACTAAACGCTACATGTTCTATTTTTAACCATTTTACTGGAACCTTAATAAACAAAATGTTAAGCTTGATCTGGGAAACATTTTCCAGTTTGCTCACTGCTTGATCTTCTCCTCAGTTTATTGGCCTGGAGCCCAGTGTTCATGAGTCAATGCTCAATGGTCGTGGCTGGTTCCTGCCCAACTATACCAGAGGCAAAGAGTTTGCTTGTTCCCTCTGTGACTGGCTGGGTTTCCTCCAGGTGCCCCGATTTCCTCCAACATCACAAAGATGTGCAGATTGGTAGGTGAGTCGGCCTTTGTAAATTCCCCCTAAGTTGTAGATGAGTTGTAAAATATTGAGGGGTGGGATATTAATGATAATATGGGATGAATAAGCAATGTGATTAATGGAGAATGAGTATAAATGGTCTTAGAGGAACAAAGGGCGTGTTTCTATATGATACCTCTCAGGAGTCCGAAGAAATGACCTCACCAAAAACAGTCTTGTCCATTCCCTCCACAGATGTTGCCTGACCTGCTGAGTGGTCATAAGGTGCCAAAACATGGTGCCTTTTACATGCAGGATCAGTGGAATATTTCTGTACGAGTTACTAATTGGGATGTGCTTAGATATGGCAATACTATACTAGAATGTTTGTAAGAAAATTTCACTGTGCATTTGCACATGTGACAATAAAATCACCATCGGTATCAAGCATTTGGACTGAAGGTAGAGATTAACAATGCTCTTTGAACTATGGAACAAGTTAGAGGGACTGAATGACATTCTTCAATTTCTAAACTCTGCTTTAAAATTAGTTAAACATGCCAAGACATTTCAATTGGGCTTTTCAGGGTGGTAGATCTGCTGCTGCACAGCACCAGAGATCTGGGTTTGATCCTGACTTCATGTACTCTCTGTGTGTTTGTGTTGTTTGTGTGGAGTCTGCACATTCTCCCTGTGATTGCTTGGGTTTCACACCGGGTGCTCCAGTTTCCTCCCATAGCCTAAAACATACAGGTTTGTAAGTAAAATTGGCCTGTGCAAATTGTCCGTAATGTGCAGAGAGTGGACTGGAAAGTGGGATAAAAAAATGATTTTGATAAGGCCATCAAAAAGGCAAAAGGGCTCTTTCACTGGAAACTGAAGAATAAGACAGATGCTCAGCAGCAGTGGCAGGACTTGCACGCCATCACTTCCTACAAGGCCAAATCAAGTGGCAGCTGAAAAGAGACATTACTCCAGGATGAGATCAATGCGTTCAATGCACGCTTTGATAGGGAGAAGTTCAAGTAAACTCCGAACTATGACTCGTCTCGACTGCACTAGCGACTTTGGGGATTGTTTTGTTTTTTGCACCGTTGGGTGTTTTAATTCATTAAACTTTTTTTATAATGTTTATTTGTTATATTATCTATTGAGTACTGTGTTTAAAAACCTGTTGCACTGCATTCTGTAAGAATTTCATTGTTCTGTTTTAGTACATATGACAATAAGATACTCTTGAACTGATGTGAATTGGATGATCGATGATTGGTGTGGACGATGAGCTAAAGGGCCTATTTCACATCGTTCCTTTCAATTCAATTCAAACCATTATAAAATGAAGGGATAAAAAAGTGTAATATTGGAGATTGGGTATTCCCTTAAAATATTTGCAAGAATATGAGTTTCAGTGCTCTTATTTTCTGTTGTATCACAATCTATCTCTGTCAGTATCTTCAATTTTAAAGGCGCCTCATGGGAATTTTCCTTATCTTTGCTGCTGGCCTGTCTATTTTGTTGATAATTGTTTGGCAAACCTGTTTCAGTTAGAGCACAGGGCAAGTAGGCAGGTTCGATTAGGGTGATTCAGTAATCAATAGGCTAAAGACCTGATACTTAGCAGTTTCAGCCAGCCTAGTTTGAAGAGGACTTTAGACAACTTGCCTCAAAGTGCAGCTACTCCAAATGACTACTAACATGATTAACGTGGCTGTGGTAACGGTCTGGAGAAGGATCTCGACCCGAATCGTCGCCTATTCCTTCGCTCCATAGATGCTACCTCACCTGCTGAGTTTCTCCAGCATTTTTGTCAACTAACATGATTAATGTCAAATCTTTATAGTGCTTTTTGAAGCTGGTATGTACGTATCACATAATATCATGCTGGTCCACCCAAGAAGTTCTTTTCAAATCCAACCCCATTGTTAAATGTGTTAAAGAAGGAACTGCAGATGCTGGAAAATCGAAGGTACACAAAAATGCTGGAGAAACTCAGCGGGTGCAGCAGCATCTATGGAGCGAAGGAAATAGGCAACGTTTGAAGAAGGGTTTCGGCCCGAAACGTTGCCTATTTCCTTCGCTCCATAGATGCTGCTGCACCCGCTGAGTTTCTCCAGCATTTTTGTGTACCTTCCATTGTTAAATGAATCATTTCTATTGAAACCTGAAGATTTGATTAGTTAAGTAGGAATCAGGGAGTCATATATAAAAAGATCCCTTGTTTGTGCTGTATTAGGATAAAGGAGCAGTGCAATTAGTAGGGTCATAAAATTGGAACCAGAGATGGGTATGGAAAATTGACAGTTCCTGAGCCTCCTCATTATGTTAAAATCACATAAATAAATGGTTTTAATTAGCACCTTTAACAAATAAATACATTTGAGACAATGCACAGCAGCATAATCAGACACAAACTGACACTGAAAAAGGAGAGAGCTGGAGTAACTAACAGCTTGGTTAATAGGCGTTTAAACAGAGTCCCCGGAGAGGTAGAGTGACTTCGGCAGGGAATTCTAGAGCTCTGGTTTTCCACAACATGAAGCAATACTGGTAAGTTAGGTCCACAGAGTACAGGGAATGCACAGGAACCAACATTGAAGAAAGCATTGTCAGAATTTTAGGAATAAAAATGATTATAGCAAATGGGGAGGAGCTGAATCTATGAAGGCATTAAACATTAAAAAAAAAAGGACGCAAAGTGCTGGAGGAACGCTACATCTCTGGAGAACATGGGCATGCTAGTTCAGGAAGGAGATGAAGATATGTTTGTGGTAAAATTTAGAATCATCTGTGGACTTCGGGAGCCGCTGTCTCCGTTAGGAAGCGGCCGATTTGGAAACTCCAAGCCGCTGAGGGTGTTCTTTCGTTCCGACGCCGGAGCTCAGATCATCCCGGCGAGAGGGCCTGAACATCGGGCCATCGTAGCGGCGACTGCGGAGGGCTCAAAGGCCCTGACCACGGGTGAACTAAGAGGAAGCTGACTGAACTTTATTGCCTTCACTCACAGTGGGAAACGTGGATTGCGCTGTGTTCATGTTAAACTATTGTGTATTGTGTTATTTTTCTTCTTATGGCTGTATGGTAACTCAAATCTCACTGTACCAATTGGTACATGTGACAATAAATGTTACTTGAACTTAAGCAGGAGGAAGAGCATTTACTGGAGATTATTTTGCCATATTTGGCCAGTTATGAAAGGGGGATTGCTCCCCTCAGTTAGTGGACTATAGCTTGGGCTATTCACAAAGTCCAGGAAGGAAGGGGGCACAGCAGAAAACAGGGAGTTGCAGGAAGATTGGAAAGGGGATTGATACTGTCAGAGCCCGGGGGAATGCACTCTGAGTTTGGTCAAGGCTCTTTATTGTTCTGGCAATTATTAATCCTGATTTTAGAGAAAACTACAATGTAAGTGTGTATATAACTTTGTGCTGCGAGTCCAAGCAATATCTTCCTTCAAGAGGTTCAACAACTAATAAAGGCCACTCAGTAGTTATCTGCACATGGTCATCAGATAAACAAAATAAACAAACCTCATGACTGTGCCCTGCTAGATTCATATTTCCTTGTAGATTGAAGAGGAACATTCGATAAATCATGCCCGTGCTGGTACTCGGAGCAAACCCTCTCCCCTTTATTGGACAGGATAAGGTTACCCAAGGTGTGTAGCACAGCCCTGCGCTCAGAGATGAGTGACACTCTTGTGTCAGAGCATAGACATGAACAATAAGTCTTCAGAGATACAGCACAGAATCTGGTCCTTCAGCCCACCGAGTCTGCCATGACCATCGATCTCCCCCTACACTAGTAGTATCCTACACACTAGGGACAATTTCAATTTTTAGTGCTGCCTACCAACCTGTACATCTTTGGAGTGGGGAGGAAACCTGAAGAAAACCCACGCAGTCACAGGGAGAACATACAACTCCGTACAGACAGTACCCACAGTTAGGATCGAACCTGGGTCTCTGGTGCTCTAAGGCAGCAACTCCTCTGCTGCATCACTGATTATTTCTGCAATCCAATGAACAATTCTAGATGTTGCCACTCATCTGTACACTAGGGGCTAGTTCATTATGGCACAACCTACCAACCTGCACATCTTCGGAACCTAGGAGGAAACTGGAGCAGATGAGGAAACTTGAACATTCACAGATAGAACTTGTAAACTCCACACAGACAAAGCCAGAGGTCAGGATTGCACCTGAGTTACTGGAGATGTAAGGGATCAGCTCTATTAACTGCACCACTGTGCCATCTTTTTTTTTTTTTTATTGTCAGCAAAGGTGGATGCATTACAATCCGTCCCTTAACCAATGTCATTGATATAGATAGTAAGTGGTTAAGATGCAAGTCTTGTTGCAGACTGCAACATACAAATAATACATGTATTGCTGTTCTCTGTGTTCTGTACATTAACCGCATGTGAACCTCAAATCCATGCATATATTTTGCAGAACCTATTACATGGTATCCTCGGGTGGCCCGGTGGTGAAGCAGTAGGGTTGCTGCCTTACAGCGCCAGAGACCCGGATTCAATCCTAATTATGGTTGCTGTTTGTACAGAGTTTGCACGTGCTCCCCATGACCTGTGTAGGTTTTCCCCAGGATTTCCGGTTTCCTCCCACACTCCAAAGACATACTGGTTTGTTGGTTAATTGGCTTGGTATAATTATAAATTGTCGCTCGTGTGTAAGATAGCGTTAGTGTGCTGTTTGGCATGGACCCGATGGGCTGAAGGGCCTGTTTCCGGACTGTATCGCTAAAATAAACTATTGACTGCCTTTGAAGTCTGTGGGAGGGAATTTTGATCTTGCTGTCAAATGAATATCACCATTAGTAAGCTATGCGCTAGTCCCTCATCATACATTCTGCTGGTTACAACCTTTAAAAATTTCAGCAAATTTATCAAACACAATTTCTTTTTCATAAATCTGATTTACTAAGCACCCTGGGTATCGTAAAAAAAGGAACAGAGAAAAGGAAATTAAAATTGAAGATAAGACTACATGTGGGAGCTATCTTTGTATCATTCACTTTCTCTGGTGTGGGTTTGAATCTTATAGTAATGCAGTAAGTTTAGACAAGTTTTCCTTTAAAGTTTGAAGCCGTAACAACTGAATTGATATTTAATCTTGAAAACTCTGGAAAGTTAAAAAAAAAAGAGAACTGTGGAGTGGAAATGTGATGCAAATCATGCAAATACTGCTTTCCATAAATTTACATTTCTATTTTAAAGTGTTGTAATAATGTATGAAAAATATCTGATAGAACACTAAAGGCGTGCTGACATCAGCATAATTAAACTGTCAGTATGATGGTGCAATTTTACTGCCATAACGTTTTCACTGAAGGATGCACTTAATTTTCTAGGTACGTAAAACGATTCGGAGGCTTTAGGGTAAGCTTTTTAATCCAGTTTTATACTCAAAGAAAAATTAGGACAAATGCCCTTGGAAAATGAGGCCCAGGGTCCTTGATGCACCTCCACAGAAGTTGACATTTGGAGTGTCGCTGGAAGTTCTGGTCAACCATTACAGGAATGCAATGTCATTGTCTCACTCGTGGACTTGCTCTTCTTTCATATCTCCTTATAACATGGACGTGGCCATGGGAAGATGTGGAGGCCTCGGAAAGGATGCAGAGGAGGTTTACCAGAATGCTGCATGGATTACAGGGAGAGGTCGGATGGACTTGGATTGTTTTCTCTGGAACATCGGAGGTTGAGGCGAGACGAAAAAGTATATAAAGTTATGAGAGACATAGAGAGGGTAGACAGTCAGATCCTTTCTACCGCAGGGTGGACATTTTCAATATTAGAGGGCATAGCTTCAAGGTAAGAGGGGAAACTTTTAATGAAGATGTGCAGGGCACATTAAAAAAAAAATTATTACACAGAGTGTGGTGCGTGCCTCGAACACATTAGGTGGTGGTGAAGGTAGATGCAATGGTGGTATTTATGAGGCTTTTAAATAGGCTCATGGAAGTGCAGGGAATAGAGGGATATGGATCATGTACAGGCAGTTGAGATCAGTTTAACTTGGCATCATGTTCGGCACAAACATTGTGGGACAAAGAGCCCATTCCAGTACTGTACTGTTTATATCCCATATCTCATTATTGGTAGGTTAATTAATCATTGTGTGTTGTCTACTGTGTAGGTGAGTGGTAGAATTGGGGTTGGGGAGCAGGAGTTGATGGGAATGTATGGGGATTAAATTGGAATTAGAGTAGGATTAATCTAAATGGATAGCTGATGGTAAGCACAGACAATATGGGTTGAAGGGCCTGTTACCCTGCTGTGCAACAAAAAACGTGACTTGGCTATTGGAAATGAGATCAACAGACATGCTTCAAAGGAGAGATCACAAAGGATTGTGGATTGGCATGTTTCATCAATTTAATGTGGAGACCCATAGCCATTAGATGCACCTTTGGATATCGGAAGGTATTCCTGAATTAAACGTGTATCAGAAGAATTTACTCAATTATGGGCGAATAATGGGAAAAAAGCTTATACTTAAATTCTGGAAAAATGCGCCCACACCAACAATAAAAATGTGGACATCAAATATGTTGGAAACATTACATCTGGAAGAGATGAGATTCCTCCTAGTAGGCAAAGTAGACCAATTTCAAAAGACGTGGTCTACGTTTTTGGACCTATTACAAGCATGAGGTGCAATAGTAATTTAGAAAAACAAATAAATAAATAAAAGGTATCTGGACCTGGTAATGGGAGGTAAAACAAAAACAGACTTGGTTGGTAGTTCCTTCTCTATGAAGTATGTTATAAGAGTTATAATAGAGCGATTGTTCCTTCTTTCTTTCTCTTTCTTTTCTAGGGTCTATTTTCTAACTTTACTTCCTTCTCTAACTTCTTTTCTAAGGGGCTTTCTTTTCCCAACACTCTTTTGCACTTCACAACCTTTGCGCACTTTCTTCACTTTTCTTACTTCTTTCTTTTTCTTTCTTAAAAAAAAAAAAAAATAAAAAAAAAAAAAAAAAAAAAAAATAAAAAAAAAAAAAAAAAGATGCACCTTTGGACTCAGTGACAAAGGCAAGATATAGTTGGAAATCAAAAGAAAAATTATTATAACATCTGCCATTGTGATGGCATAATGATTTTTTTTTAAATGTTATTAACCATTCATCACATCCCTCGCTGAGGTTTATGTGGAAGAATTGCTCGCTGAACATTTGGAGCAGATAGATAGACACAAAATGCTGGAGTAATTCAACGGGTCAGGCAGCATCTCTGGAGAAAAGGAATAGGTGACGTTTTGGGTCGAGACCCTGCTTTAGACTGAGAGTCAGACACGGAAGGTATGGAAATGTACAGAACAATGCAGAGTCTGCATCGATAACTCGGGAGAGGTAGAGGCCACAATGGTCCATTGTTGGTTAGGGACGTGATAATAGACAATAGACAATAGACAATAGGTGCAGGAGTAGGTCATTTGGCCCTTCCAGCCAGTACCGCCATTTAATGTGATCATGGCGGATCATCCCCAATCAGTAACCCGTTCCTGCCTTCTCCCCATATCCCCTGATTCCGCTATTTCTTAATCTTGTCTTAATCATAATCTTGTCCTCAGTAAAAATGGATGAGACATATTAATTTAATATCTCCCCACCTCTTGTAAGACAACCAGACTGGTCTTTAAGGGGTGTAGAAAGGAAATGCAGATGCTGATATATATCGAAGATAAATATAAAATGCTGGAGTAACTCAGCGGGTCAGGTAGCATCTTTGGAGAAAAAGGATTGGTAACGTTTCGAGTCGAGACCCTTCTTCAGATCCGACCCGAAACTTCTTCAGACTCAAAGACCCGATGAGTTACTCCACCACTTTGTGGAGTCTGACAATAAACAATAGACAATAGACAATAGGTGCAGGAGTAGGTCATTTGGCCCTTCGAGCCAGCACCGCCATTTAATATGATCATGGCTGATCATCCCCAATCAGTACCCCGTTCCTGCCTTCTCCCCATATCCTATGACTCCGCTATTTTTAAGAGCCCTATCTAGCTCTTTCTTGAAAGCATCCAGAGAACCTGCCTCCACCACCCTCTGAGGCGGAGAATTCCACAGACTCACCACTCTCTGTGAGAAAAAGTGTTTCCTCGTCTCCGTGATAACGAAGGTGATACAGATGGCAAAATTAGCAAGAGGACAAGGGTGTGGGAGGGACAGAGAGAGAGGGAATGCAAGGGTTACTTGAAGTTAGAGAAATCAAGACTCATGCCGCTGGGTTGCAAACTGTCCAAGCAAAATAAGAGGTGCAGATAGGGCCTTGAATCATCTATATTCCCCATCAAAATGCAGGTGCCTAAGGTGCTATTATATTAGGTAGACTCATATAATGCCATTTTCACACTGAATGTGATGTTTATGTCTCAAAACAAAATATTATTTGGAGTTACTTTATTTTTGCCACTGAATGGCATTCAGACAAGTATTCCCTATGCTTCTCCTTGTGGAAGGCGGTATTGTTTCTAGCCACCATAACCTTTATCAAATATTAATGTCATATATTTAAATCGAGAAACCAAGTGACATTGTGGAAATTTTGATGATTATATCAAATTACTTTAAGAAGCTAAATTATGAATTTCAGGGGGTGGGAGATTGCAACCTTCACGTGGTCCGCCCTGTTTCGACGAATGCAATCAACCTGGCGTGCACAATCAAATAAGATCAAATAGAACAAGTTGTCCTACAACTTTAGTCTGTGCACGCCATACACAAGAAGAAGAAGATGAATTTCAGAAAGGCAGTCTACTCGCACAGGATACACTAAAATGCACAGAATGGGGTTTTTTGTGTCGGGGTTTTTTAAAAACAAAAGCATAATTTTAAACTACCAAGGTGGTTGCTAGAGTTTTACATTTTCTTTAGCATTTTTGCTCTCGTTTCTTCCAGCTTATATGTAAAATTATAGTTTTTAAGGAGTTCCAGTCTTTCATGTCTCAGACAGCATCAATCTATGCCCTCAGATTCATATACATTATCAATAACAACCTCAGAAAATGAGCAGCAAAGACTGGCTGGCAAGTTTTAAAGCGAATGCAATCATTCTGATTCCATAAACCTGACCACAGTCTACACGAGATAAATGGAATCTCATTCTGTCTTTGAAAGTTGAAGCAAATTTAAGCCAAGAAGAAATAAAGCAATAATCTGATTGTGATAAAACTTAACTGTAATCTCTTCATGAATCCATATAACATCTTGTCCAAAATGAATATCAATGCCTTGTAAAATATAGACACAAAATGCTGGAGTAATTCAACAGGTCAGACAGCATCCCTGGAGAAGTCAGAGGGTGGAAATCTGTGGAATTCTTTGCCACAGAAGGCTGTGGTGGCAAAGTCAGTGGATATATTAAAGCAGAGATAGATAGTTTCTTGATGAGTACGGGTGTCAGAGGTTATGGGGAGAAGGTAGAAGAATGGGGTTAGGAGGGAGAGATAGATCAGCCATGAATGATGGAGTAGACTTGATGGATCTTATGATCGTATGTTAATACGGATAGGTGGCATTTTGGATTGGGACCATTCTTCAGACTGTAAAATGTATATATGTTTTGAACTTACACTAATTTCCTTCATTTGTTTACCTCATTGTGTGAGCCTACAGTCACCAAACCATTTATATAAACATTTTGAATTTGTTTTTCCTTTTCTTCCATCGTTTGAGAATAACCAGTTCAAAAGATGATGTGTTCGTGTTTAGTCTTTGCAGATTATCAAACAGATTCCAACAGTTTAGTTTAGTTTAGAGATACAGCACAGAATTTGTTTTGTGCCAACAGCATTCGCTGTACATTAATACAATCCTATACACTTTAACATTTTTACCAAAACCAATTAACCTACAAACTTGTACAACTTGAGTGTGGGGGGAAACTGGAATGCCTGGATGAAACCCACATAGTCATGGGAAGAACATACAAATATCATTCAGCCAGCACCCGTAGTGAGGATTGAACTCGGGACTCTGGCGCTGTAAGGCAACAACTCTACCGCTGCGTCACCGTGCCACACCAAAATTACTCACTATATGTGTTGCCAATGTATCAGCAAAACATTCAGGAC
The DNA here is from genome assembly GCA_038087875.1 of Malacoraja senta. Lineage (NCBI taxonomy): Eukaryota > Metazoa > Chordata > Chondrichthyes > Rajiformes > Rajidae > Malacoraja > Malacoraja senta. Next base: position 10,281,684 of record CM075988.1, on the reverse strand, counting down.
GTTAAATGACAAATTAGAAGAAACCATCAGATAGAAAGAAAATGAATCATACTTCATTGTTTATATTTGATTTTATTTTATTTTATTTTATTTCTTGTCATTTGAACCTCAAAGAGGCTCAAACGAAACTCCGTTTCCACAGCCATACAAACAAAACAATTCTTACACGACACACAAACAATTCAATTTACAGAAAAACATCCATCACAGTGAATCTCCTCCTCACTGTGATGGAAGGCAAAGTCATTTCTCTCCCCTGCACCATTTTTCTCCCGATGTTGAAGCCCCAGGCGGGCAATGTTAAGTCCCACGGCTGTTGAGGCCGCGCCGGGCGGTGTACGGCCTCGCTCCGGGCCCAAAGTCACAAGTTGGAGCCCCGGCGGGCGCTGGAATGTCCCGCGGCTTTAACATTAAAGCCGCGCCGGGCGATTTACGGCCCCGCTCCGGGTCGTTCCAACCCCGCGACTCGAGCTGGAGAAGATGCGTTGCGGGAGCTCCGGAAAGCGGTCTCTCACCCGGACCCGCGAGCTCCCGATGTCCCAGTCCACGGGTCTGCAGCTGCAGCTGGAGCTCTGGAGTGAGCAGCAACGAGTCACCACCGCTCCCCGCGCTCCGAGGACGGCCAGCCCCACGATGGTGAGTCCGTAGCTCCACAGGCTCCGCGACTGGAGCCCCCAGGTCGTCCCGGTCGGAGGCCGCTCCACGGAGCTAGGCCCCAACGACAACGGAGACCCAACAGGGAAAAGGTCGGGTCTCCCGTGCAGGGAATAGATTTTTTAAAAGTTTCCCCCTCCCCCCCCGCCCCCCACATATACACAAATAAAACAGTACCAAAAAACAAAACCAAAAAAAACACAAACAACTACATTTAACTAGACAAAAATAAAAAAAAGACAGACGGGCTGTAGGGGCCGCTGCAGTAATCCGCACCGCCGCACTCACTATTATTTCAGTGACACCTTTCTGCAGATTGTAACGGAAGCTAAATTGCACCAACATTAGACTGCCATGGAGTGTCAAAAGTATGTTATCAAATATTCCAATTAAAAAAATAATAATTTACTGCAATCCTCTATGGCTTGTTACTTTCCAAACTTTATACCTATGCTATTAAAGTTAATTTTGTGCATCTCATTAAAAGCATCCAGAAGTCCATTTACACCTTTATTGTCATCAATTCCATCCATTAACTCATTTAAACATTCTATCAAATTGGATAAATAAAATATTCCATTCACTAATCACAATGGACTTTGAATTAATCCTCTTTCCTGTCCTGGAACATGTCGCCGAGATCTCTCCCTGGACAGAAGGAGAGATGACTAGCTCTAGCACGGTGATGCTGGGTGCATCCTTGCTCACTTTTTTGAACAAATCCTTTGCCACCGTAAGTGTTCAAAAGGCATTGAAAGATTTGAGTCAAAGTCCCTACAATTTTCTGCCAAGCGATCCATCAGAATCCTCGGCTGCATTTTATTTGGTTCTGGTGACTTACCAACTTTAACTATTTTGTTGTACCTCCATGCCATCAATTATGAACAATCTTAGTGTCTCAACGATTTGCTCCTACATTTTTATATATTTCCATGCAACATGAAAGGAGGTCATTTGGCCCACTGAGTGAATGCCAGCTCATAGAGTAATGCCATGAATTCTATTCCCCCATCTCTTACCCTATTGTTAGGGATTATTCAGGGGTTATACATTTATGTGGAAGTAGCAGCTATTGATTCAAAACAAGAACCAGTCTTCAAAATATCTGTTCTAATGTACATTGCAAACAGACAGGCCAACTGGTCCAATGAGTATCAGCCAAAAGTAAAACAGTAGGCCATGTGAATCAGCCTACATCAAACCAGAAATCTTTAACTTAAAATCATTTCATACCACTGAGATAGAGATGAAGGAAACTTTCAGACCAGACTTATTTTGTCACTTGCCACATGATACACACAGCTAGGTAAAATCCCATACGATCAACCCATTGCACTAATTTGGAACTAATTTTAAAAGATCCAAGAAGAAATGGTTCAACGACATTTCCCTTGCCTTTCATTAATTTGGGTCATTTTGGAAAGGGATGTTTACTATAACAGAAGAAGGAGCGATTTTGTAAATCAGAAAGACTGGGCAAAATGCTTTATCAAGAATGTTCGTACAATATATACCAATGCAGGAGAATTACATGCTATTTGTTACAGTAACAAATGTCATCATACATGAAAGTTAGGTACCATAAATGGCATTGCAGTAAAAGTTTACTGACGCTGTTCTGACAGAGGTACTTCATCCTGAAACGTTAACTCTGTTTCTCTTCATAAATTCTATATTTGCTGAGGGCAAGGGTGGGGGAAGGTGGGTGTCGAAGGGAGGTGGGAGGAAGTGGTTACATCCATAAAAATGTCTTCATCATTATCTTCTGTAACATGAAAACATGAAGCCATATCATCTGCTCTGGCATCAAGAAAAGCAAATTACAAGAAATACACTGTGTTGATTCATTTACTCTTTATTTTATACTTCAAATTTTGGGTAGTGATTTGTGAATTCTGTAAAGACAAGTTTTACAACCCAAAAAGCAGTTCCAAGGGGGGTCACTTGCATCTCTACATCCCAGCTCTGGGAAGTTATAGCAGCTTAATTGGTCTTTGCGGTACTCTGTGATGATGTTTAAAGGTTTCTGCCTCCACCATGCTTTCAAGGAGTGAGTTCCAGACCCACATTCTTCTCACCTCACTTCTCTGCAATAAATCCCATGTCGACCCATTCTATCAAGCGGTCTATGTTCCTTATGCTGGATGTTAACCAAAGAAACTGTAAAGACTGCCGAGCGTTTAATTCAATATAGTACTCAAGTGAAGTCATCTATACATTAAAGTGTGGTGATTTGTTGGAGACCGGAATTTGTTAATGTTGAATCATGTTGATGCGGTCAAATGAGTGGAAACAGATGAAGCTTCCTATCTTCAGTATCCATCTTTGAAAGGAATGTTTCAAAGACCTCTGTGTCTTTCTTTACTGTAATGTGGATAGACGGTGAGCATGGCTGTAACGAGGGGAATGCTCCTGATGTGCACGAGCTGTGTATTGGATACCTGCTGGCAACAAGCACAACAGTGGATCATTATTATACTAGCCTGCTGTGAGGCTCGAGTGTTGAAAAGCAGAGTGCCTCTGGCATAAATCTTTGCCATATTTTCTAGTATCCCAGTTTCAATCTGTTGCTTGATGTAGTTCTGAGAGATGAAAGCTGATGGCCAAGTGGCTAAAGGACTAATATTCAGTAGAGGGGGAAAGTTCTATGAACATGTAAACTTATGAGTTGCACAATCTAGCAATGTTACAAAATTTTGAGATTTTAAAAATAAAGTCTGCAATTTATCCCATCAGATAAAGCATAAAAAGAAGTTTAATTTGACACTTAATTCACTTTCATATCTTCAGTATTAAAAAAGTTATGGCCATTATCATACTCAGAAATTAGCATCTAGTTCCCTATTGCTTTTCCATTGATTTAACACAAAAGCTGTGATCGAGGACAGTTAAAAGCCCATAACTTTCTTAAAAATTATGATAACTGAAAGAAATTTTCAGGTATTATAGATTGAAGCATTCTGAAACAAATATGAAACAATCTTACTTCGAAGACATGAAAGTAAAGCATATAATTAGTTAGTTACCTAATTGTAGCTAATTACAAAATTCAATTACTAGATCTAAACATCTATCAATTTCTTAAGAATAGATTAACATTTTTAAATAGCCTAAGTGTCCAAATAACATTCACACAATAATTCACAATATAACATAATTTTTAAATCTAATTTTCATGAATTTACACGCCAAATGGAAGGAATTGAATGTTTAATACCTGTAAATTAATGAGGATTTAATTCATCTTGCGAGTGAGGATTTCTGGAACGCGATCTTTTGGAACATTCATTTGCGGTGAATTTAACCCCGTATTGGCATGAAAAATACTGCCGTTAATTCGGGGAATAAAATCACCGTGTTGCATGACAAAATGTGAATTAAAGGCTTCTTAAGAAGCACTTTTATACATTTAAAGAAAGCACTTTCGTTTACCTGTCCCGTGTGTGAAATCCGTCCCCGTTATCGGTGTTGACGCTTCAGGAGCTGCTTTTAAAATTACTGTAGCGCTGACATTGACGATTTAATAAAAATAAAAAATTCACAAAACGCCGGTAGGAACGAATTTTTCAGCCAAGGCTTGTACTCCAACAAAATATTCCCAGGACAAGGGAGGAGAAACCCGCGATTTAACCCCCGCCCCCCCTTAAAGGCGCCAAAATCGCGCACACGGCCAGTGGCAGAATTACAGCGCGACTGAAGGTAAGTTTTGTAACATACCTACACAATCACAAGTCACACTTCTCTGCTTCTAATTAAAAAAAACAATTGTAAGTTTACATTCTCGTTAGAAAGAAGACTTGCCACTCCCAACACCCTCCAAAACACAATTTATTGAGCAGCATGGACAAGGTACATCAAGTCAACAACAAGTTGTTTTTCTTATCACCAGATTGGATACCAGAACAAATCCGTGCTTCAATATTAATTATTTATGAAGGAGAATAATTACTTCTAAACTTATTTTTATCAGAAGCTGAAAAGCTACTCAAGGTTTCTATGAATTCCACTAATAGGACAATGGTTTGTGTGTTTGTCACTGAGCTGATACTGAAGAGCAATTGCTTTGGAAAACATAAGTCATCTTCCTGCCTTACATTTAACTTTACAGGAAGAAGTGGCGAATGGCTTAATTAAGGCCTCAGTATGAATTTCCAACACTGGGTGTTTAATGTCATTGATGGTTGTGGGATAAAGAGAATAGATGAAGACAATTGTTGTATTATCATCACTTTAAACTAGATGGGGAAGGGAGTGGTGGGAAAGTTGATGGGAGTGTGGGGGGAATAGAAATGGTATTAATGTAGTTTAATGTAAATGGGTGGTTGATAGTTGATATGGATTCTATGGTCTGAAGGGCCTTTTCCCATGCTGTTTCCCTCTATTGTTCTATAAAATGACCCTGCAACATGGTGAATCATGAAGGAATAATACAAATTAACAGTGTAGAAGAAGTTTGAAGCTGCAGTAATGCATGCTAATATTAACAACATAAGCTTTACACGTATTGGTCAATGTTATGAGGATAAGGCATAAACATTTGGAAAACATGCTGAAAATGGAGACTATGCATCCAAAACTGGCTGTACCTCAATTCTGAAAGCTGCTTAGAATATTGAGTAGCACGGTGGGACTTAATCGAACAATGTTAACATGAACAAAATGCCTCCCTCTCCAAACAAAACAGTTCCCATTGCGAGTTTCACAGAATCAAAATTGGCAACTCTTAATTAAACACATTTAAATAACTGAGGGGCAGGTAATGTGTACTGATTTTCATTTCCATAGCCATGCAATGAACATGCAATAAATTTGCAGGAAATCCCTACACCGCTACAATTAAATCTGATATAAAAATTGCAAAGGCGTGGGACTACTTCTTTGTTGAGGGCCACAGCTTAGATAAACTGGAAAGAAAAAGGTTAAATGAGACTGAGGACAGAGAACTGGAAATGTCGCAAAATGTAAAGACGGTTGCAAATAAAACTGGTTGGAAAAATTAAGAAATATGGAAAAAGTAGTGCATCGTAAATACAATTCCCTACTGGAACTTTGATTCCACTGTGCAACTCCGACCTCCTGAGGTGCTGCCTGACCCGTTGAGTAACTCCAGCAGTTTGTATTCCAGGCAAGTTTCCAACATCTGCAGTTCCATGTGTATTGGTGTCCAGGGGAAACACTGTGCCCATCTGCCAGGGCCCAGCCATAAACCTAACCGGGAGGGCAACTACAAAACACTAAGCCAGTGAAGCATGAACTGGGATCCACCTTAATCTTCATGGGTAAATATTGCACCTGGCAGAAGATGCCTTGAGACCCCTAGGAACCGGCAAATCCTGCCCTTTAATTGAAACGATTATCCCAAAAAACTACAGGGAAGCAAAAACGAATATGAAAGTCTAAAGAAAAACTGATAGGAAAATAAATGGAAGCATGAATGAAGATAAATATTTGAAGCATATAACTAAACAATTTTATCTTGGATGACAAAATACTAAATGAATCATTTGATTTAATTTTAGTAGCGAGATTGTGGGGAATAGGAGTGGAACAGGAACAGAACACGCAATGCAATGGATTAAGTAAGAAATGCTGAACTAATTGGTGAAAATCAAAGCTGAAATTGCTCTGGGCTCTGGTAGCCAATCCTATCATTTTTAGATCATATTTCTCTGCTCTTTAGCCCTGCAATGTTTACCAAATACTTATAAAGTCTTGTTTTGGAAATTATCATTGTCATTGCCCAGTACTATTTCAATCACCGTGTGCTAAATCATAATAAATCATGAGGAAAGAAAATTTGCCATGTTTCACTTCTATAATTTTTTGGCCAACAACTTTAATATCCATTCCTTAGTCACCAACCCATCTGGCATTGGAATCAGTTTCTAGCTTTTAAATATCTTCATCTTTTTTCGGTTAATTTAAGGCATTTATCCACTTCCCATGCAAATGGCTAAAGACTCAGTAATCTGTAAAATGTATCCTAATCTCTATAAAACTGAATAAAAGAAAATTATCCCCATTGCCATACTTACAGTATCTTCCAGTGTGCATGATATTTAAAAATGTGAATGTGATAAAAGTGTTAGTTATGATCAGTCTGAAGAAGGGTCTCAACCCGAAACATCACCTATTCCTTCTCTTCATAGATGCTGCCTCACCCGTTGAGTTTCACCAGCATTTTTGTCTACCTTCGTTTTTTCCAGCATCTGCAGTTCTTTCTTAAACATAGTTTTGCTATTGTGTTGTTTCCTATAGAACAACATAAACAGTTCTACGTAAATCGCACAGATGATGTTTACTAGAATGATGCCTAAATTAGAGGGTATTAATTACAGAGAGAGGTAAAACGTACTTGGATTATTTTCTCTGGAATAATGGAGGTGGCGGGGAGACTCAAGAGGAATTTATAAATTATGGGAGGCATATATTTGGATAGAGAGTCAGAACAACTTTCCCAGGATGGAAATATCAAAGACTGGATGGCATGGCCATGAGATGAGAGGGGCAAAGTTTAATGCAGATGTACAGGGAAAGGTTGTTTTGTTCAGTTTTTAATTTTTTAATTTTTATTTTATTATATAACTAGACCAAGTGCAGACCCGTTGGGTCTGCTCCCCCAAAGCAAGATTCCACCTCTCACCCATTCCCCCAATGCAAGGCATTCCCCAACACAATATTGCACCACTCACACATAGCCCCCAACTGCGCAGGCGCGGCTCATTTCTCCACATCCCCCAGCACACCATCCTCCTCCTCTTCACCCCCACTCTTCAATCCCGAGAGAGAGGGGGGAAGAGTGGGAGGGGGAGGGAGATGGAGAGGGAGAGGGATGGGAGTAGAGAAGGAGAGGGATGGGAGTAGAGAGGGAGGGGGGTAGATAGGGAGGGCGGGGCATAGAGGGAGGGGAAGGGGGGTAGTGAGGGAGAGGGAGGGGGAAGGGGTTAGAGAGGGAGAGGGAGGGGGGTAGAGAGGGAGGGTAGAGGGAGGAGGAGGAGGGGGGTGCAGATGGAGAGCGGCAGAGAGGGAGGGGGTAGAGAGAGAGAGAGGGAGGGTGTAGAGGGAAAGAGAGGGGGTAGAGTGGGGAGGAGGGAGGGTAGAGAGGGAGATGGCAAGGGAGGGAAAGGGAGGGGGTAGAGAGGGAGGGGGTAGAGAGGGAGGGAGGTAGAGAGGGAGAGGTAGAGAGGGAGGGGGTAGAGGGGGGAGGGGGTAGGGGGGGAGGGGGTAGAGAGGGAGGGGGTAGAGAGGGAGGGAGTGAGGTTAGATAGGGAGGGGGCATATCCCTCCTCCACCCTTCCCATCTCCCTCCTCCATTTGTAGACTTTTGATTAGGTTAGTGGATTTGCAGGGAATGGAGGGATATGGGTTATGTGCAGGCAGATAACAGTTTTTTTCTTGGCATCAAGTTAGGCACGGACATCGTGGGCAGAAGGGCCTGCTCCATGTTTCAACCACTTCCATGATCTGGAGCACAATGTTCCACTCCTCAACATGGAGAAGATTTGCACTGTTACTGCGGCAAAGTGAAGAGGGAAATAAAAGCTTCCCTTTCACTTGGAGGAGCATGTGAGGTCCTTGGATGATGATGCACAATCCAGAGACTTGGCACAGCATTGTTGCAGCCCGAAGGGTCTCTTTCTAAATTCTAAACTTCCTATGTTTATACATAAATACACTCTGCTACACACACAATAAACCAATGATTTTTTGAACACTGCAGTCATTCACTGAGAGTCCTTCACTCAACCTCGTGAGAGGGGACAAGGAAGAACACTCACTTCCTCTTAACGCACATTAGAGTAGAGGAACAAATATACTGGTAGAGTGAATTGATCAAGTTTTCCAATCTCATCTTTTGCAAGAACAGTTAAAATACAAAAGAAAACTTTCAAAACAAATCAGTACACCCCATTTTGAGAAAATAGGCAGTACAATATACACAAAATGTAGGCTTTTGTTGCTTTTACACATGGATTTGCTACTGATTTGAAATTTCCATTTCTCATTTCACAACAGTTCATATCAATGCCTGGCCAAGACAGCCAGAACAAATTCCTTTGATGGCACTGAACAGCTCTGAGGGAGGGAAAAAACCAATATACAGAGTACTGTCTTGAACTTGAAATGAACTTGGATCTCTGCTTTTCTGCACAGCTTAGTGCTCATGTATGATTTAATGCTGAACAAACCCCCTCAAGATAATACATTTACTGACGATACAAAGCAACAGAATGGTTCATGAGATTTTCACTACAATGTCATCATAAACAAGAGCATGTGAAGTAGGAGCTGAAATAAGCATCTCAGCCCTGTGTGCCTGCTCCCATCCATGGCTGACTTTATCTGAGTTTCCTGTGCTAACCCTGTATCCCTTGATTCCCGGTAGGAACAAGGAACAGCTGATGCCGGTTAATACAAAAAGGGACACCAAGTGCTAAAGTAACTCAGCAGGTCAGGCAGCATCTCTGGACAACATGGATAGGTTACCCTTCTTCAGACTGATTGTATGGCCTCAACCTGAAACCTATCCATTTTCTCCAGAGATGCTGCATGACCTGTCGAGTTAGTCCAGCACTTTGTGTTCCTTGATTCCCTTCATATCAAAACATCTATTGATCTCTGTCATTGAGTCACAATTCACCATACAACCCCACTGGGCTCAGGCCAACAATCCTTGAAAGGCAACATCTATCTATATTACTAAAAGTAAGATCTTGACCACTTTCTGTTTTTCTGTTTCATGATTTTTGAAAAAAACGCTGCCACTTACGGCTGTGATTTTTGGCCATCTTACTCAGAGTCCCCCTCCGCGGCGCAGGACAAGAGGATTTCTCCCATTGATGAAAAATAAAAGAGGATTAATGTTTTTTAAATGTTGACATTCTCTCTTCTCCCTGCTGGTGGGAGGGGGAGGGACTATAAAACCTGGAAGTTTTGTGCCTCACTCAGTCTCTGCAAGATGGAGGAAGCGAGAGGGTCATGTCTTCCTGAGCTGTGAATAACACTGAACACATGTCTACCCAACTGTGAGTGCCCTTAATGTGGTTTGAAAATGAAAATGTGGTTGCTTTGAAATGCTGCACTGCAAATGGTTGTTGGTGGTAGGGGGGGGGGGGGTGCTTTGAACTGCTGCACTGCAAATGGTTGTTGGTGGGGGGGTTCTTTGAACTGCTGCACTGCAAATGGTTGTTGGTGGGGGGTTGCTTTGAACTGCTGCACTGCAAATGGTTGTTGGTGGGGGGTTGCTTTGAACTGCTGCACTGCAAATGGTGGTTGATCTAAACTTGACAACTTCCTGTTGCACTGTATATTGATTTTAGATAAAACACTACCACTTATGGCCCTGATTTTGGGCCATCTTACTCAGTCCCCCTCCGCTCATCAGGTGCAGAGGATTCTTCCCATCAATGAAAAATAAAAGTGTTATTAGTGTTTAACAAAAATGCTGAGAATCTCTCTCCTGTCAATTACGCCATGAAAGTCACGCCCCTTCCGGTGGGAGGGGTTGTAAAACCCGGAAGTGTGGGTGTGGCTCAGTCTCTGCAAGATGGGTGAGGGAGAGGTCACGACTGTCTGAGCTGTGAATCAACTGAACACACTGAATGTCTACTGAACTATGAGTGTGGTTTTTATGTGGTGTTTTGTGTGGTTTCATGGTGGTTTCATGGTGGTTTCACCCTGCTTGAAATGGTATGAAACTGCACTTGAATTTGGTGGCCTTGCACCCTGCTTGAAATGGCATGAAACTGCACTTGAATTTGTTGGCCTTGTATCCTGCTTGATGTGTCAGGCAACTGCACTTGAATTTTATGGCCCTGCACCCTGCTTGAAGTGGTAGGATACTGCACTTGAATTTGGTGGCCCTGCACGCTGCTTGAAGTGGTAGGAAACTGCACCTGAATTTGGTGAAGAAAAAATGTTATACACTTCTTTTGTATACAGAAATGTGCCAGTATGCATATCAATTGAATATTAAGCTAGATTTATCAACATTTTTTTTCATTAATATGCCCAACGCTGGGAACCCATTGACTGTTAATATAATAATGGAATACAAAATCTAAACAAATAAATGTTCTAACTTATTTGCTTATGTTATCCATCAGCTAAGCACGATTTATAATTATTTGTCTTCTCTGGAGAAAAGGAATAGGTAATGTTTTGGGTTGAGACCCTTCCTCCCCTGACTCTTGGTTTGATAGATCGATCATAGTTTTTTTTGATACATCACCTATTCATTTTCTCCAGGAATGCTGCCTGACCCGCAGTTACTCCAGCATTTTGTGTCTATCTTGGGTGTAAACCAGCACCTGCAGTTCCTTCCTACATATAATAAATATACGTGTCATGTTAGAGGTGCTGATACGCTGTACTGGTGTGTACCATCACAAAGAAAGCACTAGTTGTCCCTCTGCTCCTTAAGGCAAACTTCTTATTTTGTGACTCTGACCACTGGCTCGAAACACAGCAGCCAAGGAAAACATTAATCCATCCTGTCAATTGCTATAAAAACGTTGAACGGTTCAATGAGATGAATGCAGAAGACCAATAACTCGTTGGTGTGATGAAGACGTGCAAATTGTGGCTATTGTGATATCTTAAATGGACATATGAATCTCTTAAAGGAATATTAGATCTCCCCATTTACTACTCTCCATTCGTTAATTTGCCTTTACTTTGCATTGAATCATAACGTTGAATTTATTCTCGCAAACATCACATAAAAATGTACTTTGTAGTGTTTTACTGCTGTGAGTAATCATCCAAATTCAATTGTTTCAGACATTATTCTGACAAAAATGCTGCTGTTAAAAAAAAAATAACGGTTTATAGAAAAAAATACCAACCAGGCTGTTTTATATTATCCCAAAGGGACATCAGTGGATAGACCAAGCTGCAGTGCGTTATATTGCCAATGAAGTGCCTGAATTGTCTTGAACTTGGGCTTTCCCTCCCAATGAATGCAACAAAATACTTGAGATTGTATCTATTCTCTGTGTGTCTCAAAGTCACATTGTGTACCTGTATTTGAATTTCCTGTCACTGGATTCTTTGTGCGAATTTCCTCTGCAGAAAATGTGGGCAAAGTGCAGTCTTCCTTACAAGAGAATAATGCCCTTTAGCAGTTCCTTCTTAAACATTCCCATCCTCTCAAATCTCATTCATTTAATTGGGTGAGAGGGCCAGTGGAGTAATTGTGCGAGGCATGGGGTAATGAAAGGTATACATCGCCCGATTTTAATCAGATGCTTGGAAACACTTTGGAGAAATGTATGCCTTTTCACCTAGCCATGCAAAATTTGTTTAGAGAGTCATATAGCATAAGGCAAACTTCTTATTTTGTGACTCTGACCACTGGCTCGAAACACAGCAGCCAAGGAAAACATTAATCCATCCTGTCAATTGCTATAAAAATGTTGAACGGTTCAATGAGATGAATGCAGAAGACCAATAACTCGTTGGTGTGATGAAGACGTGCAGATTGGTCTTCTGCATTCACAGGCCCTTCGGCTCAACTTGTCCTTACCGACCAAGATGCCACATCTACTCTAGTCCCACCTATCCACTTTTGGTTCATAACCCTGAAAAGCTTTCCTATCCTTGGATTTGTCCAAATGTCTATTAAATTTTAGTTTAGAGATACAGCGCGGAAACAGGCCCTTCGGCCCACCGAGTCCGTGTCGACCAGCAATCCCCGCACATTAACACTATCATATACACACTAGGGACATTTTAAAACAAACACCAATCCTACAAACCTGTACGTCTTTGGCGTGTAGGAGGAAACCGGAGATCATCGGAGAAAATCCAGGCAGTAACTGGGAGAATGTACAAACTCCGTACAGACACCAGCCATAGTCGGGATAGAACCGGGTCTCTGGCACTGCAAGTGCTGTAAGGCAGCAACTCTACCGTTGCACCACCGTGCCGCAGATAGCAAATGTTGTTATACTATCTGCTTCAACTACCTCCTCTGGCAGATAATTCCATATACCCACTGCCCTCTGTGTGAAAAGGGTTATCCCTTCAGGTTCCTATTAAATTGTTCCCCTCTCACCTTAAATCTATGTCCTCTGTTTCTTAATTCCCCTACACCAAGTAAAATACTCTGTGCATTCACCCTATCTATTCCTCACATGATTTCAAACACCTTAACCTTAAGTTATCTCATTGGGCAACAATATTATTGATGCCCTTTTAAACCAGGTGGAAGCCTCAGACCTGAGTATTGAGCTAAAGATGTCATAGAGAAGAGAGGTTGGAAATGTTATAGATGTGTTATATCTTAACTTCAAACAAAAAGGTGGATGGTTCCAAATATCTCATCCTTTAATTTTATTTCGTTTCTTCAGGCCTGCTGAGCGCATGATTTTAAGCCTAGCCTGCATTGAAATCACCAAAACATTATCTGTCAAGTACCAAAGCAGAGATGCACAATAAGCCCCCTGAAGAACCATGACCCCTGTTTGCTTGGTGGCTTGGAGGAGAACAACAGTCACTAGTGAACATAGACACAAAATGCTGGAGTAAGTCAGCAGGACAGGCAGCATCTCCGGATAGAAGGAATGGGTGACGTTTCGGGTCGAGACCCTTCTGCAGACTGCAGTCGGCTTCTTCAGACTGAAGAATGATCTTGACCCGAAACGTCACCCATTCCTTCTCTCCAGAGATGCTGCCTGTCCCGCTGAGTTACTCCAGCATTTTGTGTTTATCTTTGATTTAAACCAGCATCTGCAGTTCTTTCCTACACACTAGTCACAAGTGAATATTCAATTACCCTATAAATGGGAGAGATGATGTCAAAATGATTCAGGAAGAAATACTTATTAGTGAAATTCACATTACTAACATTATCAACTCATGAGAAATTACAGAGCAACATCTTTGAATGGGTTGAGAGGCAAAACAGAGAGGGTACGGAGCATGATTAGAACCATTTGTAAAAGCCCATATAGTTCGCTAATGCTCTTTGTGGAAGGAATTTTCAGCCGTTATCTGGTCCAGATAATGTCCGAGCCCAGACTTCATTCTGATCATTCCAGTAAGCCATCCAATTTAACAGCACTGGGGATGAGCTTGGTTTGCCAGCAATATCTACATACCATTTAAAAATTACTAAAAGGAATTTAAGAATATAGCACAGAGTGAATTAGTTTAAATGTAGAACTCTTACATCAGGTGGGATGGAAATGTGCACAGTGAACTTACCTTCCTTTAAAAGGCTTAAAAACAAACATGTTGATGCTTTTCTTTGACACTAGGAGGCTATCACTAGCAGGAATACATTTAAAATGTTAATAGCACTGTTATTGATACAGTGAAAATGACACAATGGAACAGTAAAAAAAAGATATGCATTAACATTCCAAAATGTGCAACAAATAATCAAAGATAGTAGTTATTATGCACTGTTTGATATTATTTTATTATGAAGAATGTGGCCTTTGTAGTAGATTCTCTCTAACTGGCATCAAATGAATCAAATGGTTGCCTCTGGTTACATGAACTCAGCTGGAATAAAACCAATACAAATAAAAATAACCTCAGGTAACTTCATGAACGTAGTTGGAATAATATTTAAAAAAAAGTAATTGTTTTATTAGGAGAATTGTATTAAATATACACCTGAAATTACAAATCACAATTTATCTTTTCTTTCTCGGCAAATTCCAGAGATATTCTAATACAAAGGCAGACAATCGTACAAGCCTCGTTCTACAAACTATTTTGCTTATTAGTTGCCTCCAGTATTAAAAAGTGATTATCTGTAAAGGTAACATAAATTACATGGAGAAACAGAAAGCCTTTGCACTTCTCACGGGAAAGGTGTGAAATCTCAATGCGATGAACCATTTTGTACAATAAATGTTCATGCAGACATTTTAACACAACGCATTACTGTGAATGACCAAATCAGTCTTGTATAGTAATGCAATAATTACACCACTAGATTTAATTTAAATGCCATTAGGCTTGACTAATAATCTAGAGAATGCCAGCAAATATTCCATCAAGGCAACTCGAGGAGTTGACTTTTTTTTACAAAAATGGAAATAAAAGATAATTCCAGTAAAGGTGTCAAGGGAATTGTTAATTAAAAAACAGAACCAGTCTACTAATATTCCATAGGTTAGGAAACCAGGAGTCTGTAGTTCCAGTCAATGTCAATATATTGATTGTTAATGACCAGCTGAATTACTGCAACAATTCACCAAGCTATTTTAATTTTTCTTGTACAAATTGAAGTGTCATCTTTGCTTCAGTGTTATCATTCCTTTCCCTGAGTGAGAACAATGTTGGTTCAAATCCCACTGCAGAAAGACAAGCCCATAAATGAGGCTAACACACCTATGCAGTTAAGGGAATTCTGGACTGTTGGATGTGCTATCTTTCTGATGGGATGTCCAACCAAGGTTCCTTCCATCTTCTCGGATATATTCAAAATAGCCCATGATTCAAAGACATTGAAAGAAAAAGATAGTCTATTCATTTGCTGGTTGTTTCTTTTATTCATTAATGTGAGGAGGATGTCTCTGGCAAGGACAATATTTGTAATCCAAATTAATGCCCCTGTCCCACTTAGGAAACCTGAACAGAAACCTCTGGAGACCTGGTGCCCCACCCAAGGTTTCCGTGAGGTTCCCGGAGGTTCCCAGAGGTTTTTGTCACTCTCCCTAATGGTGGAAAGTGGTTTCCGCGTAGTCAAGCTTCTTCTATGTTCCGGCGATTATTTCAAAAAATTCAAAACCGGCCTCGACTAAAAATAGGTTGCCGTTTTAAAAATCGGTAATTTTTTAGTCGAAGCTGGTTGCGCTGGTAGTTGAAGGTGGTTACCGGAGGTTGCAGTTAGTGGAAGGTAAGACCTTTTTTTCACCCACTTTTATTCCACCAGGGAGGTCTTACCTTCCACTACCTGCAACCTCCGGTAACCACCTTCAACTAGCATCGCAACCGGCTTCGACTAAAAAATTAACAATTTTTAAAACGGCAACCTATTTTTAGTCGAGGCCGGTTTTTAATTTTTTTAAATAATCGCCGGAACATAGAAGAAGCTCAACTACGTGGAAACCTCTTTCGACCATTAGGGAGAGTGTCAAAAACCTCCGGGAACCTCACAGAAACCTTCAGAGTCTCCAGAGTCTCCAGAGGTTTCCGTTCAGGTTTCCTAAGTGGGACAGGGGCTTAAGTAACTCCTGAGAGGAGTGGCGAGCTGTCCTCTTGAATTACTACAGCATGTGTGATGACAGGTGGTGTAAATGTTACAAGGAGTAAGAAGGTGAGCCCAGTAACTAATCTTCTCCTGTAGCTGCATTTTATGTGCCTTATCCCATGAACAGTGAACCATTACATCGATAGTTGAATGATGATGACTGTCATGGCTTTAGGTATCATAGGGATGTGGTTGGACTCTCTTTTGTATGATGTGATCATTAGAGTTGTGCATGGAGAGAATGTTCCTTGACATTTACTGGCATTTGTCTGAAAATTTGCCGAAGAACATTGCTCCAAAATCACTGTCTACCTGTCCATATCGCACACCTTTCATTCCTCTGTAATTCTACAATAGGGAGCTCAGCATACAGCACTTTGGAAAGGTCTAGAGCATCAGTGGGGCCACCTCAGCACTGTAAGTCACAAAAGTTTAGACTGCAGGTGAGACCACAGAGTCAGACGCATGGGACGTTAAAGCTGTCAGCATGAATGGAACCAACAAATGTTTCAAACATCCTTAACATGTACAAATGTTGAGGAAAACTTAGGAAATATAAACAATTTTAATGATGTTGAAAAAAATAATATTGATTTCTTATAATGGAAAAGCTAAATGCACAATCATGCACTAAAAAGGAATTAAAATTATTTGAAGCAACAATTAAATAATAATAATAATAATAATAATAATAATAGTATAGCTGTTAAATTTCTCCTAGAAGCTAATGGCTTCTATGTCACATGTGTATGTTGTGTTTGGTCCAGGTTTAACCCAGCCCAACTTCAGAGACAGACTGCCCAGCCCAATATTTGGGAAGCCCCTGAAATCCATGGAGACTCTGACATCGCAGAGGAAGAACTCATAGCACCTGGCACTGGCTAAAGGCTGCTGTGGCTAACTTGAACCAAAACCAGATCAGAAAATCAAAGCATATGCAGGGATACACTATTTAGACCCAGAATTAAAACTGGCTTCAGAATGAGAATATTTGTCTAGGTTGTGCAGACCACCTAGCTTAATTTCCAGTATGTGGAAACCAATATTTTTCAAAAATTCATGGGCATTTGAACTTCTATAACATTCTTACCATGTGCTGGTCACCTCTAACATGAAAACATAAAGTTAAAATGAGAGGAAAGAGGTAAAGAGATAATGAAGAGGTTTTTTTTCACATAAAGAGTTGTTAGTATCTGGGATGAGCTGCCAAAGAAGGTGGTGGAGGCAGGAACAACAAAAATATTTAGGAGGCATCTGGACAGGGCATGACTGAGCAAGGCATAGAGGGATATGGAATTAATGCAGGCAAATGGATTAGTATAAATAGGTGTGATGGTCAGCATAGATGCAGTGGGCCAAAGAGCCCACAATTCTATGATTATCTATTGGGCCACACCATCAGCAAGGAGATGGATTTTCTTGGAGCCATCTCCATGGTTGCTCTTTGCTTTTAGGTATGTCTGGTGCTCAGTTCCTAATTGAAGCGTGCTTTGTCCTTTAGTTTGAAGATAATGGTGGAAAGATGGTTAGCCCTGGCCACATGGTTACAAACTAGGATACCATTATGCTGCTGCTGCTGATTGATCATGGTTTCCTAATCATCTCCAAACTCCAGGACCTTAACCATGGTGCTTCCTTATGCAACACATTTCTGAATTTCCTGGCCAGCAGATATCATCTTCGAGTTAGAGTTCATCTTAAAATTTCTCCACCCTGATTCTCGACACTGCTCAGGGTTGTGTACTCAGTTCCCCACTCCCCACCCCACTCCCCCCCCCGCCCAACGTACACCCACGACTGTGTGGCCAAGCACAGCGTCAATTCGATTTTTAAGTTGGCCAATTGTCAGCTTGATCAGTACAATGATAAGATGCAGTATAAGAAAGAGATCAAGAATCTCTGGTCAAGATGTCAAACTATGACCTAATCCTCAATAGCTGCAAGATGGAAGAGTCTTGCGGTATTCAAGAAATGCATCAGCATATTTATGTCCTTGGGCATCCGGGAAGATTTGGCATGTTCACTCAATTCTTTGTGTCGGACCCATCTTCATGGTGCATTGCATCAGGAAGGCTGGATCCGTTGTCAAGGATGTCAGCCACCCTAGCTGTACTCTCTCTTCTACTTTCTGGGCGAAGATACAGGATCTCAAAAGCCCAGATGTCCAGACGCAAGGATAGCATCTTCCCCACTGGTCTCAGACTCCTGAACTAATCACCTCTTTTACATCCCCTTGCCGAAGATGGTGCCATGTACTTTTAACACAGATCGCACTCCAATCTTTGCACCAATCTGCTGTTTCACAGTTATTGTTGTATTTATTACGGTATGTATACTGTTTACAATATTTTTGTGAACAAGGAATTTAATTGCACCCTGGTGTGTATAACAATAAACTAACTTGAATCTGAATCTAAATTTGACCATGGCATTTGTTTTAACTCAGTGGTCCTGCCACAGAACACAATATATTCTGAAAAAGGGACTTACTTTTCACAATAATATTGGATCTGCAAGAGATGTTGCAGAGGGTGAAATTGTACCTTTAGAGCAGAAATGAAGGAGACTGAGCCCAATCCCCTTTGGCACCAGCTCACGGACATTAGAGAGTTGTGGCAAAGATGAATGAACAATATTTTCCCCAAATTCTCTACATTCTGGAACAACCCAGCAGATAGCAAATATCACACCAGACTTTATATAAGAAATGAACAGAGGAAGTCAGAGAACTCTAGATTAGTTAGCCTGGTCTCTCTTTCTGACCCACGGCTGGATCCACGATTTAGGATGTATCAACAGGGGATTTGGAAAACCATAATATGTATTGGCAGATTCAGTATTGTTTGTTGACAAAAGTTATGTTTGGACACATTCAGTTCACATCTGTAAGGATGTAACCAGAAGGATAGATAAGGGGAGAATAGTGAATGTAATAAGGTGGATAGAGAATAAAGTACTATGAAAAAGTCAAGTCAAGTCAAGTCAAGTGAGTTTATTGTCATGTGTCCCTGGTAGGACAATGAAATTCTTGCTTTGCTTGAGCACAACAGAACATATTAGGCATTTACTACAAGGCATTCTATAAATATATACACAATGGTCAATATACTGATAAAGTGCAAATAACAGTATTGGCTAGTAAAGTTCAGTGTTATGTCCGAGCCAGGTTTAATAGCCTGATGGCTGTGGGGAAGTAGCTGTTCCTGAACCTGGTCGTTGTAGTCTTCAGGCTCCTGTACCTTCTACCTGAAGGTAGTAGGGAGATGAGT
Source organism: Malacoraja senta (assembly GCA_038087875.1). Lineage (NCBI taxonomy): Eukaryota > Metazoa > Chordata > Chondrichthyes > Rajiformes > Rajidae > Malacoraja > Malacoraja senta. The sequence goes on along the minus strand of CM075988.1, from coordinate 10,262,550 downwards.
GTGTGGCTAGGATGGTGTGGGTCCTTGATGATGCTGCCAGCCTTTTTGAGGCAGCGACTGTGGTAGATCCCCACGATGGAAGGGAGGTCAGAGCCGATGATGGACTGGGCAGTGTTTACTACTTTTTGTAGTCTTTTCCTCTCCAGGGCACTCAAGTTGCCGAACCAAGCCACGATGCAACCGGTCAGCATGCTCTCTACTGTGCACCTGTAGAAGTTAGAGAGAGTCCTCCTTGACAAACCGACTCTCCGTAATCTTCTCAGGAAGTAGAGGCGCTGATGTGCTTTCTTAATAATGGCATCATTGTTCTCGGACCAGGAAAGATCTTCAGAGATGTGCACGCCCAGGAATTTGAAGCTCTTGACCCTTTCAACCATCGACCCGTTGATATAAACGGGACTGTGGGTCCCCATCCTACTCCTTCCAAAGTCCACAATCAGTTCCTTGGTTTTGCTGGTGTTGAGGGCCAGGTTGTTGTGCTGGCACCATATGGACAGTTGCTCAATCTCTCTTCTATACTCTGACTCATCCCCATCAGTGATACGTCCCACAACAGTGGTGTCGTCAGCGAACTTGATGATGGAGTTCGCACTATGTCCGGCTACGCAGTCATGAGTATAGAGTGAGTACAGCAGGGGGCTGAGCATGCAGCCTTGAGGTGCTCCCGTGCTGATTGTTATCGAGTCTGACACATTTCCACCAATACGAACAGACTGTGGTCTGAGAGTGAGGAAGTCGAGGATCCAATTGCAGAGGGATGCGCAGAGACCCAGTTCTGCGAGTTTGGTAACCAGCTTGGAGGGGATGATTGTGTTAAATGCCGAGCTGTAATCGATGAATAACAGCCTGACATATGAGTTTTTGTTGTCCAAGTGGTCCAGAGCGGAGTGGAGGGCCAGCGAGATCGCATCCACCGTTGATCTGTTGTGGCGGTAAGCGAACTGCAGTGGGTCCAGGTTTTTGTTGAGGTAGGAGTTGATCTGCGTCATGATCAACCTCTCAAAGCACTTCATCACCACAGGCGTTAGTGCCACAGGTCGATAGTCATTGAGGCACGTTACCTTACTCTTCTTGGGCACTGGTATAATTGATGCCCTTTTGAAGCAGGTGGGGACCTCAGACCTCAGAAGTGAGAGGTTGAAAATGTCTGTAAAAACTCCAGCCAGTTGGTCCGCACAGGTTTTTAGAACGCGACCAGGTATACCATCAGGTCCAGGCGCTTTTCGAGGGTTCACCCCTCTGAAGGATTTCCTGACGTCGGCCTCTGTGACTGAGACTGAAATACCATCACAGCGAATGGGGGCTCGGCAAGGCACATCGGTGTTCTCCCTATCAAAGCGTGCGTAAAACGCATTGAGCTCATCAGGGAGTGATGTTTCGCCGACATTCGAGCTGCCTCCTGATTTCGCCTTGTAAGAGGTGATTGCATTCAGGCCCTGCCACAGCCGCCGAACATCAGTCTCTTCCTCCAGTTTGGAGCAAAAGTCCCTTTTGACCTTTTTGATGGCCTTACCAAGGTCGTATCTGGACTCCTTGTGGACCACTGTATCATCAGACATGAATGCCCGGTGTCTGGACTTCAGAAGAGTGCGGATCTCAAAGTTCATCCAAGGTTTCTGATTGGGAAACGCTCGGAAGGTTTTGGTGGGGATGCAGTCCTCCACACACTTCTTAATGAAGTCTGTAACGGCTGTGGCGTATTCGTTCAGGTCCGTAGCCGAGTCCTTGAACATTGCCCAGTCTACAGACTCCAAACAGTCCTGGAGTTGTTCCTCAGCCCCCCCCCGACCAGCTCTGTACTGTCCTCATCTCTGGCGGTGCGCTCTTTAATTGCTGCCTGTAGGCAGGAAGAAGCAGCACCGCGGTATGGTCGGATTTACCGAAGTGAGGGTGAGGGATAGAATGATAGGCATTCTTGATGGTGGTGTAGCAGTGGTCGAGGGTGTTTGATCCACTGGTGCAGCAGGAGACATGTTGGTGGAAGTTAGGGAGTGATTTCTTTAGGTTTGCCTTATTGAAGTCCCCGGCTATGGTGGTAAACGCCTCGGGGTAAGACGTCTGGTGTTTGTTGACCACGGCGTGCAGCTCCCCCAGTGCCAGACGGACGTCTGCCTGGGGTGGGATGTAGACCGCGGTCAGGATGATGGAGGTGAATTCCCTCGGAAGGTAGAAGGGACGACACTTCACCGCCAGATGTTCGAGGTGTGGAGAGCAGGAGTTGGACAGGACTGCCACGTCTGAGCACCACGCAGAGTTGACCATGAGGCAGACGCCCCCTCCTCTCCCTTTCCCAAATGCCAGTGTACGGTCCATATGATGGATGGAGAACCCTTCAGGCTGGACTGCTGAATCTGGGGAGCTGGGGGTGAGCCATGTCTCTGTGAAACAGAACACAGAGCATTCCCTCAGCTCCCTTTGATAAAGCAGTCTTGTCCTTAAGTCCTCCACTTTATTTTCAAGGGACTGTACGTTGGCCAGTAGGATAGTAGGTAGTGGGGGTCGAAGTCCCCTGCGCTTCAGTCTGACCTGAAGTCCTGCCCGTCGGCCACTTTTCCGGACACAATGGAAGCTTCCCCTTTGTTTCCAGGTGCTGAGTCTACTGTACCTGCTGTTTCTGCGGACCTGCGCTGGAACGGGGATTACTTCACAGACGGCAGCTCCAGCTCCGTAACGAACGGGGGTTCATTCAAAGTCGGCAGCTCCAGCTTCATTGTTCCTGGGAGATCCGGCCCGTGGGCTCTGGAGGTCATCCCGGGGTTTCCAGGTACCGTACCTGGGATCCTCAGTCGGGTCGGGAGTTCCACAGCCAGCGTGGGAACATTTAAAGTCCGGGGCTCCCGCAGCTGCGGGAGATCGTGAAATTGCCAGCGCTTTCAGCTGCCCAAGCAGCTTGTCTGAAACGGCACCGATTAGAGATTAGAGATTAGAGATTAGAGATTCCTTTATTTGTCATTCAGACCTTTCGGTCTGAACGAAATTTCGTTGCCGTTTCCCTGATGCAGGTGAGTTGATAGAAGTTGTAGGTGAACCTTTTCTGTTCTGGTGCTCCGCAAAAGTCGCCGCTGGCAGGCGCCATCTTGGGTTGACGCCTCACAGGTTGTTGCCACACAGATTTGGGCGGCATGGTGGCACAACGGTGGAGTTGCTACCTTACAGTGCTTGAAATGTCGGAGACCTGGTTTCGATCCCAACTACGGGGTTTCTCTGGGATCTCTGGTTTCCTCCCACACTCCAAAGACGTACAGGTTTGTAGGCTAATTAGCTTGGTATAATGTAAATTGTCCCTAGTGTGTGTAGGATAGTGTTAGTCTGCGGATATCGCAGGTCGGCACGGAGCCCTAAACTAAAATCTAAAGGTCCATTAGCTGTCAACAATAGTCACAATTACCGATGTCAGATCTTGTATACCAGGTCACTCCATTAACTCAGTTTAAATTTCTCCAATAGCCATTGTGAGGTTTGAGTGCATGTCTTCAGGTCTTCAAGGCGCTAAATTACGCCTAGGAACAAAACCACTTCACTACAGCTGTGAAACCCAGAGCTCATGAAAAGCTCCATAGAGAGGCAAGATTTTCAACGTTTTTCTTTCAGTTATGGATTTTCTTTTGCATTTTCTGTTTTATTTGTGCAAGGACTGAACTATTCCTCAGTGAAATCATGAGCAAAGATGGATGATCAACTGAAGGTGCCAACCGCAGTAATGCACTGTTGATATGTATTCTCTGGCAAAACAAGGTAAAGGCAAAATCAATCTATAGAATTGAGTTTTGAGATGGAAAATGAATACAAGTAGGTAGGTATATTTAACTTTCCCAAGCCTGGTGTCTGATGTTTAAAGCATTTCCTTCTTCTTTGTACATTTAGACTTTAGGCTTTAGAGATACAGCGCAGAAACACACCCTTCACCCCACCGAGTCTACGCTGATCACCCCATACACTGGTACTATCTTAATCATTAGGGTTTAAAAAAAAATCCTAATCAAGGATAAAGAATTCAACATAAGATCGAGTTGGATAGAATCTAAATCCGTTGAAGTTGAACAAACATTATCGTTGCATATTTGTGAATGAGGATGCTTTGCTTTGGGAAAAAAATCATTTCCTAGCATGCTAATTGATGGTGGTAATCAGTTTGCAGTAAGTGATCTGTGAGCAATTGAGCAGAGAATGGTGTAATCACAACACACAGGCTGTGGTCAATATAATAATGACTGAAAATGCAAATGAACTCCACTCAAGGGTATTATAATATCTTAGGCTTTACATAAATGAGTTCTGTGCAAAATAAATCTGGGCACCAAGGAATAACCAGTTGAAGCACAATTAGCAACTGAAACAGATTCAGCTTTTTGCTTCTTTTCTGTTTCCAACTGAGCTGAGCTGACAGCTCGGACTCATTAAATTCAAAGAGACATTCCATCATCGAATTCCATTTTGTGAATAGAGCCCTGATCTGAAAACGCTACGAGTGTCTCAGGCACTCCACCACTGTAGATTTGGTCAATCGTGTCCAGAATAACCCTCCAGTCATCCTCCTCAGCAAGTACTGTACCCCTCGGGCACACACTGTGCCACCTCCAACGTGCACTGTAACATGTCCCACATGCACCGTGCCACGTCCCACATGCACTATGCCACCTCCAACATATACTCTACCACCTCCAGCATACACTGTTCCACCCTGCTATATAATGTGCCCCATTGGCAAATACTAAACTCCCCTGGTATATAATGCACCTCCACAGGGATAAACTGTACTGCCCTGGTAAATAATGCATCCCCACTGACAAATACTATGCTCCTCTGCTACATAATACACACCCACTGGCAAATCCTGTACCCCCACTACATTATCAGTTATGAAACCTTCAGTCACCTTTGACAAAAAAGTGCAACTGTATTTTAAGCTAATTGCCTAAACTTGCCACTACTTTAAAAAGTCCCCTGATTTAGCGAAAGTTTCTCGTAATTGTTTCTTGTAATCTCATCCTTTCTTTCTCCAGTGCTGATGTCAATGGAACTGTGCTACATCTTTGTCTTGGTTTGCCTGTTGGGCAAGTTTGTATTCCTCGTTCAATGGTTTGGAGAAGTCTGTGAGGTGAAATGCTACCTCCCAGCTTGGACACGCTCTAAGTTGGTAACTCAGGGCAGAACAGCCAAAGGGAAGAAATTAAATGTGTAGAAAGGAACTGCAGATGCTGGTTTAAAAAAAATACATACACGTACCAAAGATTCAGCCGCTGTGGTTTTGTTTCACTTCAGTGAAAGAAACTGAAAAACATGCTTTCAGATGTTCTCCTGTGATATTCTAAACGTGTACAAGGGTGACTTCAACCACTCTTATGTACACTGAAGAAACAAGGAACGGCAGACGCAGGTTAAAATATTTTTAAAAACTTAAAGTACTGGAGTAACTCAGTGGGAAGGCAACATCCTTGGAGAACATGGATAAGTGATGTTTCGGGTTGGGACACTTCTTCAGACTGATTGAACTGACTCTTCCTCAGTCTGAAGAAGGATCCAGAACAAATCTGAGAGTCAAAGAGCAATTCAAATATCAATTAATAATATGGGTAAATGGGTCCAACTAAGCCCACGGAGCACATAAATGGATTGATTAAAAAAGTGCTGCTTGACCAGATGAGTTGTTCCAGCACCATCTGCTTTATTTCAGATTTCCATCATATCCAGGATTTTTCTTTTGGAATGCTTTGAGTCAAAGTAGGAATTAACTTCCTGGGCGGCACACTGGTGCAGCGGTAGTGCTGCTGCCACACAGCGCCAGAGACCTGGATTCTGTCCTCACATTGTACATTTTCCCTGTGACCACGTGGGTTTTCTCTGGGTGCTCCTGTTTCCTCCCACACTCCAAAGACGTGCAGGTTAATTGGGTTTGGTAAAACTGTCCCTAGTGTCAAGGATGTGAAACTGGGATAAGATATAATTAGTGTGAATGGGGATTGATGGTCGGCATGGGCTCCTGTGTGCCGAAGGGCCTGTTTCCATTCTGTATTTCTAATCTGATCTAAACTTGCACACAGTGCATGTCTTATATGCTTGGAACCATCAACAATCCTGCCATCTTATCCTATCCCAGACATTTACTCCTTCAACGTCTGCAGTAAGATGTTCTACCAATCGGCAGTGGCCTGTGCCACCTTCTTTGCTGTCGTGTGCTGGGGCAGCAGGGCGAAGGCCGCGGACGCCAACTGGATTAACAAGCTCATCAGGAAGGCTGTCTCAGTTCTGGGGATTGAGTTGGATTCAAGGTGATCTTGGAGGGGAGGATGCTCCTCAAACAGCGGAGCATCTTGGACAATACAGCTCACCCCCTCCATGACACACTGGTCAACCTGAGGAGTACCTTCAGCAACAGACTGGTTCCACCAAGATATAGTGCAGGTTGCCACTGGAGAGTCGTATTTCCCTGCGGCCATCAAACTGTACAACTCCTCCCCCTTCTGTCATGGGTTGGATTGACTCCTCTCCCCAATCTTTGCACATCCCCAATCCTTTCCACTCGTCACTTTAATTTCATGTTTTATGTGCTTCGTGACTGTCGGCAGACCAATTTGCCTCCTGGGATGAATAAAGTTCTATTGTATCGTATTGTAACTTTCTTACCACAGGTCTTAACCTTTGTCTTTCAACTCACAAAAACGACACTTCCCAGTGATCCTACATCACGTAACGCTGATAACATGGTTTAGTTTAGTTTAGTTTAGTTTAGAGATAGAACACAGAAACAGGCCCTTTCGGCTGACCAGCGATCCCCGCACATTAACACCCACTAGGGACAATTTTTTTATATTTACCAAGCTAATTAACCTACAAACCTGTACGTCTTTGGAATTTGGGAGGAAACAAAAGATCTCGGAGAAAACCCACGCAGGTCATGGGGAGAACGTACAAACTCCATACAAACAGCACCTGTAATCAGGATTGAACCTGGGTCTCGGCGCTGCATTCGCTGTAATGCAGCAACTCTACCGCTGTGCCACCGTGACTGGTGGAACATCGTGCAGGTTTCAATTTTAAAACTAATTTGCCATTCTACCGAGACTATGGCATAGAGTACCTGTATATACCAGCAGGGGCGCAGAACGATTGGCAGCCCCGCCAACAGTCTGTTTGTTCACATTCAAAGTGGGGGTTGGGGGCGTCGGGGAAACTTTTTTTTTCAGTTTCTTACCTTGTCGGAGACGCGATGTTCTGGGTCGCGTCTCCGGTCGCTCTGTGACCTACCATCAATGGAGCTATAAGCCGCCTCAGACTGACCTTGTGCCACACTTAATATCTGAGCTGATCCCTTGCCTGGGATCCTCTGCGGACTTACCATCAAGAGCTCGCAGTCGGGAGAGGCTGGTCGGGAGCTCCCACGAACGCAGAGGTTCAACCAGCCCCGACGCGGGGTTCGATCGCCCGGCGCGGGGAGCTGACATCCCCCCAATGCAGGAGCTGGATCGTCCCGACACAGAGGGCCCAAAACACCGCCGGCTACGGGAGTCAAGATCGTCCCGTCAACAGAGGGCAAAGGGAAGAGATTGAACTTTTTTTCGCCTTCCATCACAGTGAGGAATGTGGAGGAGTCACTGTGCTGGATGTTTATGTTAAAATGTGGTTTGTGTGTTCTGGTGCTTTTTATTTGTATGACTGACTTGGCAAATGAAATTCCTCGTGTGGAATACTTGGTATTATTGTGGGTAGACAAAAATGCTGGAGAAACTCAGCGGGTGAGGCAGCATCTATGGAGCGAAGGAAATAGGCGATGTTCGGGTCGAGACCCTTCTTCAGACTATTATTGGCGATTGTGATTACATAGTTAATCAAACATGGCCATAAACAAGGCCATTGACACATCAAATTATCTGAAGTTACCAGGTTATCCCGCTCCAAAGTAGATTCTGAACAAGGTAAATGTGGGAATCCTTGATGGGTAAAATCTGATGGGGACTATTATCAACTCATTAGTTGTGAGTGCAGCAGCTAAGCCAATGATGGAACCAATTGTGTGAGGTAAATCCCTTCAGTCTTTTCCAGGGCCTATGATCACTAGAACTACCATCACCTGGCTCGAAGACCTGGACTTTAATAAACATATTATTACAACTGCCAAACAATAAAAAGGCAATTAAACTCTTCCATGTAAATGATGGGTGAGACTGCATCATTTAATGCTTTTTAAATATTGCTAACGCATGGTAATATTAACTTTTTTCTCATTCATTTATTTCAATCACCATAAAACAGCCAACACACTGATGACATGATATAAATCAGCCCGTTCTCTAACTCTCTGGAACTAATGCCCTGAGGAACCCTTCCATGTTCAGTGATTAGTTTTCTTATCAAAGGCATGAGATCGGAAATGGAGAAGGCTGCTCATTCCTATTTTCAGTTGAGTTGCATCAGCACGAACAATGCACATGTCCAATGGAGGCTAAAGTTTTCTATGCTCTTCTCTCACACACCTCAGAAGTTGATGTAAACCACATAAGTAATGCAGGGAACAGGAAGAGTTAAAGGCCTGTCTCACAAGTCTGCGGTCATTGGCGGTTGATACAGGAAGTATCTACCGCTCGTGGACCGCCAGAGACCGCGGGTTCGTCAAACGACCACCGCCGGGGCGTGCGGCGTTTGTCCCTACACCGCACGGTGCTAACAAAAGTCAGCACTGTCCAAAAATAATTTTCTTACCGCACAGCCGCCGCCAGTGAGGCACGAGTGCGGCACGGTCACCGCCACAGCCGCTGCCAGTGAGGCACGAGCGCCGTGAGTCGAACTCTCACCGCCACAGCACGGCCGCCGCCACAGCCCGCGATCCGAAAGACGTCATCGCGTAGCGCGTTGCGTTGCGCGATGACGTAATCACCCGACGCCGCAAGCTCGTGGAACCGGCCGTACGGAGATCACTCGGCCCCCGTGCAGCATCCGTGCGGCGCTCTCGCGGTTGACGTGCGGTCCCCTCTTCCGGCGACGCCGCGCTTCACGCCAATGACCGCAACACCGTGAGACAGAGCCTTTAAGCCTTCACATTCAGACTTGATGTTTCTGTTTAATTTAGGTTAGAGGTACAGGTACTTCGAGCCACCGAGTCCGCGCCAACCAGTGACCCCCCCCCCCCCCCCCCGTACACCAGTACTATCCTACACACTATGCATCATTTACAAGTTCTACTGAAGCCAATTAATCTGCAACATACAAACTTTGTGCAGACAGCACCCATAATCAGGATCGAACCCGGGTCCCTGGCGCTGTATGGTAACAACTCTACTGCTGTGCCATCGTGCTGTGTCGGTTGAAAACCCTTTTAAGGTTGACCTGGCAGATCTGGATTAAAAAATTTAATTCCTGGCTGAATGAGTCCAATCATTCTCTGTTCACTTTCCCATTATCTGGTTTCCTTTGTGTCTTAATTCGTGATTGATGATTGTTCATTTAAGATCTTAGACCACGAGCAGCATCAGAGTAAGCATCAGCCTCTTTTCATCACAGCTCAACAGAAATGAATGAATTAAAGTGAGGTTGTGTAAGTCTTTGAAGAACCATCCATCAGGAACACCAAAAACTGACATTTTGTCAACATTGATTGAAAGTGTGATTCTTCCACATTAATTACTGGTTACTATTTCTGAACAACGGTAACATTTAGTTATTTTTAATTAGTACCCCAGAGCTCTGGAATTTGGTCAGTGATGATGTACACAAGAACTCCTTTGCTGTTCATTCAGTGGTTGAATTATTGGACAAGCATTCCTGAACCATAGATTATTGTTGAGTAATGATCTTGAATTCTCCCAATGGAACCTGGAAAAATTCAATTCAGGTAATTTAAAATCTTGAATAATAAAATCTTGAATTAAAATATTGCCTGTCTTCACTTTGCAGCTCATTGTAGTATACAAGCCATGCCACAATAAATGAGGGTTCATATGAATATTCCAGGGTTCTAGCTTGATCCAGAATTTTCCTCTTTGCATCCTTGATGGCTTTGTGAAGAACATAAATAGTTTTCTTGCACTGCTCTGAATCGTTTGGCTTGAACGCTGTAGACATGGACTTTCCTGCTAGTGAGCCTCACAATTCACCCATTGTCTTGTGTGGGTGAGCACTCTTATTATCTCATGTAGGAAGGAACTGCCGATGCTGACACAAAAGATAGACAGAAAAAGCTGGAGTAACTCAACGTGAAGGCAGCATCTCTGGAGAGAAGGAATGAGCGACATTTCTTGAGACCCTTCTTCAGGCATATTATCTCCTTTGGCATCCAATCCTCTACACACATACTGAGTTTGGGCAGTGGATTACTCATTTAGATTGCCACAGAGTCCTTGATTACGGACCAGTCCACCTCCTGAAAGCAGTCATGATGGATCTCATCTGTTTCCTCAGATTAACACTGCATAACTTTCTGTACTGGATCAATGAAAAATGGTGCATTGTTAGCTGAGGGGAAGGTGATACCTTCACCTCACCTACAATGTACGCCTTGTTGTCAGCTTCCCCTCAGCTAACAATGATCCATTCTACATTCTGAATGTAGTCTGAATGGGTCTGAAGAAGGGTCTCAACGTGAACATCACCCATTCCTTCTCTCCAGGGATGCTGCCTGTCCCGCTGAGTAACTCCAGCTTTTGTGTCTATCCATTCTACATTTCCTTAATCATCGTCTGCTTTGATCTGTCGTTTTCACACCTTACCCCTTTCCATTATCTCTAATCTTCCTCTCCCTTGACTCACAGACTGAAGAAGGGTCTCAACCGGAAATGTCACCCAATGCTCCCCTCCAGAGATGCTGCCTGTCCCCGCTGAGTTACTCTGGCATTCTGTGTCTATCTTTGGTGTAAACCAGCATCTGCATTTCCTTCCTACCCATTCTGTTGCATGTTGAGTTCAGTTATTTTCCTACAATCGTAGGTTACAATTAGGGCTGATTTCATTCTGCAATCACTATTACCATTCAGGACAAAGTTGCCACTATGTATATTGGAAGGAATAAGTGCTTTGTGGAGCTGTCAGACTCTATCCCTCCGAGTCCTTTAAGGGGACCATCATTTGAGATAAATGTTTTACAAGTAATTAAAAAAACACTCGTTGTATCTGCCCTATTAGGCTGTAAAATTTCAGTGCAATTGCCTTCCCTGGTAGTGGCAGCTGCCAACGCCATCCACATATCTCAATGTAATACACTGTAAAACGTCCAAATATTTAAACTGAAATATATATTGTAATTCATGGCTGGAAGCTATTTGAGAATGGAATCTGGATAAAATGATTGAGAGCATCCAGGAAACGATTCAAAAATAAATAGTTTGTATCTGCGGAATTAAATTGCGAATACTGAAGCAATTAATTTACAGTAGCTACAACAGTTCTCACTGACACATTTCATCACTGCAGAGCTGCAGTATAAGATATGCTCATGCTTTCACACATGCACAGTGTCTCTCTCTCTCCTGCTGGGTGCATGAGATGCAGTGTCTGCTCTGTGCCTGTTTAACAGCCCATTACAATTGATGTCACATCTGTCATAACAATGGTTCGCACTTTATAAATGGGAAAAATGACGGTGTTCTCACACCTGTGCTTCAAGTGATGCTAAATTCCTCTGCATGATGTTTGAACCATAATTCCTCTGATATAAAGGTTGAGCTGGAATAACTTAAGTGGGCGATAAAAAGGCACAGGATTGGAACACGCATTGGAAAAATGAGCCTATTTGCTGAATTAATTTGAACCACGGAAAATCTGTAATGTCATTGCAGTAGTATTAAAATGACTTCAGAAAGATTAACCTGGGTGTTCCTTTCGTCATCAGGTGAGCAAGTCATGATTCATATTGTATACTATTCATCATTTCCTGCTTTTCATTTGATTTTATGGCAGTGTTATGGTTCCTGTCATTACAGTCCACAGCACTGCGAGATTAAAGGCTGGTCAGTTAAATGGAGAGATAAGCTGGAATGTATAGATAGCTACATTGGCAAAATCTGTAGTATTTCTCACTTCAGTTAACATTTCCTTATTTCATAGAGGGAGGCCTATTCGGCCAATCGAGTCTATGTCGGCTCTCAGAGCCAGTCCATCAGACCCATTACCATGTGGAGGAAGGAACTGCAGATACTGGTTTACACCGACGATAGACACAAAATTCTGGAGTAACTCAGCAGTCCAGCAGCACCTCTTGACAAAAGGAATAGGTGACATTTTGGGTCGAGGCCGTTCTTCAGACAGTCAGGGGAAAGGGAAAAGAGTGATACAGATGGTGATAGAGCGAGATATAGTATAGAACAAATTGATGAAAGATATATAGAGAGATATGTCACCATCTATATCTCTCATTTCCCTTTCATTTCAATGGAAATGCTCCTCGATCAATCTCTAAATGCTGATATTTTTGGCCTAAAAAAACGTTATGGAATGGTCTCATCCATAGAACAGGAGGGAAAATAATCTTCTAAGGTTCCAGCTTGTAATTGAGTCATTGAATCATTGAGAGATACAGCATGTAAACAGGCCTTTTGGTCCACTGAGTCCGCACTGACCATCTCCCACCTCTTTACTAATGTAATCCTATGTTATTCCAATCCAACTTTATTCTATCCATACTGTCATCAATTCCCACAGATTCCACCACTCACCTAAACATCAGGGGGCAATTTACAGCAGTCAATTAACCTGCCAACTCACAGGTATTTGGGATGTGGGGGGAAACCGTAGCCCCTGGAGGAAACCCAAGCAGTCACAGGGAAAACATGCAAATTTCACACAGATAACACCTAAGGTGAGGATTGAACGCCGATTTCTGTGTGCTGTAAGGCAACGGTTCTACCAGCTGCACCACTGTGCCACCAAAGCCACCATCTCGAAATTGCATGGGGTGAATGTCAGACAGTATTTAGTTTAATTTAGTTTAGTTCAGAAACACAGCATAGAAACAGGCCCTTCAGCCCACTGAGTCCATGTCGATCATAGATCACCCATACACTAGTTCTATCCTACACACTAGGGACAATTTACAGAGGGCTACTGAACCTACAAACCTACACATCTTTAGAATGTGGGAAGCACCCAGAGAAAACCCACATGGTCACGTACAAACTCCGTGCAGACAGCACCCGTAGTCAGGATCGAACCTGGGTTAGACACAAAATGCTGGAGTAACTCAGCAGGTCAGGCAGCATCTGGAGTGAAGGAATGGGTGACGATTTGAGTCGAGACCCTTCTTCAGACTGAAGAAGAGAACCTGGGATTCTGCTGCTGTGAGGCAGCAACTCCACCGCTGCGCCACTGTGCCACCCCTCTGTAAGCTCTGTTTGTGGTGAGGCACTCACGTTACAATTGCCAATGCCAACCAACTAGCCGCATGCAGGCTGTGAATTAAAGTATCCAGCAAGAGTCAGCGCTTTGAGGACAGGCAAAGAGTAAATTAGAATGGGACAAAAATAAAATGGCAATTAAATTTCTGCTCAACTCATAGTGCATAAATAATGGACAAGCTGTGAAAAGCATTGTAAATGACCTTGTGGTGCTGTCAAGCTGTTGTGGTGGATTAGGATCTGAAGCAATGAAGAGGAATGACAACTTCAGTATGTAATGGTAAACAGGCAAGGTCAAAGCCTAAGATAAATGCAAAATGCTGGAGTAACTCAGCGGGACAGGCAGTATCTCTGGAGAGAAGGAATGGGTGACATTTTGGGTTAAGACCCTTCTTCGGAAGGTCAAAGCCTACCCTGAAATGTGTTTTGACTATATGTATGGAGAGACTTGTAAAGATTTCAAATATCAGTGATTCTGAAAGGCTTGTGACAGCTGAGGTTTAAATTTATTTTGGGGGATTTGCAGTGTCGAAAGAGTTAAATAAAGGGACACATTCGAATTATATCAAGGAAAATGCAACATATGCTTATTATCACAAATATATTCACAAAATGAATGCAAATCAGACTGTACATGAAAAATGATTGTATTCTTGTGAAAACAAATTTCCACAGTTTTTGATGTAATGGGTGTTTTTTTTCCCTTTCCTATTTCCCTGCTATCTGTTACGAGATCCTACTACAAGGTGTGCATGGCATGATGATGTATTGTATGCATGAGTGGTTTTTCATTTTAGAATAATGCCAGCTAAATTATGAATACATTACACTGAATTCCAAAATGAAAATTGGTGCTGTTCACAAGGCGGATATACTTTTGACAATTTGCTCGCAGTGAATACTGATGTGCTGTGCCCTTAACTAGGGCAGATGTCTTGCCTGTTAGATATCCAAATTGCCCAGAAGACCCAGGCAAAAAGTTGCCCTCCTGAAAAGTTTGACTGAACTTTGTGAAGCCTATATCATGCTTTGGCTGGGGCTGGCAAGATGGAAGCCTGCCAGCCAATCTGTTACCGTCTTTCAACATTTTCAGCCAGCTGTTTGATTATTTGTTGTAATAATTGATAACATGCAATGGATTGAAAGATCACTGGCCAGATGTTTTCTCCTGGTGTGTGGCATTCCTCACAGTGCCAACTATACTCAGTAAGAGGTAGGCACCCTTCACAGGAAGACCACTGAATACAGGTTAGTGTTCCACCAACATTAGTCAAGTCAAGAGTGTTTTATTGTCATATGTCCCAAACATACAGTATGTCCCAATGAGATTCTTACTTGCAGCAGCACAAAACATATAAATAATAATAGTACAAAAACACAAAACCAATGCCCCAAAATCTATGTAGTTCAGAGCTTATTTGGAGGTTTAATATCCTGATGACTGTAGGGAAGAAGATGTGCCTGAACCTGGAACAAACGGTTTTCAGGCTCCTATGTCATGCAAGCGGCATTCTTACTGTGTGCAACCAGGGACCATTCATAGTCCTTCTGCTCTTTCACTTAACCAGGACTGGCGGGTTGATATCTGACGCTTCTTTGTGACACTTCGGAGACTGCTGGAAGAATCGGATCTGGGCCCATTATAGAAAGCGTCTCACCAATTCACATCTAGACGCTGTCAGTCACAGGAATGCATTCAGCTGAGTTCATCAAATTCAGAAGCAGCTTCATATCAACCATGTCCTTCACTTATCAAACAGATGATGATATCCGCCATTTAGAACGGAGACGAGGAAACACTTTTCTCACAGAGAGTGGTGAGTCTGTGGAATTCTCTGCCTCAGAGGGCGGTGGAGGCAGGTTCTCTGGATGCTTTCAAGAGAGAGCTAGATAGGGCTCTTAAAAATAGCGAAGTCAGGGGATATGGGGAGAAGGCAGGAACGGGGTACTGATTGGGGATGATCAGCTCGCTGGCTCGAAGGGCCGAATGGACTACTCCTGCACCTATTGTCTATTGTCTATTGTCTATTGATACCTTCTTGATAATTTTGTGAACAAGAAAGAGGGAAGAATGAGAATATAATGAAAAAGGCACAATATGTCACCAGCAAATCTTCTTCTCCATATATCATGGTTTCATAGTCACTTTCCTTGGCATCAGCCTTTTAAGAATAAATATTGGCCTCACAATTTTTTCAGACATTGTGATCTGTTTATCTTCACTCATTGCGAACAGTTTGGGAAGAGCTCCGTCCAAAGCCACTAAAAATTGCAGAGAATTGTGGACGTTGCCCAGATCATCACAGAAATGAACTTCCCTTTCATTGACTACACCTACACGTCACATTGTTCGGCAAGGCCACCAGCATAATCAAGGACCAGTCTCACCCAGTCATTCAGGAATACAAGAATA
Source organism: Malacoraja senta (assembly GCA_038087875.1). NCBI lineage: Eukaryota > Metazoa > Chordata > Chondrichthyes > Rajiformes > Rajidae > Malacoraja > Malacoraja senta. The sequence goes on along the minus strand of CM075988.1, from coordinate 10,246,818 downwards.
ATACCAGTAATGAGTGGATTAACCTGATGAGTGTTTGTCGGCACAGGGCCTGTACTCGCTGGAGTTTAGAAGAATGAGGGGGACCTCATTGAAACATACAGAATTGTGAAAGGCTTGGATAGAGAGGATATGGAGAGGATGTTTCCACTAGTGGAAGAGTCTAGGGCTAGAGGTCATAGCCTCAGAATTAAGGGAAGTTCTTTTAGGAAAGAGAGGAGGAGACATTTCTTTAGTCAGAGGGTGGTGAATCTGTGGAATACTTTGCCACAGAAGGCTGTGGAGGCCAAGTCAGTGGATATTTTTAAGGCAGAGATAGATAGATTCTTGATTAGTACAGGTGTCAGAGGTCAAGGGGAGAAGGCAGGGGAATGGGATTAGGAGGGAGAGATAGATCAGCCATGATTGAATGGCGGAGTAGACTTAAATGGCCAAATAGCCTAGTTCTGCTCCTATCACTTATGACCTTATTCCCTCCTCTCCTCTTCCATCAGGCAAAAGGTATAGAAGGTTGAAAATGCATACCTCCAGATTCGGGGACAGTTTCTTCTCGGCTGTTATTTGTCGACTGAACGGTCTTCTCACCAGCTAAAGTGTGATCCTGACCTCCCATCTACCTCTTTGGAAACTTGACCTGTATTTAATCGGACATTATCAGACTTTATCTTAACTAAATGTCGTACTCTTTCTCCTTTATGCGTACACTATGGACGGCTTGATTGTAATCATGTATAGTCTTGACAATAATCATAAACTAAACTAAACTAAACTAATCACGCAAGCTCCCTGTTATCCCACTTTTGCATCCACTCCCGACACACTAGGGGCAACTTACAGAAGCCAAGTAACCTACACGACTGTACGCTTTTGGGATGTGAGAAGGAAACAGAGCACCAGGAGCAAACCCACACAGTCACAGGAAGAATGTGCAAACTCCACACAGACCGCACCTGTGGTTAAGATTGAACCCGGGTCCCCGGTGCTCTGAGGCAGCGACCCTACCAGTTGTGCCACTGCGTTTCCCCAGCCAACTTATAAAGCAGCTTCAATGTAATTTGTAACTGAAATGACGTCATAATCTCCCAATAAAAAGATAACAAAATGTCCAGAAAAACAATGCAGTTCGTGGAGTATTAAAATTTTATACAAACTATTGATGTCACTTAGATTTTGCACGCTTTCCCTGTGACAAGCGAGTTTGCTAAGGGTGCTCTGGTTTCCTCCCACATTCCAATGATGTGTGAGTTTTTTTGCGGCCTTGGATAAAGCTGTTCACAAACCATGCTATGATGCATCGTAGCAACATGCTTTCTACGGCGCATTGTAGAAGGGTGAACGGGTGATCAAAGGTCGGCATGTACTTGGTGGGTCGAAGGACCTGCTTACAATCAATTGTTTGCTGAACAATTAACTGTTCGCTGTGAGTGAAGATAAATAGATCACATTGTCTGAAAAAAATTGTGAGGCCAATATTTATTCATAAAAGGCTGATGCCAGGGAAAGTGGCTATGAAACCATGATATATGGAGAAGAAGATTTGCTGGTGACATGTTGTGTCTTTTTCATTATATTCCCATTCTTCCCTCTTCCTTGTTCACAACATTATCAAGAGGGTATCATCATCGGTTTGATCACTGAAAGACATGGTTGCTATGAAGCTGCTTCTGTATTTGATGAACTCAGCTAAATGCATTTCTGTGACTGACAGCGTCTAGATGTGAATCGGTGAGATGCTTTCTATAATGGGCTCAGATCTGATTCTTCCAGCGGTCTCCGAAGTGTCACAAAGAAGTGTTAGATATCAACCCGCCAGTCCTGGTTAAGTCAAAGAGCAGAAGGACTATGAATGGTCCCTGGGTGCACACAGTGAAAATGCCACTTGCACTTACGCAAGGTTTACTCTTGTCGGGTATGGCAATTTATTCACTTGAGGGCCAGTGTCAAGGCTGAACAACTCCATGACTTTTCCTTCACTGATCCTGGACTGCAAGATGTTGATTTGATGAGTGTGTGGGAAGGAACTGCAGATGCTGGTTTAAACGAAAGATAGACATAAAATGCTGGAGTCACTCAGCAGGACAGGCAGCATCTCTGGAGAGAAGGAATGGGTGACGTTTTGGGTCGAGTTTGAAGAAGGCCGAGTCTGAATAAATGTCTCGACCCAAAACCTCACCCATTCCTTCTTTCCAAAGATCTGTCTGTCCTGCTGAGTTATTCCAGCTTTTTGTGTCTATCTTTGATTTGAAGATTTGTATTTGGCAGGCAGAGGGGGATACATGTTTTTTTGTGGCATTATTCTGTACCTGTTATTCACAAATCATATTTGCAGCTAATTGAATGATGTTACTCATTTAGACTTCAGACTTTTAGAATCTAGAGATACAGCGCAGAAACATGTCTGCGACCAGCGATCACCCATACACTAACACGATCCTACACACGATGGGCAATTTTGCAATTTTACCACAGCCAGTTAACCTACAAACCTGCATGTCTTTGGAGTGTGGGCGGAAACCTGAGCACCCAGAGAAAACACACACAGTCATAGGTAGAACATTCAAACTCCGTACGGACAGCACCCATGGTCAGGATCGAACCCAGGTCTCTGCCGCTGTAAGGCAGCAGCTCCACCGCTACAAAAGCTTTTCAGTCTACCTCAGTACATGTGACAATAAACTGAACTGAACCACCACTGTTTGTTGTTGATGACTTTTACCTGTGGGTTACTGGAAGTAGGTGGGATCAGAGATATCGTATTTGCAGTGTGAAAAGGTGGGAAACTTTGTATCGTCTTAACCAATGTGCAGAGGAAACAAGAAGTGGAATGGATGGATTCAGTAATAAATCAATCAATTGCGTGAGAAATGAAAAGATAGAATGGCAGTGGTGCAGCTAGTAGAGCTGTGATCTAGCTGCACGGGCTTCTGTAAACTGCCACTAATGTGTAAAGTGTGGACAAGAGAATGGGATAATGTAGACCTAGTGGTCGATGGTCGGCATGGATTTTGTGGGCTGAAGAGCCATTGTCCATGCTATATCTCTAAATTTAACTAAACTAAACTTGCTCCATGTGATCATCAGGTCCAGTTGACAGGAGAATAACCCACACCTGAGTGGGGTGTGGTGTAACATTGTCAGGCAGATTTGATTAATTACCAACAATTTGATTTTTCATTGAATTAAAATGTTCAGAATTGGGATTATTCATGCAAGTCAAAAACGCGCAAGAAGTGGAATGGATGAATTCAATAACAAATCAATCAAGTGCGTGAGAAATGGAAAGATAGAATGGCAGAGTGGTGCATCCAGTAGAGCTGTGATCTCGCCGCATCAAAGTCAATCTTGACCTCGGGTCATATTTGTGTGGGGTTTGCACATTCTCCCTGTGACCTCATGGGTTTCCTCCAGTTGCTTTGGTTTCCTTCCACATCTGAAAGATGTGCGGGTTAGTAAGTAAACTGGGTTCTCTAAGTTGCCCCAAGTATCTCAGCATCTGGGAGCGGTTTATGGGAATTTAAGTTAATTACAAATGGGTGAGGTACAGATCTTACATTGGCAGAAAGAAAATTGAAATGTCCCTCAATAGTTTTCAATGGGAATAGGCAATCTTGTGGATAGAATGTTGGACCTAAAACACAGCACTTAGTTTGGTCAACACCCTGTTTTGGATGATTTACGAAGCACTATTTTTGCTAATGGTTTTATTCAATGTTGAGAGTTCCTCTTTTTCTTTTTCTTTTTACAAGCTGTTGCATTATTTTATTTTAAATATAATCTCTGAGAATGAAGTTTTACCGAACTCATTAAAACCTTCGTGCTATTTTTCATTCTAGAATGGTGACATAATGGATCAGACATCCTGAAAGTGAGAACAATCGTGACAAATTCGGTTTGGTATTTTTACTCATAGGTCAATGTCCACCTTGGGAGGGATCATAGCTTAGGAAGAGGTTAGACGATGAGACTCTCAGTCAAAGTAAATACTTTGCTCCCTGATATTTGTTTAGCACACAGAAACCTTTAAGCGTATAAACCTGCAGTCTTCATATTGTAGCAGTCTGAATCAAATGTTCCTCAATAGCTCCCAAATGGGAATGGACAATCTTGATGGATAAGACGTACGGCTTGAAAGGCAGCTCATAGTTCAGTGCAATGTATTTTTGTTTGAAAGTTTGAAAAACACATACCTCCAGATTCAGGAACAGTTTCTTCCCAGCTATTATCAGGCAACTGCACAGCCCTCACATCCACCTCAGTGTGGACCTTTGAACTTTCTTTAGCCCAACATTACCGGACTTATTTTGCACTGAAGGTTGTACCATTTATCCTTGTGAGGGAAGGAATTGCAGATACTGGTTTACATCGAACATAGACACAAAATTCTGGAGTAACTCAGCACGTCAGACAACATCTCTGGAGAAAAGAAAATAGGTGACGTTTAGAGTCAAGGCCCTTCTTCAGAATCTCGACCCAAAATGCCACATATTCCTATTCTCCAGAGATGCTGCTAGTCCACTACGTTACTCCAGCATTTGGTGTCTATCCTTTATCTTTGCTTTGTGGGCAGTTTGATTATATTCACGGAAGGGCTATTTGAAGGTATTGCCTTTTTTTTTACTGGATAGTGTGCAAATAAAATCTTTCACAGTATCTCGGTATGGGTGACAATAATAAACAAACAAACAAATGATCTGCCAAGTACAAATTTTGCTCATAGTTTTATGTAATATTCAATAATATCTGACTTCACATTAAAAAAAATAGCCTCTTGTGCAGATGTCAGAGCTTTATATGGGAGGTGAATGGAAATAAATCTTATTAATGTTTAATTCGATGGAACGAGACCTCACAAGAAGCAGGTTGCAAACTTGGATCACCTCCAGTGGGATGAACTGTGAGTGAAATACCAGCACCCGGTGCAATATATAATCGTCTGTCAGGAAGAGAAGCAAAAAAAAACACATCTGTCACATCTAAAATATTCTTGTTAGAACATTTCCTTCGGCCTAATTTCTGCACTCAACACTCCGCCCATTAATATAAACTGAATCACCATTATGCTAAATATTATTGAATTTTCACCAGTAATTTGTTGAACTCTCTCATTAATTTCAGTGGCAGGCTGATTAACCTTGTGGAGAGGATTCAGGTTTTCAACACACATGCAGGATATCTCGCTAATTATTTTGCTCTTATTCTTCTTAAGCGGTCCCTCGGGATTTAGGAGGACTTGCTTCCATTACAGTTTTGTGGATTCAGTGATGGTAAACATGACCGATGGCGGAACGCCATTCTCTTCCACACGTTGGGATAGGAGGTCCTGATGGAAAAGATGAAGTTCATGGTTTGAAAGGTGTTGTACTCCTTCTGTTGTTAGCACAGGGCTTCCACATGCTCCAGATAAATGGAGTCAAAGAAGTCCATACCATTTCATGGGTGAGCTGGAGTATTAGTGGTTTAGTTTAGTTTGGTTTAGAGATACAGCATGGAAACAGGTCCTTCGGCCCAATGGGTCCGTGCCGACCAGCGATCCCCACACATTAACACTATCCGGCACACACTAAGGACAATTTTACATTTGCCAAGCCCATTAACCCACATATCTGAGGTAGACACAAAATGCTGGAGTAATTCTGCGGGACAGGCAGCACCTCTGGAGAGAAGGAATGGGTGACGTTTCGGGTCGAGACCTTTCTTCAGACTGATGTCAGGGGAGTGGATGGGACAAAGATAGAATGCAATCGGAGACAGTAAGACTGGTGGGAGAACTGGGAAGGGGGAGGGGATAGAGAGGAAAGGAAGGGCTAATTGAAGTTAGAGAAGACAATGTTCATACCGCTGAGGTGTAGACTATCCAAGCGAAATATGAGGTGGTGTTCCTCCAATTTGTGCTGGCCCTCACTCTGACAATGGGGGAGGCCCAGGACAGAAAGGTCACATAGAGAATGGGAGGGGGAGTTGAAGTGCTGAGCAACCGGGAGATCAGGTTAGTTAAGACAGACTGAGTGGAGGTGCTCAGCGAAACGATCGCCGAGCCTGCGCTTGGTCTCGCCGAGGTAGAGAAGTTGACACCTGGAACAGCTGATACAGTAGATGAGGTTGGAGGAGGTGCAAGTGAACCTCTGCCTCACCTGGAAAGACTGTTTGGGTCCTTGGATGGAGTAGAGGTGGGAGGTAAAGGGACAGGTGTTGCATCTCATGCAGGTGCAGGGGAACGTACCTGGGGAGGGGGTGGTTTGGGTGGGAAGGGACGAGTTGACCAGGGAGTTTCGGATTGAACAGTCTCTGCGGAAAGCAGAAAGGGGTGGAGTTTGGAAAATGTGGCCAGTAGTGGGATCCCATTGGAGGTGGCGAAAATGTTGGAGGATTATATGCTGACCAGCGATCCCCACACATTAACACCATCCTACACACACTAGGGACAATTTACACATACACCAAGCCAATTAACCTACAAACCTGTGCGTCTTTGGAGTGTGGGAGGAAACCGAAGATCTCGGAGAAAACCCACGCGGTCACGGGGGGAACGTACAAACTCTGTACAGACAGCACCCATAGTTGGGATCGAACCCGGGTCTCTGGTGCTGCAAGCACTGTAAGGCAGCAACTCTACCGCTGCGTCACTGTGCCGCCCGTAATGCTGTATGATTCATAGAGATATAGAGACATAGACTATAGAGAAACAAGCCTTTCAGCTCAACTCATCCATGCCTACAGAGTCACTTAATCAAACTAGTTCCACTTGCCTGTGCCTGCTCCATATCTCTCCAAACATTTCCTATCCATGCACCTGTCCATATGTCTTTAAAATGTCAACATTGTACCAGCCTCTATCAATTCCTCTGGCAGCTTGTTCCAAATACACTCTGTCTTCTGTGTGGAAAAAGTTGCCAATCAAGTCCCTTTTAACTCTTTCCTCTCTCATCTTAAACCAGTGCTTTCTAGTTTCCCACTCCCCCATGTGGGCATATAGATAAGCAGGAAAGGGAACAAGCTGCCAGAGGATGTAGTTGAGGCAGTGACTATCCCAACATTTAACAGACAGTTAGACAGGTACATGGATAGGACAGGTTTGCAGGGATGTGGACCAAATGCGAGCAGGTGGGACTAGTGCAACTGGGACATGTTGGCCGGTGTGGGCAATTTGGGCCGAAGAGCCTGTTTCTACACCGTATCACTCTATGACTATGAAATATATATATGTATCATGTGCAGGCAGAGGAGATAAGTTGTCATAAGTAAGGAGATCTTGGCATTAAGGTGGCACAGTGGTAGAGTTGCTGCCTTACAGCACCAGAGACCCAGGTTCAATCATGACCTCAGGTGCTGTAACCGCATGGATTTTCCCCAGTTTACTCCCACATTCCAAAGACATGCAGGTTTGTAGGTTAATTGGCCTCTGTAAATTGTCCCTAGTGTGAAGGATCGAACTTGTTTACATGAACTCGTGTAGGTGTACTCGTGACCGTTGGTCTGCATCGACTCGGTGGGCCAAAGGGCCTGTTTCCACACTGTATCTCTAAATCCAAAACTAAAACTAAAAGCTAATCCAGGACATGCAGTTTCTTGTGTCTTTGAGGTTAGCACAATCACACTTGTCTCCTTTCTTAAAGATGGTCACAATTACAAATGCCGCATATATCTTCCACTTTCCAATCTTTCCAGGCTTCTTCCTCATATATTTATTGATGTGTACAAGCTGAAGGCTTTTACCAGTCTCACTGTATGTCACAGCATACAATTTCATTTGAACAATCCCTTTGATTTATGGAAGCAATTTCATCAAAGTACTCCTTCAGATTTATTTGCATTTCCTTTTGTAAATTTCCAACTAAATATCACTTGGCTGAATCAAAGACTAAATTCTGAAGCTTTTGCCTTTAGCTGCAAAAGACAGCATTGTTTTAATTTTGATATAAAGTCAATTGAGCGATATATTAATGCAAGAGTTGCTGCAAAGGCATTGTAGGGCTCTGAAAATACCTTTAAACTTCTTGAAATCTACCTGGGAAGTCCTGGAAAGACTTAAGTCATTGAACGGTTACTTCACTTCACTTTACTTTACCACTTTAGTTCAGAGATACAGCTTGGGAATAGGCCCTTTGGCCCACCGAGTTGATACCGACCAATTATCATCCCGTACACTAGATCTAGCCAACATATTAGCGACAATTTTTACAGATCAATTAACCTACAAAGCTGCACATCTTTGTAATGTGGGAGGAAACCAGTGCGGCCTGGAGAAAACCCACACAGTCACAGGGAGAATGTACAATATCCATATAGGCAGCACCCATGGTCAGGATCGAATCCAGGTCTCTGGCGCTGTAAGGCACCAACTCTACCACTGTACCACAGTTCTGTCCTAAACATTCTACCGTGTAAATTTGGATTATGTGCTGTGAAGCCCGATTTGAAAATGCTTGGAATGGTGGACTTTTTCTGTAGTTTATAAATTCACAATACTTTGTTGAATAATAGTTATGTAAAAAAAATGAGGGGATATTCTCCTCCAAAGAATAAATCCTTCTGATTTTTCTAAGCATGTGAGCTCATTATCTTCTCCTTTCAGGTATTTCAACTCCTCTTGAACTCCGCTTGCTGCCCTTCTATCCTCTCTGAACCCCCCCCCCCACTCTTCCTGTCTTCAACATTCCTCCTCATCCTGGAGTCCTGCTGGCTTTCTACCATCTCTGAATAATCAGTCTGCAGAAGGGTCCCAACCCAAAACGCCATCTGTCCATTCCCTCCATCAATGCTACCTGACCTGCTGGGTTACTCCAGCACTTTTGCATTTTGCTCATGATTCCAGCATCTGCAGTTCCTCGAGTATCTCTGGTTTCATATTTGTTGTTGAAGAATAAAAAGATTCTTTACAAAAACCTCGGTCTGATTCAGGCAGTGGCAGATGGATCATACCAGACTGCCTGACCCGCTGAGTTACTCCAACATTTTGTGTCCATCTTCAGTGTAAACCAGCATCTGCAGTTCTTTCCTGAACACCAGAAAAGGATTGGTCATTTATCATGTTATTCAGCTCTTAGGAGCTATGCCGTTAAATACAATGTCTTTACATCTGTTAGTTGCCTGAATTTGTCTTTGATGTTGGCTGACAAGTGGAAGCATTAGTTATCAGTGCAAAAGTATTTAATCTTCAGCCGGACTGTTCACAAAAATATTAAATGTTATTCGTTCATTTACCATTCGAATGTTTCAAGGAATTATAGTGAAGTCTAATGACTATAATTGATTATAAATTATGCTTTCACAATATATTATGAATTCTATCCATATGTTTTACACAATCTACAACAAAATCCCACCAATTGAAGTGGAATAATAAAAGTACAATATGTAGAGGTGATGAGTTGAGGGAAAATTGATGGTCAGATCAACATCTGTTCTTTGAGTCTTTTTATTTAAGAGGCCTTTGCATCCTTCATTATGAAAGCATGGTAACTGATTTAAAAGCTCATGCCTGCATATATTTTAAGTTGCCTAAGCATGGTTGTAGTGTGGTATTAAACAAAGGCTTTCACATTCATCTCACGAATTAAGCCCTCGCTCAGCGACGGTCAGCCACTTCAGTGTTCCATAAACTAATTGCTACTGTAATCATTTTTAACCAACATAAACTTTACTCAGAATAAAAAATATATCCAAAACAAGAATTGTGCAAGATTCCTCCGACATTCTCAACGGTTATGCATACATTCATTAGCGTTGTATTTAGTCATGTTCGAAAAAAAACATCATTATACCAGGTACCCTTGCCACTCATGTGGCCCCTGGGGTGACGATGATGATGATACTTTATTGTCACTTGTTCCTAGGTACAGTGAAATTCTTTGTTTGTGCATACAAAGTACGCAACAGTCACCACAAAGGCACCAACAAAAGTTACAAAAAACATTCATCCCTTCTTTGTCTCCCTTCCCTTTGATTCTCTCTTCTCTTGACTTAGTGATATCCCTTCCTTTGTTTGAGGGGCGTCTGCACCAGACCCTGCCCCCCAATGTGCAGCAGCGGAAGGACCTTAAACTGCAGTCCTCCCCCACAGAGCAGTAATGAATTTGATATCTCTTTCCCAGCACACTGGAGATTTGAGCAAACAATTCCCAGTAGGATAGAGGTTCACCAACGGCACCTATAATCTGTGTTGGCTCCTCCTGAATTAAATACGCAGAACAAGATGATTTAGTGTTCTCCTTTAAACTCTTCAATGATGCTTTGTAGTGACGACTTTGATCAGTTCATTTGGAATTTCAAATAAAACTGGATCTGTCACTTGGAAATGCAAATAATATGACAATTTCTACATATCTACCCTCAAAGGATATTACTTTTCACTATCAAACACGAGTGCAAGCTTAAAAGAGCACGGACAAGATTAATCAGAGTTGATAATAATTGTATTCCACCCACTATAATTGTGGCCTTTTTCTTCTCTTCACTCAAGGACTTTCTAAAAAGGTACTTTGTGTAACATTAGCTGCATGTACTTAGGCAAGTTGGATGTGAAAATGATATTACAAATAATTTATGCATGATCTTCTCTTTGAAGTACTGCTACATTCTCCTTACCTTCTTAACAAATCTATCAAATTAACTGCTGTTTAAAAAAAAACTTTGGAAACCCTTGTTCCAAACACAAGTGTAACAATGGGTCCACTGGGATATGTTCTTGACAGTACCTTTACATAATTCATTGCTTTGAACTAACACAGTTGAGCGCAGAGAGTAGTAGGTCTTGGATGAAGATGTTGAAGGAGCAGATTGCAGTGACAAGTTGGAACCCCCTGAGGTTTGGGAATGATATACTTCAGGTTTGAACAGCTTGTATAAATTGGTGCATGAATGGTTCTGTGGGACTGCTGGAGGCAGAGTGAAAATGTGGATTTTGAACGACAACGTTGAAGGTTGAGATGTGACCTGAATCGACAGGCAGCTGGGGACTTGGGCTTGTGTGGGACTGATTTGGAAGGTGTTAAAAGTTAAGTCATACCCTTGGAAATAATGTAAGGAGGTGACCGACTATGAATTGAATCCTTGCTCGAGGATAAAGAGCAGTCCACTACTATATTGGACTTAGTGAAAGAGAGGTGTTGGCATCAAGAGGTGTTCTAATTTTTCCTAAAATTCTGCCATTGAAAAACAACGTTGGAAGGGTATCTTGCAGAGGATCCATCTAAAACTGTGCTAAAATGTTTTGTTGACCAATGAAGAAATGCAATGCAACAGACTCGTTGCTGCCACTGTGAGACCTGTGACCTTTAAATAATTCATAATGAAATAATTCTTTGTCCCCCAAGGCAGGCCAGAGCTTCTGGTTGTGAACCATTTTAACTCTCTTTCCCACTCCCAAACCAACCTTTCTGTCCTTGGGTTCCTCCATAGACATAGTCAGACCACAGGCAAATTGGAAGGACAATACCTCATAATCCACTTGGGTAGCTCCAACACAATGGTAGGAACATTGGATTTGCAAATTTCAAGAAATCCCCTCTCCACCTCGATCCCTTTCCACTGCCGCACTCTAGACCATACACCTTTCTTCCATTATCTCCCACCACCCTTATCAATGCTCCTTTCCCCTTCTCCATATGCTCACTTTCCATCCCGAGTCCCATGTTTTCACTTTATCCCCTGCTTTTCCCCCCATCCTTTTCCATTTTTCTCCCTCCATCTTTACTTTGCACTCTTCACTCCTTACCTGACAACCATTTGTGTCCATTTCAACTCTCGCCTCTGTTGAAGGCGAGCGTTGTTTAGTCCACCTGTTAATCCTGGCCAAATTGGAGAGGCTTCGGGGCTGCTAGGCCATTTGGTCAATTTAAAAGTGCTCTCTGTAGAAATGGGACAAGCTGCAAAATGGTGCCAGTTTGTCTAGAGCCTAGATCAGAGCTGCAGAAAGAGAATGGGAACATCTGCAGACCCTGACAATTAGGTGCAAAATGCATAGAATGGATTGGATAAATGCAAAGCAGACATACACATTGTAAATAATGTTGCAAAGCTTTACTTTGCTGGATGTTGTTTGGATTAAGTATTGAGCTTTGTCTGGTTTTCTTGCATATCAGGGCACATGTTGCGATGTTCGTTTCCTCTGAGAAACACCGTTTGAATACAATGTATTAGCCACTGTATTATTGGGTTAGGGAAATGTCTGTCATGTATGGGGTTAATCGATATCTGTAATTGGATTGTAAAGAGACCACCCCCATGTGGTTCGGCCCCTTGACTTCCTGGGACCTATAAAAGTCTGCTGCCATGAGATCCTGCGTCGATCTTCTGGGAGAACGCTTAGGACTGCGTGACCTTCTGGAGTGTCTCTGTTTGGGCGAGGCCAAGAGGGCTTGATCAGGCTGATACGGGGATCGAACCCGCGGTGGTTAGGTACAGTAGTTGGAACTGTAATCATGTTTTGTCAAAATAAAGTATAAATGCGCAAGTGCTTGATTCAGTGATTTTTGACTGAAACTAGACTGGGGGGAAGCTTAGAACGAGTTATTTACACACCCATCTGCCCATCACACATCTCACACTTGTATCCACCTATCGCTCAAAAAGACACAAAGTGCTGGAGTAATTCAGTGGATCAGGCTGCATCCCCGAAGAACAAGGGTAGGTTATCCATGTTCTCCAGAGACGCTGCTTGACCCACTGAGTTACTCTAGTACTTTGTGTCTTTTTTTTTTGTAAACTGGCATCTGCCGTTCATTGTTTCCACCTTTCACTTGCTCAGCCTTCTCCCTTCCTTAACTCTTTATCCTCCCCTCATACCCACCCCCCAACTCCCCCTCCAACTCTGTGAGCCTGAAGAAGGCTCCTGACCCAAAACATCATCTGCCCATTCCCAGGCACTTTGTTTTTTTGCACAATAAATAAGGTTTAATAGTAAGATTAAACGAGAACTTACCAGTTTGAAGTTTGATCTTTATTTTATGAGGAGTTAAGTTGGTGATTATGTGAAGAAGACCCGTCAGGGCGCATGCGCGTCAATCTTCAAAGCAGCGGTGTGAAATCACAAAACACCAATAACGAAGTAACATAGTAACATAGGAAAAACGAGTAAATTTTAGAACTTCCAGCTGACCTTTATGAAAGAGGGTTGGGCGTGGTGGGCACGTAATCACCAACGTAACTCCTCATAAAATAAAGATCAAACTTCAAACTGGTAAGTTCTCGTTTAATCTTACTATTTTACTTCGGAGTCACGTGAGTGACTACGTGAAGACTTTAAAGCTTTGTGATTTCATGCCGCAGATTCAAATCCCGGCTTCTCACTGCATTGATTGACTTGGAACGAGAAATAATCAATAATGCATTAATAATGACATTTGCATGAAAAAATGCAGTAATTCATTTATTTGAATAATATAATTAACAGTTTCCCCTTTAACCTAGGGGAATTTAAGCAGAACTTAATATAGTATCTGCAAACAGCCCCGTATTGGCAATAGGCCGATGGTAAAAGTGTTGAAACACCAACTTATTAGATCACCCGGCGGCTGCGAAAATATGGTCGACGGGACGTCCTTCGCCCTGGCCGCCAATGTTGCTGCTAAATCGAATGGGATGTAAAAACATCACTGTTAACACCTGCAGCAACCAAAACTTGTTTTAACCATCTTGAAATAGTCTGAACTGACACTATCTTGTATGGTTTTTCGTGAATGATAAGCAATCTTGTTTTCATATTTCGTAAGACCTTTGTAGCCTCAATGTATTGCAACAAATATGTCTTAACACATAGACATGGATCCATGGAATATGCTAATAAAACACTCTTGAATCCTGTCACACCTGACCCTACTTCATTTGAGTAGGTCATAAATGTAAAACATAACATTATCCTGAGGTACTTCCATCCTGTGTATCTGTAACTTTTGTAATGTCTGCACTCTCTGTGCTTGTTACAAGTGCCATAAGCATGACTACCTTCATGCTGAATTTGGCCAAAATCAGAATCATACCAAGAGTCCATTGATGAAGTAGCTTAAAACCACTCTTATATTCCAGATTGCCATACCTAGGTTTAGAAGGTCTGGAATTAAAATTCCTTTCATTAATCTGGAAACGAAAGAATGAGACTCAACAGGATGTCTTTCCAACCCCATCAATAAAAAACGAGGACAATGTACTTCTGGCTGAATAAATCACACTATAACTCAATCCCTCATAATAGAGTGTTGAGAAAACCTAAGACATTTGAGACATGTGCCGTACAACATTCAATATTCTTTTGTACACAGAAAATGTTCCCATTCTTTACATAATGGGAAAGCAGCATTTACAGAGTCACAACCTCAGATTCGCAAATGTAGTGCTTTTGAGTGCTCTTCCGCCAGACTGCTGTAAGCATGTCCACAGTATGCCCAGACAATCCTCTTTTTAAAACCTGCAAATTAACAGATCCATACAGGCATATAACGGATGTTACTCTCCAATTATCAGATACACCAGTAAATCCCTTCTTTTGGGAACCTTTATCAGAAACGGTGTCATTAATTCCAATATCAAAGGGAACCATGGCTGCGTAGACCAGTCTGGTACCACCAGTACCCCAGAGGCAGCATCCTGCTTCATTTTAAGCAGACACCGGTTTATGAGACTATTGATGGAAAATGCATATAAAAACATACCATCCTAATGTAGCGAGAAAGCATCAATCGCTACTGTCTCCCGATGTAGTTCCCATAACACATATCTCTTTAACTGGTGATTGAGTCTGGATGGAAACAAGTCGTATCTGGCATCCCAAATCTGACTACTATATCATTAAAATCTTAAGATTCAACATCCATTCTTTGTTATCATGGAAATTCCCGTAACCTGGTGTCTGCTACTATATTGAATCTACCTGGTAGATAAAGAGCTGAAACCAAATATTTGTCAACACACCAAGTCCAGATTTGATTACCCAATTTGTCACATGACTCTGACTTAATTCCACCCTATACGATAAAAACATGCCATTGCTGTAGTATTGTTAATTTGAAGCTGAACATGCAGATTAGTTGTATTAACAACAAGCTTGGAGCTCATAAGCCTTCCAACAGCTGTAAAACGTTGATTCTCCATGTCTGCAAAAAATAATGCCTCTTCCATATTCCATCTGTCCACAGATGGATACCATTTCAGTGGCACCAATCCTAATGCACTGACATCAGTCTGTAAGACCATGGAAGGCTGTTCAATCAGTATCTTGCTCGAACTACTGGGGACATGTTAAATCCACCACTGCAAACCAGAAGCAGCATTTGTTGTTTAACTGCATGGCCTATCAAAATGGCCACCATGCATCTTAGTGCCTTTTCATTTTGCTATCAACATCTGTCCTTGGACTCTAATTAGCCCCAAAATTGGTTTGACCAATTTAGTGAAATTCTAGGAACTGAAGTTAACCCATTAGACAGAACTTTGAATTGCCATAATTGTTTCATTCAGATAAATTTCAAATATTTTTATCTTACAAATGAACAGATGTATATTACTGAGTAATATACATATTTCAAATCTATAGGTGCCATATAACATATTTTGAAATAAGTTGTTTGGCAGTCCCAAAGTCTCCATTTTGAAGTGTCTATACCACAAAAATATATATATATTTTTAAAATATTTTTATTTTATTAGAAGTAAGTACATTCATATGGCACCAAAGTGCCTAATATATATTGACATATTACATTTTATGTACAGCTTCTTATTTTTTTTTTATAATGAAAAGGAAAAGAGAGAATAGGTAATAAAAGATAGAAAAACATGTGATATATAGTGTGTGAGAAGGGAAAAAGGGTGAAAGAAGAAAGGTGAAGAAAAGAAGAAAAGAAGTTGGTATGGGTGTATTTTTCCAAAATGTAAGTATGTTTTTTTGCCATTATTAACACATAATTTAAAAAAAAAATTGAGATGAGTTCAATTTATTCCCATCTTCCATTACTCCAAATATAATCATTTCAGTATTAGGTTCCATTTTATATTGAATAATTTTGTAAATATTTCAAAAATATCACTCCAAAATTTATAACGTTTTATGCAGGAAACAAAAGAGTGTGTTATAGTTGCATTTTGGGATAAACATTTATCACAATTGGGGGACGTTTTGGATAGAATTTATTCAATCTAGTTTTTGAATAATATAATCTATGTAAAATTTTTAATTGAATTAAATTATGTCTTACATTAATCGAACATTTGTGTATATATATCAAATACTTTTCCCATGTTTCCTTTGTGATTTTTATCATTAATTCTCCTTCCCACTCTTCTCTAAGTGCCTTTGTCGATGGTAGGTCTATATTTAAAATACTATTATATAAATATGATATTAATTTCTGTGAGTCAGCCTTAATATTCATTGCTTCTTCCAGTCGATCTAAAGTTATGTTTTGATATCTTTGTATGTATTTCTTCATGAAGTCGCAAATCTGAAGATATTTAAAATATTGGTTATTTTTCTGATTAAATTTTAATTGTAATTGTTGAAATGATAACAGATTTCCCATTTCATACATATCACCGATCCTTTTAATTCCCATTCTTTCCCATTGATTATATGTTTTATCAATAAGAGATGGTTTAAATAAAGGATTATACACTATTGGCATTAACAATGATAGGTTTCTTAATTTTAAAGATAATTTTATTTGTTTCCAAATTCTTATTGTATCATGTGTAATTGGGTTGTTCTTATATATTGTGTTGTTCAATTTTATCGGGGAGAATAGGATCGCTCCTAAGTTCGGAAGTGAAAGTCCCCCAGCATCTTTTGGTTTACACAAGTGTTTTCTTTGAATTCTGTGTGATCTATAGTCCCAAATACAATTAGTAATATTAGAGTCTAGTTTAAAAAAAAAGTTTTTTGGTATATATAATGGTATAGATTGAAATAGGTATAATAATTGTGGTAAAAAGATCATTTTTTATAGCTTTTATTCGACCTATTAATGATAAAGGGAAGTGTTTTCCAGAATTTAATCAAAGCGTTGAGTTTATTTAATAAAGGCATAAAATTAGCATTAAATAATGCTTTATATTTTCTAGTAATTTAAATACCCAAATACTTAAATTTTTCTGTTGCGAGTTTAAAGGGGAATATTAATAGGTGTGTAGATTCTTGAGGTTTTAACGTCATGATTTCACTTTTATTCCAATTTATTCTATATCCAGAAAAGGAACCGAATTCCTCTATTAAATTTAATAAGTTTGGTATGCTCGTTTGTGAATTTGTAATGTATAAAAGTATATCGTCTGCATATAATGAAATTTTATTATTTGAGTCCCTAGTATTATATCCCTGAATATTCGGATGAATTCTTATACTTTCAGCCAGAGGCTCTATCATAAGGGCAAATAACAGAGGTGATAATGCACATCCCTGCCTATTGCCCCTTGATAATTGAAATTTTGGACATAACATATTATTGGTTAATATTCTTGCCGTCTAGTACAATCCGTATTTGGAAACAAATAAAACAAAATTTAAAATTAAGAAACTTATCACTTTTATTACCTATAGTCAATAACCCTTCGTTTAGTCCTTCTATTATAGATAAAGCTTATACACAATGGGATAGACTAGGAATTAAAACGCTTGGTGACTTGTATGAAACTGGAAAATTACTTTCATTTCAACAATTACAAATAAAATATAAACTCGGAAATAATCAATATTTTAAATACTTTCAAATATGCGACTATTTGAAAAAATATATAAAAGATCATCATAATAACCCAGCAGATGTACTGGACGAGGCAATGCAGATAAAAGCGGAATCAGCAAACTTAATATCATATTTGTACAATATTATCTTAAATGTACAAATACCATCTACGGAGGGTATCAGAAGAGACTGGGAACAAGAGTTAGCTATTAAAATTTCAAAGGAAAGTTGGAATGAATACTTATTAAAAGTACATAAATGCTCGATTAATGTAAGACACACTTTAATACAATTTAAAATTTTACATAGATTATATTATTCGAAAACTAAAATTCATAAAATTTTCCCAAACGTATCATCTATTTGTGATAAATGTCAATCCCAAGAAGCAACTATAGCGCACTCATTTGTCTTCTGTACAAAAATTCAAAAATTTTGGAATGAAATTTTTGAAATCTTTACAAAGTTATTTAAAACAAGACTGATACCCAAAGCAGAATGGATTATCTTCGGAATAACGGAAGATGATCCAGAACTAAATGTGTTTCAAAAGAAATTAATGGATTATGGGTTAATAACTGGAAAAAAGCTAATTCTAAAATTTTGGAAGAAGGCTCCAATACCAACTATAAATATGTGGATTTCAAATATGTTTGAAACACTACACCTTGAAGAGATAAGACTCCTCCTAGCAGGTAAACCAGATCACTTCCACCTGACGTGGTCTGCATTTATAGAATTATTACAAACATAGGGTGCAAAAGTACTTTAAAAAAATAAAAAATTGAGGTCGGGTAAGGGGGGATGATAGTTGAAGAGTTGGTATGTCCTATTTACGTGATGCTCAAAAAAAAACATTTGTTTTTCTTTTTTTCTCTTTCTCTTTTCTTTTCTTAGGGCCTATTTCTTAACTCTTTTTCTTTTTGTTTTTAATTTCGCTCTCATAGGGTCTTCGTCCTTTTTTGTTGTTACATTTTCTACACTTTTCTACACTTGCACTTTTTCCTTCACTTTCTTCTCTCTTTCAATCTTTTCTTTCTTTAGTGTAAAAAAATAAATAAAGGGAGTACATTAATTGTAAGAAGATATAAATGACGAGTATTAATGTATGTGGCTGTGATGTAATGTACTTCTAATAAATAAAAATTAAAAAAAAAAAAAAAAAAAAAATATATTCTTGCCGTCGGTTTATCATATAATAATTTTACCCATACAATAGAATTCTCTCCCATATTAAATTTTTGCAGTACTTTATATAAATACTGCCAAATGCTTTCTCTGCGTCCAGAGAAACAATTGATATATCTTCTTCCTCCGTTTTATGTGAGTACATTATATTAAACAGGCGTCTCAAATTATTAAATGAATGTCTTTTGGGTATAAACCCCGTTTGATCAGTATTTATCAATTTACTAATGTATTTACTCAATCTTCTTGCTAAAGTCTTTGCTAAAATTTTCTGATCTGTATTTAAAAGTGATATAGCTCTATATGAGCCCGGTTCATCTAAATCTTTATCTTTTTTTGGTATAAGCGTAATAGTTGATTCAGCTAATGTTTCTGGTAGTTTATTTTCTTTAAAGGCGTGAGTATATAAATTAAGTAAGTATGGAGCCGTTATCTCGTGAAATCTTTTATAAAATTCGTTACTAAAACCATCTGGTCCAGGCGTCTTACCATTTTTCAACGATTTTATTGTTTCACCTATTTCTTCAAGTGTAATCTGAGCTCCTAATACCTCTTGTTACGAAAGATCAAGTTTTGGAAGATTACAGTTATCTAAAAAATTTATAATTTTACTATCTTATATTTTAGTTTTAGATGTATATAAATATTGATAAAATTGAGCAAATCTATTGTTAATATCCTTAGGTAATATTAGTAATTCACCTTGCTCTGATTTGATTTTCGTGATAGTGTTTTCCTTTTCTTGTTTTTTCAATTGACGAGCTAAGAGTTTATGTGGTTTGTCACCAAATTCGAAATGTTCCTGTTTTGTAATTTGGAATAATCTTATTACTCTTGCCGATAAAATTCAATTAAGTTTAAATTTCAGTAGTATTATCTTATTATGTTTATCTGTAGTTGGATCTTTGGCATTATCTAACTCTAATTGTCTAATTTCTTTTTCTAGCATCAGTTGTTCTGTCTTATTCTTTTTATTTTGAAAAATTTGATATGAGATTATAACTCCTCTGATAAATGCCTTGAAAGTTTCCCATAATAAAGAAGGTGAAATACCTGGTGTTTCATTTGTCTCAAAAAAAAGTTTCATTTGTTGTTTTAAATATTTATAACCTTGTGGGTCATTTAAAATTTGTGTATTAAACCTCCAAAAAGATTTTTTACCCGGCATTCCCTCAAATTTTAATAGAAATGTCAACAGGGAGTGATCGGAAATAATACTGGTGTGGTATGAAGGATTAATTGTATATGGAATTAATTTTATATCCACTAAAAAATAATCAATTCGTGAATAAGTTTTATGTACCGATGAGTAAAACGAGTATTCCCTTCCAGTTGGATTAGCAGTTCTCCATACGTCTGTTATATTAGTATTTTTTATATATGTATTTAAAAGTTCACTAGTCTTAGATTTTAAATTACCCCTCCTTTGTTTTACTGATTTGTCTAAGTATGGATCTAAAACACAATTGAAGTGCCCCCCTATTATTACATTTTGGTAATTAAGCTCTGATATTATATCTATAATTTTATTTAAAAATTGGGGGTTGTCAAAGTTCGGAGCGTAAATATTTATCATAGTCAGTGGGGTTGAATAAATTGCTCCCGCAACTATAATATACCTTCCCTCTTTATCTGAAATAGTATTCTTTAATTTAAATGGTATACCTTTCCGAATAATAATAGCCGTACCTTTAGATTTAGAAGTAATTGAAGAATAATATGTTTGACCTATCCAATTCGCCTTCAATCTCATCTGTGTTTGTTGTTTCATGTGTGTTTCCTGCAAAAACATCATGTCACAATTCAAAGATTTTAATTGGGCAAAAATTTTATGCCTCTTAATTGGTTCATTAGCACCCCTTATATTCCAACTACAGAATGTAATTCCTCCATTCTTTATTTGTCTATTGTCTTGCATTATATATCAATATAGTGTTTTTGACTCGTATGGTGCAACCAAATACCTCAGAACTCAGGGTGCTGGGTGGTCGTCCTGAATTTTTTTAAATTTATGTTACATCTCCTTCCTGTATAATACCTTAGAAAAAAAAAAGAAAAAATGTAATGTGAAATTGGTTACAAAAAAATTAAACAAATAGAAATCTTTATAGTGATTTAAAAAAAAAAGTGATGTTAAGGTATCTAAGAAAAGATACCTTAAAAACGAATAGCCACCTAAGGTGGCGAAAAATGTACGGACTTCCGTTGATGTTGTTGTACATTGAGCTCCATCCCCTTAACAGAGTCTCGTAAAAGGCTGCGGACCGTTTCATATGTTTATAAAAAAAAAAAAATTATCAAACCAGAGCCAATAAAAACAGAAAGAATTCAGAAAAAAAAGTAAAAAATAAAAAACCAAAAATAAAACACAACGTGTTCAGTTCTATAAGTATATATGCCTTTCCAATTTATCTAACATTAATCTAAATTTTACCATATATATCCACCCAAAGTTCTTACATTATATCCCATTCTTTAACTTTAATACAAGCAGGTACCAAGGGGTTAAACAAAACCATGCATCTGGATCTTTTCCAAGTGTATACTCTGCCTGCCTCCTTCACACACAATATTAGTTTTAGTATTATTATGAACATTTTAGTTAATTACTGTATATTAGTATATATCATCAATATTAGTTCTTTTCCCTTAACTATTTTAAATTTATGAAATCAAAATTATGTACACTCCCATTATCTCCTTCCCCACATCATGGGTTATTCATATTTGCAACTTACATTAACAGATAATTAGTATTATTAAATTTGTTAGATTAATTGATTATTTATCATTAAAATATAGTAATTAAAGATTTTCTTAAATCAACAAATTTTTATATTCCAATCAATAATGTCTCATTCCATGTCCCTTATTAATTCCCTCATTAATTCTGTATCTTCAACGTCCTATTTGTTTATCTTTAAGTTTTTCATTCAAGGTGAAACATGGACTGTACTCTCGAAAACACATTCCAGACGGATAAGCATATCTGGTAACTGTCTGGAAAAGGTCCGCCATCTTAATTAGAGCAAAATCTTGTATTAAAAAGTTCAATATTCATCCTTGTCGTCATCTTCAACCACTGTTTTCTTTACGATATCCTGTGTGTACTTAAAAGCCTTTTCGGGAACTGTAAATGAGCGTTCAGTGTCCTTATCAGTAATCTTCATTTTTGCTGGGTAGACCACCCCATATCTCACTTGGGGTATTCCTTTCAGAATATTTCTTGTCACAAGTTCCTTTTTTGAATGACCTCAAGGGGATAATCACGGAAGAATCTAATATTATCCCCAAGATATGTAAGATTCTCCCCATGGGTAATCTTATTCAATATATTTTCCAGTGAAGAGATGTCGAGGAATTTCACAAGTCAGCAACGAAAGTACGTGTTTGAGGTCCACGCCCCTCTTGTCCTTCCTTTACTCCAACAATTCTTAAATTCTGCCTTCTTGATCTCGCCTCCAAGTCCAAACATTTATCAGTCATTCTCACGAGTTGCTCCCCCTCAGATTTTTGTGCTTTTATCAGACTCGTTATTTCCAAAGCCATCTCTTTCATTACAGTCTCCATCTCTTCCATCAGCTTATCAGACTTTTTTGTGTTATCATTTATCTTATTAAATTTCTTATTATAATCTTTTTCCATTTTAGCACATTCTAACGTTAATTTTTTAATCAAGCTCCTTATGCTGCTTCTTCAGCTCCTTTAACTCACCACAAGCAAAGTCAATTTTTTTAGAAAGATTAGTCTCCATACTGTCCATATTAGTCTCCATACTCTCCATTTTTGCCAGTGTAGTATTCATTGTAGCATTCATTTCTGCTAGCATTTGCTTCATCTCCTTCTCCATTTCAGACACAGTTCCTTGGAAGTAAGACTCTTCTTCTGAACTTTCTGCTGTCGTTTGCAGAGTTTCCAAAACTTCCCGAAGATGGAGACTGATAGTAGCTTTCTTAGGTGCTCGTGAGCGTTTCTCTTTGCTCATTTAAAACTCCCGTTAAACTCCCGATTTTTCGCGTTGATTTCTGATGGCGTCACTTACGCGACGCCAGGAAGCTCCGGTGAGTTTTTTAAAATCAGTCCTGTCTCTCAAAACGGCTTTTTCGCGATTTTAACGGGAGAGGAGCTCAATGCTGCACCCTTACAGCTCCATGGCGCCACCGGAAGTTTAAAGACTTGTCAGATCTAAAATACTCCTCACCTTTTTAGGTCGAGAAAATTTAAACACAATTTGGTGGTTTTGATAAACCAACCTTTCAATTACTTTTTTATAGACAAGTTTTCAAATTCAGCTTGAACCTCCATCACTTCTTTTAGTGAATTTGGAGTGTTCTGCAAGGAACATGCTGGATGGCAAATCACTATTTGGATCGAATCAATTCGAAACCTTTGAATAATACTCAGAATAATGAACCTGAAGTAATTTGCTTCCAATATCTGTCTGTTCCCATGAGAACCAGGTCCACCTACCTCCTTTGTCACCTGAGTGACCTGTGGTCCCCGGCTCCTGGCAGGAAACCCCACGCTTTTTTGTGTTCCCGCCGCAAGACGCCAACTGCGCCCCTGCTTCAATGGTCGACAATGGTGTAGGCCCAGGATTCCGTATGATGTCTGAAAGGATACGTCCTCTTCACAGACTTGCTGACCATCGATGTTTTGATCAACCTTGCTGTTTTTGCCTCATCATCCAACTCTTTCCCACGTTTCGTGAGGTTTTTCTCCGAAGAGTAAGTTGAGTGACTGCACATTACTGGGCTTTACAGAGTTGCTGCAACTTGCGGTTGATGGTGGGCCGAATGGCATACTTCCTGAAACTATTCATCTCGAAGTGGGCGCTACATAGCAATCCTAGTGCCTCTTGATGCATCTCCATTCCTGGCCTCCATCCATTGTTCTTGCAAAAATGCAGTTGTTTCTCAACCCAGCAGCTTCAATATTCTCTGCAGTTTTATTTCTTAGGCTCACATCCCCTCGCCCATCTGACCCCTTATATCTTGGTTCACTGCTAGTACTTTCAGCAATACGTAGTTCCTTGGGGTCTCGTGCTTTTTTGGCATTTTCATCCATCGTAAGCAACTGGAGCTGATGGAAGACAAAATAGTTGATCATAGAGGCCACTTCTTCTCCCAGTGGCTCTCCTGACTCTGACGGGGCAGCGAATCATACTGCCAGGAGTAGAACATCTGCCAGCTGCCATCTTCGCTTGTATCGGCCTCACCGTCAGAGTGATGGTCAGAACTCTCACAGAGCAGCGAATCGTACTGCCAGGAATAGAACATCTGGCAGCTGCCGTCTTCGCTTGTATCGGATAACTCTGCTGACCCTGTGCATGCGCCTCATCAATGAGGGTGCTATCAAGCACCCCTTGCTTCTGCAGCCTGGCTCTGACATCACTCCTCCTGGAGTATGTCTTGTTGGAGCAACCTGTGTACAGGTTCTCCATTTGGAATATCCACTCAGAAAGTGGTATCCAGCCTTGGAGGTGAATCCCAAACTGACTCTTGCTCCATGGACCTGACTTGCATGTTGGCTAGCGCCCAACTGATGCTGGCTCCGTTCTTTTTCTAAATACACAAGTCCACAGTCGCCCCGCTCCCAGCCGGCGACTGTTACAGGGGTATGAGGCAGCCCTTCACCAACCGCATTCCCGCGGCTCTCTATCGGCTTTGCGGCTCGCCTCTTGCCCTTGCCCGTTTTGTTCATGGTGCCTGTGAAAAAATCGCAACAGACCGCCACAGCAAACGGACCTAAAAAACTCCCAAAAAGTGTTTTACTTACCTTGGAGTTGTAAAAACGACGTCCGTGAGCGCCAATGCGTCTGACGTAATGACGCGCATGCGCCCTGACGGGTCTTCTTCACGTAGTCACTCACGTGACTCCAAAGTAAAATTAATACCTAGTGTTAAACTGGTTCCCAATTCTTAAAAGTGTGGAAAATTTTGAATCAGATCTCTCTAATGCCTAGCCAGAAAAATAAGTGAATCGCCTTTGATCAGGATTAGAAGAGTGAGAAAATAAGCATGTATTAAGTTGCAGGAGGACTTGGGAAGAGGTGTGTAAAGAACAAAGGGAATGTCTGTAATTGTATGCCAAATGTAGTGCAGATGATACGATGCTCATGGAACTGTCTGGTTAGTTGGTGAAGGTGGGTAGTAACAGAAATGGGAAAAAAACAACAAATAAAAGCATGCTGGCACTTTAAACTGTGAAGAGTCATAGACCTAAAACATTAACTCTGCTTCTCTCCCTCCAGTCATATGCCTGACCTTATGAATGTGTTTTTGTTGTTGCCATTTTCTGTTTTAATTTCACATTTTCACCTTCTATCTTATTTCATGATTGTCTGATAATAAAACACAATCTCCAAAGTTTGCTGGCAATAAAATTTCAGCAGAATAGAAAAATCTACAGTTTCCAATTTTTGAGACATTTATCTGATTTAACAGAAAGTAGTTTTTTTTAGTTCAGAGATACAATGTGGAAACGGGTCCTTCGGCCCACCGAGTCCACGCCGACCCGCGATTCCCACACACTAACACTCTCCACTAAGGACAATTTACACTTATACCAAGCTAATTAACCTACAAACCTGTACCTCTTTGGAGTGTGGGAGGAAACCGGGGATCCCGGAGAAAACCCACACAGGTCACGGGGAGAACGTACGAACTCCGTCCAGACAGCACCCGTAGTCAGGATTGAACCCAGGTCTCTGGTGCTGTAAGGCAGCAA
The DNA here is from genome assembly GCA_038087875.1 of Malacoraja senta. NCBI lineage: Eukaryota > Metazoa > Chordata > Chondrichthyes > Rajiformes > Rajidae > Malacoraja > Malacoraja senta. Next base: position 10,221,235 of record CM075988.1, on the reverse strand, counting down.
CTCTACCGCTGCGCCACTGTGCCACCCCTGGAATGTAAATACTGAGCAGGTTAAGAACATCTGTGGCATGAGGAGCATTCCATAGCTTTTCAGCTCAATTACCTAATATCATCTTTGTAGAAAGATCGTTTAATATCCAGAATTAATAACTCTGTTTCTCATTCCATAGACGCTGCCTCAACACTTGAATGTTTGTACCACTTTCTGTTTTACTTCATATCTCGAATATCTGTATTATTTTTAAATACTTTTATCTAAATGCTTTGCCCTGTGTTAAATTCATGAAACTGATAAGCTATGATGTCATATAAAACCATAATTTAATTATTCAGTGATTCAATGATACTTTATTGTCACATGTAGTGGAATTCTTTGTCTTTACGTACAATACACAAAGTACACAAAGAGTTGCCCCGTTTCTGGTGCTAACAAAGTAACACAAGTACTCATTAGAGACATGTTGGCCCCCCTTCATTCTCAGTGGCCTATGCTGCTGGGTCCCTCTTTGTTCTCAGCATAAGAAGATACTCCTGAATGCGTCAGAGTACAGGGAGGTTCCAGCACAAGAGTCAGACATGGAGGCACAGGGAACTGCAGATGCTGGAATCTTGAGAAAAGCACAAAGTGCTGGAGGAACTCAGCAGGTCAGGCAGCCTGTGGAGGGAATGGATAGGCAACATTTTGGGTTAGACCTCTTCTGAAGTCTGGTGATATTTCAGGACGGGACCCTTCTTTAGTCTTTAGTCCTTCAGTCTGAAGAAGGGTCCTGATCCAAAACATTGCCTAAACATTCCCCCCACAGATGCTACTGTGTTACTGCAGCACTTTGAGTTTTGCTCACGACTCCGATACTGTTTTCAAAGTCATCTTTAAATGATTAAGACATAATTAAGGCATTGCATGTTGAAGGGAGAATTTCAAGGTTCGAGCTTCCTTTATAAACAAGTCAATGCCGTGGTAAAAGCTAGCTTCTTCCAGCTTCGGACGATAGCTAAAATAAAACAATTCCTCCAGTTTGACGACCTCGAAAAGATCATCCACACATTTATCTCCTCCCGCCTAGATTACTGCAACTCCCTTTACACTGGTATCAGCCAATCTTCCCTGTCCCGCCTGCAACTGGTCCAAAACGCCGCAGCGAGACTCCTGACGGGCACCCGAAAAAGGGACCACATCACCCCGATTCTGGCCTCTCTCCACTGGCTCCCTGTGTGGTTCCGAATAAATTTCAAGATCCTTCTTTATGTCTACAAAGCCCCCACCTACGGGCTTTCCCCCACCTACATCAAAAGTCTGCTTACCCACCTCACCACCTCCAGGTCCCTCAGATCGGCCGACTTGGGGTCACTGAACATCCCGCGGTCTCGGCAGAAGCTCAGGGGCGACCGCGCCTTTGCGGTTGCAGCTCCTAGACTGTGGAACAGCATCCCTCTTCCCATCAGAACTGCCCCCTCCATCGACTCTTTTAAGTCGAGATTTAAAACTCATCTTTACTCTCAAGCCTTTCTTGGCATCATCTGAGGGAGGGCTATATGTATGTATTTATGTTTGTACTTAATCTATGAACTACTGTTGTATAACGTTAGTACCTCCACCAATGTAAAGCACTTTGGCCAAACGAGTGTTGTTTTTTAAATGTGCTATAGAAATAAAAGTGACTTGACTTGATTTGAAACAATTTCATTAAAATCCGCAATGGGTCAGATACCCTCCAATGTCATGAGCACCCAGTACAAATATAACAGGAGTTATGATATCACTTTATTGATATTAATGTGGCAGAAGGTAGATTCCACATACTATTTTATGAATGTTGTTATTTATATATATTTTGCAGATGCTACTTAAACATCCCATTTTGCTACTTCTCTGTATGGAAATAGTCAACTAATTAGATTCTAAATCAAACAGCAAAAATTGCAGTTGCTGAAAATGTGAACAAAATAATGAAATGCTGGAAATAAGTCCTGTGGTCTCTGGAAACACAAACAGGGTTAATGTTTCAGGTTGGTGACCTTTGGCTGGAGTAGCTCAGTGGGTCAGGACCCATCTCCAGCCTGAAGACCCGAAATGTTGAGCAAGAGGATTACTCAAGCAAGTGCAGCACAGTGGTACATTAATTGGAGCGGCTGCCTGAATGTGCCAGAGACCTGGGTTAGATCCTGTCCACGGATGCTGTCTGCATGGAGTTTGCATGGTCTCTCTGTGAACGTGCAGGATTTCTCCGGGCGCTCAATTTTCCTCCCTTTAGACGTGGAGGTAAATTAGGCTCTGTAAATTGCCCTTAATGCGTCGGGAGTGGATGCAAAAATGGGATAACTGTATGAACAGTCTCATAATAGAACTAAGAAGGGAAGAGATCAAACTTTTACTCGCCTTCCATAGAGAGGAATGTGGAGGAGTCACTGTGGTGGATGTTTATGTTAAAATGTATTTTGTGTGTTCTGTTACTTTTTATTTGTATGATACAAGATACAAGATACATTTATTTGTCACATGTGCCAGTTGGCACAGTGAAATGTGATCACCATACAGCCATACAATAAAATAAAGAATACAACACACGATAGAGTTCAACATAAAACATCCCCACACAGCAGAATCAAAAGTTTCCCACTGTGAGGGAAGGCACCAAAGTCAGTCATCTCCCTCTGATGTTCACCCGTGGTCGGGGCCTCCGGAGCCCTCCGCAGTCGCCGCTACGGGCAGCCCGCCGCTCAGGCCTGCTCGCTGGGATGTTGGCACTCCGACATTGGAACGGGAGGCCAACCTCAGTGGCTTGGACCTCCGAATCGGCCGCTTCCCATCGGAGTCCGCAGCTCCCGACGTCCCCAGGCCGCGCCAGGCGGAGATTCAATGCTGGCGGCCCTCGGCAAAGGGCCCCAGGACTCCGCGATGTTGGTCAGCGCCGCCCGTGCTGGGAGCACCGCGAACCACAGCCCCGCGATGTTGGAGCGGCGGGACCAACGCTCCGGAGCTTCAAACGGCGATCCAGGTAGGTATCGCCCACTCCGCGGTGAATCCAGCGCCGCGCCGCCACTGCCGAAGCTCTGGTCCGGCCCCCAGTCTCCGTTAGGAAAGGCTGCTCTGATCCAGTGGTAGGCCGCGAGGTGGGGGGCAAGGACGCGACTCGGAGAAATAGTCGCATCCCCGCCAGGAAACAACTGGGAAGCGGTTTCCCCCTCCCCCACATAGAAAAACGAAAGAATCCCCAAAACAAAACTGTTTAGACAAACTAAAATTAAAAAAATATAGGAAAAAACGGACAGGCTGTAGGCAGAGGCGCCTACAATGCAGCACCCCTAGTGGAAAGACTGACTTGGCAAATGAAATTCCTCGTATGTTGCACAACATACTTGGCTAATAAAGTATTATTGTATTGTATTATATAATAGGACATTCCTTGGATTTAATTAAACAATCCCTGATTATTAACAACACCATTTGGAGTTTAGCTCTATTCAAATTGGCAGCAAAGTTAATGAAAAATTGCAAGTATGAGAAAAGGAAACAGTGCTGTGATCATTAATGTACGAGAAAAAGATGTAAAGGAGATTGTGGTTGGACTAAAACATAGCTCAGGGACAGGCCCTTCGGCCTGCAATGTTTGTGCTGAACATGACGCAAAGATAAACTAACGGCCAGCATGGTGGTGCAGCGGGAGAGATGCTGTCTTACAGTGCCAGAGACCCGGGTTCATCCTGACTACGGATGCCGTCTGTACGGAACTTGTACGTTTCCCCGTGACCGTGTGGGTTTACTCTGGGTGCTCCATTTTCCTCCCACACTCCAAAGATGTACAGGTTTGTACGCTAATTGGCTTCGGTCAAACTGTAAATTGTCCCCAGTGTGTGTAGGATATTGTTAGTGTGCGGGGATCGTTGGTCAGCATGGACTCGGTGGGCCGAAGGGCATGTTTCCACACTGTATCTCTAAACTAAACTAAACTAATCTAATCTGCCGGCACATGATCCATATCCTTAAATTCCCAACAAGTTTCATGTATCCCACAAAGAGAAAGAGAGAGCTTCGACTTATATGTAGGAAGGAATTGCAGATGCTGGTTTAAAGCGAAGATAGACACAAAAAGCTGGAGTAACTCAGCAGGCCAGGCAGCATTTCTGCAGAGAAGGAATGGGTGATGTTTAGGGTCGAGACCCACATTCCTTCTCTGCAGAGATGCTACCTGTCCCACTGAGTTACTCCAGCTTTTTGTGTCTATCTTGAGCTTAGACTTATTCATGTTTCCAAATCCACATCTTTGGTTTGGAGGAAGTAAATGAAGTGGAGTTAAAGCTGTAGTTCAATGTGAGAACAACTTCAGCCAAGCATAGGATGTTGATGGAGGGTATGTCATTGAGCCTATGTTCAAAGAATACATGGAAGGCCCTCCAGATCATTGTGGTGTGGGATGGAGGTCCAGTGACATTGGACTTCCTCGAGGAAAGGGAGTTGGTGGGGACATCAGACATTTCACAGATGTAAGTGGGAAAAGACTGACAAAGGGAGAAAGAATAGAATCATGGTTTGAAGATATAGATGGTGTGGGTAATGAACAAATTGAAATGATGGGCCTACTAGGTGTGGGTAGGATGTGTGAGTCTCGGGGACCATGAAACAGGAAGTAGACACAAAGTTCTGGAGTATCTCAGCGGGTCAGGCAGCATCTCTGGAGAAAAGGAATAGGGGTCGTATCGGGTCGAGACACCTTCATCGGACCATTCAGTCTGATGAAGGGTCTCGACCGGAAATGTCACCTATTCCGTTTCTCCAGAGATGCTGCCTGGCCTGCTGAGTTACTCCATGCAGCATTTTGCGTCTACCTTTGATTTTACCAGCATCTGCAGTTCTTTCTAAAACAAGTGAAACTGGGGGGAAGTGGAGAAAGAAAAAGCAACCAGAGGAAGAGGGGTCAAGAGTTAAGTTTAGTTTAGTTATAGATAGCGCAGAAACAGGCCCTTCGGCCCACTGGGATTGTTCCGACCAACGACC
>CM075988.1:10032910-10216043 GCA_038087875.1 Malacoraja senta | reverse complement strand
ACTTTCAATCACGTCGATGTTTGTGACCCCAATCACTAGGATTTGTCTTTCAACTGCGGGGAAGGGCTGTAAAGACTGGAAGGAATAGAGTTTGAAGAGCACTCTCGTGATTTCTAAAGAGCAACAATAATGGATCGCACATTGCTTTTAGTCTTCCCTGAATTAAATTATTCCACAACCTTTGCCAGTCTTTCTCATCACCTATCCTAGAGTCTGAGAACCTTGGTTCCGAAGAGGAAACACATCTTATGAGATTAATTGTTATTCCTTGACCTGGAGGCTACTGGACAGGGACTGAACATTGCTGCTGGAACTAGTTCTGCATCTTGCTTGCTCAACTTAATATGGTACTGATGGTTCAGGTTATACTATGAATTCTGAATGAGATGGAGTGCAAGTGAAAGAAGAAATATGAAGAATGTTTGATGAAATGTTCAATATAACCAATAATATGCTTATACACAAGTCCAGCCAGAGACCAACAAAGTCCTACTTAATGTACAAGGTTTTTAAAAATTACTTCATCAGTCATAACAAATTGATTATGAGTAACCAGAACCAAAAGGACACTCAAAATCAGTGTCACTTCAAACTCAATTTTGAACAGGGCAATCAAAGAAAGCCTAATCATATTTCAATTTTTACAGTTGACATGGTACAGTGGGTGGTATAGTAGATAGTGAAGATGGTTCTCAAAAATCGCAGCAGGATCTTGATCAGTTGGGCGTGTGGGCTGAGGAATGGTTGATGGAATTTAATACAGAGAAGTGTGAGGTGTTACATTTTGAGATGTCTAACCAGGGCAGAATCTACACAGTGAATGGCAAGGCTCTGTGGAGTGTTGTAGAGCAGAAGGATCTAGGAGTACAGGTACATAGTCCCTTCAAAGAGACATCACAGGTAGATAGGGTGGTCATGAAGGCTTTCGGCACATTGACCCTCATTAGTCAGAGTATTGGATATAGAAATTGTGTGGTCATGTTACAATTATATAAGACATTGGCGAGGTTGCATTTAGAGTCTTGTGTTCAGTTTTGGTCACAATGTTATAGGAAAGATGTTGATTTGGAAAGAGTACAGAGAGGATTTACGAGGATGTTGCCAGGACTCAAGGACTTGACCTATAGCGATAGGTTGAGCAGGCTGGGGACCTTATTCCTTGGAGTGCAAGAGGATGAGGGGGTGATCTTATAGAGGTGTATAAGATCATGAGAGGAATCGATAGGGTACATGCACAGTCTTTTACCCAGAGTGGCGGAATGAAGAATGATAGGTTTAAGGTGCCAATGCAGTCACTGTAGGAATTTCACTTAATTCAACAGGCCTGAGCCCTGAGATCACATTGCCAAAACATTCTACCAGACTGTCTTTCGCTACCCTCTTCTCCTGTCTCCTGGAGCCGATGTCCTCTCTACGGCTTGTCCTTTCCTCCCATTATTGTCTGAGGAGTATCAGTTAAAACAGTTAGCAACTGAGGTGCTCCACCAGGACATGGAAGACAGAACACAAGTGTTTGGTGAAACCGTCGCCTAATCTATGATTGGACTCGCTGGTGTAAAGGACAGGAGGTGAAACAAAGTTGTACGTGCACCTCTTCCATCTTCAACATGATCCCGCCATCAGTCACATCTTCCTGTCCCCACCCCTTTCCGCTTTTGTAGAGACCACTCTCTCTCTGTCACTCCTTGTTATGCTCAGCCCGTCCCACCAAACCCACCTCCTCCCCAGACACTTTGCCCTGAAACTGTAGGAGGTGTAAGACCTGTCCCTACATCTCCTCTCTCAATTACATCCAGTGACCCCCAGTAGTCCTTCCAGGTGAGACAGACGTTTAAGTGCACGCAAAGGGTGGTGGGTATATGGAACGAGCTGCTGAAGGAGGTAGTTGACGCAGGTGCTATTGCAATGTTTAAGGAACATTCAGATAGGTACATGGACAGGATAGGTCTAGAGGGATATGGGCCAAACGCAGGCAGGTTGGATTGGTGTAGATGGGACATGTTGGTCAGTGTGGGCAAATTGTGCTGAAGTGCCTGTTTCCATGCGGTGTGACTCTATGACTCTAATTACATTGCACAATCAGGAAATGTTGACTCTGCGTTTGCTGCCTTTCAGCCTGATTATGGGAACCAGGCAGCTGCCAGTTGGTGCCTGTTATTTATGTTGTTAAATACGGTTGCCAAACAGTAGCAACAGCTATAAACCCTGCCTTCTCCATGGGCACTAGTCTGCACTGCTCTTTTGAAATCAGATTAACGGCATAAATGCTGGGAAATAACTCTTGGACATTGCATTCCCTGCTTCTAAATTAAGACACCAATAGAAAACCACTCCGCGTCTTATAGATATTGGCATATGATGTAATTTGTTTTCTCTCCAGTGTAGGAGGCCAGTATTAGAGTGCTGTGCTGATGGGAAAGGAATCAATTTTTTGAAAGAATGGTGAAGGGTCATTCAACGATCTTTCCTCCACAATCAATGCAAGTCTCTGAGGCGAAAGCTTTATGTTTTTTTGTGGATACATGTGAGGCGAAGTATCAGCTTACATCTGATGATGAAAACCAACTCACCTACAAACAACCCCCTACCTCTCCCCCTGTTTTCCCCCTCTCTTTCATGTGCCACACTTGAATGCACACCCATTTCTCCCTTTCTTCTTCCTTCCTCCCTTCCCCCATCCCCTTCCACCTACATTCCTTCCTCTGGCTTCACTTCTCAAGCATCTTCTATCCTGATCGCCATATTTCACATTTTCCATCTCTGGCCTTTGTCCAACCGATTAAAAAAAAAACTCACCTGTATCCACCCATCACTTGTCAGACTCCGTTTCACCTCTTGCAGCTTTCTTCTCCCCCACCCAACAATCAGTTTTACGAAGGGCCCCGACCTGAAACCTTGCCTGTCCACATTCTCCAGAGATGCTGCCTGACCCGCATTGAGTGATTCCAGCACTTTGTGTCTTTTTGTTTTGTAATCCAGCATCTGCAGTTCTTCGTGTCTAAATTTAATCTGATTTTTATCTAGGGCTTCATCGGCCATCAGTGCAGGTGTTATATAGCAGTATAAATGTTATAGGTGGGAGTATGAGCATCGGAAGGAAAGCTATTTTGCGTCCCTTCGATATGGGATGGCCACTCAACACAAAATAAGTATCACGGGTATAACACGAGTGAAATATGACTGCTCTCTTCTGTTGTAGAAGGTACAGCTCAGATCCAGAATGAAATAGTTCATGTGGGAAACAGATGTCTGTGTTCCTACATTTTAAAATGAAATGAACTGAAGGGATTGTGTGAGTTAAAACAAAAATCCATCGCTAATTCTCTAGAACCTAACAAATGAAAGCAGATAGACAACTAGAGCACTGATGCATTAAATATCCTGAGGTCAAATGGAAACCATTGGGAATGTAAGGCAAACATCCAGTGTAATTACCACCACCAGCTGTCTCTCTCCTCTCTCAACTTATCTAAATTAAAGGAAAGGTATTCACTACTGCATCGTCCAACTATACAACAGATCTCCAGAGGGAGAAGCTATTTTGAATCTGAATAGAGATCTTGCTGGGCTCCAGCTTTCTTCCTCTTCCAGATAGCTCCTCTCACACGTCCTCTTTGGATTAATTGATGAATTCAAGAGCCAGTGAAGCTTAAAGCTAAGATTGGCATCAAGGCAGTAATTAAGGGATCCCCACAGTATCTTTGTCAGATTGTGCAAATAACATTTTAACTCACCCCATTTTAATTCATTAGAAATTTGGCGCTAGTTATGGATCGCTGCTGTGCCAAAATTTGTGCCAAATGGTTGTCATCTGGATGCCCTTATACAGATGAAATAGCAGGGGACTTACGCATAAGTGTGCTGTGGTTCCTCGGATTACCCAGTTTATAAAGCACTGTGGAATGCTTGGTTGGGAGACTACCTGGGAATATCATGTGCAGGAGCTTGGAGAAAAAGACATATTTAAAAGACATTTTATTAAGGAGAGAGGGTGTTCAGCAAACATGTAACTACTGATATAAAAGTTAGATAGGGTGGCACGGAGTCCCGGGTTTTATCCTGACTACGGGTCAGAGGGGAGAGTGGACGCTGGCGCGGTTTCGTTGCCGCTGCTCTCTCCTCAAATTTCTGATTTTCTTTTTTTGTCTTTTTGGAAGGAATTCTGTCCCTGATTTGAAGGTCTTTATAACTTATTTTTTAAATTCTGATTATATGTTTCCTATAAATCTCTGTAAGGTGTCCTTGAGACCTCGGTATAAGGCGCCCGTAAATAAAATTCATTATTATTATTATTATATGGAGCTTGTATGTTCTCCCTGTGATCTGTATGGGTCTTCTCTGGGATCTCCTGTTTCCTCCCACGCTCCATATGTAGATGTATGTTTGTAGGCTAATTGGCTTGGTATAATTGTACATTGTCCCCAGTATGTGTAGGATTGTGTAAGTGTGTGGGGATCACTGGTCGCCGCGGACTTGGTGGACCGAAATTTCTAAATGAAACTAAAAAAAAACATCAAAGGAGAGGCAGTTGGAAGCAGGGAAGTCCAATTGGAAAGGATCTGAGCCAAAACATTCTGGATGCAATAGCACATTTGACAGAAGAGCCTGTAAAAGGATATGGATTTACCCTCTTTCAGCATGAATGGCAATTGTTCAGCTGGTGACAGAGACCTTGGGGCACGGTCGTCATGGAAGATGGCAAGTTGGGAGGCCGCCATGAATAATGGTCTCACATTTTACAGGAGACATTTAGTGAGCGGAAGAGATTGAACATTTATTCTTCTTGTTTGTGAAGAATAGAGTGGCTTTGTTGGGATATTGGAAAATGACATGAGAAGGACTAGGTCCCTGTGGGCTAGCCCAAGGGGAAATGGTCTGGGATTGCAGAAGAATCAAAAGAAAGCACAACAAAATAAAGCTTGAATTTATTTTACTCCTATCCAAAAGTTTGGGATGTGACTTTAGGACTTCCCAAATGAGTTTTAAAAGTGGCAAACCACTCTTGAATCATAATAAGCAAGTACGATAATCAGTGCTCAGTAAGGTTCTACAAATGTCAATGTAATGATGACCAAATAACTGGCTTTATAGATATTATCTGACAGATAAATATTAATAAATATTCATGATATTATTTTTCCTTTCAAATATCACCTTGGGATGTTTGGCATCTGCTTTTGCAGTCAATCAAAATCAGCATTTATCATCTTATCCGAACAACACTGGTTCTGTCCACATTACAGTGCTAGGCCTGACATTACTGTTTCAAGAGTCAACAGTAAAGAGAGCTTAATTGTCATATGTATCAACAATGTGCAATGAAATTCTTACTTGCAGGAGGATAACAGGCCTGTAAACACAATAAACAGATAATATATAATAAACAAAAAAATAAATTAATTAATAACACCAATACTAGTGCAAAGGGAAGCAAAGTCCTTAGTGCAACCAAGATACTGTAGTTCACAGTTGAGGTTAATGTTGTGTCATGCTCAATGGCTTGAAGAAGCTAATCTTGAAGCTGGTCATCACATTTTTCAGACTCCTAGACCTTCTTCCTGATGGTACGGGTGAAATGAGAGTGTTGCCAAGGTGCTGTGGGTCTTTGTTGATACTGGCTGCTTTCTTGAGGCATTGCCTCTTATAGATCCAATTGATGGTAGGATTGGGAAGGCTGGGAGTGGGAATGGAATCATTGACTGTTTGTCTCATGTGATGTGAATGCCACCATTCTACCATGTGAATGGTATTCGATGGAGGTATTTCCATGGTGCTGTTAGGTTGGAACCTCCAGGCTTTAGACCCAGCAACGATACAGAAAATCACTTCCAAGTCAGAATGGTGTACAACCTGGTTTTACCATACACCTGCAGCCCTTTCCTTCTTGGTAGCAGAGTTTGTGGGTTTGGGAGGTAATGTTAGATTAGTCTGAGTAGGTAATTACAGTGAATTTTATGTGGAACACACAGCAGGCAGTGTACTGTTTGTCAATGGTGTGTGGAACAAGCATGTAGGGTACAAATCAAGCGTATTTTTAAGTTCCCATATTATCTTCCACTTCCAAATTCTGAGAAAGAAATAATGCCCCTGAATCACTTTTGTTTAAATCTGTCTGTGCGTATTTACAAATTCATTTCATGTTATGAATTTGACATATACAGTATTTCCTGACAAGTACATTTGAATTTTTCATGCACAATTGAATTGATACATATATTCAGATTGTATATACCTCTCTATGTTTATAAGTTATTGCAGATTTATTCATATGCATTCGTGTCAGATTGAACACATGCTCATCCACAAATGAATGTGTGTGTCTGCATGTTTGCAGATATGTATGCCATTATCTTTATGAGGAAGTAAAGTTTAACATCACTTTTATCTAACTCTACTTCCTTAGAAGGCTTGGGAAGTTTGGCTTGTCCCTCACAACTCTCGCCAACTTTAGAGAGGGACCATAGAAAGTGCTTTATCAGGATGCAACACAGCTTGGTTTGGGAAGGCTCACAAGCGTCTCTTCTTCCTGAGGAGACTAAAGAAGGTCCATCTGTCTCCTCAGATTGTGGTGAACTTCTACCGCTGCACCATCGAGAGCATCCTTACTAACTGTATCACATTATGGTATGGCAACTGCTCTGTCTCCGACCGGAAAGCACTGCAGAGGGTGGTGAAAACTGCCCAACGCATCACCGGTTCCTCACTCCCCTCCATTGAGTCTGTCCAGAGCAAGCGATGTCTGCGAAGGGCGCGCAGCATCGTCAAGGACTGCTCTCACCCCAACCACAGACGGTTTACCCTCCTCCCATCTGGGAGGCGCTACAGGTCTCTCCGTTGCCGGACCAGCAGGTTCAGGAACAGCTTCTTTCCTGTGGCTGTTACCCTACTTAACTCTGCACCTTGGTGGTTGCCAGTCACCCCCCCCCTCGGACACTCCTTCCCCCAGTGACTGATCTCCCCCCCCCCAACCCCCCAGAAAATTGCACTACTGCTACTGTTTGTACATATATATATTTTACCGTTCCATTATTCTGTGTTCGCACTTCTGGGTGAGATGCTAACTGCATTTCGTTGTCCCTGTACTTGTACACTGCACAATGACAATAACGTTTGAATCTGAATCTGAATCTGAATCTGATCTGAACAGCCCCATCCTCGACTGCAAGAAATTGCAGAGAATTGTGGACACAGCCCAGACCATCACAGAAACCAACCTCCCTTCTGTTGACTCCATTTATATCTCACGCTGCCTCGGCAAGACCAGCAGCGTAATCAAGGATGAGCGCACCCTGGTCACTCACTCTTCTCTCCTCTCCCATCAGGCAAAGTCAACGTGATCACATGCACCTAAAGGTGCAGTGAAATGAATTTGCCAGCAGCGATACACTTAAAAAGAACATACAATACACAATAGAATTTAAAACAAACATTCACCGCAGCATTCTTCACTGTGGTGGAAGGCAACAAAGTTCAGTCGGTCCTCCTCCTTTGTTTATCCGTGGTCGGGGCCATAAACCTTCCGTAGTCGCCGCTACGGACGGCCCGATGTACAGGCCCTCTCGTCGGGATGATCAAACCTCTGACGTCGGGACGGTCAAACACACTCCGCGGCTTGAAGTGCCCAAATCGGCACTTTCCTACCGGAGACCGCGGCTTAAGTATACAAATGTGAAAACACACACCACCAGATTCGGGGACAGTTTGTTCCCAGCTGTTATCAGGCAACTGAATCGTCCTACAACAACCAGAGAACAGGTGCTGAACTACTGTCTACCTCTTTGATAACCCTGGGACTATCCTTGATCGGACTTTGCTGGCTTTACCTTGCACTAAACGTTATTCCCTTATCATGTATCTATACACTGTAAATGGATCGATTGTAATCATGTATTGTCTTTCTGCTGATTGGTTAGCACGCAACAAAAAGCTTTTCACTGTACCTCTGCACATGTGATATTAAATTAAACTGGACTGAGCGGAACTGATAACTGAAACACCTGTCCCTTGTAAAATGTGCCTGATCTTTTCTCTGTTGATTTTAACAGAACACAGTTTGAAATTTCTATAATAACTATTCAATTGTAGAATTATGCCTGTGCACCAGAATTGAAAATTGCAATCTAAATCATTTCATAATTTCTCCATGTGCATCCTTACCTATGCCTTTTGCATTTCGGCAACTCTGAATATGTTTTTGTTTAATGTTAACATTTTGGCCACACAAAGAAACCACTATTAAAGGGTGATTTAATCCGGAAAGTCAAACAGCAACGAATTGTCAGCTGTGCCATTTCACAGTTAAGTGGAAAATTAAAAGACTATGAATGACACATATATTCTGAATCAGTAGGTGGGAAATATCTTCCACATAATGAGCAATTATCCAGTAAGAAGTGGAAGAGGGAACTGTGAAGATGCTGCTGATTCTGTTAACGCAGTCCCACATAAATGAAGCCAGAGGATAAAGGGAGTTCATTGGTGTGAGAGGGTTTCTAATTAGGCAGAAAGTGCAGGGCACGACATGAAGATGTTGAAGCTGCTATCAAATTAGATATGAAATATGTTTACGTGTCCAAAAAGGCTGTGAATAGATAGATACAAAATGGTGGAGTAACTCAGCGGGTCAGACAAAATCTCTGAAGAAAAAGGGTGGGTGACATTTCGGGTCGGGACCCTTCTTCAGAATAGGCTTTGTTACAGGTTGACACCAAATTAATTATGCCTGACAGTAATAAATGTTATTGGAACTCTGATTTCACTTTGGATCCTAATCACATTAATTTGGCTGATATGAGAAATTATTAAATGATGCAATGAAATTAATTGAATCAAGAACTTATTCAGGTTAAAATATATCGTTTGTCCTGTTCGTATTAATGTTCCCACAAATTTCCAATAATGTTCTTCCATCAATAATGGAAGGCAGGAACATGCGTAATGTTCTTTTAAAGGACAAAATTTGTTGGAGTAACTCAGTGGGTCAGGCAACATTTCTGGAGAACATGGATGGGTGACGTTTCGGGTCATGACCCTTCTTTAGATGTCCATTTTAAAGTCAGGTATCATTTGGTAGGAAAGGTCTGTCCATTGACTTCACTGTTCTCTGTGGATTCCTGCCATCCACGAGAACAGAGCAGAGTGCACAGATGAATATACATGGGAAACATGGAGCTCAAAACAGTTCCTTTGCTACCAATGTATAATTAAATAAATGAACATAGTCCCGGTTAATGCTTGGGTGGGAGAGATGTGGAGAAGATCTGCCGGCTGGGAAATGGATGATCCAGCCAGTAGATGTGAACAAGAATCCAATCATATTGCATAGAATAAAAATCCATATCACATCAACATTGAAACACACCCTGAAGGAGTTTGATGGAGGTATTCAAGGGCTCCTCACAGGCTGCCTCACCATAACTTCCTACAAACTTTTTGCAACCTCTTCAGTTGAGTTTATTGTCACGTGAAATGCTTTTGTTGTGTGCTAACCACAAGTTAAGTGGAAAGACAAGACATGATTACAATCGAGCCATTTACAGTAGAAAGATACCTGGAAAGCAGTTAGCTGCAGAACAGAATCCTGAAGGAAGAAACACCCTTAAAGCAACAATTATTGTTTGCATCCAACGTTAACTGTATAATACAAAACTTCTTGTATGTTCTCAGTCTCATATACGTTATTCCTGTGTCCAAACCATAACCGTTTTCAGCATTCAACCTTTAGGACCTGTCCCACTTGGGCGTTACTTGCGCGTCATTTACGCGACATCATTTACGCGTCACGACGCATGACACAACATCATTTACGCGTCACGCGCGCGCCGTGACATGCACGTGACGTGCGCATGGCGTGCATTACGCGCGCATGGCACGTGGTGAGACGTGATGGCACAGGCAGTGACGAGCGGTCGCGCGCGCCGCCCCTGGATTTTGGGATTCACAAAATCTTCGCTCGCCACCTGCGTGACGCGCAAATGATGCCCAAGTGGGACAGGCCCTTTACAGAGAACTTGCTCTCTTCATGTGCACCCACCACGTTCTTTGTCCAGCCCAGTATCTTCATAGCCTATGGCAGCAGCTCTGAAACACTCTCCATCAACTCCCCCATTACCAGAAGAATGTGAATAGGAGGTTTCGTAAGATTGTAGTTTTTGGAGCTGTAAGTAGTATATTGCTACCGTTTTTAGGTGTTAACTGGCAAATATGTTTTTTTTTGTGCTAATTATGACAACTGGCAAGTATAATAAGATGATAATGTGTGGGTGTTTGCAGGTGCATGGGTAGCCAGCTGATGAATTAAAACCTCATATGATGCTATAAACCAGGAAGAAAATAAAACGTAAAGACACAAGGAACGGTCCGATGCTGGAATCCTGAGCTAAACACGAGGTGCCAGAGTAACTTAGCGGATCAGGCAACATCTCTGAGGGGAATAGACTAGCAATGCTTCAGGTCGGGACCCTTCTTATGTCTGAAGAAGTGTTCTGCTCTGAAATGTCGCTAATCCATTCCCTCCACAGATGCTGCCTGACCTATTAAGTTCCTGAACTAATTGTGCCGCCCAGCTTTACCTGCTGTTCTACTCCAGTTGTGATGGGCATAGAATGGACATTATTAGCAGAGGAGCCCAAAAGTGTGATAATACAAACTTCTTTATACTGTGAGTAGTCCAGGTCTAGACTGCACAACAAGGAGGGAGTAGTGGGGGTAGACATTGTGTTGTTTATTGAAAATGATACATATCTGAAAACAATGAATGTATAGCACCATAGGGAGAGAGTATGAGAATGGGATTGTTTAAGAAAGAACTCCAGATGCTGTAAAAATCAAAGGTAGACAAAAATGCTGGAGAAACTCAACGGGTGATGCAGCGTCTATGGAGCGAAGGAATAGGTGACGTTTCGGGTCGAGACCCTTCTTCAGACTTTATACAATTTCAGGTAGTTCTTTCTTTCTCCCTCCTTCCCCTCCCCTTCCCAGCTCTCCCACAGCCTACTGTCTCTGCCTCTTCCTTTCTTCTTCCCACCCCCCCCCCCCCACCTCCACATCAGTCTGAAGATGGGTCTCAACCCGAAACGTCACCTATTCCTTCGCTCCATAGATGCTGCCTCACCCGCTGAGTTTCTCCAGCATTTGTGTCTGCCTATGAGAATAGGATTGGTGGGTTCCCCTTACAATGAGGTGTTATGGATTTGATGGGCCAAATGGCCTCCTTTCATTCTGTAGCCATTCTATATTTCTTCGAGTTGAATGATGTGTGCCATGTGTACTTGAGGGCATCTAACCTTGAAGTGTTAGGATGGATCGGGAAAACTGCATTGTAAATGTTTCTGAAGCTTAGACTACAGAGTTGAAGAGATATGTTGTGGATATTGAGCTGCTTTTCACTGGGGAAAAGAAAAGTGAGACAGAACTCGATGCATTTTTCAAAAGCTAAATAGGAAAGAAAGCACAGAAATAATCAAATATACCTCAGGCAGGTGTGAAAGATTTGATAGAAATGGATAAAATACTCTGGTAAGACAAGAAATTGAAATAATGTTGAAATTGCACTGAACTCAATGCATAGAAAATAGAAATTACATGAGGGGCAACTTATTTTACACAAAGGGTGGTAGGTACATGGAACTAGCTTCCAAAGGAAATAGCTGAGGCAGGTACTATCAAAAGTTTAAAATAACATTTGGACAAGTACATGAATAGGGTATTTTTAAAGGGATATGGGCCAAAGGCAGGCAGGTGGGATTAGTGTAGCTGGAGCATGTTGGTTGGTGTGGAGAAGATGGGCTGAAGGGCCTGTTTCCATGCTGTATGACTCTAAAACATGAAACCAAACTGCTTTGTATTGTAATCACATATTCTCGGGGTGCATGCACATATTTCACATCAAATTCATGGAATTCGTTTATCAATCTGATTGTCAAAATAGCATGCTGTTGATTCTTATGTTTATGTCCAGAAAAGGCAAATGTAAGATGAGCCTTTTTGTCACATGGAGTCCTGGTGACCATTCAAAGAACGATTCGAGAAGCTACTGGTAATTGCTCATTAACTTCCTAGTGAAATATTGGGTTACACTGGCTGTCTGAATAACTCCCCAACTTGGGTTTTATCATGTTCCAAACAGAACAATCCTTCTTCCCTTTTTTGCAACCACAGACTGTTTACCCTCCTACCATCCGGGAGGCGCTACAGGTCTCTCCGTTGCCGGACCAGCAGGTCCAGGAACAGCTTCTTCCCTGCGGCGGTTACACTACTCAACACTGTACCTCGGTGACTGCCAATCACACCCCCCCCCGGACACTCCTCCCACCAGGATTTATTAGATTTATTTATTTACTGCTCATATTAATGTCGCTCTTCTAGGGAGATGCTAACTGCATTTCGTTGTCTCTGTACTGTACACTGCACAATGACAATAAAGTTGAATCTGAATCTGAATCTGAATCTGAGAAGTCTGAAGAAGGGTCTCGACCCGAAACATCACCCATTCCTTCTCTCCAGAGATGCTGCCTGTCCCGTTGAGTTACTCCATCTTTTTGTGCCAGAGAAGGTAGTTGAGGCAAGTATTATAACAGCATTTAAAAGACACTTGTACATGTATAAGAATTGTTTAGAGGGATATAGGCAAAGTACGGGCAAATGGGACTGGCTTAGATGGGGCATCTTGGATGGCATAGATGAGTTGGGCCGAAGAGCCTGTTTCCATGCTGTATGATTCTATGACTCTATGAGTCTGAGTATTGGAAGTAAACTAAAGAAACAAAGCCTTGTGCCAAAGGTGAAAAATTAAAAAAAAAAGATAAATATTTATCCTCAGTGACTTCAACATTATTGTAACATTCCCACCTCACAAGTCTTAACCAAATGAAACATTTTGGTTTAAATTGCTAAAGGCTAATTTTAATTAATTAGTGTTTCAACTGATGCTTAGTCAGGCAAGTATATAAGTTATTGAAACGAAGAGAATTGAGCAGTTCATCCATTAATTGTCGTGTAATTGGTTGAATATTTTGTTTTAATATATGAGAATGTTAAAACATGGCATCACGGGCAGTATCACACATTCTTGGAGCACATTATTTTGGTGAGAGTTGGCAGCAAGTTTCACATGGTCTAGCACCAGTTTGAGTTAATGATATGTTTACACTATTATCTCCAAATAAGCTCAATTCCAGCAGCATTTAAGTAGGATGTTAAAGTTGCCATGGTAACAGGAAGTGGTTAATTTCTAGAATCCATCTAATTGAACAGAAGTGTTTATTAATTATTTTCTCTCTCATTCATTCAATTTTTCTGAGCCTGTTTTTCATTTCATATCTCTCATCCACTTAGACCTTGCATTGATATACCATCAGTTCCCCACAATAGTTCACAGAAAGTGTACATTTAAATCATTACTATTAACGGAATTCAGAAAATGCATTGAATTAATCCTAAGAAATAGCATGCAGTTATTACCTTATTTTGTCTAATACTTTAAAGCAATGAAGGCCATTCAGCCCATTGGGTCTATGCAACCAAGGAAACAATCAATAAATCCCATTCCCTTGTACTCAACAATTTAACTCTCTCTCTCAACATGCCCAGCGTCACGCTTTTAATTTTTGTTAACCAAAAGACAACCTCTTGTACCTAAGGTAGACAAATATGCTGGAGAAACTCAGCGTGTGAGGCAGCATCTATGGAGCGAAGGAAATAGGCAACTTTTCGGGTCGAAACCCTTCTTCAGATTGATGTGAGGATGAGGGGGACTGGAGGAAGAAAGGAAGAGGTGGAGCTAGTGGGCTGAGGGAGAGCTGAGAAGGGGAGGAGAAAGTAAGGACTACCTGAAATTAGAGAAGTCAATGTTCATACCGCTGGGGTGCAAACTGCCCAAGAGAAATATGAGGTGCTGTTCCTCCAATTTACGGTGGTCCTCACTCTGGCCATGGAGGAGGCCCAGGACAGAAAGGTTGGATTCGGAATGGGAGGGGGAGTTGAAGTGCTGAGCCACCGGGAGGTCAGGTTGGTTATTGCGAACCGAGTGGAGGTGTTCGGCGAAGCCATCGCCAAGCCTACGCTTGGTCTCACCGATGTAGAGCAGCTGACATCTAGAGCAGCGGATGCAATAGATGAGGTTGGAGGAGGTGCAGATGAACCTCTGCCGCACCTGGAACGACTGCTTGGGTCCTTGAATGGAGTCAAGGGGGGAGGTAAAGCGACAAGTGTAGCATTTCCTGCGGTTGCAAGGGAAAGTGCCCGGAGAGGGGGTGGTGCGGGTGGGAAGGGACAAATTGACCAGGGAGTTACGGAGGGAGCAGTCTCTGCGGAAAACAGACAGGGGAGGATATGGGAAGATGTGGCAAGTGGTTGGATCACGCTGGAGATGGCGAAAATGTCAGAGGATTATTTGTTGTATGTGACAGCTGGGTGGGTGGAAGGTGAGGACAAGGGGGACTCTGCCCTTGTTACGAGTGGGGGGATGGGGAGTGAGAGCAGAGTCATGGGGTATAGAAGAGACCCTGGTGAGAGCCTCATCTATGGTAGAAGAGGGGAATCCCCGTTCCCTGAAGAATGAGGACATCTCCGATGCTCTGGTGTGGAAAACCTCATCCTGGGTGCAGATGCAGCGTAGATGGAGGAATTGGGAGTAGGGGATGGAGTCCTTACAGGAAACAGGGTGGGAAGAAGTGTAGTCCAGATAGCCATGGGAGTCAGTGGGTTTATAGTGGATGTCGGTCAGTAGTCTATTACCTGCGATGGAGATAGTAAGGTCAAGAAATGGTAGGGAAATGTCGGAAATGGTCCAGGTGTATTTGAGTGCCGGATGGAAGTTAGTGGTGAAATGGATGAAGTCAGTGAGTTGTGTGTGGGTGCAGGAGGTAGCACCAATGCAGTTGTCGATGTAGCGGAGGTAGAGTTCGGGGATAGGGCCACGGTACATCTCGAACAAGGATTGTTCGATGTACCCTACAAAGAGGCAGGCATAGTTAGGGCCCATGCGTGTGCCCATAGCTACACCTTGTATTTGGAGGAAATGGGAGGAGTCAAATGAAAAATTATTAAGGGTAAGGACCAGCTCCGCTAAGCAGGGGAGAGTATCAGTAGATGGGGATTGGTTGGTTCTACGGTCGAGGAAGAAACGGAGGGCTTTGAGACCCTCCTGGTGGGGGATGGAGGTGTAGAGTGACTGGACATCCATGGTAAAGATGAATGGGGGCCTAGAAAACGGAAGTCCTGGAGTAGACGAAGAGCATGTGAGGTGTCTTGAACATAGGTAGGGAGGGATTTAACCAGGGGGGATAAGATGGAGTCAAGGTATGTGGAAATAAGTTCGGTAGGACATGAACAGGCAGAAACAATGGGTCTGCCAGGACAGTCAGGTTTGTGGATTTTGGGGAGAAGGTAAAATCAGGCCGTGCGGGGCTGGGGAACGATGAGGTTGGATGCATTGGGAGGACAGGGAGCCGGAGTTGATGAAGTCAGTGATGATGCTAGAGATAGTGGCCTGGTGCTCATCTGTGGGGTCATGGTCCAAGGATAAGTAGGAGGAGGTGTCTGAGAGTTGGCGCGTGGCACCCCAGCAGTATGACCCTTGACTTCTCTCATTTCAGTAGTCCTTACTTTCTCCTCCCTTTCTCAGCTCTCCCTCAGCCCTCTGGTTTCACCTCTTCCTTTCTTCCTTCCGCCCCCCCCCCCTCCCACCCTCACATCAGTCTGAAGAAGGGTTTCGACCCGAAGCGTTGCCTATTTCCTTCGCTCCATAGATGCTGCCTAACCCGCTGAGTTTCTCCAGCATTTTGGTGTACCTTCGATTTTCCAGAATCTGCAGTTCCTTCTTAAACTCTTGTACCTAACAAGGCTATCGACACATATCTGGAATACAGGAAGAAATTGGAACATTTGAGAGAACATACAAACTCTAGGAAGTTATGGTGAGATAGCCTGTGAGAAGCCCTTGAATATTTCTATCAAATCCTACAAGGTGTGTTTCATTGTTGATGGCAGCATCTGAGATTAGGGTTTAACCTGGATCCCTGGAGTTGTAAGGCAACAGCAACACCGGAAATTGGAGGAACAGCACCTCATAAAAATAATCGGTGAGACCAAGCTTGGCGATCGTTTCGCCGAACACCTCCGCTCGGTCCGCAATAACCAACCTGACCTCCCGGTGGCTCAGCACTTCCCCCCCCATTCCGTATCTGACCTCTCTGTCCTGGGTCTCCTCCATGGCCAGAGCAAGCAACACCGGAAATTGGAGGAACAGCACCTCATAAAAATAACTGCATCCGGGGGCATGAACATTGAATTCTCCTAATTCTGTTAGCCCTTGCTGTCTCCTCCCCTTCCTCAGCCCTCGGGCTGTCTCTTCCCATCCCTCAGCCCTCGGGCTCCTCCTGCGCCTTTTTCCTTTCTTCTCCCCACCCCCCATCAGTCTGAAGAAGGGTTTCAGTCCTTCGCTCCATAGATGCTGCTGCACCCGCTGAGTTTCTCCAGCATTTTTGTGTACCTTCGATTTTCCAGCATCTGCAGTTCCTTCTTAAACAGGATAAATCCTACACTATATTAACAATTGTTTAACAAAAGCTATATCCTTCAATATAACCAGTTCTTACACTGGAAAAAAAAGCAATCATTTTCAGTCCGCAACACATTTTCATTTGTATGTTATGTGCCCTATTATTCCCAGATGGACAGATTGATGTTCATTGAACTTGGTTGTCTTGCATCCAACTCGCATGTTACTGGCTTAGTCTATGATGAATTAAAAGCTCAAATAGTTCATGGCATTCCTACTGCAGAATAATTTGCATTGAATTTGTTCATATATCAGATCTATAAAGGCAGTAATGAATGAGCACATTTAATATTCAATTATAAATTCCAGCTGTAAAGCTTAGGAAAGATGTGAATGTGATCAAAATGTAGGGAAAGGGTGAGTCATCTTTCTATCAAAACCAAAATGACAGTTTTGAGGAATGTGAAGACAAGGATTTTATTCCTTGCAGTTCTGCAGGATGCTGCTGCACATACAATCAGTCCTGGGGGTTGGCTCACCTTCCAATTAGCCATTGACTTGCACCCACTGGTTCCCATATCAACAGTTAGGCTCGAGAGTCATGTTGCATGGAAACAGGCCCTTCGGCCCAACGCCCATGCCAACCAAGGTACCCCATCCACACTAGTTCCACCTGCCCACATTTGGCCCTTACACCTCTATAGCTTGCCAATCCATTTACTTGCCCAAATTCCTTTGAAATGTTGTTATAGTACCTGCCATAACTACCTCTTCTGGCAGCTTTTTCCATATACCCACCACCTCCTGTGTGAAATGTTGCCCCTCAAGTTCCTATTAAATCTTTCCCCTCTCAATTTAAACCTATGTGCTGGTTCTTGATTACCCTACTCTGGGTAAAAGATTCTGTGCATTTACTCCTATCTATTCCGCTCATGATCTCATACACTTCTATAAGATCACACCTCATCCTGCTGCACTCCAAAGAATAAAATCCTTGCCCGCCCGACATTCCCTATAGCTCAGGCCATCAAGTCCTGCAAAACGAGTTCAGTTCAGCTGGGTACACTAATAAGAACAATTGCACCTTGGGACTCAGCGGGTGAGGCAGCATCTATGGAGCGAAGGAAAAAGGCAACGTTTCGGGTCGAGACCCTTCTTCAGAATATGTCTATTTCTGTCTATTATCTATTTCCAGCCAGTTCCATTTTCATGTCAGTATGATTCTTGGATTTTGACCATTAGCCAATGGAACCTTTGCAATAGGTACAAGAAACAATGGGATTTGGTCACTCTTGTGTTCTAGTGAAGTAGTGACTTTGCTCTGCATTGAACAGAATAATAACATAGAATATAGAACAGTACAGCAAAGATAGATGCAAAATGCTGGAATAACTCAGCGGGACAGGCAGCATCTCTGGAGAGACAGCATGGGTGATGTTTTGGGTGTTCAGACTACATAAAACAGTACAGCACTGGATTCATCCTTTCAATAGACAATAGACAATAGATGCAGGAGTAGGCCATTCGGCCCTTCGAGTGAGCACCGCCATTCAATGTGATCATGGCTGATCACCCCCAAACAGTACCCCGTTCCTGCCTTCTCCCCATATCCCCTGATTCCGCTATCTTTAAGAGCCCTATCTAGCTCTCTCTTGAAAGTATCCAGAAAACTGGCCTCCACCGCCCACTGAGGCAGAGAATTCCACAGACTCACAACTCTGTGAGAAAAAGTGTTTCCTCGTCTCCGTTCTAAATGACTTACTGCTTATTCTTTCGGCACAGAATGCTGGTACCGAACAGAGATTAGAGAGATTTAGAGATTCCTTTATTTGTCATTCAGACCTTTCGGTCTGAACGAAATTTCGTTGCCTGCAGTCATACATATAATAATAAATGACAAAACACACAATAAACACAAATTAACATCCACCACAGTGAGTTCACCAGGCACCTCCTCACTGTGATGGAGGCAAAAGTCTTAAAGTCTCTGTCTCTTCCCGCTTTCTTCTCCCTCTGCGCTGAGGCGATCCAGGCTTCTGATGCTGTGGCCCCGCCGGGCGACGGTAAGCCAGTCCAGCGGCCGAATCCGTGCTCCGCGACGGGCCGGCTCAAACTCCGCGGCCCGGGGTGGTCGGATACAAAGGTAAACTGATCTCATGTACATGATTCATATCCCTCTATTCCCTACACTTCCACGTGCCTGTCCAAAATCCTCTTAAACGTCACTATAGTATAAGCTTCCACCACCCCCTCCCTCTGGCAATGCCTTCCAGGCCCCCAGCACTCTCTGTGTCACCTTATAGCAACGCCCTCTAGCGTTGGACATTTCAACCCTGGGAAAAAAACATTCTTATTGTCTACACTATACGAGTCTCTCATCATTTTATATACTTCTATCAAGTTTCCCTTCAACCTCTGATGTTCCAGAGAAAACAATCCCAGTCTATCCAAGCTTTGCCTGTATGTGAAATTCTCTAATCCATACAGCCTTCTGGTAAACCTCTGCACCCTTTCATGTAATGGAGTGACCAGAAGACATAATACTCCAAATGTGACTTTCAAAACTTTTCTTTAAGTGACGATACAAAGAGACAAAAGAGAAGTCACAGCTGGAAATGAGGTAATGTATGTAATCTATAGAGAATATATAATGGTATGCATACAACTGATGTTTTCTCTTCAAAGAAGCCAAGCTCCTGCTACTTTTGAGGTTGATCTTGTTTCACTGTTTGGATTGATGGCAGATGCCATGGTGATTGATGTCTGCAAAGACTGTGTTGCAGTCTGAGGAAGGGTCATGGCTAGAAATGTCGCCTATCCCTGTTCTCCACAGATGCTGCCTGACCCACTGCGTTATTCCAGCACTTTGTGGGTTTGTATTTTCAATGGTACGTGCACTCAGCAAACGTAAGGAATATAAACTTTACCTTGTAGAGATAAGGATAGGTAAAGAGAAGAGAAATAGGCAGTACCCCATCAGATTTCATTTTCCAAGACACAATTCATTCCAAAGTCCTGTTATTTACTGAGTCAGATTTGACTGTTGAATTATGATAAAAGGAAAAAAAAGATAAACTGCAGGCACAAAACTATCCAAAAAAATTATTTTACTCTTTGTGAGAAATGCTGATTTGACAAAGCACAGAAAATTCAGAAAAAAAGATTGTCCCAAGAGGTTACCGACTGAATACCTCCCTAATATAGAAGTGTTCAAAGCCATATTCAAAACTCTGAATGCGGCTTAAACAAGGTTTTGTAGAAATCTATTTCATTATTCTTACACTCTTTGTCTCTATAAAACCTAAAAAGGCAACGCCCTTTTGTTAGTCTTTTCTAATTCTGCACATTATTTGACGTATATTTAAAAAAATAACCTTAAAGTCTTCCCAATGACTATATAACTCATTTTTCTTTCATGCACACAGAATATATCACCTCAGGCTATTACAGTCCACCATGTTCTTGCCTAAATTATCATTTATAATATAAAATATGTTCTCTTCTCAGCTTTTGGAATCAGCTCCTCTTAATTAAAATTGCAATTGATCTTTTCGTTTCTCGTATTAAATATTATCAATATGTTGTCCAGTTTTCCATTCTGTTGAGAAATTCATTTATTTCAAATAACTTTATTATTTTAAACCGATGATGCTGGAAATCCGAAATAAAACCCCCCAAAATGTTGAAAAACTCAGCAGATCAAGAAAACAAGGGCCAATACCTCAGTTCCAGGAGTTCATCAGAACAGTGGAGGAGAGATAGTGGGCTCGAAAGGAGGCACTGTCTGAAAAAGGCAACCAGCACCATCAAGGACCCACACTACCTTGGCCACGTTCTCATTTCAACGCAGCCATCAGGAAGAAGGTATAGGAGTCTGAAAACCAAAACCTCTAAGTTCAGGAACAGTTTTTTCCCCAACAACCATCACCCATTGTACACTCCAACCTCCAACCAAACTCTGAACTTTCAACTGACTTGGTTGCACGAAGGGGTTCGGGCTTTGTTTTGTTATTTACACTATATCGGGGTTTTTTAATTAACTTTTTTTGTGTTTGTTCATTATATTATCTAATTGAGTATTGTGTTTACAAACATGTTGTGCTGCTGCAAGTAAGAATTTCTTGTTCTGTTTTGGTACTTATGAGTGGGTGGCCATGGTGGCGCAGCCATAGAGTTGCTGCCTTATGGGCCTGTCCCACTTAGGCGATTTTTCATGTGACTGCCAGCGACTGTCAAGTTGCCGGCAGTTGCCTGAAAAACCGGCATCTGGAACGACGACTGTCAGAGTGGAACACACACACACACAAACATCGCTTCCTTCACCAGCCCGTTATGCAGGCGGGGGACAGGGCAAGCGGGGGGAGCGCTGTCTGAGTGAAATTCACACGGTGCAAAGCCAATGTGATACAGACACACACCGCGATGAACAGGAAGGTTGACGCTGTAATTAAGACGGTGAAAGCACAGTGTACGGGAAGGGTCACTTAAGTCCTTTTAAAGAGGGGGGGAGAGGAGGGAGAAGTGGGGAGAAGGGGGAGAAGGAGTGGAGACAACTTTTAAGGGGCCAGAGATACACGGCTGTGAAGCTCAGCGGACATTAACATCGGTTATCCTTGGTTCTGAAAACTACTGCTTACGTTTTTTTTCCCGATGAGCCAATGAAGTTCACTGGTCAACACCTGCTACAACCTACGAGAACCTTCGACCTCCTGGCAATCAACTAGGACCTCCTGGAGACCCACCTACGGCACGAGAATTCTCTCTACTCTCCATGGCGGCTTCATTCTGGTCATCGCTAATTTTTCAACATGTTGACAAATTAGCAGTGACCATAATGAGGCCGTGACTAGTTCCCAGAATGCGGGAACTCCTCATGACCATGAAGGCGTCTCCGCAGTAACCACCCGCAAACATGTGGCGACCGTATAGTCTCTTGCAGTCACCTAAAAAATCGCCTGTGGGACAGGCCCATTACAGCACTTACAGCGCCGGAGACCCGGGTTCAATCCTGACTACAGGTGCTGTCTGTACGGAGTTTGTACGTTCTCCCCATGACCTGCATGGGTTTTCTGCTAGATCTTCGGTTTCCTCCCACATTCCAAAGACGTACAGGTATAAGTTAATTGGCTTGGTATACAGTAAGTGTAAAATTGTCCCTAGTGTGTGTAGGATAGTGTTAATGTGCAGGGATCGCTAGTCGGTGCGGAGTCAGTGGGCCGAAGGGCCTGTTTCCGTGCTGAATCTCGAAACTAAACTAAACTAAACAATATGAAACACCCTTGAATCTTGACTTGACCTTCCAGCTGTTTCCACGTTTTCTGCTTGGGTGTGTGTGGTGTGTGCAGTTGGCTACCGATAGTGTGTGTGAGTGAATATTAATGAGGATACACCGTGCCGAGTGTTAATTGTACTTAGTTGATGAGTAGGCCTTGTGTCTATCAGGTGTCACCACATTCCCACCGAGAAAATGAGTCAAGGATGTTCTCAAAGCCTTCTTGGACAGGTGTGGTCTTTGCATTTTCTCCTGGGAATCTCTGTCCCATGAATGCTCAAAATGGAAGGAGAATTTAACACATCCTTGGGAACCTTGCTTGCATAAACACATGTGTAATTGCCAGCTGGAGGATATCATTTCACAAACTATCTCATGGGGTAGTTCCTGCCACTCCTGTAGTCTTGTCTCCAGGTGTCACAGAGGCCACCTGAGATCCCACAGGACTGTAGTGCAAACAAGTCATCCTTGATCCCTAGGAATAAAAGTTGAAACTCAGGAACTCAGGGAGCCATTTTGGCAGAAGCCATGTTTTATGTGGGGGTGGGGGAGGGGGGTGGGGGATGTGGGGGAAACTTTTTCTAATTTCTTACCTTGACGGAGATGCCATTTTTTTCCATATCGTTTCTCCGTCCACACTGCGGCCTAACATTGAGGAGTTGGTGGCCTTTGCTCAAGACCGATTTTGAGAGCTCCGCCGCGGGGAGCCGACAGGATTTTAACATCGCGAAGCCTGCGATCCCTTTGCCAGGGATCGACCTCGGAGCTCCAACCGTGGGTGCTTGCGGACTTTAACATCATAGAGCTCGTAGTCTCTGGTCAGAGACCGACATCGGGAACTCCAAGCCGCGGGAGTTTCTATCGCACCGACGCGGGAGTTTCGATCGGCCCGATGCGGGGGATTTGACCGCCGGCTGCAGGAGCTTCGATCACCCTGACAGATGTTTCGACTGCCCCGACTGCGGGAGAATAAAGAGGAAGTAGAAAGGACTTTTTTGCCTTCCATCACAGTGAAGAATGTGGGGAATCAGTTGTGGTGGATGTTTATGTTAACTTTTATGTAGTTGTGTGTCTTGTTGCTTTTTTTTCGTATGGCTGTATGGTAATTCGTATATCACGGCACCTTAATTGGTATATGTAACAATAAAAAACCTTTGAAACCTTTGAAACCTTTGAAATATGAGAAGGTCACATCTTGGATGATGAGGACCATGCGCAGAGGTAATAGTGATCCAACTGAGCCAAGGCTGACACTAAAGCATGCAAATTCCTTGAACGGATATTGATCCCTTACACATTGTACTAGTTCCTTCACTGACACGAACATAGACACAAAAAGCTGGAGGAACTCAGTGGGACAGGCAGCATCTCTGTAGAGAAGGAATGGGTGACGTTTCGGGTCGAGACCCTTCTTCAGACTGAACCATCTGCAGTTTCTTCATACATCCTTCATTGATACAATGGAAACTGATGCAAATCCTAAATATTCACTTGGAAGAAGAAAAGTTTTAAAAGGATCATTATTTTGTATTCCAACCTTCTTCTTGTGAAACCTTTGCATAGCTATAACTTGACATATCATTCTCATTTACTGAAGGGTATATTAACAGGAGTTTGAAACTCTGGAATGGAAAAAAAAATGATGCATTTGTATAAAATATAAAATCATGTCTTCCAACAATTATGCAGAGCTCTTAACTGAGAAACATTGCTTTTGTGAACATATGCATGGTTTTCCTTTATTAAATTTAGATTATGGGACAATATAAATTATGAATTTGCAGGACTGGACAGAGATAGTTTCCAATACCTGACATTAGTCCAGAACATTAAGCCGCCAGTTTAAATGCAAAAAGTTAAAAGTGGATCCACCACCAAGATTAGAGTTGATTGATTCATCGAAAGGGAAAAGGATTAAAAGGAACAGAGAAGGAAAGAATAATTAGATATTAAAAATAATTAGATCTACTCACTGCATTGAAGGACAAATGCAGACACAAATTAGTTGGAATAATTGACCTACTTTTGGATATGTGTAGGCAAATATGGTGATGAGTTAAATGAAGAACTGATCATTTGTTTCATCATTGGTGTGGGATATTTAATTTGCACTTAAACCATTTGAATTGACAAGTTGAAAAATTTCTCTGACATCCCATCACATGGGATTTCAATAATGGAAGAACAGAATTGAATTGAAAAGTGTTCAGATTTTTTCCCCCCTACTGACAGTGTATTAGAAATCTTGTATTCTTGTTTGAGGGTTTTTCAACTGTGCATTTGATAGGACACAGAGGGAATCAACAAGATAACATGATAAATAGAAGAGATAGATCTTTCTTACATTTCTACCATCAATCAAAATGTTGCTCTAACTCCAAGATGAGTTGAAATGGGTGCAGGAAGGGTTTAGCTGCATGCTGCCTGGATTAAATGCTATTAGCTTCATAAACGGTTGCACAAACTTGGAACACTGGAGGTTGAGGAGAGACCTGATAGAGACCAGAGAGAAGAGATAAGGTAGACATTCAGAACTTTTTCCCCAAAGCCAATTAACCTAAAAAACTGTATGTCTTTGGAATGTGGGAGGAAACCGGAGCACCCGGAGAAAACCCACGTGGTCACAGGGAGAACGTACAAACTCCATACAGACAGCACCCGTAGTCTGGATCGAATCCGGATCTTGTAAGGCATTGTAAGGCAGCAACTCTATCTTTAAAGATCTTAGCTTTAAGGTGGAATGAGCAAAGTTTAAAGGAGATATGCAGAGCAAGTTTTCTACATAGAGTGTAGTGGATGCCTGAAACACACTGCCAGGGATGGTGGTGGAGGCAGATAAAATAGGGTCGTTTAAGAGTATTTTGGACAGGTATATGGCAGACAAGGATTGAAGGGGTATAGATAGATCATGTGGAAGCAGATGAGATTAGTATATTTGACATCATGTTCAACAGACATTGTGGTATGAAGGGCATGTTCCTCAGCTGTACTTTTCAATGTTCTATGTTCTAACTAGCTGAGAAAAGCTGGTATTTAAAGGCCAATTGAGAAAATATCCCATGTAATAATTCTTCCCATGTAATTGATCTTCAGCACAGCAGTTATTATATTACATACTTAAGTAAAAGCAGTGTAGAATGGCTTTTTATCCTCTGGTCTCATTTATAATGGTGAATATAGATTCCTTCAATTCGAAGCCTAAGTGAAAAAAAAACAGCAAATTGAGTTCTTAAAATTTAAATCAGATTTAGATGTAGTAGTGTATGATTCTGCTGCTACAATATCATGCATCTTAATATCTCATCAGTAGAACAGCAAAGTTTTATCTGTCAGTGTGCAAACTGGAGCACACCAGAAACATTAAATTTGAGCCCTGGAACTGATGAAGATCTTTAAAATTATCGAAAGGTTTGACACATTAGATCGGAGAAAATCTTTTCATATGCAGGAATTTCTGAGAAATTCAGGAGTAAGACAGTTTGGAAAGAAAGACAAATGGGAAATAAATCAAAACTAGTCAGCTATGCCTTTCAAGTTTGCTCCACCATTCAATGCCATATCCTCTCTTCCTCCCCATTATGCTCTGTGCAGAAATGTATCTTCTTCTTAAATATATCCAGCTACAGCTTATATGGATGTGGCTGTGAAGTTCCCAGTCACCGTGCTGAATGACGAAAGTTCTCCTTATCTTGGATCTCAATTTCTTACCTTGTGGCCTGAGACTGTGACCACCCACACTAAACATCCCAGCCAGGAGAATTAGCCTTGATGCATCCAGCCTGTCTAACCCTTGTCAGAATGTGTAGGAAGGAACTGCAGATGCTGGTTTAAATCGAAGGTAGACACAAAAAGCTGGAGTAACTCAGGAGGACAGGCAGCATCTCTGGAGAGAAGGAATGCGTGACGTTTTGAGTTGGGTCTGAAGAAGGGTCTCGGCCCAAAACATCGCCCATTTCTTCTCTCCAGAGCTGCTGCCTGTCCCACTGAGTTACTCCAGCTTTTTGTGTCTCGCCCTGTCAGAATATTACAAACGTCAATAAGATTGCTTCCCATTCTACAAATGTAGTTGATCTAATCTCTCTTCATTCACCTGTCCCACCATCCATGAATCTGTCTTGTAGCCGTTGATGTAACAGCATTTGGGCAAAAATGCTCTGTACAAGGTGAGGAGATTAAAATGGCACACAACATTCCAGGTGTAATCTCACATATAAAGCACTGCATAATCCTTGCCCCTTTACTCAAAACCTCTTACTATGAAAACTAATAGACCATTTGATTGATTGATTGAAAGACACGGCATGAAGACAAGCCCTATGGCCCACCAAGTCCATGCTGACTATTAATCACCCGTTCAAACTGGTTCGATGTTATTCTACTTTCATATCCACTCCCTTCACACTAATTTACAGAGGCCAATTATTTTACAAACCCATACATCTTTGGAATGTGGGAGGAAACAAAACACCCAGAGGAAACCCATGTGGTCACAGGGAGAACGTTCAAACTCCACACAGCCAGAACTCAAGGTCAGGATCAAACCCTGGCTCTGGCACTGTGAGACAGCTGAACCACTGTGCCGCCCCTAATTGCTGACTTAACTGTTTGCTGCACTACATACCTGGTTTCATTAAATGGTGTACAAAAACATCCAAATCTCCATACATCAACTCAACACTATTTAAATAATGCTCTGCCATTCTTTTTATTCTCCCACTCATGTGGCTAACTTCAAATTTGTCCCTAATTTATTGCAACAGTCATAGTTTACGCCATTTGATCAAACTGTCTAGGACGCCATAAAACCAGTTTAGCATCATTAACAAATCTCTAAGGTAAATTATCGCAACTCACTGTTCCTTGCACATTAACTAATTTCCAATCCATGCTAGTACTTTCCAATATAATGTTCTATGAATTTACACACTAACCTTTTATGTGGAGGTCTTTAGTAATGTCAAACAGCATCACTGTGCACATGAGTCAAAAGGAATAACAATTCATTACTACTCCTACAATTCATTATGTTTCCTATTGTAGAACCAATGTCCTATTAGTTTTGTTGTAGTGAGGAACTGCAGATGCTGGTTTAAACCAAAGATAGTCACAAAATGCTGGAGTAACTCAATGGGACAGCAGCATCTCTGGAGAGAAGGAATGGGTGACGTTTCGGGTTGAGACCCCTCTTCAGACTGAGTCAGGGGAGAGGGAGATACATATAACAGGAAGTGTAAGGTGTGAAAGTGAGACAAAGGGGGTAGAGATCAAGGAAAATGTAGAATAGACCATCTTGTCCACGGGGAGCGCCTCCAGTACTCACCAGGAGGTCGCCTTCACCGACCTCCACGTCGATGCTGCTGCCGACCTTCACCTGCCTACCGATGACGCCCAGGCTCGCCGCTTCTACGGTAACTCGGACTTCCTTCCCCTCGCCGATTCCTCCGAACCTCGCCGCCCCCCGGGACCTCCCAGCGTCGCCGCCGGACCGGGCCCATCCAGCATCGCCGCCGGACCGGGCCCACTCTACACGGCCGCCGGACCGGGGATCCACGAACTTGGCCGCCGCACCGCACCCTATTCACCCCGTCGCCTCACCGGACTGGTCGAACCGCGCCGCCCCACCGACCATCCGCCTACCGGGACCTCCCACGCATCGCCCGTGGACCCCGACTCTACTGCCCACCTACCCCGACCATCGGGTCCGCCGACCCTCGCCACTGCAACGCCCTCCAGCCCCACCGACCCCGACTACACTGCCCACGGACCCCGACCGTCGGGTCCGCTGACCCTCGCCACTGCACCTCCCTCCAGCAGCCCGCAGCCGTCGCCTTACCTGCAAACTGGACTCTGTACTGGGCCTGAAGCCTCCACGCTGTTCACTCCCACTCTCCTGGGTTTGACTCCACTGGGTCCTAGCGCTAGTCTGCCTAGCCCTGGTTATCTCAGTGGCAGTTCCACTGATTCTTCCCCATCCCTCTCCAACTATGGGACCACTTCTCTTCCACACCCACACCACTGCCCTCTCACCCCCCCACCCCCTGACCACCCACCACCCCCCCACCACACATCGCCTCGTCCCCATTACACCCACCTGCCTTCCTCCGGCCCCAACCCCCATCCCTGCCGGGTGTTCACCATCCCCCCCGACCTCCCCCTCTCCGACATCGAACGGTCTGTCCTCAGCAGAGGTCTTACCTTTGTCCCACTCCGTCCCCATCTCAATGAGTTCCGTGCCCTCCATGACTTGGAACGCTTCTACCGTCGCCTCCGCCTCACAGCTCACTTCCATGGGAAGCAGTCCTCGCTCCCCACTGATGACCCCTTTTCCCGTCTCCAACGCACCCCATCCTCATGGAACCCCCCTCGCAGCCTTCCGGCTTTAGAACTCTTTATTAAAAACTGCCGCCGTGACATCAGCCGCCTCAACTTCTCCACTCCCCTGTCTCACTCCAATCTCTCCCCCCTTGAACGCACTGCCATCGACTCACTCCGCAACAACCTAGATTGGGTTATCAAACCCGCCGACAAGGGAGGTGCCGTGGTAGTCTGGCGCGTCGACCTCTACAAAGCTGAGGCCACGCGCCAACTCTCGGACACCTCTTCCTACTTACCCCTGGACCATGACCCCACTGACGAGCACCAGGCCACCATCTCCAGCACCATCACCAACTTCATCCACTCCCACGCCCTGCCCGAACGAGCCTCCAACCTCATCGTTCCCCAGCCCCGCACAGCCCGCTTTTACCTTCTCCCCAAAATCCACAAACCTGACTGTCCCGGTAGACCCATTGTCTCTGCCTGTTCTTGCCCCACCGAACTCATCTCCACCTACCTCGACTCCATACTATCCCCCTTGGTTAAATCCCTCCCCACCTATGTTCAAGACACCTCAGACACTCTCCGTCATCTCCGCGCATTCCACTCTCTAGGCCCTCACCCCCTCATCTTCACCATGGACGTCCAGTCACTGTACACCTCCATCCCCCACCAGGATGGTCTCAAAGCCCTCCGTTTTTTCCTCGACCGTAGAAGCAATCTATACCCGGCCACTGACACCCTCCTCCGCCTAGCGGAGCTGGTACTTACACTTAATAACTTTTCATTTGACTCCTCCCATTTCCTCCAAATACAAGGCGTAGCTATGGGCACACGCATGGGCCCCAGCTACGCCTGCCTCTTTGTCGGGTACGTAGAACAATCCCTGTTCAATGCGTACCAGGGCCCCATCCCCGACCTCTACCTCCGCTACATCGATGATTGTTTTGGTGCCACATCCTGCACCCACACACAACTGACTGACTTCATCCGCTTCACCACCAACTTCCATCCGGCACTCAAATACACCTGGACCATTTCCGACACTTCCCTACCATTCCTTGACCTCACTATCTCCATCGCAGGTGATAGACTCCTTACCGACATCCACTACAAACCCACCGACTCCCATGGCTATCTGGACTACACTTCTTCCCACCCTGCTTCCTGTAAGGACTCCATCCCCCACTCCCAATTCCTCCGTCTACGCCGCATCTGCTCCCAGGATGAGGCGTTCCACACCAGGGCATCTGAAATGTCCTCATTCTTCAGGGAACGGGGGTTCCCCTCCTCCACCATAGATGAGGCTCGCACCAGGGTCTCTGCCATACCCCGCAACACTGCTCTCTCTCCCCATCCCCCCCACTCACAACAAAGGCAGAGTCCCCCTAGTCCTCACCTTTCACCCCACCAGCCGTCACATACAACAAGTGATCCTCCGTCAGTTTCGCCACCTCCAACGTGACCCCACCACTCGCCACATCTTCCCATCTCCCCCTATGTCTGCCTTCCGCAAAGACCGCTCCCTCCGTAACTCCCTTGTCAATTCTTCCCTTCCCTCCCATACCACCCCCTCCCCTGGTACTTTCCCTTGCAACCGCAAGAGATGCAACACTTGTCCCTTCACTTCCCCCCTCCACTCCATTCCAGGACCCAAGCAGTCGTTCCAGGTGCGACAGAGGTTCACCTGCATCTCCTCCAACCTCATCTATTGCATTCGCTGCTCTAGATGCCAGCTGATCTACATCGGTGAGACCAAGCGGAGGCTTGGCGATCGTTTCGCCGAACACCTCCGGTCGGTCCGCAATAACCAACCTGAACTCCCGGTGGCTCAGCACTTCAACTCCCACTCCCATTCCGTATCTGACCTCTCTGTCCTGGGTCTCTTCCATGGCCACAGCGAGCAACACCGTAAATTGGAGGAAATGCACCTCATATTCCGCTTGGGCAGTCTACATCCTGGTGGCCTGAACGTTGAATTCTCCCAATTCTGCTAGCCCTGGCTGTCCCCTCCCCTTCATCAGCCATCTGGTTGTCTCCTCCCCTCCCCCAGCCCTCAGGCTCCTCCTCCTCCTTTTCCTTTTTTCCTTTCTTCTCCCCACCCCCTATCAGTCTGAAGAAGGGTTTCGGCCCGAAACGTTACCTATTTCCTTCGCTCCATAGATGCTGCTGCACCCGCTGAGTTTCTCCAGCATTTTTGTGTACCTTAGAATAGATCATTGTTAGCTAAGAGAAGGTAACAACAAAGCAAACAGATAAAATGTAAAGGAGCACAGTCAGACTAGTCGGAGAACTGGGAAGTGGGAGGAATGGAGAGAGACGGAAGGAAAGGATTACTTGAGGTTAGAGAAGTCAAAGTTCATACCGCTGGGGTGTAAGCTGCCCAAGCAAAATATGAGGTGATGTCACTCCAATTTGCACTGGGCCTCACTGACAATGGAGGAGACCCAGGACACAAAGGTCAGTGTGGGAATGGGAGGGGAAGTTAA
The DNA here is from genome assembly GCA_038087875.1 of Malacoraja senta. Lineage (NCBI taxonomy): Eukaryota > Metazoa > Chordata > Chondrichthyes > Rajiformes > Rajidae > Malacoraja > Malacoraja senta. Next base: position 10,185,466 of record CM075988.1, on the reverse strand, counting down.
AAGGATCAGCAACTGGGAGATCAGGTCGGTTTAGGCGGACTGAGCGGAGGTGTTCAGTGAAACGATCGCCGAGTTTGAGCTTGGTCTTGCTGATATACAGGAGTCCACAGTTGGAACAGCGGGTACAGTAGAATAGGTTGGAGGAGGTGCAAGTGAAACTTTGCATCACCATGTCGGGGTCCTTGGACGGATCCAGGGGAGCAGGTATAGGGACAGGTGTTGCATCTCCTGCAGTTGCAGGGGAAAGTACCTGGGGAGGGGGTGGTTTGGGTGGGAAGGGACGAGTTGATGAGGGAGCTGCAGAGGGAACGGTTTCTGTAGAAAACGGAAAGGGGTGGAGATGGGAAGGTGTGAATCTTCAGGTCAGACCCTGTCAGTTCTGATAGAGTCTCAGACTTGAAACATCAGCTGTTTCTCGTTCCACATACGCTGCCTGATTGCTGAGTGTTTTCAACGTTTTCTCTTTTTTTTGTAGATTTCCAGCATGTTCAGGCTTTTAATTTAAAGTGCTCCTAATGTCTGCACTACTACAGACCTTCCTGTTCCATGGTCTTCAATCTTGACGTATAGCATTCTCAAACAACTTTCCAAACAACTTCTCAAACTCCAATTAACCACACATCCCTCGAGAACCCACTCTGCCATCTCACCAAAAAAACTGTAGCAAATTAACTAAAAGCAAGTCTCATTCAATAAATCTGTGCCAGCTCACCCTAAGAGGTCCAGAATTTGGCAGTACTGTCAATTCTGACCCTAATTATCAGTTGTAAAAGGTCCCCTGGAGGTTTAAGGTTGAAACGGGCCGGCACACAGCAGGGCAGAATGCATGAATCTTGAGCATTTGAATAACCAAGGCTACAGAAGTTTATGGACTAAAAGCTGGTTGTGATGGGATTAGTATAAATGAACATGTGGAGACATAAGAGGTGCCATAATCTGGACCCAAATTTAAACTGCTGAGAAACTCAGTAGATCAGGCAGCATCTGTGGAGGCAGAGTGATGATTGATGTTTCAGGATGAGACTCTGCATTACGACTGATGGGTGATTGATCGGGAATTAATAGATAGTTTACATAGGATGGGCCGAAGGTCCTGTTTCTGCGCGGTATGACTATCACTCAAATAGGAAGTTATGTTGATAGGCTTCGCTGAAGTGAATGTAAAGGGGTTTTATAAGCCGTGTATCAGCGTGCTTTTTTCAAGTGCTGCATATTCTGTTCATTGCGGAGAGACCTTTACCATGGCGAGCTTGGACTTTGTTTTCCGGTGAATGATATAATGCACTCGGAGGATTTGAAGTGAAAATTTACCAGAGTGAAGTTAATGAAGGCCAAGAGTTTGAACAGCCCAATTCTGAGATATAAGCCATCATTAGCAATAAATAAACACAAGGTTGGTGCGTTTCTGCGGACACTTTGAAATAATTAATAGATAAATCTAGTTTCATTAACGGTGTGCATCATGCGTAGTGTAATCTTACAAAACGGTATTAAACAAAGCAATTTCCTGAATATCAGAACTTAAAAGATCCCTGGTGCTATTGACGATGCTGTTTATTTAATTGTGCTGATCCCTATTTATTACCGAGCCAAACACAACTGTTTATCCTCTCATTCTTTCTTTGTTTCTCTTGTCTCCACTGAAATTCAATTTTCAAGTTGAAGTTACTTTGAATTATGTGTTTCCGGAGTCTGAAATTATGCAATACGTTCTCATTCATTTACACTATGGGACACTAAGGACACTGTACGAATGTGTGGAGCTGTGACCTACCCACAAGGGTTTACACTATTGCCAGGAGTCTCCGATGCTGCAATGAATTAACCTCTCCGCTTTTTGTGTCGGTGTCCATTGTCATTAATGTTGGACCGTGCAAAGATAAACACTGAGTGTCAGCCTATTGTCTCTGCATTTCACCGTGGTGAATACATACAGAAGCATACAAGAAATGGTCCTTATACTTAACATCAACAAGACAAGGGTCCTGCCTCCTCTTGCTCCACACTGACCTGGCCAACGAAGGTTCATGGTGTAACCCTAAAATACATGGCCTGCTCACCATATATTGGGAGTCACCTCTCAAGAGCCAAATTCAGCAAAGGTAAACATTGATGGTAAAATTCAACCTCGCCTTCAATGGTGAACACGGACCAACAATACCAAAATAGACTTAGATATATTGAAGCAGAGGATATTTGAAGGTCAAAAACTAGATCAAACACAAAACTCATGGTCCACTTGTGATCCTTGATCCCCTAATTAGTTTTGAGGCAAAGACTACCTGGACCAGGTATCTCAAGGCATTGGAAAGAACTACCAACACTGTCTTCAGAAAATTCTCCAAATCCCATCAAAGCATGTGAATCAACATCAGTGTCCTCTCCCAGGATAGCAACTCATATCAGTGGCCCAATTACCCTAAATTGGTTTTGGTGCGTACTTCACAACGCTGTTATGACAGTTATCCGCTGTTCCAGGTGTCAACTCCTGTACATCGGTGAGACCAAGCACAGGCTCGGCGATCGTTCCGCTGAACACCTATGCTCAGTCCGACTTAACCTACCTGATCTCCCGGTTGCTCAGCACTTTAACTTCCCTTCCCATTCCCAATCTGACCTTTCTGTCCTGGGCCTCCTCCATTGTCAGAGTGAGGCCCAGCGCAAATTAGAGGAACAGCACCTCATATTTTGCTTGGATAGCTTACATCCCAGCAGCATGAACATTGAATTATCTAACTTCAAATAGCTCTTGCTGTCCCTCTCTCTCTATCCCCTCCCCTTCCCAGTTCTCCCACCAGTCTTACTTACTGCTACAACATCCTATCTCTGTCCCACCCACTCCCCTGACATCAGCCTGAAGAAGGGTCTCGACCCGAAACATCACACATTCTTTCTCTCCAAAGATGCTGCCAGTCCCGCTCAGTTACTCCAGCAGTTTGTGTCTAACTACTGTAATGACAGTCATCTAAAACTGTAATACCAATCTTTGTCATGGGAAGAGATTTACAAGTAGACAAAGAAAAAGTGTGATAGACATGCTGAAAACCTGAAGAGATGCAATATCACCATTGACTCCTGGGAATCCCTGACCCATGATACTGAAGATGAAACAATCATTGGGATAGTATTGTGAACCTTAAACCCATGTTTCAGGAGCACATAGAAACCCTGTGTAAACAGTAGACGATACACACTACTTCACAAACTACTGTCTCACTTGGTCCTCACCCATCACATATAGTGCCATTGTTCTCACTATCCTTCTGCATTCTCTGCAACTTTGTACAGGTTTGATTTCTAACTTGTTTCTAGTTATGATGAAACATTGTTTTGAACTATTTTCTAGTTCTGAAGAAACAAGCAAAGGTGAAATTTAGGGCTGACACCTTTCTTCAGAGTTATTGTGGGGAGGGGGGGGAGGGGAGGGGAGAAGAAAGCTGGAAAATGGTAGAGGCAGGACAAAGCGTGGCAGGTAATATTGCTTCATCTAGACATGACATATTATTTCTCTCTCCACAGTTGCTATCTAATCTTCTGACATTTTCAGCAGTCACTGTTTTCATTCTGATATTTTAACCAGTCTGCATTCTTTTACTTCTCAAAATATATTCAAGGAGTGACAGCTAATGGCTGTAATGATCATAATGTAATTGAAGGACAATATAGGCTTAAGAGAATGTGTGGACTTTTCTCTCCCTACCATGGCAGTATTTTTGCTACAGCACAGGGGTGGCGCAGAGGTAGAATTGCTGCCTTACAGCGCCAGAGACTCAGGTTCAATCTGACTATGAGTACTGTCTGTATGGAGTTTGTACGTTCTCCCTGTGACCATGTGGGGTTTCTCCGGCTGCTCTGGTTTCCTCCCACATTCCAAAGACATACAGGTTTGTAGTTAATTGGCTTCGGTCAAAATTGTACATTGTCCCTAGTGCGTAGGAAAATTTTAATGAACGGGCATCATTGGGCGGCATGGGCTGAAGGGCCTGTTTCTGCCCTCACTCTCTACCTGGACCAGATATCACAGTGCTTGCATGATGCACACCTTGAACATTTTGAATACACGTCAAAAATACTTTACAATATTATTTTTCTATGCTGTAACACTACATTGGTGTTGAAATTACTCCATTAGTTGATTCCTTCAAAGTAACATGCAATTGTTCGATCTGATTTGTTCCCATACATCAACTTTTCATACATATATCTAAAGTAAATTGTCTGACATTTCCTCTAAGGTGGTGGAAAATATATTTTCAGGCCCATACATCAAGTCTACTTTCTTGAGCATCATTTCTGTGTCTCAGCCTTTGAGAGATGGATACTGCTTCATTTTAAGAACTTGTCACAGTAAATAGTAACATATACACATGACACCCTTCTTCTGACTGATTGTCAAGGGGTGGAAGAAAATTGGAAAAGGGGAGAGGCAGGACAAAGCAGAGCATGTATAGTTCGACACAGGAGAGGGTTTTCGTTTTGACAGGCAGATGGTTGGAACAATAACCAGAGATAAGAACAGTAGGTGTGAGACTGGTTTGAAGAGGTGCGGATTGCGTAGCCAGGAGAGGAATGTCAGCAGGGAGGTGGGTGGAGGGTGGTGGGAGTCTTGGTGGGGCACAGGGGAGAGGAAGGAGGGACGGAAGAGAGGTGTTAGTGAGAGAGTTAGGGGGTTTGTTAGAAGTTACCTAAAATTGAAGAATTCAACATTTATCCAGTTGGGTTGTATGCAACTAAAGCAGAATATTAGCTGCTGTTTCACCAGTTTGTACGTGGACTCACTCTGGCTGTAACAATAAAGCACTATTGATTTGCAGTGGAGGAGATCAAGACATGGAAAGATTAGTGGGAATGGAAGGGGAGTTAAAGTGGCTATTAACCGAGAGACCGACCACAACTGTTTAGCTGCAACTCTTCAAACCTGTCTCCATCTACTGTTCTTATCTCTGACCTTTGTTCCAACCATCTGCCTGTCAAACACCCCCTCGCCCGAGTCAACTTATTACCTGCCGTGCTTTGTTCTGTCTCTTCCCTTTTCCAGTTTCCTTCCCCTCCCCCCACAATCAGTCTGAGAAGGTCTCAATCCAAAAAGTCATCTATCAGTCGTCACCAGAGATGCTGCCTGACCCATTTAGTTACTCCAGCACCTTGTGTTCCTTTAGGTATTAACCAGCTTCTGCAATTCTTTGTTTCTATGCTGTAGAATTAACCTAGCTATTTTGGCATAGACAGAAAATCACAAAGACAATCTGAGAGATAGAAGTAGGGGTCTAAATGAGATGGATAAGCACAAAGCTTAAATATTTATCACTTCTTTCTGGGATAGAAGCTAATAGTAGGAAGATGGCGTCATATATAGCCAATGCACGGTGAAGGAATAAGTGAAGTTATGTTATTGAATCAGAAATTAATAACACACTTTATACACATATCAGACTCGTTCTGTTTCAATGGTCAAGGAAGCATACTGTCTGATGAGATTCCTGACCTTCGACCTGAATGTTTGCCTGCCCTAATGTTCTTAAATCCTATTTTGATTGCTAGCCTTCTGAAGGACACACTTTCATTTTTATTTTTGCACGTCGGCCATCTCATGGGAGAAACACACTGCTCTTATTCTTGTTTGTGAGGGTAAATATAACCCTTCTAAGCTATGCTGGTTTCCAACAAGGTCATTGTATATTAGGCTGAGTTGCTAAGATGGCATTAAAGCATCTGCCACTTCCAGAACTTAGGGACCAGCAGATTAAATATATATATTTAATATAGGGAAAAAGTGATTCACTTAGTTTTCAACAAAACTTAATAAGAATGAATGAATGAATGAATACTTTATTGTCATTATAACATGTAAACATGTACAACAAAATTAAAAATGCCAACCAACCAAAATTCACACATTTTCTAAAAGCAAAAGTCTAAAATAAACAACTAAAATAAATAACATGAAAAAACACATTCTTCTGTCGATTTCCCAGTCCCTTTGGTGTGTAACACACCTGCGCTCATTTGGTGGCTACATTAAGTGTAGTTATTGCTGTGGTATAAAAACTGTTTTTGAGTCTGTTTGTCCTTGTCCTCATTGGTCTGCACCATCTGCCTGACGGCAGCAGTACAAACAGGGAGTGACCAGGGGTGGAAAATGTCCTTTATGATGTTCTGGGATTTTTTGAGACAGTGGGAACTGTGTAAGTCCTCCAATGTGATGAGAGGGCAGCCGGCAATCTTCTGGGCATTGTCAATAGCCCTCTGGAGCGCTTTCCTCTTAGCCGCTGTGCAGCTGGTGTACCACACGCATACACAGTATGTTAAGATGCTCTCTATTGAGCACCGATAAAAGGATAGCAGCAGTCTCTGGGTGATGTTGTTCTTCCTGAGCACCCTCAGGAAGTACAGTCTCTGCTGGACCTTTTTCAGCAGCGCAGAGGTGTTCACGCTCCATGTCAGGTCCTCCTCAATGTGGATTCCCAGGAAGCGGAAATCCGCCACCCTCTCCACACAGTCCCCTCTGATGATTAGTGGTGTAATGTCCGTTTTCTTCTTCCTGTAATCTATTATGAGCTCCTTGGTCTTTGAGGTGTTGAGGAGCAGGTTATTTTCTCAACACCACCCTGTCAGCTGCTCCACCTCATCCCTGTAGGCGTACTCATCCCCCCCAGAGATGAGCCCCACCACCGTGGTGTCATCCGCGAATTTGATAATGGTGTTACTGTGGTGGGCGGGGGTGCAGTCATATGTGTAGATGGTGTAAAGCAGGGGGCTCAGCACGCAGCCCTGTGGAGAGCCGGTACTGAGGCTGAGGGCCATAGATGTGTGACGGCCCACTCTGACTCTCTGACTGCGACCCGACAGGAAGCTCTTTATCCACATGCAGGTGGACTGTGGAAGTCCCAGGTCCCCCAGTTTGTCCACCAGTTTGTGGGGAAGAATGGTGTTAAAAGCAGAGCTGTAGTCCACAAAGAGCATCCGCACGTAGCTCCCCTGCTGCTGCAGATGTGACAGTGCAGCATGGAGGGCTGTGGCTACAGCGTCGTCTGTGGATCTATTCGCTCTATACTCAAACTGGTGGGGGTCAAAGCTTCGGGGCAGGAGTGATGTGATGTGACCCCGGACCAGTTTTTCAAAACACTTCATCACCACTGGTGTGAGTGCGACTGGCCGGTAGTCGTTGAGGCTGGAAATGTGGGGGGTTTTGGGCAAAGGGACTATGGTGGAGGACTTCAGACAGGATGGGACAGTGGACTGGGCCAGAGACTGGTTGAAAATCCTCGTAAAGACTCCAGCCAGCTGGTCTGCGCAGTCCTTCAGCACGCGTCCAGAAACGCCATCGGGTCCAACAGCCTTCCTCGGATTGATAGCCCGCAGCGTGTGCCTCACCTCATGCTCCTCTATTTTGAGGGATAAGCTGCTATGGACCATGTGGTGTGATATGGCTGGCTCTGGTGGCTCCACTTCAATGCGAGCAAAGAAGAGGTTCAGCTCCTCTGCCAATGAAGCTACCATTCATTTTGAAAGCTCAGAATGATAGTTCCCGACTGTTAATTTATTTTAAAAGAATGTTATTGCTAATTCTCTAGCTCCTACCTTAAGGTTGTAAAACATTTCATGCTTGAAGCTGAATGTCAGAATTCTGTACAATGAGTTCACATGTGCTATCCCAGAAGAAATCATGTCACTTTAAAACTGAATCTCATCCAAAGGGGCTTGACCTTCGGGTACGAGGAACTGTTCAATGACAAGCACTGTTTGGTGGGCAGGTAAGGCATTGGAGGACACTGGCTTTAAAGCTTGTTCGATTCACCAGCCCCGGCAGTAGAAAATCTCAGCACTTCGTAGTTACCTGTCACTAAGGTGAACACATTCTTCATTTGCAATTTAAACTAGGTTTCAATGGAAGCTGAAGTTGGGTGACTTCTATAATATAAGATCAATCTGCAAATGTGTAGGATGGTGTTAGTGTAAGGGGTGATGGCTGGTCAACGTGGACTCGGTATGTCAAAGGGCCTGATTCCGTGTTATATCTCCAAAGTAAAGTCTAAAATCTTCCATTTAGATATGAGGCAGCCCTCAGAACTAAATGTTGAATTATACAATTTCAGATAACAAGCTTTTCCTCTGTGTGTCAGAACTGACCAGATAGATGATTGTCCAGCATGGAAACAAGCCTTTCATCCCACTATCCATGCTGACCATTGATCACCCGTTCACACTAGTTCTATATTATCCCACTTACTCATCCATTTCTTACACACTAAAGATAATTTTACAAAGACTATTTGGCCTACAAACCCACACGTCTTTGGGATTTCTGAATTATAATGTCCCATAAGCATTTATATTGCCACAGGGGATAATTGATTGATCCAGATTTCAATATTCTGTTGAGAGAGGGTATTTAAAATGCTCAAAACAATATATAATGGAATAATAAAAAACCCACAAATGTCATTTGATAGAATGTATGTGAGTTCATTCATGGTATAGAAGTATAAAAGTCACATGGGAAATAACTTTTTATGGCTGAGAAGCTACCAATCTGAATTCCTCCCCTGATAATGCACCAAGAAATATTCCCTGCCTGGCCGCTCACTTCTTTGAAATGATGGAATGAGACAAGTTAATTACCCATTGAACTGCTTCCAATTGATCCAATAATGCCAGATGTTAGAAATATCCTAGCAGCTGAGAGATTGGAAATTTGCTGAGATTTTAACTAAGTTATTCCATAATAACTTCGGTTTGCAATTCAAACCGATTGTCCCATAGACTCGAATTGAGCCATTATTTGAAAGCTCAGCCAATAGGTTTTCCTGTCAGTGTTACTTCATCAACAGTTACAAAGCCAACAAGATCCACTGACACTTCTCACTAACTCCAGCTCCAAATGCATAATGGTGCAGTTTTTCTTGATCTTTTGAGTCTCGAGCCTAAAATCGGCAAGGATTTATTTCTCAATTCTTTATATATGCTCATTTCTAAGCAACACCTTGCATTATATTTACTTACTTAATACATGCAGAATGTTAACATTTGCCCCATTGAGCCCAGGAGAGAAATCCTATCAGTCCCATTTTCCCTCTCCCTACTTTGCATTACACCTGCAAATTATTTTCTTTAACATGGTCACTTGATTCTTTTGATTCTGACCTAAATTAGGGATAGTTTGCACATTGGCAAATCTATGATCACCTGTATTTACTACACCAACATTCAATGCCTCCCCTATCTGCCCCAAGGTGTATAATTTCAAGGAGATTCTTATGGTTTAGGTCCTCCTCGAGGAACACTATTACCGTCCTTCTTTCTCCAATTCTGTGGGAATCTCCTTGCCTGCATTACATCTTCTCATGGTCAGGCTGGAACCTGAGGGACCATTACTTTGGGACCAATTGATTTTGTTGAGCAGCCGCCTCACCATTGCAACACGTGGGACATTAGAACATGGTACATAGAACAGTGCAGCCCACAATGCCCATTTCAAGTATGATGCCAAGTTGGGGAGAAGGATGTCTGTGACAAGATGTCTGAAGAAAGGTTCCGACTCAAAATGTCGCCCATCCATTTTCTCTAGAGATGCTGTCAGACCCGCTGTGTTACTCCAACACTTTGTGTCTCTGATGCCAAGACCATCTCTAATCTGACTGCACATAATCCATATCCCTCCATTCCCTCCATATCAATCGATCTGTTCAGATCTGTTTTCCTGTACAAGTGTATTTCGCTACACTCATCGACCGCCTTTGTCACTTCCGCAAAAAACCCGATCAAGTTGGTAAGACACGACCTGCCATGTATACATTCTCCAAATCCAAAGCCTGACCCAACAAGCATGATTCCACGATTCCAAAAGACAATGCAGCCAAGTAATGGATGTTCTCCTTCAGTGGTGCAGTTACAGGACCTTTCCCTGTTCAGATCAGTTTTCTTGAGCATATGCGTTTCACACTGAGTGCTGAATACAAACATCTAAAAGCCACTTTCACGGGGGGTATTCACCATGCAGTGCACATCCATAGATAAAGATTTGCTGCACTATTAATTGGATTGTGTTTATATAGCACAGAAACAGTACATAAACCTCCACCATTCCCTCATGGGGTTTTATTTCCCTTTGAGTCTCCTTATCAATCTATCAGTATAACCTTCTATGCCCTTTTTGCTCATTTGTCCAACCTTTCCTAAAACGCATTTATACTACTTGCTTTAATTCAACATTGTCATTATTCATTGCTGCAAATAACCTTGTGGACACATGTCATGGCCAGAGAACTATATGCTCAAAGTCACTGTGTGTGCTCTGAGGCCCAGTCTCCTTTACTGATTAATTTCATAATCATGATCATAATCATACTTTATGAGCCAAGTATTTTTGCAACGTACGAGGAATTTGATTTGCCATACAGTCATACCATTAAAAACCAACAAAACACACAAAATACATTTTAACATGAACATCCACCACAGTGACTCCTCCACATTCCTCACTGTGATGGGAGGTGAAAAAAAGTTCAATCTCTTCCCTTCTTTTATGTTGCATTTTTGCTTAGTACAAAAAAGTATGTGAATTTGTAACCTACAATTTCCATTTTGCAAACGTTTCCAGATATTTCAGAATACTAATCTATCAACATGTGCACGCGAACAGCGCTAATCCAGTTAAAATGTCTCCTAGGATTCTTGTGTTGGAAGGAACTGCAGATGATGGTTTAAACCAAAGATAGGCACAAAAAGCTGGAGCAACTCAGCAGGTCAGGCAGCATCTCTGGAGAAAAGGAATAGGTGACGTTTCGGGTCAAGACCCTTCTTCAGACTGAGAGTCAGCGGAAAGGGAAATGAGAGATATAGATATAGACGGTGATATAGAGAGATATAGAACAAATAAATGAAATATATACAAAAAAGCAACAAAGATCAAGGAAACAGTATATTGTTGGCTGTGGGCTAGATGAAAATGAATTATACAGACAATGAAACTCACCAAAGAGACCATGAAACTAGTACAATGACTTGGGTGGGGGAGGGACAGATGGCAAAGGTTACTTGAAGTTAGAGAAATCAATATTCATACCACTGGATTGTTAGCTGCCCAAGCAAAATATGAGATGCTGTTCCTCCAATTTGCATTTGACCTCACTCTGACAATGGAGCGGGCCTAGGACTGAAAGGACATTATGGGAATGGGAATGGGAATGGGAGAAAGTGTTTGGCAACTACGAGAGCACGTAGGCCAAGGCAGACTGAGCAAAGGTGTCCAGCCAACCAATCGCCCAGACTGCTTGGTCTCGCTGATGTATAAGCGGCTACACCTGGAACAATAGGTACAGCAGCTCTCAATGCTTTATGTATTTCCTGTGCCTGCTTGGAACCCTAGCAACCGAACAGGCCTCAGAATCTAATAGTACCACACCTTACAAGTGTATGGAGGAACCTCATACTCAACCCGACTGCTTGAGTCTCACCATGTTGATTCAGAAACTATTAAAAATGCTTTCACTATACAAGCATTCCAGCAGTTCTATTTGTTTATTTTAAAGATAACTTGATAAAATGTACATAGGCACAAAAAGCTGGAGTAATTCAGCGGTCAAGCAGCATCTCTGGAGAAAAAGAATAGGTGACGTTTCACGTCGAGACCCTTCTTCAGACTGAGATTCAGGGGAAAAGGAAATGAGAGATATAGAAAATACATTAAACATACTTCTGGTGCATTCTTTAGCAGCTGAACCTATTCATTATCACACAGTTCAGACTACCTCCATCTGTCATTTCTTGGGGAAATGTTAAGGCTTTTGCAATCTTACACTCTAAATTACTTCTCGCATTTCTGAATAAACAAATGATTGCAATGGGCTTAATTTGTGAAAAGCAAGTCAACAGGAAAACCATGTGGAAATGTAATGGTTTTTCAAGTAGGAAGCCATCAGTAAGTCAGTCGAACAGAAGAGATTATTTTCAAGTACATTGCACTTGCTACCTGTGAAGTAATCACTGGTCAATTAATCAGGTAACGACTGCATTTTATTTTTGTAAGGTAGCATTTTAATGAGACCAAATGGGAATTGTGTAGTGCTTGAATAGAAATAGTTTCACCACACAGACAAAATGCCATCATCAAAATAAATGTGTAGAGAAAAAAGATCCACATCAAAGCAGTTAAGACCTTTTACTGCTACCCTTTGGTCATTTACTACTGCTGTCCCATCTGTCGACAGATTCAAAGAAGGTTTGCAGTCATAGAACTGCTTAGCACAGCATGAGGCTATACAGCATTCAGCTCATCATGCATTTGCCTGCATTTAAATTCAATTAACTCGCTTCCTTCCAAATATAGATTTAATTCCCTTTTGAGTATTATCACTAAATTTGCTTTTATCACCCTTTCAGGCAACTAATTCCAAATTATCATAAGTTTAATAAGAATAATTCTCACTATCTGTATAATTGTAATTCTAATTTAAATCTGTATACTATTGACATACTATCTACCTATGTACTACCTTAGTTCAGTTTAGAGATACAGTGTGAAAACAGGCACCTTGGCCCACCGAGTCCACACTGACAAACGACCGCCCTTGCACTTGTTCTATCCTACATACTAGGGACAATATACAGAAGCTAATAAACCTACAAACCTCCATGTCTTTGGAATGTAGGAGGAAACTGGAGCACCCGGAGAAAACCCACATGGTCACAGGGAGAACGTAAAACTCTGTACAGACAGCACCCGTAGTCAGGATCGTACCCAGGTTTCTGGCTCTGTGAGGCAGCAACTATACCACTGTGTTGCCCTGGAAACGGTTTCTTTTTTGCTGCCTGTTCTGACAAAATCCCTCAACATCCTGAGCAACATATTAAGTTTCACTTCAGCATCTTTGCGACAAACAGAAAACACCTTATATACAAAACAGATGAGTCAATAATAGAAAAGGAAAAGTATTGCCCATTCTTCAGTTTCAACCTGTTTGCCACTGTAAAAAATACTAAGAAACTCATTATTTTATCTCTGGAAACATTAATCACTGACATTTCACATTTCAGTTCAAAAGTAGATTCCATGGGATTATATGCAACATGCAATAATTAGGAAAGATTGGGAGTTAATCAGTTGATTACCCTTTTCATATTTCATCCGCATGAATAATACGTAATTGATCAGGTTAGATTGTGAATAGTGGAACAGCTACTTTTCCAGGATCAGTAAATGAGAATCTTTCCTGTTGTATTTTTCACTGCCAACCTTCAAACATTTGTGTCGTATCTGAAGTATATTACACTCTAGTGGCAATAACATCTCCTTGAATTTAGAGACACAAAGAAATACATATGCTGGAATCTTGCACAAAACACAAAGTGCTGAAGGAACTCAGCAAGTCAGGCAGCATCAGTCAGACAGGTGTCAGAGGTTATGGGGAGAAGGCAAGAGAATCGGATTAGGAAGGAGAGATAGATCAGCCATGATTGAATGGTGGAGTAGACTTGATGGGCCGAATGGCCTAATTCTACTATCACTTATCATCTTATCATCAGTGGAGGGAATGGACAGATGGCGCTTTTGGGCTGGGCCCCTCCACAGATGCTGCCTGACCCATTGAGCTCTTCCAGCACTTTATCTTTCACATTTTAAATTTAACACAAACTTAAGCTACATGTCACATGATGAATACAAGTAAATATATGACTGGTGTTGAGGATACAGAACCATGTAGAGCCACAGAGTCATATACCATGGAAACAGGCCATTCAGCCCATCACGTCCGCACAAAACATCAGGCATCCATCTGCATTCGTCTCAGCTTACAACATTAGTTCCACAGCTCAGGCGATTCAAGACCAAAATTCAGTATTGTACATGCTGATTTCCAGAATAATTTACAAGGAATGCAAATAAACGTCTTTGAGGTACTTCACCATTTACCCCACTGCTTCCAGCAACATCTACTTGAAGCACTATCGCACATTGAATAATATTTTAACAGTAGCGAGATAATCACTTCCCTTTTCAGTGAGGAATAGACTGGATGTCATCGCAATCAATTGTCCACGGGTTGGCATTCCTTGACCAAATGGCAAATGATTTGACAATCTTCATGTGTTTTAACTTTTTATTTCATTGATCAGTTGATAATTTAATAGGAAACTGATTTTTTTATTTCTAATGCAAAAACTGTGAATACAAAAACATCAGGGCAGCACAGTGGGACAGCATCAGAGACCCTGGTTCAATACTAATCATGGTTCTGTCTGTGTGGAATTTGTATGTTCTTCCTGTGACTGCCTGGGTTTCCCTCAGCTGCTCCAGTTTCCTTCCACATCCCGCGTGTGTGTGTGGCTTTGCATATTAAGTGGACACTATAAGTTGTTAAATTAAATTAAAAATACAGCACAAAAACAGGCCCTTCAGCCCCATCAATCACCCCTTCACACTAGTTCTATGTTCCCACTGTCTTCCGTGTGGTAGAATCTGGGAGGAGATTGCTGAGACCATAAGGAGATTATTAAAACATTTATTCATGCAGGGTCAATGCAAATGGTGGTTGATGGTCAGTGTGAACTCAATGGGCCAAGGTGTGTGTTTCCATGCTGTACCTCTACATGACTCTGTTACTCGGGTAGAATACTCCGAATGTTAAAATTCCAAGTCCAAAGCCTCTTCAAGCTGTGACACGTGATGCAAACAAGACAAACGATTTTTTAGCTGTGAAGATTAATTTGTAATGCATTATTAATCATGGAACTATTATCAAATGTTAGGCAATGGCATTAAATATTTTGAATTAATATAATTAGAACGTTATTACTTTTACTGAATCCAAAGGCTTGGAGATGAAGATTTGCTCCTGGTAGCTGCTAGACTGGGGCAGATAGATTAGCCAGGAAATTATTCTGTGTAATATCATTGTACAACCACTTAACACACTGTTATCAAATTACTTTTCACTACTTCAATGGAAATAGGAGCATGTTTGTCATAATTCTGAAGCTCTTGTCTCCATTAATATCATATACAAAGGAAGTTGATAAATGAAATCACGTGTTTGGGGAATGTTTCATTTAGTTTAGTTTAGAGATACAGCATGGAAACAGGCCCTTCGGTCCACCAAATCCGTGCCAACCAGCGATCCCGAGCATTAACACTATCTTACACACACTCGGGACAATTTTACAATTATATTAAGCCAATTAACCTCCAAACCTGTACGTGTTTGGCATGTGGGAGGAAACCGGAGACCTCGGGGAAAACCCACGCAGGTCATGGGGAGAATATACAAACTCCGTACAAACAGCACCTGTAGTCAGGATCGAACCCGGGTCTCTGGCGCTGCAAGTCAGCAACTCTACCGCTGCGCCACCGTGGCGCCTTAATGCTGTGATAGCTTTAGACTTCATGCTGTATTTCATAAAGGGTAGGTGTAAATTTAAATTTTCACAAATATTTCAAACCCCAAGAAAGTAGAAATTGACTCAAACACAGAGTATAGCAGGTAACTCGGGCATTGTTTAATATTTTGTCCATTGGATTGTTTGTATCATTTGATTTTCACTGTGGAATCTTTCCACTCTTGATTTCATCCATTGACTTCTGTGATGAGATTTTTAACTATCCTTAATTGGTTGATGATGAAGTCAGATACCCACCTGCTGCTGTTTAATATATATGAAATTAGGAGCGCTCTCACTTTGAATTAGCTTTGTTCATTTCCTCTCCCTCAGCAGGGGGTTAGAGAGTCATTCAGTTTAATCAGTAGCAAGAGCTTTAACTAGAAAGCACCAAATGTGAAATTAATGACCATTATCTTTCTTTCCTCCGCTGCTTCATGTAGGTCAGATCTCTTGTACTTAAGTTTGAAACTGTTACAGTTTCAAAGATCAGAACTGTTCACATAGTAAAATGTTTGGGAAAGCTCACAGCACATATTGTCCTCAAGATGGACAATCAGGTCTATGTCTATTTCTCGTTTGATGTCTCGTTTTCACACCTTACACTCCCTTATCTCTGTGTCTCCCTCTCCCATGACTGAGTCTAAAGAAGGGTCTCAACTCGAAACACCACCCATTCCTTCTATCCAGAGATGCTACCTGTCCCGCTGAATTCCTCCAACATTTTGTGTCTATCTTTGGTGTAGACCAGTTCCTTCCTACACACAATGTCTATTTACCATATGCCACTGTAAAGAGGCATAAGCTAAAGTCATCAAGGAAACAGACAAAACGGTATAGAAGTGTGAAAACACACACCTCCGGATACATGAGAGTTTTTCCCAGCTGTTATCAGGCAACTGAACCATCCTACCACAAGTAGAGAGCAGTCCTGAGCTGCTATCTACCTGATTGGAGACCCTCAGACTATCTTTGATCAGACTTTATTTGCTTTACCTTGCACCAAACATTATTCACGTAACATGTATCCATACACTGTAACTGGCTCAATTGTAATCATGTCTTGTCTTCCCGCTGACTGGTTAGGGTGCAACAAAAGCTTTTCACTGTGCCTCAGTACAAGTCACAAACTAAACTGAACTGAACTGAACTGAAGAGATGTTGTATTACAAAAATATATAGATGCGGGAGAAGTAAATGAGTGTAGGCAGAGAATTCAGGGAATTACACATCTGGGTAGTTGGAAAAGTAAGTAGAGAATTGCGATGGGAAAGATGGGTTGGATGAGGGAAATTTACAGTGGATGGGGGAATGACATTGCACATGGGCCTAAATATAACAACGAGAACTAAAATATATTTTCCTGTTGATTTGTTCATAGACTGTGGACAACATTGACAAGGTTACAACCTAACATTCATCCTAATGCCCCTGTCCCACTTAGGAAACCTGAACGGAAACCTCTGGAGATTTTGAGCCCCACCCAAGGTTTCCGTGCGTTCCCCGGAGGTTTTTGTCAGTCTCCCTAATGGTCGAAAGTGGTTTCCGCTTCTTCTATGTTCCGGCGAGTATTTCAAAAAATTCAAAACCGGCCGCAACTAAAAATAGGTTGCCGTTTTTAAAATCGGTAATTTTTTAGTTGAAGCCGTTTGCAATGCTAGTTGAAGGTGGTTGCCGGAGGTTGCAGGTAGTGGAAGGTAAGACCTTTTTTTCACCCAGTTTTATTCCACCAAGGAGTTCTTACCTTCCACTACCTGCAACCTCCGGCAACCACCTTCAACTAGCATCGCAACCGGCTTCAACTAAAAAATTACTGATTTAAAAAACGGCAACCTATTTTTAGTCGTGGCCGGTTTTTAATTTTTTGAAATAATCGGCAGAACATAGACGAAGCGGAAACCACTTTCGACCATTAGGGAGACTGACAAAAACCTACGGAAACCTTGGGTGGGGCGCAAAGTTTCCAGAGGTTCCCATTCAGGTTTCCTAAGTGGGACAGGGGCATTAGTTGCTCCTGAACTGAGTAGGCACTTGTTAATGGATCTGCATTCACATACAAACCAACCCAGGTTGAATTGCCTGATTTCCTTTCCTTGACAGCCATTAGTGCCACAGTGGTACGGTGGCACAGCGGTAGAGTTGCTGCCTTACAGCGAATGCAGCGCCGGAGACCCGGGTTTGATCCTGACTATGGGTGCTGTCTGTACGGACTTTGTACGTTCTCCCCGTGACCTGCGTGGGTTTTCTCCGAGATCTTGATAGCTGGTCGATGCAGACAAAGGGCCAAAGGGCTTGTTTCCGCACTGTATTTCTAAAGTCGAAAATAAACTAAAAGATATTGCACCCATGCCTCTCCTCATCTGTACAAACAGCACTTTAGCTCCCTCCCATTTCCTGTTAATTATTTGATGTGATTTTTAATGTTACAGATCCATAATTATTAATTACGTGCCTGATGTTTAAACATAATTCTGGTCACTACAATGAGTAAATTCACTTCAACTATATTTTAGGTGTGAAGACCATATAGTGAGGTTAAACATTCACATTGGAGTGCATTGAGCTGAGGAAATATAACATTTGTCTTTTCAGTATATGTGCTCTTCACTTTATCAATATTAATGGAACTGAGTGGCTGTTAATTCAAACCTAACTCATGCCACATGTTAACAAAACCTCTTCGATTCCTGCACGTCAGCATTTCTACAGCTGATTGAAACCTCCATTTCATGACATTATTGTGAAGGTTATAGCTCCATAGATAATCAAAAGTGCAGGTGAGGCAATTGTCTTTCCCTGTGCCTTTGCAGATTTCCATATGAAATGAAAGGAAGTTCATTCAGCACTTTGGCTGGCACCCCAATTCCATTCCCCACAAGTTTTCAAGGCACCTCGTCTCCCGTGTTCAAATTGACTGCCCTATCACTAACATGTACACAAGTGCCAATTCTACTGTTGCCAAATCACCTCTCGATCCACACGCCTTTGGGATGTAGGAAGAACTGGATGTGTCTGAAGGAAATCCGTGTGGTCACAGGGAGAATGTGCAAACTCTACAGAGATGGTACCAGAGGTTAGGGTTGATTGCAGTCACTGGAGCAGCAAGGAAACGTCTCTACCTAATGCGCTAATTGTGCCGCACTGTATCTCAATCACTGTATGACTGTTCTCACAGTTTGTGTATTCATAGACTCTGGCTTCTCTCAAAGATGCACCAATTTTGCATGATTTTCCAGAATTATGGGCACCAGGTCTCCTTTATTGTACAGCCATTCAATTCTCTTATTGTTGATACAGTGAACACCTCTCCCTTCAAGCATCTCTTGAGCAGCATTCGTCTATTGTGTAAATGCACCAAGATGCATACTTGAACATGGGGAAATTTAAAGAAATATAAGTTCAAGGCCACACCAAAGCAAAAAGCTCAGGCACTCCATTATCTAGCGTAATTAAAACCTGCTGTCACAACGCTTCTTCATGAGATGCAGCGACATTTCCAAGCAGAACAACTCGACCCAAAGGAGAAGGGAGCTGAGGCCAGTCCAAGCTGTTCAACATATGTTTCTGAGTATGAAGAAGCTCTTCATTTTAATTATTTTTGTTTTCTTCCCCGTTACTTTTGTCTCTAGTCCCACACACACACTCGACAGCTGGTGAAACAGAAAGGGAACATCCTCCCAGAGCTCTCATTAATGCTATGAAGAGGTTGTAAGAGTTGACGTACTCTGGGGCTATATGCACTTTCTGTGCTGTAAATTTTCCAATTGGATTTTCCTACACATCTCCTCTCCCACATGGCACAGATGGTTGTATTTAATTCATGGTTCAAGCCTAGTCTTGAGCTCCCTTCTGTACCTTGACTCATTGTTACCCATTATTCGTACAACAATGTGTAGGAAGGAACTGCGGATGCTAGTAGACACAAAGTCCTGGCAGCATCTCAGGAGAAAAGGAATAGGTGAGATTTTGAGTCGAGATCCTTCTTCAAACTTATCTGTGTCTATCTGATTCATTCAAACAACCATGATGGAATCATGGTGAATGTGAAGATTGAGTTGGAAATGGATCTGGATACATAGTCATGGGCATAGAGATAGTACAGCAGGTGACAGATGTCAGCAAATTTACTACCTTGACCAACCCATTCTAGTTCAGGTTATTAATGTTGTCTAATTCAGGCTATAGAATGATCCTCACCCCTAAAGAATAACAATGGATAATTGTTCAACAACAGAACAGGCTGTTTGTCTCATCGTGTTTGCACTAACTATGATGCCAATCTAACCAATCACACCTGTATCCCTCTATTCCCTATCAGTTCACATGTCTTTCTTAATGCCCCTTAAACATTGCTACCATATCTGCTTCTATCATCACCCTTGGCAATGTGTTCTAGGCACCAACCACTTTGTGTGAAAACATACTTGCTTCACACATCTCCTTTAAACATTTTCCCTCATCTATTACCACTAGAAATTCGCCTATCAACCCTGGGAAAAAGACTGACTATCAACACTATCTATGGCTCTCATAACTTTATACACTCCTTTCAGGTTGCCACCTCTGCCTCTGATGCTCCAGAGAATGGGATCCAAGTTTGTCCAACCTCTCCTTTTTGCTAATAGACTCCAATCCAGGCAACATTCAGTTTTGTACTCATTCCACATCTTTCCCACGGTGTGACAACCAGTAATGCACACAGTATCCCAAGTGTGGCCAAACCATGGTTTTATGCAGTTTCAACAATACAATGCCCCAACTGCTGAAGGCAAGTATGCTGCACACCTTCTTGTTCTTCTTGTGTTACTACATTCAGGGAGCTATGGACTGCAGAAAATGGGAAATGACTTGCTACCACATTTAAAAGGGGTACAGGTAGACTGGGTTGAGAGAAAGACTTTTGGCATGCTGGCCTTCATCAGTCAGCGCATTGGATATAGAAGTTGGGATGTTAAGTTGCAGTTGTATGAGACATTGATGAGGCTGCACTTGGAGTATTTTGTTCAGTTTTGGACATTCTTAAAGGTGCCATTAAGCTAGAAAATTGCAGAAACCATTTGCAAGGATGTTGCCAGGACTCGAGGGATTGGATTATTGGGAGAGGTGGGTAGGCTAGGAATTTATTCCTTGAGCGTTGAAGGCTATTGATGTATTCACAATCTTGAGTGGCATTGATAGGAAAGTGCACAGTCTTATTCTCAGGATTGGAGAATCAAGTATTAAGAACTAAAGGAATTAGTTTGAGGTGAGGGAAAAGATCAATAGAAATCTGTGGGACAACCTTTTCACACAGAGAGGGGTGTGTGAATGAGAGTGAACGAGCTGCCAAAAGGAAGTTGTTGATGCAGCTGCAATAACAACATTTAAAAGATATTTGGGCAAGTACATGGATAGGATATTGGTCAAATGCTTAGCTTAGATGGACATTTTGGTTGGCATGGGTGTGTTGGGACAAATGGTCTGTTTTCATGCTGTATAACTCCTCGACTCAGTAAAGGATGGGCATAACATGGGCCAACAACAACCACATCGCATTGAATGAATACATTAAACTTTTAATGCATGCGATAGAGGACAAATTTACGTTATTTTCAAATATTATAATATTTTATATTATTTTGGGGCATTCGGTGCTAATGTTTTCAACAATGATGAATGAATGAATTAATCTCTGGAAAGCTGAAAGGTGATTGTTACACAGTCAGATGGAAGCCATGTAGGCTACAAAAGCCCCAGTGAGTAAGTGTCTGCAGCTCACTATCGCTATTGTCAAATCGACAAAGAATCAAAGGCTCGAACACTGTGTACAAACAAATGAAATATGGAAGCAAGATTTCCCCTCCCACTAAAGTCATTTCAGTCTTGTAAATATGACACCAGTAATCAAAGCAAAATCATCCAATTTGCTTTTGTAAAATTATATCATAACTTATTAAGGATTCTGCTTAGTTCAGAATTTAAAGAAATATTTCAATTCTCTCACATGAGCTCCAATTTTGTTTTCTGCATATAATGGTCCAAATTGTGTATGTGCTTATGGTCCTGGTCTTCTCTCACTTCCAGTTCTTCACCTCCCACCTCACCCCCTACTTTCAGTTTGAAGAAGGGTCCCGACCCGAAACATCATCCATCCTTTCTCTCCAGAGATGCTGCCTGACCCGCTGAGTAACTCCAGCACTTTGTGTCTATCTTGTGTATGTATATATGTATAATTGTATATGTATATGTGTACATAAGTGTATATGGTAGCTTCCATGACTTGATAGAATGATCCAAATTTGGTTCCACCACAGCGCATCCCCCTTCCTCCGCTGGTTCTGTCTCATAGAGTCATATAAGATACTTTGAATCCTCAAGGATGACATTACCACTGGCAAAAGACATTCCTGTATTACCATCTGCTCTTTCTATTTCCATTTGCTATCCAGGCTGGATGTGTATGATGGAACTGAGCTTGCACATTTTGTAAGTGCAAAGTTTTATTTTTCCCACTGGCACCATCAAAACAAAAATACATCAATATTGATTACAGACTGATGGAGTAGAATCTGCTTCCGCTTGAGTTAAAATGAAAAATGCTGGGAACACTCAGCAGGTCGGGCAGCATTTAAGAAGACACAAAGAAAACATTTCAGCACTCTGAAGACTAATTCTGGATGTTGATGGATGTAGTCCATTGATATTACCACTGGCTTAAAGCACTTCTTGCATCCCCCTCCATTCTACCTGCTCCAACACCTTCCCAATGATACTGTACTCCAAGAAGGAATGCCTCAGAAGAACCATACCTATGACGACCTCATCACTTGCCACATCACTCCCTGCATATTGAGTAACTTTAAAAAACACATAAAAGTAAAAGAACATACAGTGTACCAGGTAATAGAAACCTGTAGTACCAGGTAATAGAAACCTGTTGGGATCTAAGCTCAATTTCTAGGCAACCAGGCAAATGAACGGTCAACTCTTCAGCTAGAGTGCGGTCTTGATCTCCCATCTACCTCATTGGAAACCTTTGAACCCTCTGTAATGTGACTTTATCTCGCACTAAATGTTGTACCCTTTATCCTTTATCTGTGCACTTTGGACGGCTTGATTGTAATCATGTATAATAGTCTTTTCATTAACTGGAAAGCACATTCAAAAGCTTTTCACTGTACCTCGGTACGCGTGACAATAAAGAACTAAACTAAAACTGAATATTGTTGCTGAACCTTTTCAATTAAACTAATAGGGAGGGGTGAGCCTTTCTGACTGTTGAATGTTTATTTAACAGTGTCAGGTTAAAAGAAGGCATTAGTCAGAGGACTGAATTCCACCACAGGCATCAAATCAGCATTACCCAGTAAGAAATATCATAATTTGACACTGATGTAGTTTTCTGCATGGTATCACAGGTGCGCACTCCAATACCCTCACTTACTTGGTATCGCACGTGACTTGCATCACAGACAGATGTAAATTTATTGGACACCATTTTTGGAACTAATTCAGCCCCTAAATCAATGCTATGAAACCAGATTTTCCAGTCCAATGTTTTAACAAGTGCAAAATTCATAAATGTCACATCCCATCATTTAAGGATTGATTATAAACCCTCCAGCTAATGTGTTAAGAAGATTAGTCTTCTAAACTGCCAATTTTAAAAGTTCATTCAAAAATCAAGTTTATTGTAGACATTTTCCTCCGGAATATGAAAATCGTTTGAAAGGTTTTCTTTTGAACGATGTAACGCATTATAACGCAAGGGTTATGTGGCTGTTGTAGGATTAAGATTGTGTAAGTCAGTTCAACCTTATGGAAGAAAGTCACAGAATGCTGGAGCAACTCAGCGGGTCAGGCAGAACGTCTGGAGTAACATGGACAGGTGATGTTTCGTGTTGGGACCCTACTTCAGACTGATTGTGGGGTAGTGGTAAAGCAAGCTAGAAAAGACCAGGGGCAGGGGCAGGACAGAGCATGTCCCAAAAAATGTAATAGGTGAACATAGGCAAGGTTTTTTTTTAAAATACAAGGATGAAAAGACAGATGTGAGCTTGTAAAGGATAACAAATTGCAAATTGTTAAGCTTGGGGATAGATAAACTGTGAATTGTGAAGCCATTGGAATGGATAAAGAGAGAGGAGAGAAACCGGAGCAAGGTCAGCCAGGGTTCATTGGAGGGGAGTGGGGGAGACAAGAAAGAGTATGGAGAGGTCTTGGGGAGAAAGGGGAGGGGGAACAGGTCTGTTTGTGGGTTAGTCACCTAAAACCGGTGAATTCAATGTTCAAGGAATTGCATATGTGTAGGAAGGAACTGCAGATGCTGGTTTACACTGAAGATAGACACAAAATGCTGGAGTAACTCAACAGGACAGGCAGCATCTCTGGATACAAGGAATAGGGTGAATGCACAGATCCTTTACCAAGAATAAGGACAACAAGAACGAGAGGGCACAGCAAGATGAGAGGGGAAATGGGTGACGTTTCAAGAAGTGGAAACGTCAACCATTTCCCCTCTCATCTTGCTGTGCCCTCTCGTTCTTGTTTTCCTTATTCTTGGTAAAGGATCTGTGCATTCACCCTATGATTTTATGCACCTCTATTGGATCATCCCTCAGCTTCCTGCGCTCTGAAGAGTAAAGTGCTAGCCTTCCCAGCCTCTCCCTACAGTTCAGACCTTGCAGGAAGAACTTAACTTGCTGTTGATAAAGAATACATTTATTGAGTTGAAGTTATCTACAATAAGGTGTGAATGGAACATTTTTTCTGAAGGTTGAAACTGTGACAAAATTGCAAGGATTTGGTTGCACTTTGCTTGTGTGGCCCTCCTGTTAATGTGCATGTCACAGTATCTGCACCTTGTGAGCAGGGGTGTGCATTGTTCAGGCATGTTTCAAATCCGCTTCAAAGGGATTACATGAATATCTAAAGAGCTTCACTTTGTATGTCAGCAATTTCATTGTCTTTCAGTTCATACAGCAGTAAATTAAGCCCCCCTAAGCCAACACGTTATTTTTACAACAACCGTTTTCTACTTTTTATTTCTGTTGAGGGTTTGGGTTCCTTGCACAATTCCTGAGAATTATTTACTATCAAATCTGATGTTAAATCAATTGGCAAAACCAGTTGGTTTGATTAATTAACTATTTGTGAATTATTTATGGACCAATTCCTCATTTAAAAGATTCAGTGCCTTGTTCATACTCATTGCTTATCCAAGCATCTTTGAGAATAATATTGTGAGCCTATCGTGCAAAGCAATCACTTAGCTTGTGAGATGAAATCTTGATTCCACCACCTCATGGGAGAATCCCATTATCCGACATGAAGTATTTCTTCAGTGCTGTGGAGGAGATGGCTGCAATGCTCGGCCTCAATCCCAGAGTAAAACAAAATGATTTGCTTTAAAATCATGTTAGCTGAACCTGGAAGGTAAAATTGACAAGTCCAAATCTGAAGATAGACACAAAAAGTTGGAGAAACTCGGCGGGACAGGCAGCAGCTCTTGAGAGAAGGAATGGGTGACATTTCAGGTTGAGACCCTACTTCAGACAAAATCTGAAGCAATTAAATTAGACTTTATGTAAATCTTCTAATTTTTACTTGTAAGTTTAATTTTTATGGGATGTTGCTCACAAGCCTGTATTTATTGTCTGCTCCTACTCATCCTTGACAAGTTAGCACTGAGTAACCCTTTTGAATCAATGCGATTTATAAAGTCAGAATAGGTCTTTTGGACTACAATTCTGTGCTGGTTATCGAGTACTCCTCTACGCTAATCCCATCTTATTTTATTCTTCCGAGATCCACGTAAATTCTCCCCAGATTCTAGCACTAATCTATATCTTTGGGTCAATTTACAACGGCCAGTTAACGGACCGACCTGTAAAATGACTTGATTCCTACACAGAGTCTTTTACTGATGGTTTATTATAATCACTAACACACACTATGCAATAGCTGTCCGTGGTCATCACTGGAGCTAGAGAGCGGGCTGGAGGTGGGGACCTTACAATTATACGAGAGACAATGAGGAGTGGTTAGTAGTGGTGAGGTCACTATGTTAAAGGAACATGCACTGATCTACATCCCTCCTCTTGGAAACAAAAGCATGGCAATACACAGAGCGACCACGGCTCATACGCTAGGATTACAAACCGCGCCGGGAACAGTTAATCGTGTCATAACACAGCTAAGCGAGCTCCCCGTAATGGACAGGCGGCTTGACCAACCGGCCAGAGCGGGTGTGCAACCCGCATTCCCCCTCAACCGCAGGAGCAGAAGGGACAGAGTCAGGGACAGAGGTGGGAGAGCCGCGCGGGGAACGAACCGGAGACGGAGCAGAACAGCGAGGCGAAACGGGCACGCTGGCAGGCGAGGCAGGGGAAAGAGGCTTGTGAGCGCGGGGCATAGAGAGCTGGGAGGGCAGTTTCCGCGATATGCGAGGAGTGACAGGGGCTGGCGGAGCCTCGGGCAGAATGGAAGGGATAGGTGGCTGAAACGGGTCCGCGGGAGGCGGAGGAGGCTCGTTGACGAGCAGGAGGTGCTGGCGTGACTGACGGTAGAAAGCGCCCTCATAGTCGACGAGGTATGACTGGGGAGAGCCGGCATTGCCAACCACTACGGCCAGCCTGTAGTGCCCGGAGGGGGACTGCATCCGAACCACCTGGCCCGGGAACAGGCAAGGAAGCGGCCGGGCCGACTTGTCAAAGGAGCGCTTCTGGATGGCTTTCTTCTCGATGATGCGCTCTGTCACAGTGACAGGGTTCTGGACTGAGGGTTTGAGGGACTGTTGCGAGACAGGGAGAGGTGGTCTAGTGGTGCGGGACATGAGGCGATGGGCAGGTGAACCGAGCGCGGGGTTGCGGGAAATGTTGCGGAGGTTGAGGAGGGCAAGGTAGAAGTCGGAATGTGAAAGGCGGCAGTGTTCCAGCAGCTCCTTGGCACTGCGGACGGCGCGTTCCGCAAGGCCGTTGCTCTGCGGATACTCAGGGCTGCTGGTGATGTGACAAAAGTTCCAACGGGCAGCGAAGGCACGGAACTCGGCGCTGGAGAACTGGCTGCCGTTGTCCGATTGGAGGGTCACCGGAGATCCGAAGGTGCAAAAGTGGCGGCGAAGCTTCCCGATGACGGCGGCAGAGGTGATGGAAGGCAGCTGATCCACCTCAAACCAACTGGAGTATGAGTCCACCAGGACCAGGAAGTGCTTGCCACGCCATTCGAAAAGGTCCGTGGCAACAGACATCCACGGTAGCTCGGGGGCCGGCTGCTGCAGGAGGGGCTGACGCTGCTGATGAGGCAGGAGACTGTTACAGGCAGCGCAAGCGGAGACCCTGTCACGGATGTCCTGAGCCATACCTGGCCAGTAGAATTGGCTCTGGGCCTGGGACAAAGTGGCCTCCACCCCGGGGTGGCCGTTGTGTGCAGATTGAAAATAGTGATCCCGCAGAGCGGCCGGCACCACGACCTTGTGACCCTTCACCACCACGCCGTCGTGTAGCACCAGTTCATCACGAACCAGGAAGTAGGGCACGGCACCAGCCGGCAGGGAAGAGCGTCGGTCAGGCCAACCACGGCGGATAACGTCCGCATGTTGTTGCAGGGCAGGATCATCAGCAGTGTGTTTGACCAGGGACTGCATCTGCTGGGATGGAACAATGTTAACGTTCAGTACCATCAGGTCAGACGATTCATACGGGTGACGGGCAACTGAAGGGAGCGGCGCACGGGACAATGTGTCGGCCACAAACATATCTTTGCCCTTGCGGTACACAATCCGGAACGTGAAACGCTGGAGCCTCAGCATCATCCGCTGCAACCGGGAAGAGGCGACATGGATAGGCTTGTTCAGAATAGTGACCAGCGGCTGGTGGTCAGTCTCAATGGTGAAGGTGTTGCCCAGAATGTAGTCCTTAAACTTGGAGCAGGCGAACACCATGGCAAGGAGCTCCTTCTCGATCTGGGCATAACGTTGCTCGGCAGGGGTCATGGTGCGAGAAGCGTAGGAGACAGGTAGCTGCAGGCCGTCATAAAGCTGCAGACATGCGGCACCGAGACCGAACTTAGAGGCATCACAAGTGAGGACAATTGGTCTGTGCAGATCGAAGAACTTGAGAGTAGGTGTGTGTGTGAGCTTGGACTTCAGAGCCACGAACGCCGACTGGTGATGCGGGAGCAAGACCCATGCGGAGTCCTTCTTGATCAGCTCCCTCAGGGGAGCACTCAGTTCGCTGAGGTCAGGTATGAACTTCCCCAGGTAATTGACCATGCCCAGGAAGCGCTGCAGGCCGGGAACGTCGGTAGGAGCGGGCATCTCGGTGACTGCTGATGTTTTCTGGGGGTCAGGCTTTAAACCCCCCGCCGTGAAAACGTGACCAACGTAAGTGACTTCCGGGACCCGGAACCGACACTTCTTGGGGTTGAGCTTGAGATTGATTTTACGAGCCCTGTCCAGGACTTTGCGGAGGTGCAGGTCATGCTCAGCGACGTCCCTCCCGTACACCAGGATGTCATCCACGATGATAGCGCACGGCAACCCAGCGAACAGCTGTTCCATGGTGCGCTGGAAAACCTCACTAGCCGAGTTGATCCCAAACGGCATACGGAGGAAACGGAACCTGCCGAAAGGTGTGATGAAGGTGGTCAGGAATGAGGAACGTTCATCTAAAGGGATCTGCCAGAATGAGCTTTTGGCGTCTAAGACAGAGAAGACAGTGGCAGGACCGACCTGTGCAGCGACGTCCTCCACCGTCCGCATGGGGTAGTGCGGGCGCTTGATGGCCAGGTTCAGGTCCTTTGGGTTAATGCAGATCCGGATCTCGCTCTTGTCCTTCTTGGCAGCGACGACCATGTTTGAGACCCACCTGGTGGGAGCGCTCACCTCCTTGAGGATGCCCATGGTCACCATATCACGCAGAGTAGATTCCACGCGGCCCTTCATAGCAAAGGAGACGCGGTGGGCCGGTCGAACCACCGGGTCGACACTCGGGTCGACAACAATTTTATAGTCACAGGGCAATTTGCCCAAAATGTCATCAAAACGGTCGGGGTATTCGCCCAGTGGGTCCATGGGGGCCTGCACCAGGTGAATTCCGCGGTGGAAAGAAACCAAGCCAAGGTCCTGGCACGCACGGGCGCCCAACAGGGTGACGTTGTCAGAATCCAGCAGGTGGAAGGTGAGGGGCCGAGAGGTCTCAAGGACTGTGCAGATAAGCGTGACCTTCCCCACTGGAACTAGAACTCCTCCCCCATAGGCATGAAGGCGGGTGTCGCCGGGAGTAACTCTCTCACCAGATCTTATCCGCTTGAAGAGGCTGACAGACATAACATTTGCAAAGGCACCAGTATCGACCTTGGCAGAGAATGAATGGCCATTCACAGTAACATGCACAGAGGGATCTGTTATCGTAGCAGGTGCACCCAAAAGCAAAAACACCGTTGAATCACCAAGGGAGGAGCTCCTATCAGAGTCTGGGAGTTCATCCGACTGGTACTGATAACCTATCAGGGTCTGCAAGGTTGTTTAAATTCCTCCTTGGAGCAGGGACCGGCTTATCACGGGACCGACAAGCCGCCGAAAAGTGGTTCAGTTTGCCACAGGAATTACAAGTCTTACCCTGCGCGGGGCAAACGTTGAACTGGTGGAAAGAAAAATTACAATTGGGGCAACGGCGTGGGGTGACCTTAGCGGGCATTGCAGCGGGGTTTCGTCGTGGCGGACCAGTGTTCCGCCGGCGGCCAGCTGCACCGGTAAAGTTAATGTCCTGGGACACCGGTTGAGAGACGGAGCTAACAGCAGAAGCCATACGAGCGGAATGCATGGCCTCCCTTAGTGTCAAATCAGGTTTCATGAGGAGCTCGTCATGCAGCTTAGCGTTCAGGAGACCATTGACCAGGACATCCCTGATCAATTCGTCCGTGGAGATTGTTTCAAAGCGACAGCGCCGAGCCATATGACGCAAAGAGGCAATGAAAGCGTCAATATGCTCGCCGGGAATCTGCCGCCTCTGGAAGAATTTAAAGCGCTCAATAATGTTATTGGTAGGGATATCACAGAGGGCAGTGAATTTAGCCATGAGACATACCGGGTCCCGACAGTCTTCTCCGGGGGCGAAGTCGAATGAAGCATAGTGATCCATGGCCTCCGGGCCAGCGAGGTTGAGCAGCAGGTGAGCCTGCACAGCAGTGGTGGCAACAGGATGAGCGATGGCTGTGTAATGTTCAAAGTCGCGCTGGAACACAGTCCAGCGGTCGACAATGTCCGTGTCAAAGACCAAAGTGTCGGGTCGACGACAGGAGTTGGACATAATGAAAACGGGGGGGAGACGTGAACAACTGGGAGAAAGCAAAGAATAAAAAAGAAAACCAATAAACAGGAGACATGAGTCTACCACTGTGACACCATGTAAAATGACTTGATTCCTACACAGAGTCTTTTACTGATGGTTTATTATAATCACTAACACACTATGCAATAGCTGTCCATGGTCATCACTGGAGCTAGAGAGCGGGCTGGAGGTGGGGACCTTACAATTATACGAGAGACAATGGGGAGTGATTAGTAGTGGTGAGGTCACTATGTTAAAGGAACATGCACTGATCTACACGACCCACATGGCTTTCTGATGTGGGAGGAATGTGGTGCACTAACAGGAAGCCCATGCAGTCGCATGAACAGCATCTCGTATTTCACTTGGGGCAGCTTACAGCCTAGTGGTATGAATATTGATTTCTCTAACTTCAAGTAACCCTGGCATTCCCTCTCCCTCCATCCCTCCCCCACCCAATCACACCAGCTTCTCGTTTTCTCCCAGCAAACAGCTAACAATGGCATTCCTTTATTATTGTTACTTTTTTGCATATCTTTCATTCATTGCTCTTTATCTCTCTACATCATCATCTATATCTCTCGTTTCCCTTTCCCCTGACCAGTCTCGATCTGAAACTTCACCCATTCCTTCTCTCCAGAGATGCTGCCTGTCCCACAGAGTAACTCCAGCTTTTTGTGTCGAACATGCAACTAACACAGGAGTCTGAAAAAGGGTTATGACCCAAAAGTCACCCAACTTTTTTCTCCAGAGATGCTGCCTGACCCGCTGAGTTACTCCAGTACTTTGTGTCTATGTATAGTAGCTAATTACTGGAAGAGCAATCCTGAAGCCTGTGCTTATCATCCCGGGAAGATAATTCAAATTGCATCAATGTCAGATGTGGAAATTAAATTTAGTTTGTTAAATGCAATGGGCAGCACAATGGCACAGCTGGTAGAGCTGTTGCCTCACAGCACCAGTTCCAGGGTTTTACCTGACCCAGGGTGCTGTTTGTGTGGAGTTTGCACACTCTCCCTTTGATCATGTGAGTTTCCATCGGATGCTCCAGTTTCCTCCCACATCCCAAAGACATGCAGGTGTGTAGTTTAATTGGCCTCTCTAAAGGGCCTGTCCCACTTACCCGATTTTTTTCGGCGACTTGCCGGCACCCATCATAGTTATGAGTGTTTAAAAAATCTTGAGATCAGCTGCAGCAGGTCGACGAACATTTTCAACTTGTTGAAAAAACAGCGACAACCAGAAAAAGGTATGACTTTTTGGGCCACTACTCACGACCACACAGGCGTCACCCAGCGACATGCTAAGCTCTAAACTCTAAACATTGTAAATACTAGCATCTGTGGTGATAACCCCATACAAAAAGATTGAATTATCATTTAAAAAAATGCGTTAGACCATGAATGTCCTGCAGTCAAGAAAATCTGCTGTCCTTGCCCATTATAGTTTACTTGAAAGATCGACACAAAAAGCTGGAGTAACTCAGCGGGTCAGGCAGCATCTCTGGTGGAAAAAGATAAAATATGATTCCAAACCTACAGGAATCTGCCTGACTCTCAGCTGTCCTCTGACACAGTTGGGGTCAATAGTATTCAAACTGCTACATAAGGGCTGTGTACATAGAACATGGTACAGTACAGCACTGCTACAGGCCATTCGGCCCACAATGCCTGTGCTGAACACGATGCCAGGCTACACTAATCTCCTCTGCTTGTACTTGCTCCATATCCTTCCACTTCCTGAATATCCATGTGCCTGTCTAAAAGCCTCTTAAATGTTACTATCGTATGTGCCTCCACCACCACCCCTGACAGCACGTTCCATGCATCTACCACTCTCTGTGTAAAAATAAGTTGCCCCGCACATCTATCTATATAACTAAAAGTCTCATCTTGACCACTGTATGCGCTGTATATTGATTTTCGAAAAAACGCTACCCTAAATCGTGATGATTTTTAGCCATCTTACTCACAATCCTCCTCCGCTGAGGCAGCCCCGAGGATTTTTCCGATCGATAAAAAGGAAAAAAGTTATGAGTGTTTAAAAAATCTTGAGATCAGCTGATTGGTCCTCTCGCCTGTCAATCACCACGATGAAGGTAATGCGCCTTCCGGGGAGGGGGGCAGGACTATAAAACCTCGAATGACTGGACGTGAGTCAGTCTCTCTGGAAGATCATGAGGGAGAGTCCACAACTGTGATTCTAAGCTGTGAATCAACTGAATTTGAGTCTGCAATGTACTTGCAATAAACAATTTGTTAGATCTTAATGAAAATGCAATAAGTTGTTTGGCAATTTGGTGGCTTGCACTCTGCTTGAAATGCTGTGAAATTGAATGTGGTGGCCCGCACTCTGCTTGAAATGCTGTGAAATAGAATGTGGTGGCCTGCACTCTGCTTGAAATGCTGTGAAGTTGAATGTGGTGGCCTGCACTCTGCTTGAAATGCTGTGAAGTTGAATGTGGTGGCCTGAACTCTGCTAGAAGTGCTATGAAATTGCATTTGGTGGCTTCCACTCTGCTTGAAATGGAATTTCAAGGAATAGCCGTGAGTGAACTGCCAGCCCACCAGCCCTGAGTGACTGAGCTGCCAGCCCACCACGCCTGAGTGAATGAGCTGCCAGCCCACCATGCCTGAGTGACTGAGCTGCCACCCCACCAGGCCTGAGTGTCTGAGCTGCCAGCCCACCATGCCTGAGTGTCTCAGCTACCAGCCAGCAGGCCTGAGTGTCTGAGCTGCCAGCGCACCAGGCCTGAGTGACTGAGCTGCCAGCCCAAGAATTCATTCGGTCCACAATGTCCATACTAGCCCTCTGGAAACCAGTCCCTTCGGGCCACAACACCCATACTAGTGCTCCAGAAAGTGTCCCCCCCCCCCCCACTGGCCACCAATATTGGAATTGGTAGAGAGGTGGAATATTGCATTGGAGGACCACCCCTCCGGTGTGAACATGGAACCCAACGGGCCCCACTTAGTCTAGTCTCCTTTAAAATTTGATCCCTTCACCTTACAGCTATGTCCTCTGTTCTGTGACTTTTTCACCCTAGGGAAAAATGTTCTGACTGTCTACACTGTCTGGATATTCAGTGAATCAAAAAGCCACATCTGCTTCTCAATAATCATTAGTTCTGGACAATATATTCTGGAATTTCTGATACATTCTGAAGCATACATTCTGAAAGGAACAAAATAAACAATACAATAAAAAGACGTTTGTGCAGTGTATCTTTTAGTTATTAGACGATGAACAATGTGACAGTGAAGCATATGAATTCACAATTTGGTAGACAGGCTGTGATAAATTATATTTCTGTGCCTGTGATTATTTTCATGCTTGTGTGTTGCATTAATTGAGTATCTCCAGCCAGAAGAAAAATACTTTATTCCACTCCTGATTTGTTCTTTGTGGGAAGGGGAAGGCTTGGAAGAATCCAATGGTAGCACACATCACAAAGTGTCTTTGGTTATCCACCCAAACTCACACAATCACACTTACAATAAAACATTCCATCAATATACTTATGACAGTAAGCATGGAACAGCAAAGCAAATGATTTGAGAGTCAACTCAAGAAAATAGAATCAATGATTCAATTATACTTCATTGTCACCGAAGATAGATATAAAATGCTGGAGTAACTCAGCGGGACAGGCAGCATTTCTGGAGAGAAAGAATGGGTGATATTTTGGGTCGAGATCCTTCTTCAGGACTTTGTGTCCAACTTCGGTGTAAACCAGCATCACCAGTTCCTTCCTATATATACTTTATTGTCACATGTACCTAGGTACAGTGGAAATCTTTGTTTTTGCAAACAATCAGGTAAAATCATATGGACGATCTCACTTAGGCAGTACACAAGGAGTCGCCATGTTTCTGACACCGTCAAAGTTTCAGAAATTTCTTAGTACAGTCTTACCTTCTCGTAGTGGCGAACCAGGCCTGCCAATGCATGTGGCTGCAGATTGTCCACCGCGTCCCTCTTTGTCTCAGAGTTGCAGTTGATTTTCAACATAAGTGGATTAAGTAAATTATGACTAAAGAAGAAAATAATGCAGCTGAAGAGTGACAGATCATCAGGGTCAGATAATATCTTTTGGGGGTTTTAAATGTATAAACATAACATTTTTGTCTACCTTGTATAACTCTATAACTCTTTTCGGTCCTGTATAACTCGATGATTGGGGTGAAAGGTATTTAGACAGGAACACAGATAGGAAAGGTTCAGAGAAATATGGAGCAAACGTAGGCAAATGGAGTAGTTCACGTAGGCTACTTTCTTGGGCATGGACGATTTGGGTTGAAGGGCCTGTTTCTGAGCAGTACAGGTCTTTTTCCTCTAAGATTCTAAGAAGCTGAAGCCTGCTACAATGTCAACACACATACTGTGAAAGTCCCTTTGGAGTGGAAAATTATCCATGCTAATTAAGAAAAGAGAGACCAAAATTTGGAAATTATCGGAGGTGCGATTCTATTGTCTGTTAATGGGAAATTATTGGAATTTCTCATTAAGCACAGAATGACTGAACGACTTAAACATGTTCAGATAGAGAGAAAGAGAGAAATGGGCCCGTCTCACAAGAGAATTAGCACAAATTGATAAACACTTTGAAATGTTTGATGAACACTGCCTTTTTAAAGCCAACCTAGGTAGTGGAAGAAGGATTGAAAGAGAGTCATAAAGACATAGAGTAAAGAAAGAGGCCTTTCGACCCACCAAGTCTGTACTGACCATCAAATGCCATTTGCACTACTTTATATATCCCATTTTTATGGGATTTAATGGATATTGTTTATCAACTGGAGAGAAGGAATGGTTGACGTTTCGGGTCAAGACCCTTCTTCAGACTGCCAGTCTCGACCCAAAACGTCACCCATTCCTGCGTTCCAGAGATGCTGCCTGTCCCGCCGAGTTACTCCAGCATTTTGTGTCTCCCTTCGATTTAAACCAGCATCTGCAGTTCTTTCCTCCATATTATTTATCAACTTCTACAGTATATATGATGAAACCTCTCACAGGAAACTTCTAATTAAATCTCAGCTCATGGAATTGAACACCACTAAATTGACTATTCAGTTGGAGATAATATAGGATGGGGTTTAAATTCAAAGGATGCATTTAATGGTGACCTGCAGGCATGTGTGATTGACCCACAAATATTCACTATACTTCTCATCATCTGAGGCGATGAGGTATTTCATTGATGATGCAAAGATCAGTAACTTTACAAGCAGAATAAAACTATAAAAAAATAACACATTAATCAAATGGGCAAATCTACTGAAAATAGATTTCAATGATGGACCTGAAAATGGATGTAAAAGCTGCTTTCTAAATAGTCTAGAAACAGCGGAGGCCCATGAAACAAGAACCAATTTCATAAATCATTAGAATATCTCGGACAGATGGAGAATGTTCAAAGGTTGTTTTTTTTTTATTGTCAAGTGTACCAATTAAGGTAATCATTAGAACTAAACTTTGTACCAGAATAAAAGTATGCAGATGTTAAGCTTGTACTTGTACAGTCATGAATAATCATATCTGTATCTTGAGCAATTCTACAATATGTATCAAAGAGATGAAAGTACATAGAAAAGTACAGCCCCGAATCAGGCCCTTCAGCCCACAATGTCTGTACCAAACCTTTTGTGCATTTCCTTAATTGTGACCCTCACTGATTTCCACCATAATTGTTCAAATCTTGCTGATGTGTTGCAGGATAAGAATGAGATGAGCAAATGCTGAGATTTGCTACAACTGTAATTTGCATTTATAGAGTAAATTTTACGATGTAAAATAACTTATTGAGCCACAAAGTGATAAAAAAGAAAGTGATAAAGTGATAAAAAGAAAGATAACTGACTCTTTTGTCAAAAAGATCACAGAACAGTACAGCACAGGGGCAGGCCTGTTGGCCCACTATGTCTATGCATAGACATAGAAACATAGAAAATAGGTGCAAGAGTAGGCCATTCGGAGCTTTGAGCCAGCACCGTCATTCAATATGATCATGTTTGATCATCCAACATCAGTATCCCATTCCCGCTTTTTCCCCATATTCCTTGATTCCTTGTGGACCCCCAGCAGGAATTTAAAATAGTAAGGGCATGTAGTCTGGGGGTGTAACCTTTCAGGAGTGAGGAAAGAAAATCTTTTGACGGCAAAATAATAGAAATTTAGGTGAAGCTGAGTCAATGGTTAAGTTTAGTCTGGATTGATAGACTATTAACCAAAGACATTCAGGAATAGAGTAGAGAGGCAGATAAATGGAGTGTGGTCAAATTCCAGCAACATGCACTGAATGGAAAATGGCTTGGAAGGGAAAATGGCCATGTTCTCTTAAAACAAATCCTTGTATTTCAAGTGATTAACTTTTATTGTACATCAACAATGCTCTACTGGAGACTGCTATTGCACAGCATTTAATTGTGGCATTTCACCTGTCAAAGTGATTTAGAGATGACATGTAACTTCACTTCCTGTGAGCTCCATTTAATATCATCATATTTTTGAAAAAGTTGAACTACTTCCCATACTCTTGAAGTTTGTTATTTTATAAACAAAAAATGATATAGTGTGATAAACCAAAACTAAAATAAATGACAAGTTCGAAAACAATTTCAACCACTAAGGCAATTTTTACGGTGACTGCCGGCGACTGTCATAGACGTAGCAGGTCGCCGAAAAACCAGCGACTGGATTAATGGGCCTGTCCCACTTAAGCAATTTTTAGTCGTCTGCCGGTGAATACGACATTGAAATTCACCGATGTCAGCAACGGCGACAACCTAAGTCACCTGGCAACATCCTGTTGACAACCGCCGACATCCTGGCGACACCCTACGACATCCTGGCGACTGCCTACATTAACCTGGCGACAACCTATGACAGCAGCTACGTCAAGCTATGCTCATTTGGTGTCAAATCCAAGGTCGCCACTGTCGCCAAAAAAATTTCAACATGTTGAAAATTTTATGGTGACCAGAAATACGCTACGACTCTTTGGGCGACTGAGGAGACTCCTCACGACCATACAGGCAACAACCCAGCGACCATCTTCGACCATGTTGTGACCATATGGCGACCCCGATAGTCTCCTGTAGTCGCCTAAAAAGTCGTCTAAAGGGGCTGTCCCACTTGGGCGACCTAATTGGAGAGTTTAGA
This sequence comes from Malacoraja senta, assembly GCA_038087875.1. NCBI lineage: Eukaryota > Metazoa > Chordata > Chondrichthyes > Rajiformes > Rajidae > Malacoraja > Malacoraja senta. Next base: position 10,148,621 of record CM075988.1, on the reverse strand, counting down.
AGGGTTTAGGAGAGTTTGAAAAAATGTCATGTTGAAGACCTCTTTCGAGTATGTAGAAGACCTCCTTCGACCTCCTTCGACTATGTTGAAGACTAGCTGCGACTAGCTATGACTAGCTACGACTAACTTAGGGAAAATTGGACACCGAATAGTGGAGAGTGAAGACGACCTCCTTCGATCTCCTTCAACCTCCCTTCGACTATGATGAAGACTATCTACAACTACCTTCGACTACCTTCGACTAACGTGCCCACCTACTACGACCTACTACGACTAAACCTACGAGTAAAAAAGTATAGATTTTTTCCATGGCAACCTTTTTCTACTCGTGGGCATTTTTCAACATGTTGAAAAATACGCAGCGACCTAGCTGAGGCCTCGAGTACACGGGGACTACTCTCGAGCATGAAGGAGAGTTACAAAGACCTCCTACAACCTCGTGTTGACCATGCTGCGAGTATGAGTCGAGGGCAAACTCGCCAGAACTCGCGGATTAGGTTGCCCAAGTGGGACAGCCCCTTTAGTGGGACATTAGTTTTACCATGTGCAATTTCTAAAACAACAAAGTAGTTTCTTAAAATATCTTTGTAACATTCTGACTTGTGTTTTTGATGGTCTGTCTTTCTTTTCTTATGTAATATTGTGTGGTGAGCTATTACTAAATTAGTTGAATCCTCAATTGTGAAGGGTTGAGAGGTGTAAAGTTGAAAGGTGATGCACGGGGCAAGGTTCTTGGACAGAGAATATGGGGGCCTGGAACGCACTGCCAAGGGAGCAGGCAGATACTATAGTGGCATGTACCGCAAGAGGTTTTTAAATGGGCACATGCATATGCAGAAAATGATAGACATAGATTATGTGCAGTCAGATGAGATTTGTGTAAGAAGGAACTGCAGATGCTGGTTTAAACCAAAGATAGACACAGTTAGATTTTGCTGTAAGGGCTAAGGGAATCAAGGGATGTGGGGAAAAGCCAGAACAGGGCACTGATTTTGGATGATCAGCCATGATCATATTGAATGGCGGTGCTGCCTCGAAGGGCCGATTGGCCTACTCCTGCACCTATTGTCTATGTTTCTAAATGCTGGAGTAACTCAGTAGGACAGGCAGCATCTATGGAGAGAAGGAATGGGTGATGTTAAGTGTCGAGACCCTTCTTTAGTCTGAAGAAGGGTCTCAACCCAAAACATCACCTATTCTTTCTCTCCAGAAATGCTGCTGCCCCGCTGAGTTACTCCAGCTTTTTGTGTCTGTCTTCGGCAGATGAGATTTGTTTATCTTGGCATCATGCTCAGCACAGACATATAGGGCCGAATGGCCTGTTCCTGTGCTGTGCTGCTATGTTCTATGTTCTATGCAACTTTCTTCCTTTTAAATTAAATCCACCAGACTTAAAATCAGATGCAAAAAAGGTAAGCTAACAAGCTGCTTTGTTTGTGGGTTCTGTGTAGATGTTAAATGAGATGTTTAAAACAAATCAATTGTTTCAGAAAGTTCTGATTTCATTGAACCACAATACTTATTGTATACATTTACTATTAGAATTTTCAGGAATCAGAGAATCGTACATCACACAAAAGGTTACTTTTGGTCCATCTCAATCATGCCACCTGTGATGCCGACCTATGCCAACCACATTTGCTAAATATCGGTCTGAAGAAGGGTCTCAACCTGAAACGTCACCCATCCTTTCTCTCCAGAAATGCTGCCTGGCCCATTGAGTTACTTCAGCATTTTGTGTCTACCTTCAATTTAAACCAGAATCTGCAGTTCTTTCCTACACATATTTTCTTGCATCTGGTCTTGCATCTTGCATCACACAGAGGGGCAGTGGGTATATGGAACAAGTCAAATGCATGTATACTTTATCCCTCAGAATAGCCTCTAGTAACTTTCCGACCACATATGTTAGGCTCAAGACCACAGATGTTAGGCAGTTGAAAGCCTTGACCAGAATTTCAAATGAATGAGAAAGTGAATTCTGCATAGTTGATATCATAGTCAACATGGGATTTTGTGGTTGAATAATTTTCCAGGTAAGATTTGTGTTTATTGGTAAAAATAACAATAATAAAGCTTTATTAATGTATTGCAAAAGATAAAGTAAAATGTGTGGGAAGGAACTGCCGATGCTGGTTTACACCGAAGATAGACACTAAATGCTGGAGTAACTCTGCGGGACAGGCAGCATCTCTGGAGAGAAGGAATGGGTGATGTTTCGGGATGCGACACTTCTTCAGACTGTGGTCTATAAACTAACATGTATTGTTTATTTTAAAATTACTTCTTAAAAAAATATTGTCTGTACTTATTCCATGAAGAAAAATGGAAATAGAAACTGATGCTCTTGTCTGGCAACTAATTTTAATACCTCTTGTTGCTGAGCTTCGAAGAATCCCTGCTGTTGTAAGTTGAGATGCCGACATCAGCTCCCCATTGAACAGTCATGTTCTGGTGTGATGAAAGAGCTTTTACTAGCAGTTGAGACCTGACAAGAGTTGAACATGTTGTTGGCAGGTTCGTGTTTCACTGGGTGCAGGGGTTCAAACCAGGAGAACAAGAGGCTTTGAAATTTGACGTGACCATTATAACCCTCTGTCACAACATCGATTACTGTAGGTATTATCTAAAGACAAAACTGATACTAATCTGTAGGTATTATCTATATTCTAAAGACAAATAATCAATTCTTGAATAACAATACTGAACCTTCACATTCCTTATCCTAATGATACTGTAAATAAGTAATTCTTTAATTGTACACATTAATATGTTTATAATGCTTTTTTTTAGAGATACAATGCGGAAACAGGCCCTTCGGCCCACCGGGTCCATGCCATCAAGCAATCCATGCACGTTAACTCTAACCTACACACACCAGTGACACAATTTTTACATTTACCAAGCCAATTAACCTACAATCCTGTACGTCTTTGGAATGTGGGAGGAAACCGAAGACCTCGGAGAAAATCCACACAGGTCATGGGGAGAATGTACAAACTCTGTACAGACAGCACTCATGGTCAGGAAGCGCTTTAAGGCAGTAACTCTACTGCTGTGCCACGGTTATGCAGTTACTTTTGCCATTGATAAATTAGAGAGCAGGAGAGTTGCTGTCTCACAGCGTCAGAGACCTGGGTTTGAACCTGACTACGGGTGCTGTCTGTATGGAATTTGTACTTCTCTCCTTGACCTGCGTGCGTTTTCTCCGGGGCCTCTGGTTTCCTCCCACACTCCAAAGACATACAGGTTTGTAGGATAATTGGCTTGGTAAAATTGTAAATCGTCTCTAGTGTGTATAGGGTAGTGTAAAAGCCCTGTCTCACTGTGCGAGTTGACCCACGAGTGAACCAGAGTGAAAGACTCGTGGTTGCGTACGAGATTCCAAGTTTATGATCAAGAGTTTAACCGAGTTCCCACGGGTATGACTCAAGTTTGCCGTTAAGTGTCATTTCTGCGATGTTCCAAGTTCGTCTCCCGAGTTAACAAGTTCCTTTCCCGAGTTACTCTTGAGCCAACCTTCAATGAAGGTCTGTTTTAATAAGCAACATCTCCATCCTGCGGCTTTGAGTTAAAGATAGAATTCAGCGCCGTCGCATCTATTGATGTGACCTACAAAGGGAAAATGCGCACCGTCCCGTGCCAGAGCAGTTATACTGATGATTTGTTTGAAACACACATCACGTAGTTAGAAGACCAGCAGGCGGAGGTTTGCTATATTTTCATTGAATTTACTGCCAGGTCTACACACTGCGGGGAGACTGGAGGTGAAATCTTTGAATGTGGACGGATGCGCACATCAGATTGTTGGGAGACGGAGCTCAGGGTTCGCCTCCTGAGCTGCTTTGGTGCCCAGGCGTGAGTTGAGGTGGAGGGAGGTTGGGGGTGGGGGGTCAGGTTAAACTCACCCATTTGACAGAGGCAGAGGATTACGAGGATCCAGCGAGACTCGGACTGCATGGAGAGCCGAGACTGCCCCGCTGGTGGCCAACTTCCCCCTGTCCTCCGTCGCCGCTCCCAGCCGGCCGGCAGGAGCTGTGCATGGAGCCCGCCACCGGAGTCGTGTCTGACTGCCTGGGCATCCTGAGGGAGACAGATGCACCCTGCCCGGGGAGAGGCCGCGGAGAGACTGCGGGGGGAGTACCTCACTCTGACTGTGATAGGGAGAGACAGAGGCGCACACACACAAACAAACACACAGTATGGAGTTCCTCTGACTGACTGACTGTGTGTGGGTGTGGGGGGTGGGACAGTGAGAGAGAGAGACACACACACACACAGGCAGCGTGGAGTACCTTTAACTGTGTGTGTGTGTAGGGGAGAGAGAGACACAGAGACAGTGTGGACCTCTGACTGTGTATGAAGGAGATGGGGAGAGAGACAGAGAGAGAGAGGCACAGAGGCAGTGTGGTGTACTTCGGCGTGACTGTGGGGGGGAGAGAAAGAGCGCACAGGACCACGGTCTATCTGTGTGTGTGGGAGGGAAGAGAGACTAAGCAGAATACATCGGTCTTATTGTGTGTGGGGGAGAAAGAGAGAGGTGGGGGGGGAGAGAGAAATGGGGGGAGACGTATATACACACAAAGCAGAGTTTTACTGTGTATGTGGGAGACACAGATGGACTTACACAGATGGACTTACCTCGGTCTTACTGTGTGTGGGAGAGGGGGAGAAAGAGAAGTACACTCATAGAGGCAGAGTCTCTCAGCCTGTGTGAGAGGCAGGGAGGGAGAGAGACACACACACACACACAAGGTGGATGTGAAATCTCACCTGCCTGTTTCAGTGACCGGCACCCGCCGCTAGTGAATGAAGACACCCCCATCTGTCTCCCCCTCCTCTCCCTCCACTCTCCACCCTCTCTCCTCCACCCCCCCCTCCCTCCTCCAACCCCCCACTCCCCCCCCAATTTGGAAATGTCATCCCATCACCCATTCCTTCTCTCCAGAGATGCTGCCTGCCCGCTGAGTTAAAGAGTTCCCACGGTAGACTCACGAGTCACTAAGGTAAACGCACGGGCCACTACGTTCTTACAACGTGTTTAAATGTTTCCATTTTTAACCTCAAGTGTACATTTTACTCCTGGAAAAGTTTAAACATGTTTGAATTTTTCCAAGAGTGAACAAGTGTCACGGGTACCTACTGTTAGCGCCAAGAGTCGCTAAGTTGCGTCTACGAGTTCCGACGTTCCCGCTACGTTAATCGTACGTGATTACCACGAGTTAAATTTGTTTTAAGCTCGGGGTACCTCGTGGGTCAGCTCGCACAGTGAGACAGGGGTTTTAGTATGCGGGGATCGCTGGTCGGCGCTCACTCAGTGGTCTGAAGGGTCCGTTTCCACGTTGTATCTCTAAACTAAACTAAGATGACCATTTTTCTAAAAGATTAAAAATAACGTTGGGGCTAATTAAAAAAAAATCTTTATTCAAAATACTAAGCAGAAACTACAACTAGCTTGCAATTAATTTGATTGTCAACCTGCTTTAATTACAGGGAAAGGGAGGGAAAGAGAAAACGGGGAATTACAGACCAGTTAGTCTAACATCGGTAGTGGGGAAACTGCTAGAGTCAGTTATCAAAGATGGGATAGCAGCACATTTGGAAAGTGGTGAAATCATTGGACAAAGTCAGCATGGATTTACGAAAGGTAAATCGTGTCTGACGAATCTTATAGAATTTTTCGAGGATGTAACTAGTAGAGTGGATATGGGAGAACCAGTGGATGTGTTGTATCTGGACTTTCAGAAGGCTTTCGACAAGGTACCACATAAGAGATTAGGATACAAACTTAAATCACATGGTATTGGGGGTTCAGTATTGATGTGGATAGAGAACTGGCTGGCAAACAGGAAGCAAAGAGTAGGAGTAAACGGGTCCTTTTCACAATGGCAGGCAGTGACTAGTGGGGTACCGCAAGGCTCAGTGCTGGGACCCCAGCTATTTACAATTTATATTAATGATCTGGACGAGGGAATTGAAAGCAACATCTCCAAGTTTGCGGATGACACTAAGCTGGGGGGCAGTGTTAGCTGTGAGGAGGATGCTAGGAGACTGCAAGGTGACTTGGATAGGCTGGGTGAGTGGGCAAATATTTGGCAGATGCAGTATAATGTGGATAAATGTGAGGTTATCCACTTTGGTGGCAAAAACGGGAAGGCAGACTATTATCTAAATGGTGGCCGATTAGGAAATGGGGAGATGCAGCGAGACCTGGGTGTCATGGTACACCAGTCACTGAAAGTAGGCATGCAGGTGCAGCAGGCAGTGAAGAAAGCGAATGGTATGTTGTCCTTCATAGCAAGAGGATTTGAGTATAGGAGCAGGGAGGTTCTACTGCAGTTGTACAGGGTCTTGGTGAGACCACACCTGGAGTATTGCGTACAGTTTTGGTCTCCAAGTCTGGGAAGGACATTATAGCCATAGAGGGAGTGCAGAGAAGGTTCACCAGACTGATTCCTGGAATGTCAGGACTTTCATATGAAGAAAGACTGGATAGACTTGGCTTATACTCACTAGAATTTAGGAGATTGAGAGGGGATCTTATAGAAACGTACAAAATTCTTATGGGGTTGGACAGGCTAGATGCAGGAAGATTGTTCCCGATGTTGGGGAAGTCCAGGACAAGGGGTCACAGCTTAAGGATAAGGGGGAAATCCTTTAAGACCGAGATGAGGAAAAACTTTTTCACACAGAGAGTGGTGAATCTCTGGAACTCTCTGCCACAGAGGGTAGTTGAGGCCAGTTCATTGGCTATATTTAAGAGGGAGTTAGATGTGGCCCTTGTGGCTAAAGGGATCAGGGGGTATGTAGAGAAGGCAGGTATGGGATACTGAGTTGGATGATCAGCCATGATCATATTGAATGGCGGTGCAGGCTCGAAGGGCCGAATGGCCTACTCCTGCACCTATTTTCTATGTATCTATCTATGAAAGGCCTCACCCAGTTATTTACTTTAAGATCTATCATCTATCAACCAGCTCAGTGTGACATGAGTCCCTAGTTTCTAAATTTTATCTTCAATTACATGAATAAAATGCTAACAGACTTCTCGTGTTTGTGAATTTCAGGAAACTATCATTAATTTTTAATCCCTGCTGCTGGCAAAATTAATCATGTCAATATGTTGCTGGGTATTGCTTTCAAATGAGGTGTTGGAATATCTTCAGGTGATGGAATAACGTTTGGGTGGGAAGTTTTCAATGGAAGTGGCTATCTAGGTTATACACTGATGCATTTAGTCAAGCTGTAACCTCACAGCTCGAGTGACAAGGGTTCAATTCTATCCTCTCGTGCTGTCTGTGTAGAGTTTGCACGTCTCCCTGTGACTGCATTGTTCCATTTAGGTGAGAAGACACAAAGTGCTGGAGTAACTAAACGAGTCAGGCAGCATCTCGGGACAACATAGGCAGGCGACATTTCAGCTTGGGACCCTTCTTCAGACTGATCCCTGAAACGTCGCCTGTCCACTCTCTCCAGAGATGCTACCTGACCCGCTGAATTGCTCCAGCACTTTGTGTCTTCTTTTGCAAACCAGCATCTGCAGTTTCTTCTTGGTTCCTTTGGATATTCAGGTATCCTCCTACTGTACTCCTACCAAAGATGTACTGGTCGATAGCTTAATTGGCCACTGAGAATTACTTAACCTTTTAACTCAGTGAGAGTGCTTCAAGCTGAACCATAGCTGACACAATGAGGATATTATTTTAGTTGATACACGTTGAGCGAATCAAACATACTCACAAGCATGGTACAACAGTATATATTGAAAGGCACATATCACACTACAGCATGTTGCTTCTACTGTACAGTAACACGTCGGGTTGCGATAATATGAACAATCTAGTGCCAGGCAGAGCTTCTAATAATAAAGCACCACATTTGGTTAGTAAGTAAAGTAACCAATCTGCATCTTTCCTTGTAGGAATAAAAATGAAACACATCTAAATTAAAGTGACATATATAAATAAACACGTTAATATGTGATGACTGAATAATACAGTAACCAAAACGCTAATAGCGCATACAGGGAAGTACAGATTGTTCAAACAAAATCCCCGTATTTCAGGGGCTGCCTACAAACCCCGTCCCGTGCGCGTACGGTACAAATCGCGTCTCTTCACCGGCGAAATAACTGGGGAGCCATGCGGCGAGAGTGCTGGTGACCCGGGAGAGGAACACGGCGAGGCTGGTAAGTGGGGCAACTAACGTGATGGTGAGGGAGTAGAGGGCGCAACCAAGGGTACGTCTGCAGCAACAGGGCGCGAGGGAAGAGACTGTCCGACAGCTGAAGGGTAGATCGGACGCGTTGCATTGGTATACAAAACAGCAGGACATGGTTCCTTCACAGGAATGAGATGTTGACGGTTGCGTCTGTAGCACGTGCATAGCATGTGGAATGTTGTGTGGTGCTTGAACCACAGGTAAGACATTTGTTTCAGTGGTGATGGTGTATTTCACCACAAGCTTGGGAAGCTATCCATCAAATACACCATCGCCACTGATACAAATGTCTTACCTGTGGTTCGAGCCATATTCCACATGCTATGCACGACAGAGTACACAATGAGCTCCAGCGGATGGTGTCCCTGGGTGTCATTGCCGCAGTCACCCACCCTTCCGACTGGGTTTCAACCATGGTGGTTGCAACAAAGCAAAACAAGGATGAAATCCGAATCTGCATCAACCCCAGAGACCTGAACACAGCGATCAAACACCCACACGACCCGATGTGCACAGTAGAGGAAGTTGCTGCCCAGCTGGGCAGTGCGTCCGTGTTTTCTGTTCTGGATGCCAAAAGTTCGTTCTGGCGGATCCCACTTCTGACACCATGTTGAGTGAATCAAACATACTCACAAGCATGGTACAACAGCATTTATTGAAAGGCACATATCACACTACAGCATGTTTTGCTCCTACTGTAAAGCAGCATGGACTGATTGCACACGTCGGGTTGCGATAATATGAACAGTGTAGTAGTAGGTGGAGCTTCTAATAATAAAGCACTACATTGGTTAGTCAGTAAAGTAACCAATCTACAATACAGACACAAAAAGCTGGAGTAACTCAGCGGGACAGGCAGCATCTCTGGAGTGAAGGAATGGGTGACATTTAGGGTTGAGACCCTTCTTCAGACTAGTTAGGGATGATTCTGAACTAGTCTGAAGAAGGATCTTGAACCGAAACGTCACCCATTTCTTCTCTCCGGAGATGCTGCCTGTCCCGCTGAGTTACTCCAGCTTTTTGTATCTATCTTCAGTTTAAACCAGCATCTGCAGTTCCTTCTTACACATTTTAGTTGATATGCTGGCACTTCAAGTTCATGGAACATGTGGCTGATTGCTATTCCCTCAGCAATGATCGTCATTTGACTGAATCTTTAGTGCACATATTTGTTGATCATATCCAATAATTCTCCCACTTCCCACCTTCCAGATATTATGCTTGCAATCCTAGTGGCTCAAGAATCCATCTCAGATCTTATATACCAACTCTGAAAAGGGTAACATCAGGCTCTGAACCCAAAAGAAGGCACCAGGCTCAAAGTCACTCAAGGCGCCAGAGCCGCAGGTTCAATCCTGACCTCAAGTGTTGTCAATGTGGCATTTGTTTGTTCTCCCTGTGACTGCATGGATTTTCTCCAGGTGTTCCGGTTTTCCTCCCACATCCCAAACATGTGTGGGTTTGTAGGTTCATTGGCCTTTCCAAGTTGCCCCTGGTGTGTAGGGAGTAGTTGTGAAAGTAGGATAATATAGAACGAGTGTGAACAAGTGATCACAGGACATGTTGGACTCAGTGGGCCGATGAGCCTGTTTCCATGCTGTATATTTATTTCAAATGTCTCCCATCCTTCTTCATTCACATCATGAGCTGAGTAATGGTTCTTTTGGCAATTCCACGAACTTAGGTCGGATGGGACAGTGTAGACATTGAATCAGAATCTGTAATTTGAATTTAGAATTTAGTCTTAAAATATAGTCGAGACCAATAACCCCTATTATTGGGAACATGCAGATTTGTGTGCTGTGAAGTTGGGTAGATGTGGCTTGAAAGTTGTGAAATATAGCCAAATAAACTAATCACCACTGCGGCAAAGGAATATTGAACCAGCAAAGTCTGTGATTTAGACATCTGATACACGCAGTGTGCCTCTGGGACTCATTAGTGTGTGGAAGCTACCTGATATTTCAACATTTTGAAATCAACACTGAGTATTTATGTAATTAAGTGTTGAAGAAAACATTTATGACATATGCATGGAAAGGCATTAAATAAACTCTTAATTATTAGATTTGTATATAAAACCAGCTTCCCTAAGGCTTTTATTATATGGATCAAAGGCCAGTCTTGTCTATTGTCCAAGATTAATAATATTGTAATTTTACATTGCTTAAACATATCATTTCATGACTATTTTCAAAATAGACTGCTGTTTGTTCATCTTCTCATTGCAGGAAAACGTTAAAGTTTTCAAAATATTTAATGCCATCTTCTTTATCTTCTTATGCTTCTTAAGTGCTGCAGCAATGCAAGAATTTAATTGTCCTATCTGGGACACATGACAATAAACTCTCTTGACTTGACTTGATCTCCAGAGAAAAGTAATAGGTGACGTTTCGGATCGAGAACTTTCTTCTTCATTTTAAACCAGCATCTGCAGTTCCTTCCCACACATGAAGGTGAGCAGATTGGGACCTGAAAACTGGAAACCGTTGAAGTGGCACAGGGTATCAGAAGAGTAACAGAAGTATGTGGGAAAGGAATCGGACAAGGGAAGAAAGGATAGGGTCAAGTAGGAAGAAATAAATACTGTGGGGAGTTGTTAATAAAAGGGCTATCTTGATTGCACACTGATGCATTTAGTATCTCAAAGCTCAAGAACAGACTGAAACAATGGGTCTGCTTGTCGAAAGAAGATTCTCGGCCCAAAACATCACCCATTCCTTCTCTCCAGAGTTGCTGTCTGTCCCGCTGAGTTACTCCAGCATTTTGTGTCTATCAATGGGTTTACCAAATTGATCCTGAAAGTGGGTAACGAATTCTTTCACCTGAGATGTTAACTCTGTTTCTCTCTTCAGGTGCTGCCTTACTGCTGGGTATTTCTGTCATCTGCTATACCTATTACAAGTATCTCTTTGTAAACAATTCTCAATTACAGGAATTCTAAAATGTTTTTAAATCTCTCCCAGGAAGAGAATAGCGAAAGGGCAAAATATGTCCTTGGTTTTAAGACTTGAGATGATAAGAGTCCATTTCAAGTTGTAATGGTGTGTTTGTTCATATTTCTTAACGGTTTCACCTATTCTATTATTTTGCTGTCAGATTTTTTTTCCTTAGTTGCCAGATCATTTGTTTTAAGCAGTTTTATACCTCTTGTCTATTTTCACAAATGTATCATAAAGGAGTCGCTATGGGAATTCATTCATATCTCTTGGAGAGAAAGGACAATTAAGGAATGCAAGTTTACTCAGGCTGCACCAGAGGAGAATGAGACACATTTACATGATGTATTAGCATTACCAATTATAAAGGAAAATAACCAAATTAAAGTTTATCAACAAAACATTTTTATTTATTAGAGTAATACCTCAATTCACTATACATAGGATATTCATTTCTTAAAGATATATTTACTTTTAAACACACTACATTTACAACATAACTACAATTTGTATGGATTACTATGCACCAGATCAGGGAGGCCATGTTTTAAAATGTGTGTAAATTCAGACACACACTTTTCATTTCTATGATTTTGCATTCATTAGGGGTGCCAATGGAACCAGCTTTGTTAGCTTTCCTATACTTAGATGCATCATTTTACTTAATTCACACAGGTGGGTGTATGGAACAAGCTGTCAGAGGAAGTAGTTGAGGATGGGACTATCCCAACGTTTAAGAAACAGTTAGACAGGTACATACCTAGAACAAGTTTGGAGGAATATGGACCAAGCGCAGGGAGATAGGACTAGTGTAGCTGGCACATGTTGGCCGGCGTGGGCAAGTCGGGCCGAAGGGCCTGTTGCCACACTCTATGACTCTAATGAATTTTCAATCTTGCAAATAATTGTCACCATGACACACCTTTGGATTTGACTAATTGACCCCACCATTTAATTCCTCTCATCAGTTTCTACTGGTGACCAAGATAGTAAGCAAGAAAATACTCTGATGACAAAGATGATACCATCTATTTTACTCTGACAGTATGCCACCAGCATAGGACAATTTGTGATAATCACTGTCTGATATTGAAGCACATGGATTAGTATCAATTTATCATCAGTCTATTGACTTCAATTGAGCTAATTGAACTGATTATTGCCTGGTCTCAAAACCCTGTTCAGAATTGTGTAATTGATGGCATGGTCCTTTTGCAAACAGTATTCACAGTTACCTGCAAAAACATTGCACAACGTACCATCCATTTTATTAAACTTTATAATATATTTGTTCAGGTTTATTGAATACAAATGCTCTCACCATTTACTGCTCTTGCTAAACGAAATCATTGGAGAAAGACTTTCAATTGTGAACAGCTAAACTGATGCACCTCAGAAAAATAAGTAAGAGAGTTGTAGAGGCATTTGGGTGGCACAGTGGTGCAGCTGGTAGTGCTGCTGTCTCACAGCCCCAGAGACCCTGGTTGAATCCTGACCTCTGGTGCTCTCTGTGAGCAGTTTGCACGTTCTCCCAGTGACCTTGTGGGTTTTCTCCAGGTGCACCGGTTTCCTCAAACATCACCTATTCCTTCACTCCATAGATGCTGTCTCACCTGCTGAGTTTCTCCAGCTTTTTTCTCTACCTCCTAAAGGCATATAGGTTTGTTGGTTAATTGGCCTCTATAATAGAAGCTCGAGTGACGGGAGTGGAAACGAAATGGGCTGACATAGAACTGGTGTGAACGGGTGATCAATGGTCAGCATGGACTCGATGGGCCGAGTTTTCAATCGAGCACTGAAACAGGCCCTTTGGCCAAACTCGATCATGCTGGCCAAGATGCCCAATCTAATCTAGTCCCATTTGCCTGTGATTTTCCCATATCCCTCTAAACCTTTTCTGTCCGTGTATCTATCCTAGTGCCTTTTAAATGGTGTTGAGGTACTGATTCAATTACCTCCATTGCCAGCAACTGAAATGTTGCAACTTAACCTTCTGCGATATTTCAGAAATTACGTGCATAATAAACACTATGAGCATTTATGTGTTAAAGAAGGAACTGCAGATGCTGGAAAATCGAAGGTACACAAAAATGCTGGAGAAACTCAGCGGGTGCAGCAGCATCTATGGAGCGAAGGAAATAGGTAACGTTTCGGGCCAAAACGTTTCGGGTCTGAAGAAGGGTTTCGGCCCGAAACGTTACCTATTTCCTTCGCTCCATAGATGCTGCTGCACCCGCTGAGTTTCTCCAGCATTTTTGTGTACCTATGAGCATTTAAATGGCTTTCAATATTCCTAGGAGAAAAGATTTTGTGAAATCAATTAGCAGATTATTTGAAGACTATTATGAATAATAGTCATTATATAACAGCATTAATTTCTATTCACAAGCCTTCTTCTATGTACTTTTATTTTTAATTTACTTGTTCATATGATGTTTAGAGATGCAGCGTGGAAAACATGCCCTTCGGCACACAGAGTCCACGCCTACCGTTGATCCAACATTCACACTAGTTCTATGTTATTACACTTTCCCAAACATATCCTACTCACGAGTGGCAAATTACAGAGGACAATTAACCTACAAACCTACACATCTTTAGGATGTGGGAAGAAACTGGAGCACCTGGAGGAAACCCACGTAGTCAAAGGAAGAAAGTGCAAACTCCACACACATAGCACCCGAGGTCAGTATCAAACCCAGTCTCTGGTTGCAGCTTTACCTCCATATTGATACTGTTGACTGTGCCTGTATTCTTCATCTTTAACTGCTTCAGAACTGAGAAAGAAGTTAGCAATCAACCATACAAGCTAATCTGGAACCATATATAAGACAGGAAGGTTCAGGAAAGAGATTAGCTTGCCTGAAGATCATTCATGAATTGGATGTGTTTTTAGAAAAATACAGTAGCTTCATGGCCACTGTGACTTGAATGAAGCCCACATCTTTGGCCAAGCTTGTCAGCTTTTGCTGAAACACTTGCCACAGAAGGCTGTGGAGGCATAGTCAGTGGATATTTTTAAGGCAGAAATAGTTTGATTCTTGATTAATATGGGTGTCAGAGGTTATGGGAAGAAGTCAGGACAATGGGGTTATAAGGGAGAGATAGATCAGCCATGGCAGAGTAGACTTGATGGGCCGAATGACCTAATTGACTCCTATTCCTTATGACCTTATGGCTGATTATAGCTCATTTTTATGATATTTCTACTGTGTAACTCCGTGGAGAGATTTGCTGAATTCTCTTCATCCTTTGCCATCTTATCTCTACAATAGCCATTTATACTCTTCAACTAACCTTAGTCGATACCAATGTGTATAGAAATTTACTTCATGAAGGAAGGCCATTGCTTTATGCAATGCTAACTCATTGGAACGCTCTGCCCATTTATTTGCATTCCTGAGGTTTCACTTCTTTGTGCATTGTTCCTCACTAACGTAAGCGGGCAATGTTCTAAGTGATCGTCATGTCTTCTTGCTTTCAAGGAATGATCTTAAGTTAGTGAAATTGAGCGTGACCTTCATTTTATTAATGGCAAACTCAATCAGGGTTTATGGGACCTTTGGGTAATGATATTGATTTTGGCAACATTACTGCTGACCTCTACAACTGGTTGGAGTCTTTTGCTGTGGTCTAGTAACTATTGGGCTGAAGTAGAGAGTGGGGAGGAGAAGTGTGTCGGGGGTCATTGGCATATTTGGTACCTTTCACAATGCATTGGAGAATCTCCACAGTCACTGGCTGGGATTGTAAATGGAACTGACAGCAGAGGTACTTACAACACAGCATCCTCTGCAATCCTAGCAATAAAATAAACTATGAACAGCTAATTCTTCAGCGGTTAGAGATCAGTCAATACTGCAGAGCAGATAGTAAAATAACTGCTTTTGCTTGATGCCTGCACACTGAGTCACAGCTTATCTGCTGGAGAGCACTCCTTGATCCAGCCTGATGCACACTCTCAGCCGTTGCAATGGCCTCACCACCGTATCAATCTATTATAATTAGGAGCGTTTGATGGCTCTGGGCTTCTACTCACTGGAGTTTAGACGGATGGGGAGGGACCTAAGTGAAACTTACTGAATAATGACAGGCCTAGATAGAGTGGATGTGGAGAGGAGGTTTCCAGTAGTGGGAGTGTCTGGGACTGTAGGGCACAGCCTTAGAATAAAAGGACATACCCTTAGAATGGAGATGAGGAGGAATTTCTGTAGCCAGAGGGAGTTGAATCTGTGGAATTCGTAGCCACAGACAGCAGTGGGGGCTAAGTTATTGGGTATTTTTTTAAAGCAGATGGGTTCTTGATTAGTAAGGGTGTCAGAGGAGAATGGGGTTGGGAGGGAAAGATAGATCAGCGATGATCGAATGGCAGAGCTGATTGGATGGGCTGAATGGCCTAATTCTGCTCCGATATCTCATGGTCTTACAGGTCTTGTAGGTCTTGGTTCTACAGCCAACCATAGTGGGCTAGGAGTGAACACTAGGCCTGAAGGCAATGTATCCCCAAATTCCTCTGCCATAGGAACTTGTTTTCAAAGGCCCGTTCCATTCACTTCAAATATCTTTGACAACTAGAGTTCACAGAATAGTTAAAATCAACTTTAGTAGTTTAAGATGGATTAAAAAAGTATATATTTGAATAAAAAATAATTTACAAACATTGAATGAAAATTGAGCTCAACAGCATTAGGAATAAAAGTTTGATCCATTCAGGTGGATGGGTCTGGCTCCATGTGACAGTTGAGCCGTGAGTAAAGCCAAGCGGTTGGATTTGGAATATGACTACCTCCTTGACTCAGTGAACTATGGGGCAACATAATAGGGAGTCTAGGTGTATCTGTATGTGACTTCCAGCAGATTCTCTACATCCACACTGCGGTGCACAGGCATGTCTGTCCGTGGCACACATGGCAATCTGGAGCACGCGTGACTGTTTGAAACACGTATGTCAGTCCGGGATACACAAAGAAAACTGGAACATGCCTGTTAGTCTGGAATGCACATGCAAGTCTAGGAACATACATGGCAGTCTGGGTCATGCATGTCCATCTAGAATACACATGTTAAATTTGGAAAAGACCTGATGGTGTAGAAGAC
This sequence comes from Malacoraja senta, assembly GCA_038087875.1. Taxonomy (NCBI): domain Eukaryota; kingdom Metazoa; phylum Chordata; class Chondrichthyes; order Rajiformes; family Rajidae; genus Malacoraja; species Malacoraja senta. The sequence continues at coordinate 10,132,365 of CM075988.1, read as the reverse complement.
ATATGTTAGTCAGGGACACACATGGTTGTTTGGAAGACACATGACAATCTGGAACATACATGACAATCTGGGACATACATGTCAGTATAGAACCCACATGGTAGTCTGGAACACACATGGCATCCTGGAACATACATGATGTTTTGGCACACACATGGCAATCTGAAACAAACAGGCTCAAACATAACACCTGGCCTGTAGTTATCTTTGAAAGCACTTACTCGCCATTAGTTCCAGCCTGGGTTTCCTTGACACGCCACTTTTTCCCCCCTGGTTGATGTGAAGAAATGATTTTCTTTGATGTGACACAACAATTGTCCTGAAGCACAATAAATTGCAGCGTGAAAACTGCTTAAACGTTCTTCTGCTTTGGAGCTTAAAAAATGGAAATGTTCTGAGCAGGTCTATCGAGTTCTGATGTCAATTGCTCTTGCAGTGTAGTGCACTTTAACCACATGTTGTGCAGCAAAGTGGTCAGACATATTATTGTAGCTGCTTTAACGATAACACCAATGTCGCAGCCAAGAAATGACTGGCAGCTGATATTAGAATACAAATATTCTAAGCAATTGAAGAACATTGAAACACTCAACCAGTGGGGTCAATAACCTTTTAGAAATAAATTGAATGTCTCACTATATCTGTTGACAGGGAGAATCTTGTAGATACATCCAGTTGTTGTTTGGGAATGTGCAAGAAGGATAGACATAAAAAGACATAAAAAGATAGACATAAAAAGCTGGAGTAACTCAGCGGAACAGGCAGCATCTCTGGAGAGAAGGAATGGGTAATGTTTTGGGTCGAGACCCTTCTTTAGACTGGTTAGGGGCTGAAGTAAGTTATAAGGTGAGACAGGAAAATATTTAAAATGGACTAAGAGCAAGTATATGGAACGAGCTGCCAGAGGAAGTGATAGTCAGAGTACCTGCCAGAGTCAGGTACAATTACAATGTTCAAAAGACCTTTAAAAGGCATGAACAGGCTAGAGAATCATAGTAATATAGCATGAAAACAGTCCCGTCAGCACAACTTACCCACGCCGACCAACATGGAAGATTAATCTCTAGGGATGCTGCCTGACCCACTGAGTTACTCCAACACTTAGTGTCTTAGCTTTGATCCCTCGCGGGTCAGAGCCCACGGTCGGCCCCTGGGTCAACGGAGCCCGTGGCTGGGGTCTGGGTCAACGTAGCCCGTGGCTGGGGCCTGGGTCAGTGCCACGGAAGTGTCGGGAGAGGACCCGGTGGCCAGAGGTGCGGCGGTCGATGACGGCGGCGACCGACAGATGAGGATGGACCACGTGGGAATGAGGACGCCGCTGCCAGGGGAAGGAACAAAGGAGGACCCGGCATGGGGGAACAGCCGTGAGGGAGGAAGAAGAACATTGGATGAGACGTCATCGGAGGGACCACCGCGAGGGAGGGGGAGGGGGAGATGGAAGGGGGGGAAGAACAAAGGGGGACCTGCTAACTTTGTCAGCATCCTTTGTTTGGTACTATTTGCATATTTTGGGTATGCATGCAAAGAATTTCAATGTGATTTGTCACGTGACAATAAAGTATTCATTCATTCATTCATAAACCTTGCTGGAGTGCACTCCACCTAACACAAAAGAGAGATACAAAAGACGGCCAATGCTGGAATCTACAGCCACAAACAATCTGTGCGTGAAACGCAGTTGAATAACATCTGAGAATGGAAGTGGACAGTGAACGTTTCAGGTTGGGACCTTTATCTGGGCTTGAATGAAGGGTCCGAGCCTGAAACGCCGACTGTCTATTTCCCTCCACAGATTCTGCACGATCCATTGTGTTCCTCCTGTAGATTATTTGTTGAACATTTTACAAAGTCTACCCCAAGTTATTCCACACTTGAATACTTGTTATTGTATGGTTCTACTATATATCTCATTGTCAGCAATGAAAAGTACTGTAGTTGGTCATCAAGTAGACTAATATTCTTTGACCTTAACATTTCACAGCATTCTCCAGTCTATCATCAATAGTGTGGTCTGTCCAGCTCTGCTGGCAAGTGCAACTAACTGTATCCAAATAACTCAGCATTTCTTTTGGACAACTCTTAGAACATGCCAAGATATTGATTTTTTTCACAGAGCAATTACTGCTAAGTAGATAGATTTGGCAACAATATTATGTAAAGAGTAAAATCATGTCTTTCAGTGAAGGAAACCTGCCATGGGCTGATTTCACTTTAGATCATCTAATGTGCTTAGTTCTGAACTGTCCTCTCAAATAGTCCAACACAACTTTCAGTTATGGGGCATTTGGTGATGAAAAATTGTGTGGGCCAGTCCAGCAATTTCCACCTCCTGCAAATGAATTGAAAAGCAATTAAGTGATCAAAGTAGAATTGGTTGAGGAAGAAGTGTTGCACAAATACGGAAAGCACTTTCCTCTTATTTTCAGATAATGCCAGATGCCTAAAGTACTGGAGGATAACCAGTAAGTTAAAGTAACAAAATGCTATAATAGACAAAATAACTTAGAGGGAGACAGTTATCCTCTCTCTGCTCTTTATTTCATAGAGAGATAACAACAGGAAGCCATTCTACAGATTAAAGCATTCTCAAAAGCTTTTCTTTACATGGTGTTGCAAGACATAATTAGTCATATGCTGCAATCTTTAAAATGGTGTATAGAGAGTGGTGCCACAGGCAGAAGTGCTGCCTCATGCCTCCAGTGTCCAGGAAGATCATGACCTGGGTGCTATCTGAGTGGAGTTGACATGTTCTCCTAGTGACCACGTGGTTCTTCTCCAAATGTTTTGGTTTCTTCCCACATCTCAATGACATTCAGTGCAGGAAGGAATGGCAGATGCTGTTTTACACCGAAGATAGCCATGAAAAGCTGGAGTAACTAAGCAAGTCAGGTAGCATCTCTGGAGAAAAGGAATACGTGACGTTTTGGGATCTGAGGAAGAGTCTCGACCCGAAATGTCACCTATTCTTTTTCTCCAGAGATGCTGCCTGACCCGCTGAGTGACTCCATCTTTTTGTGTCTATCTTCAACGACATTCAGGTCAATATGCTAATTGATCACTTCAAATTACCTTTGATGTAGGTGGGTGGTGGAAAAATTAGAAGTTAATGGGCACGTGAGAAAAAATAGTCTACAGAGAATTAAGTAGGGGAAAGGGCTTGATGGGATTAGGGCGGTACAGTGGTGCAGCGGTAGAGTTGCTGCCTTACAGCGACAGAAACCTGGGTTCGACCCTGACTATGGGTGCTGTCTGTATGGAGTCTGCATGTTCTCCCTGTGACTGCATGGGTTTCTCTGAGTATTCTGTATGTGCAACTTAAAAAGTTAGAGCTTCCCGCATGTTGCTTTCTATCATGCAGAGTAAGGAGTGTAGTGTGACGTTAATGCAACTACTTGTTCTTGCTTAAGAAAGAACTGCAGATGGTGGAAAATCGAAGGTAGACAAAAATGCTGGAGAAACTCAGTGGGTGAGGCAGCATCTATGGAGCGAAGGATAGATAGAAAGATTTTTTTTTTTTTTTAATTTTTATTTATTAGAAGAGGATAGATAGAAAGATAGATAGAAGGAAAGATAGAACGAGAGATTCGCTCCATAGATGCTGCTTCATCCGCTGAGTTTCTCCAGCATTTTTGTCTACTTGTTCTTGCTCCCTTGGAAACACAGGAGTTCTCTGCAACTACTGTGTACTGCATCTCACATGTGCAACACTGAGGGCTTTCTCTCTCTCCTGCCCTTGTTTATTGCCCTCTATTCACTCTCATGCAGATGGATGACCTATGACCAGCCAGAACAATATATGAAATAATCATATCTATTTCATGGAACACAAGAGGCTGAGCGGCGACTAGATGGAAGTATATAAAATGATGAGAAGCATGGATAGGGTAGACAGTCAGATGTACTTTTCCGCAGGTTGGAAAGGTCAAAGACTCAAGGGCATAATTTTAAGGGGAGATGGGAAATTTTAAAGGAACTGCTGGTTATTTAAGCAACAGGCAGAAATGATCGATGCAACCCACAGATTCTCTGGTAAACCAAACCCCCTGTTTCCAGGGGACCAACAACAAGTAACTTCCTTACATTCACACTGCACACAGCACATGTAAACAGATGGGATGCAATGAATGCTTACTCTAACCTCTGAAGCTGCACACACAAGCAGTGCACAATAACGTTATCAAATATACATGGCATGCCTTGGAAATTCAATTTAAGTTAGCGCAGCTACTGTAGCTGTGGCTGTTGGACATCTGAGGTGCAATCAATTTTATGACCAAGATCAGTTCTGGATTACTGAATTCAAACGCTGTTCCACCTCTTCTGGGATTGGAGTGGGAATGCAATTCCGACAGATGAGGCCACAACCCTTTCTCTTTTGAAGCCGCTTTGAATCCAGGGCTGAAATGAGTCTGGCTGTGTCTCACGGAGCCAAGTCTCACAGCAAGCAGCAGCTGACATTGATTTGGCTGGGTTCATCATTCACGGACTGAACTCGCAGGGAGATGGGAATTGTTTTAGGGGCAGCAATTGGGCCTGCTGGTGGAGCAACACCTCTGAGGTGCTGGTCATGACATTCAGGATTCAAGATGTCAAATCCCCTCCCAAAACTATTTATTTATTTATTTAACCGTCGGTCAATAGTGCATGCGGCAGAAAAAAAACGTTAAAAGTTCACACATGGAAAGGAAAGAAAGATTTTCCTCTGTATGACACCTTTTTCAAAATGTCAGAACATCTCAAAGTGGTTGACATCAATAAAGTAACTTGAAAATTTAATAACTGTTGCGAAAGTAAGAAATACAGCAAAGATCGACACAAATTGCTGGAGTAACTCAGCGGGACAGGCAGCATCTCAGGAAAGAAGGAAAGGGTGATGTTTCGGGTTGAGACCTTTCTTCAGAGGTTGAAGTCAGAGTTGAAACGTCATTCATTCCTTCTCTCCAGAGATGCTGCCTGGCCCGCTGAGTTACTCCAGCATTTTGAATCTATATCAACTAAAATAATGTCCTCATTGTGCCAGCTATGGTTCAGCTTTAAACCAGCATCTGCAGTTCCTTCCTACACACAAGAAATACAGAAGAATGGTGGAGCACACTAATATTTCAGATATGTTGAATAAGAAAATATAGTGTAATTGTGCAGTGACCTGACTGAGGCTTACATATTGGACAAGATATGAGGAGAAACATTCCTAATGTTATCAAAATAGCGAAATAAGGTATTTAATGCATGGTGCCACCAGTAGTGTGTCATATACCGAAGAAGGGTCTTGAACTGAAACATCACCCATTCCTTCGATCCAGAAATGCTGCTTGTCCCGCCTGTCCTGCCTATTACTCCAACATTTTTTGTGTCTATCTTCGGTGTAAATCAGCATCTGCAGTTCCATCCTACCTGTTTCCTCACTACCAGTTTGCAATGGCAGCAGCATTCTATTGTATTCAGATCACGACTGGTAGAGCCATAGTTATACATCGTGGAAACAGGTCCTTTATCCCAAATTGCCAATGCTGACCAATATACTCCACCTACACTTGCTCTACCAGCCCACATTTGTCCAATATCCCTCCAAACCTTTCCAGTCCATGTACCTGCCAAAATCTATATAATTAAAAGTCTCATCTTGACCACGTCCTGTCTACGTTGTATATTGATTTTAGAAAAAAACGCTACCCTGTATCGCTGTGATTTTTGGCCATGTTACTCACAGTCCTTCGCTGAGCCAGCCCTGAGGATTTTTCCCATCGATGAAAAATAAAAAATGTTATGAGTGTTTAAATAACCTTGAGATCAGCTGATTGGTCCTCTCACCTGTCAATCACCGTGATGAAGGTAATGCCCCTTCCAGGTTGGGCAGTTCTATAAAACCCCGGATGCCTGGACGTGAGTCAGTCACACTGAAAGATCATGAGGGAGAGGCCACAACTCTGATTCTGCTGTGAGTCTTCTGAACTGTGTTTTATGTACTTTATGTGGTTATGTACTTTATGTGGTTATGTGCTTTATGTGGTTAACCCTTTATGTGCTTGCAATAAATGATTTGTTAGCCAGAAATGTGCTTGCAATGAATGATGATTTGTTAACCCTTAATGTGCTTGCAATAAATGATTTGTTAGCCAGCATTGTGCTTGCAATAAATGATTTGTTAGCCAGCAATGTGCTTGCAATGAATGGTGATTTGTTAACCCTTAATGTGCTTGCAATAAATGTTTTGTAAGCCAGCAATGTGCTTGCAATGAATGATGATTTGTTAACCCTTAATGTGCTTGCAATAAATGATTTGCTAGCCAGCAATTTGCTTGCAATGAATGGTGATTTGTTAACCCTGAATGTGCTTGCAATAAATGATTTGTTAGCCCTTAATGAAATGAAATGAATTGTTTGGCCTGCCTTGTGCTTGAAAATGAAATGGAAATGGAAATGAAATGAAATGAGTTATTTGGTCTGCCCTGTGCTTTTGCTTTTGCTTTGGCTTTGGCTTGTACTTTGCCTTGTCTCACCTGAAATGAAAGCAAATGGATTGTATTGTTGGCTGGCCCCGCCTGCCCTGTGCATGACTTGACTTGACTTGACAAGAAATGGATTGACTTGGCATGAAATGGATTGAAATGGATTGTTGGCCCTGCACTCACTGTGCTTGACTTGACTTGACCCACAAAACCCATTGCTCCAGACCCCCCCCCCATTGGCCACCAATATTTGAATTGTGGAGAAGTGGAATATTGCATTGGGGGACCAGCCCTCCCGTGTGAACCTGGGACCCAACGCGTCCCACTTGGTCTAGTGTCTTTTAAATCCTGTTATAGTACTTGCCTTAACTTCCTCCTCTGGCAGCTTGTTCCATACACATCATCCTCTGTGTGAGAACGTTGTCCCTCTGATTCCAATTACATCTTTCCCCCTCACCTTAAACCTTTGCCCTCTCGTCCTTGACTCCCTTACTCTGGGTAAAAGACTGGGCATTTATCCTATCTATACCCCTCATTATCCCATAAACCTCTGTAAGATCAACCCCGATCTTCCTCTGTTCCATGGAATAAAGTCCTAGCCTGCCCTACATGTCCTGGCAACATCTTTGTAATCTTCTTTACATTCTTTCCAGCTCTATATGTTATTGGAGACTGAGATTTGCAATGGTTGTTCCGGAGTTGGTCATTTTTTCACAGTAGATGCATGATCGACATTAATCTGAAGGGAGAAAGGCTCATTTGTGAATTTAAACAACATGTTCGACATCCTCAGCAGGTAAGGCAGCATCTGTGGATAATGAAACAGTTAAAAGTCACGTCCGCTGAAGCCTCTTTAACCTGACTATTCTAATCTATTTCTCTTTCACCAGATGCTGCCTGGCCTGCTGAGTTTTTCACCCGATATTTTCTCTTATTGTTCAGCTTGATGGCCCTTCACCAGTGCAGAATGTTCTCCAGAACCTGTCTCAGAGAGGGCATCAACAAGAACCATTGGCTCATAGAAACAAGGAAGCACAAATGCTGGTTTACAAAAAAAAGACACAAACTGCTGGAATAATTCAGCAGGTCAGGCAGAATTAGCTCCCTTTGTTTCTTCATAGACACTGCACCAACCATTGAATACGTCCACTGTGCCATGTTTCATTTCAGATTTCTTACATCTGCAGTATTTTGATTCGGCTTTGAAGTTTATCTCTCTCACGACTTGGCAGAAATATAAACACAGGCCATTTAGCTTCGTGTTTAGGTCATGTTTCAGGTCGGGAGTCTTCTTCAGACAGGGTTACCTGATCTGAAACGTCACCTATCCATGTTCTCCAGCGATGCTGCCAGACTCATTGAATCACTCCAGCACTTTGTGTCTTTTTTGTAAACCAGCATCTGCAGCATTTAATTTGAAGAAGGACATCCTTGCTATTGAGGGAGTGCAGCGTAGGTTCACGGGGTTAATCCCCGGATGGCGGGACTGTCATATGAGGAAAGATTGGAATGACTGGGCTTGTATTCACTGGAATTTTGAAGGATGAGAGGTGATCTTAGAGAAACATATAAAATTATAAAAGGACTGGACAAGTTAGCTGCAGGAAAAAAATATCCCAATGTTGGGGGAGTCCAGAACCAGGGACACAGTCTAAGAATAAAGGGGAGGCCATTTAAAACTGAGATGATAAAAAAACTTTTGTGTATTTGTGGAATTCCCTGCCACAGAAGGCAGTGGAGGCCAATTCACTGGATGAATTTAAAAAGGAGTTAGACAGAACTCTTGGGGCTAGCTGAATCAAGGGGTATGGGGAGAAGGCAGGAACGGGGTACTGATTGTGGATGATCAGCCACGATCACAAAGAATGGCGGTGCTGGCTCAAAGAGCCGAATGGCCTCCTCCTGCACCTATTTTCAATATTATCTCTGGCTCTGTGTTTACCTTTGAGTTAATAATAATAATAATAATAATAATAATAATAATAATAATAATAATAATAATAATAATAATAATAATAAAAATGTATTTGTATAGCACGTTTAAAAACAATTCACGTTGACCAAAGTGCTTCACATCAGTGCAGGTACTAATTTGATACATACAACAGTAGACAGACCTAACAATACATACATAAACTGTTTACAGCGCCTTCTCAGAGGGGCTCTATACCGTACTGGGAGCCAGTGGAGAGAGACCAGGATCGGGGTGATGTGTTCCCTTTTACGGGTACCCATCAGAAGTCTTGCTGCGGTGTTTTGGACCAATTGCAGACTGGACAGTGATGATTGGCTGATGCCAGTGTATAGGGATTTGCAGTAGTCAAGGCGGGAAAAGGTGAATGTGTGGATGATTTGTTCAAGGTCATCGACTTTGAGGAATGATTTGATTTTAGCTATTGTACGAAGCTGGAAGAAACGAGCTTTTACCACAGAGTTGACTTGCTTGTCAAACTTTAATGCAGAGTCAAATATCATGCCAAGGTTTTTGACGAGTGGTTTGACTAAGAAGGTTAGGCTTCCAAGGCTGCCTGTTATCCTTTTGATGGGGTAGGAGGGGCCGAGTAGGATGACCTCAGACTTGCTCTCGTTATGTTGGAGGAAGTTCTGAGCCATCCAGCATTTTAAATCATCGAGGCAGTGCATGAGGCTGTTTAAATTAGACCGGTTGTTGGGTTTCAGGGGGAGGTAGAGCTGTGTATCGTCTGCATAGCAGTGGAAAGTAATGCCGTGCCTTTGAATGACTTGGCCGAGGGGGAGAATGTTGAGAGAGAAGAGAATGGGGCCTAGGATGGAGCCTTGTGGAACCCCGCAGAAAAGGCTAGCTGGGGAAGAGAAAGAATTGCCTATGTTGGTAGAGAAACTCCTGTTTTTTAGGTAGGAAACGAACCAGCTCATGGCAATGCCATCAACACCAACCCCGTACCAATTAGGATGGTATGGTCCACTGTATCAAATGCTGCGCTGAGGTCGAGAAGGAGCAGGATTGCACAGTCGCTGGAGTCGATGGCGATAAGGAAGTCGTTGTGTACCTTCAACAAGGCAGATTCTGTGCAGTGGTGGGCCCTGAAAGCTGATTGGAAACTTTCCAAGATGGAATTTTGGTGTACATAAGGCATTAGTTGGTCTAGAATTACATTTTGAAGGACTTTTGAGAGGAAAGGCAGTTTGGAAATAGGTCTGTAGTTACTAGGCAAGGATTGCCATTTTCCTCCATGAACCTGCAACTTCCATTTGGAATCAGGTAAACGAATCTAGTTCCCACAATGATCTGATAAAGAAAATAGCTTTTCATATCCTCCCTGGATCTTTTGCCAATGAATTTGGTTCTCTGGTTAATGGTATTGGTACCAGATCTGGCCTATTATAGTCGCATGTAGTCTGAAAACTTAATGTTGAATTCCTTTCAGACAAATCATGGCATACCTGAGTGCAATCAAAACATACATGAGTACAACAGATAGTGCAAAAGAGAAAATAATCAGAAAGCAAAATATAGTGTTACAGCACAGAGAGAGTGCAGATAAAAAAAAAGTGCAAGGATCACCACAAGATAGGTTGGAAGATTGGGAATTCATCTTTAACAGGTTCATTCAAGAGTCTGATCTTGTGGATAGACGCAAAAAGCAGGTGTAACTCAACGTGACAGGCAGCATCTCTGGAGAGAAGGAATGGGTGCCGTTTGGGGTCGAGACACTTCATCAGACTGAGATTCAGAGGAGATGGAGACACAGAGATAAGGAAGTGTAAGGTGTGAAAATGTGTAAGGTGTGATTGTATTGGATGGTAACAGATCTTTCTCTTGGAAGAATATGCAAAAATCACCCTGCTCTGGCACCATCTTGGAATCAGATTTGTACAGAACGGAAGCTTCCCCTTTAACCCACCATTCTATGTCAACTATCAAACCTCCCTATATTAATAAGTATAAGTATTCTTTTTTATTAGTCACATTCACCCAGGTGTAGTGAAGTGAAATGCTTCTTGCCATTATGCAGCACACAAAAGAAGAGAATACAAACATAACACCAAGATAGTCTTAACACAAAGAACATCCCCCCACAATGGCTCCCACCATGAGGGAAGGCACAAAGTCCAGTCCCCAACCCCAGTTCACCCATAGTTGGGCCCATTGAGGCCTCCACAGTCGCCTCTACGGAGGCCCGATGTTCCAGGCCGTTCTCGCCGGGTGATATTGCTCCGGCGTCGGGAGAGTCCTCCCAGCGGCCTGGGAACCCTGGAACGGCCGCTTCCATACTGGAGGCCGCGGCTTCCGAAGCCAACAAGGCTGCGCCGGTTGGAGCTCCACAACTGGCGATCTCATCTAGAGATCCCAGGCTCCCGGTGTAAAGTTCAGCGCCGCCGCCCGCAGCTGGTCGCTCCACAGTCCCGCAGCTCCGCGATGTTTTCTCCAGCGATCCTCAGCTCACCGGAGCTCCAGCGCGGCGACCCGGGCAAGGCATCGCCCGCTCCGCGATAGCGCTCCAGCGCTGTGCCGCCGCCGAAGCCGAGGTTCTGGGCGGTCCCCAACAGGAAACGCCGCTCCAGGCCCGCTGGTAGGCCGCGAGGACGGGTCGAAGCTGCAGCCCGGAGAAAAGCTGCCTCTCCGGCCAGGTAGGGACCCTGAAAGGTAGTTTCCCCCTTCCCCACCCCCCACCCCCCACACAAAAAAGTCTAGACCTCCAAAACAAACCACTTAACTAACTAAAATAAAAAATAAAGATGAAAGGACAGACAGCTGCTGGCTGGGCAGCCGCACACAGGACAGCGCCCCCCCTGTAATAGCACCTGCTTGCATTAATTCCTTATCCCTCCATGTCCTGCTCAGTCAAGTTCATGTGAAATCTCATTGGCATGCACAACAGATAGTGCTTTAATTACCACTTTGGGTGACACAGTGGAAGAGTTTCCAGAGATGCTGCCTGTCCCGCTGAGTTACTCCAGCTTTTTGTGTCTATCTTCGGTTTAAACCAGCATCTTCAGTTCCTTCCTACACTTGAACCTTGTGGTATGTGCTTTCAAGCGTTTGTGTTTTCTGCCCAACAGGAGAGGGGAGAAGTGACCATGGTGTGAGTGGTACTTTATTGTGTTGGCTGCCTATCCGAGGCAGCATGGAGTGTAGATGGGGTTGAAGGATGAGAGGCTGCTTTGTGTGATGGGCTGGGCTGTGTCTACAACTTTCTGCAATTGCTTGCAGTGTTAGGTCGGAGCAAGAAATTGACCAATTCCACAGTTGTTTTGGTCTCTCTTCAACATAAACTCATCATTTTAAACATCGTGATCTTCTCTGTTTCCAAGAGAAAAGTTCAAATTTAAAATACAACATCTGTGGCAACTGCTTTCTGAAACCCTTTCTATCTTTTCCATTTGTGGTGCCCAGAATTGTATAAAATACTCTAGCTGAGATCTTGCTGGCAATGCATAAAGATATTATATATCTTTACTATATTTTTACTATGATTACTACATGTTAACATTCTATAAGTTTATCCAAAACCAAGGTAACCCCTACTTTTATTGCAGAGATGCAGGATTTTGGGGTAAATGTCCAAGTACCAGAGTAACTCAATGGTGCAGCCAGCATCTCAGGAGGACATGGTTAGGTGACATTTTGGGTTGGGACCCATCTACAGACTGATTGTAGTAAGGGGGAGAAAGCTACAAAAGAGGTGGGAGTGGGACATAAACTGGGAAGTGATAGGTAGATACTGTTGAGGGGGATTTGGATTGGCAGATGCATGGACAAATGCCATTTTATTAACTGTTTTGCCATCAATATTATTGGTATATGTGGTCCCCTATTAATTTCCAATTTCCAAAATAGGTCCCTTTAAAGCATATGGAATTTGCATAATGGATCTTGAAAAGTCCACCTTACAGAATTCCATTAGCCATGATTTCACCGGTTTCACTATTGAATCTGCCTTCACACATTCCACCATCCAGTTTACACCATCCTAATCATCATCTACTTTGATAATAAAGGCGGAAAATGCTGGAAATACACAGCAGGTCAGGCGTCATGTGAGAAGTTTCAGAGATGGATCTCTTCTGTGATGTTTATGTAATGTAATATGTAATGTAATATGTAATGTAATATGTAATGTAAATGCCAGTGCCCCTTGACGCCAAAAGCAGAAGCTGGCAAACGTACCTGTGCCTCATGACTGAGGTCAAGTGACCTTCTAGAATTTTCAGTAATTGCAGATAAAACCTTTCCAACAAGATGTCAAACGTGTATTCATTCTGCTAGTCACAAAAAAGGTCTTAAGGAAGACATAACATGAGCAAGAAACACAGGTGTGGCAGCCCGAAGAGTAAGCACGCAGCCTTGCCTCACCTTGAAAGCAGCGGAGGGCCCAGAGCCGATCAGCCTCACGATCCTGATGTTGTTTCAGAATTCAGGAGGAAATGGGCAAAGAAAATATTGAAGTTCGACAGCTTCTCACACTCACCCTGCAGGTCCAGAAGCTCTGTTTGGAGGGCCGGGCTACACCCACCCCGAGGGAGAGGAATGGCCAGCCAGCTGCAGAGAAGTGACAGACAAGGCCTACACTTACCGCCACAGCGCAGGCGCCGCCGCCGACTCCGAAGCGCAGCCGAAAGACGACGGGTACAGAGGGCCGGCGGCCAGCCGCAAGCTCTGGGCAGTGCACCGGGAGACGGAGAGAAGGTTGCCTTCCATGATGGCCAGAGGAATCGACGGCCTCTCCCAGAGGGAGTAATGGCCGCCACTGCGCTGCCCCGGACAATTATCAACGCCCAAAGATCGGAGCCCGCGTCCGCGCGGCAATAACCGCCGCCGCCATGTTAGAGAGAGTCAAGGAGCGCTACGGAGCGTGCAGCACGACCCGAGCAACAGTTTATAGACACTAATGGACAAATGCAGAGAAGGAAAAGTTAAGAAGTGAAGAAGTAAAAGTTAAGAAGCCTAGAGTTATTATGCAAGAAATTGAAAGAACAAAAATAGTTTGTATTGACTGTTTAGTATTGACTGTCTAAGTTTTTTTTTTGAAGGGGGAGTCCACCTCCTAGATGGAGCAAGTCTACGAGACCAGGCAGAGAGTAAGTTCAGGATAGAGACGTCCAGTCCTGGATAGACCCCTGTGTAGCCGGGGATAGACCCCTGTGTAGCCGTAGATAGGCGACCTGTTGCCAGATGCCCAGATGTGAGAAACCTGGACAGAGGAGCCAGTCTCCCAGAAGCCAGAAATAGTCTCCCAGAGGGGCAAGTCCCCAGTAGACACGATGCGTCAGGATGCAGCGAGAGGCAGGGCCCAGTCTCCCAGTCGCAGCAAAAAGGCAACGCGACAGGCCCTTTGTTAGAGTTTCAAGAGTTTCAGGTTAAAGTGAAAAACAGCAGCACTCTTAATTGCGTCTAGTGTAAATCCTTATGTGGATATTAGGGGGAGATGTGATGTAATTAAAGTGAAGGGGGAGATGTGATGTAATTAAATGAAGGAAAATCTACTGTATGTTCATTTATATGTTGTCGACGTACATGTTAATGAAATCCCAATGATGAAGGTGGAGATGTAAAGTTTGTATTTTTGTCATCAATATTAGTATTGTAAAAAGTTTGTTATCCATGTTAAATTGATTAAAGGTTAAATTGTTTAGTATTGAAAATAGTTTGTATTGACCCCAACGTTGAATTATAATTACAGAAGACATTACATCTTCCCAGAATGGGTGTTGGTACACAACAGGTTCATTTATCTCATGGAAAGCTGATTGGGGCTGTTGGGATGTGATGTAATTAAAGTGAAGGGGGAGATGTGATGTATATGTAATGTAATGTAATAAGTAATGTAAATGCCAGTGCCCCTTGACGCAAAAAGCAGAAGCTGGCAAATGTACCTGTGCCTCGTGACTGAGGTCAAGTGATCTTCTAGAAGTTTCAGTAATTGCAGATAAAACCTTTCCTACAATATGTCGGACATGTATTCATTGTGCTAGTCACAACAAGATATTACAGAAGACATTACATCTTCCCAGAATGGGTGTTGGTACACAACAGATTCATTTATCTCATGGAAAGCTGATTGGGGCTGTTGGGATGAAGTACCAAGGTAAAACAAAGAGAGGTAACTCACTCATGGGAGTCATAGTGGAAACAGGCCCTTCGGCCCAGCTTGCCCACATCGACCAACATGTCCCATCTACACTTGTCCCAAAGCAGGCAGGTGGGACTGGTGTAGATGTGGGCAAGTTGGGCCGAAGAGACTGTTTCCACATTGTATGATTCTATGACTCTATAACTATAGTAAAGGGAGTAAAGAAACCAAATTAATAAAGTGATGAAAACAATCGGTGTTATTCTTCAAGCCAAAATTAACAAAATAAATTGATTCCCTATTTCCCCTTGGCCAATGAAGTTAATTTCCATATGCAAAAAATCCATGTGGCTGTGATGTGGATATTTAGGTAAATATAACTCGTTAGAAGCGAGCTGCTCATGTCCAGACATTCATTATTAAGGAATGGCGATCAGCGGCAATTATCTTTGCGATGTTGTCATCTTTAGGCTGTTTTATGAAAATGAAATGATTACGGATTTTCATGCAGAGCTGATTACCGTTTATACAGTTCCCAGCCTAATAAACAAGAAAACAATGAATAATTTATCATCTGGGCCAGCTCCTGATTTTGTTCATACTTCATGCAAATGATGTAAACATTTGCTCGGTTCCTTTGAGATGAAGGGCATGACATAAATTTTAAACACACACACTTCTGCAGTTTCTGGAAAAAAAACTCCCATCGCCCAATGTCAACGTGGGTGAAAGGAATTTGACAAACTGCTCAATGAGTGATCAGCTAACGGAAACAAGTGTTGTGGCTTCTAAACCTTTTAAAGTTGAAGGAGAAACTGACTATTCGTGTCTCGTTGGCAATGATGCTTTAACAGATGGACCCGGAAATGAGAGTGCGCTGAGAATTCCCAGACTCTGCCTTTGTACATACATTAAGGGATGCACTGCTGCTGTTGAAGCCTCATTAAATTACATTCAGCTTCATAACCTGAAGCAAATGACCACAAAGAACCAGGGAGCCCCCAGACCCAACGGCCAGACTTCAATCCCATGAAAAATGATGGAAAAGATGAAAACGTCCTGGGGATAATAGGATATTTACTTCCACCTTGTGGAAAGGTGGTGCTTACAAAGTTGATCCTCAGACTGGTAATGCTGAACACAAGGTGTAGCAATGACTGTACATAGTGATTGGATTTTATGATCATTTTACATTGTGCAGCCTACACTGTATCACTGTATTTGACACAGGCATCTTCTTTGTCCCTTTTACTGCCTCAAAAAACTTAATACCAGATTTTTTCTATGTTTAATTCTGTGCATTAATTTGTATCTGCAACTTTGACAATCACTCCTGATACATCATTGAACCTTGATGTTTAAAGGACACAAAGTGCTGGAGTAACTCAGCAGGTTAGGCAGCATCTCTGGGGAACACAGAGGGACGGGACCCTTCCTCAGGCTGGCATTTTTGGGCACTCAGTGATGCGCAATCTATTCCAACACCTGACTGCTTTAGTCTAAATTGCACCATGTTCAACCTTGGACCCTTGGCTGGGGAGCTGTGTGCAGCTGCTGTCAGCTCACAGGGGAAGCAAGATGCTGCTGGGGCAGCACAGTGGCACAGTGATAGAGTTGCTGCCCGACAGCGCCATGGATCTGGGTTCGATCCTGACTGTGGGTGCTAACTATATGGAGTTTTCCCATTCCTTTGTGACTGTGTGGGTTTTCTCCGGGGGCTCCCGTTTCCTCCCACATCCCAAAGACGTGTCGATTTGTAGGTTAATTGGTCTCTGTAAATTGTCCCTAGTGTGTGGGATACATTTAGTTTAGTTTAGAGATGCACGTCCCACCAAGTCCACACCAACCAGCGATCCCCATACACTAGTTCTATGGAGTCACGACGCCAGGCAGAAGAGGGCTTTGCCCGAGCCAGATGCTTGCCCCTTTATCGGGGTTGTATAGTAGTTACTTGGAATTGCTTGGAATTCAGACTCTGAATAATTTGGTGATTTTGTAACATGGTGATGGGTATGTCACTATGGTTTTGGTTTGTTTTGGTTTTTGTATCGTGTTGAAATTAAATAAATTATTTTAAAAAGGGGAGAAAAGAGCCTGGCCAGGCTGGCGCCAGTCACGGCGCCTTGCGGAAGAGGGCTTTGCCCGAGCCAGATGGCTGCCCCTTTTCCGGAGTTACTTCCGCACCTGTGGTGTTGGATCGGGACTACGCGGTGTCCACGGGCTCCCTGGGGTATTTCCAGGACCGCTGGGCATCGCGGGGGTCCTGGACAGGGATTGTAACATAGTTGTATTAAAAATTTAGTGTATTTGTAAGGATTGTAACACAGTTGTTTGAAAATTTAGTGTCTAGATAATTTGGCGATTTTGCACTATGGTGGTGGGTGTGTTACCACGGTTTGGCCTTGTATCGTGATTGTAATAAAATTAATTATTTTTGATACATAAAAAGGGGGAGAAAAGATTCTGACTATCTATCGTATTTCTGTTTCCCATAATTTTGTAAATCTCTGCAAGGTCATCCCTCAGCCACCTACATTCCAATGAAAATCCAAGCTGGGTTGATAACTTTGTTTCCCTTTCCACAGATCTGCCTGAACTGCTAAATGGTTCCAATGTTTTGGGTGGCACGGTGGTGTAATGGTTGAGATGCTGCCTTACAGCGCCAGAGACTCTGCTTCGATCCTGACTACGGGCGCTGTCAATGGAGTTTGTATGTTCTCCCTGTGACTGTGTGGTGGTCCGGTTTCCTCCCACACTCCAAAGACATACAGGTTTGTAGGTTAATTGGCTTTGGTCAACACTGTAAATTGTCACTAGTGTATAGGATAGTGGTAGTGTACGGGGATCGCTGGTCAGCGTGGAGTCGATGGGCCGAAGGGCCTGTTTCTCACTCTATCTCTAAACTAGACTAAAACTAAACTACGCTAACCATTTTCTGCTTTTTTCTAACTCAAAAATGACTCCAACCTGCAGCCCCTAAATTAATCACCAACAGGAGAATCAGCTTCAGGAAAAAGTAAGTCATCAGTTAGAGTAATGAGTATAGATGTTGGGAGGTCATGTTGAAGTTGTATAAGACATTGGTGAGGCTGCATTTAGAGTATTGTATTCGGTTCTGGGCACCGTGCTATAGGAAGCATGTTGTCAATCTGGAAAGGCTACAGGTTAGATTTACGAGGATGTTGCGTAGGAGTAGAGGCTCTGAGCTAATAGGGAGAGGTTGTTTAGGCTGGGATTCTCTTCCTCGGAGTGCAGAAGGATGAGGGGTAATCTTGTAGAGGTATATAAAATCATGGGAGGAATAGATTGTGTGGATGCACAGAGTCTCTTGCCTAGAGTAGGTGAATCAAGAACAGAAGGGCATAAGTTTAAGGTGAAGGGGAAAAGATTTAATAGGAATCTGAGGGGTAACTTTTTCACACATAGGGTGGTGGGTGTATGGAATGAGCTGCCAGAGGAGGTAGTTGAGGCAGGGATTATGCCAATGTTTAAGAAACAGTTAGACAGGTACATGGATAGGATAGGTTTGGAGGGATAGGGACCAAACACAGGCAGGTGGGACTAGTGTAGCTGGCGCATATTGGCCGGTGTGTGCAAGTTGGGCCAAAGGGTCTGTTTCCACGCTGTATAACTCTATGACTCTATTTCAGCACAAATAGTGTTAAATACAGCATGGATGTCTATTTGGTACCACTGATATCATATCAGCCTTTCATACTGACCAATGTCACAGGCTGCCTCGTCAGCACATGTCATATGTAACACTGCCAAATCCAACATGGCAGGAATCCCAAGACCAATGCTATGTTTCCAAGATGGCGCCTGCCAGCGGCAACTTTTGCGGAGCACCAGAACAGAAAAGGTTCACCTACAACTTCTATCAACTTACCTGCATCAGGGAAAATGCAGTAATCGGTGCCGTTTCAGACAAGCTGCTTGGGCAGCTGAAAGCGCTGGCAATTTTGCGATCTCCCGCAGCTGCAGGAGCCCCGGACTTTAAATGTTCCCACGCTGGCTGTGGAACTCCCGACCCGACTGAGGATCCCAGGTACGGTACCTGGAAACCCCGAGATGACCTCCAGAGCCGACGGGCCGGATCTCCCAGGAACAATGAAGCTGGAGCTGCCGACTTTGAATGAACCCCCGTTCGTTACGGAGCTGGAGCTGCCGTCTGTGAAGGAATCCCCGTTCCAGCGCAGGTCCGCAGAAACAGCAGGTACAGTAGACTCAGCACCTGGAAACAAAGGGGGAGCCTCCATTGTGTCTGGAAACGTGGCCAATGTGCTGGACATCAGGTCAGACTGAAGCGCAGGGGACTTCGGCCCCCTCTCCCTACTATCCTACTGGCCAACGTACAGTCCCTTGAAAATAAAGTGGAAGACTTAAGGGCAAGGCTGCTTTATCAAAGGGAGCTGAGGGAATGCTCTGTGTTCTGTTTCACAGAGACATGGCTCACCCCCAGCTCCCCAGACTCAGCGGTCCAGCTTGAAGGTTTCTCCATCCACCGTATGGACCGTACACTGGCATCTGGGAAAGGGAGAGGAGGGGGCGTCTGCCTCATGGTCAACTCTGCGTGGTGCTCAGACGTGGCAGTCCTGTCCAACTCCTGCTCTCCACACCTCGAACATCTGGCGGTGAAGTGTCGTCCCTTCTAACTTCCGAGGGAATTCACCTCCATCATCATGACCGCGGTCTACATCCCACCCCAGGCAGACGTCCGTCTGGCACTGGGGGAGCTGCACGCCGTGGTCAACAAACACCAGATCTCTTACCCCGATGCGTTCACCACCATAGCCGGGGACTTCAATAAGGCAAACCTAAAGAAATCACTCCCTAACTTCCACCAACATGTCTCCTGCTGCACCAGAGGACCAAACACCCTCGACCACTGCTACACCACCATCAAGAATGCCTATCATTCTATCCCTCGCAATTAAAGAGCGCACCCCCAGAGGTGAGGACAGTACAGAGCTGGTCGGGGGGGGGGGGGCGGGGGGGCAGAGGAACAACTCCAGGACTGTTTGGTGTCTGTAGACTGGGCAATGTTCAAGGACTCGGCAACAGACCTGAACGAATACGCCACAGCCGTTACAGACTTCATTAAGAAGTGTGTGGAGGACTGCATCCCCACCAAAACCTTCCAAGCATTTCCCAATCAGAAACCTTGGATGAACTTTGAGATCCGCACTCTTCTGAAGTACAGACACCAGGCATTCATGTCTAATGATACAGTGGTCCACAAGAAGTCCAGATACGACCTTGGTAAGGCCATCAAAAAGGCCAAAAGGGACTTTTGCTCCAAACTGCAGGAAGAGACAGATGTTCGGCAGCTGTGGCAGGGCCTGAATGCAATCACCTCTTACAAGTCGAAATCAGGAGGCAGCTCGAATGTCGGCGAAACATCACTCCCTGATGAGCTCAATGCGTTTCACGCACGCTTTGATAGGGAGAACACTGATGTGCCTTTCCGAGCCCCCATTCGCTGTGATGGTATTTCAGTCTCAGTCACAGAGTCCGACGTCAGGAAATCCTTCAGAGGGGTGAACCCTCGAAAAGCACCTGGACCTGATGGTATACCTGGTCGCGTTCTAAAAACCTGTGCGGACCAACTGGCTGGAGTTTTTATGGACATATTCAACCTCTCACTTCTGAGGCCTGAGGTTCCCACCTGCTTCAAAAGGGCATCAATTATACCAGTGCCCAAGAAGAGTAAGGTGACGTGCCTCAATGACTATCGACCTGTGGCACTAACGCCTGTGGTGATGAAGTGCTTTGAGAGGTTGATCATGGCACAGATCAACTCCTACCTCGACAAAAACCTGGACCCACTGCAGTTCGTTTACCGCCACAACAGATCAACGGTGGATGCGATCTCGCTGGCCCTCCACTCCGCTCTGGACCACTTGGACAACAAAAACTCATATGTCAGGCTGTTATTCATCGATTACAGCTCGGCATTTAATACAATCATCCCCTCCAAGCTGGTTACCAAACTCGCAGAACTGGGTCTCTGCGCATCCCTCTGCAATTGGATCCTCGACTTCCTCACTCTCAGACCACAGTCTTTTCGTATTGGTGGAAATGTGTCAGACTCGATAACAATCAGCACGGGAGCACCTCAAGGCTGCATGCTCAGCCCCCTGCTGTACTCACTCTATACTCATGACTGCGTAGCCGGACATAGTGCAAACTCCATCATCAAGTTCGCTGACGACACCACTGTTGTGGGACGTATCACTGATGGGGATGAGTCAGAGTATAGAAGAGAGATCGAGCAACTGTCCTTATGGTGCCAGCACAATAACCTGGCCCTCAACACCAGCAAAACCAAGGAACTGATTGTGGACTTTGGAAGGAGTAGGATGGGGACCCACAGTCCCGTTTATATCAACAGGTCGATGGTTGAAAGGGTCAAGAGCTTCAAATTCCTGGGCGTGCACATCTCTGAAGATCTTTCCTGGTCCGAGAACACTGATGCCATTATTAAGAAAGCACATCAGCGCCTCTACTTCCTGAGAAGACTACGGAGAGTCGGTTTGTCAAGGAGGACTCTCTCTAACTTCTACAGGTGCACAGTAAAGAGCATGCTGACCGGTTGCATCGTGGCTTGGTTCGGCAACTTGAGCGCCCTGGAGAGGAAAAGACTACAAAAAGTAGTAATCAATGCCCAGTCCATCATCGGCTCTGACCTCCCTTCCATCGAGGGGATCTACCACAGTCGCTGCCTCAAAAAGGCTGGCAGCATCATCAAGGACCCACACCATCCTGGCCACACACTCATCTCCCTACTACCTTCAGGTAGAAGGTACAGGAGCCTGAAGACTGCAACGACCAGCTCCAGGAATAGCTACTTCCCCACAGCCATATTAAACCTGGCTCGGACAAAACACTGAACTTTATTAGCCAATCAACTGTTATTTGCACTTTATCAGTATATTGATTCATGTGTGTATATATTTATAGATTTGTAGTCAATGACTACTATGTTCAGTTGTGCTGAAGCAAAGCAAGAATTTCAATGTCCTATCAGAGACACATGACAATAAGTGAAAGGTTTTTTTTCCCCCAACAGTCCTTGAAGCTTGATTAGAACTATATGTTATTGTTATTGATTAGTTATGCCTTGAGCAGTTAATTAAAGAAAAAAACATCAAGTTGCCTGACAGACAACCGTTCCAGAGGGAACCTTGTCTGCCGGCTGCTTGTTCTTGTGAAGGAACATTTCTGTCCTGAAATACTCTCTTTTCCTTATTGCCGCCATCTGCTGCTTAGTATTCCACTCAGAATTCTTCTCAGCTCCTTTAATGATTTTTGGCATGCTCCCTCATGTAACTCAGGGAAAAATCTACGTCTCGAGATTTCAGCAAAGCAGACTGGTACGATATATATGCCTGCATCTGTGATGAGGTTTAGAAACTGCAAGCCCGTTCACATACGGTAGATGCTGTCAAGTTAGCTGTGTTCCAACACTGGTATATGCGTAGAGTCTTGCAATGAGGTTTGAACCTGTGCGGTTTACCAGCCGCTTATTGGAGAAGTCTGTCTATTTGACTTGTGCAGGACAATCTAATGGAGGCTCAGCAAATCCATTCATCTCCACAGAGATTAACAGCAGTATATATTTTCTGAACATATGCAAAATTGTCTTATGAATGCTTCATACCCAGGGGAGCAGCCTATAATTTTAGAAGCATAATCCAATCTTTTGTAGAAACCAGGAACTGCAGATAATGGTTTACAAAATGTACACAAAGTGCAAGAGTAACTCAACGGGTCAGGCAGCAGCTCTGGAGAATCAATCTTTTGTGTTTTTTTTTTAATTTACCGATATATCTAAAGGTTAATAATATATAAAAGTTGTGAATGTCAGATTTCCATCGCAGTACACTTTCGCGAACCATTTCTGAGAACAAATGGCCAGTGACTGATATTTGTGACTGATACTTTTATCATGTGGTCACAAGGACGATGGAGGGGAAGTGGACTGACCTCAATCTTCTGATACTTAGAAATTCCTTTGTGTCTTTACCTTTCAGCAGACTTGAACTGAATGCAACCGTGTACCAATACAGGTGGAGAGGATGTTTCCACTAGTGGGAGAGTCTAGGACCAGAGGTCATGAACTCAGAATTAAAGGACTTTCCTTTAGGAAGGAGATGAGGAGGAATTTCTTTAGTCAGAGGGCGGTGAATCTGTGGAACTCATTGCTACATAAGGCTGTGCAGACCATGTCAATGTATATTTTTAAGGCAGACATAGATAGATTCTTGATTACTACGGGTGTCAGGGGTTACGGGGAGAAGTAAGGAGAATGGGGTTAGGATGGAGAGATAGATGAGCCATGATTGAATGGCGGTGGACTTGATGGGCCAAATGGCCTAACTTTGTACTTTATAGAATCTCATCCATTTATCACAATATTATGCACGGCAATCTATGTTTCTGTAGATGTCAAGTTAGACGTCTTTTACAAACCCACTGACTCCCACAACCATCTCGACTACACTTCTTCCCAACCTGCTTCCTGAAAAGACTTTATCCCCTTCTCCAAATGTTTCTGTCGGCGCCGCATCTACGCCCAAGATGATGTGTTCCACACTAGGACATCCGAGAAGTCCTAAGTCTTTAGGGAACTGGGGGTTCCCTTCTCCCATCATAGATGAACCCCTCACTCATGTCTCCTCGGTACCCCGCAGCTCCCCCCTTGCTCACCCCTTGCTCCCCCTCTCCCTATTCTCAACAGAGGCAAGTCCCTCCTAGTCCTTACCTTTCACCCCATCAGCCATTGCTTACACCACATAATCCTCCAACATTTTTGCCACCTCCAACAGGATCCCAACACTAGTCACATCTTCCCATCACCACTCCTTTCCTCCTTCCACAGGGACCGTTCCCTCTGCAACTCCCTGGTTAACTCATTCCTTCTCACGCAACCCCTCCCTCCCCAGGAACCTTCCCTTGCAACCGCAGAAGATGCAACATGTGCCCCTATATCTCCTAGCTCGACTGTCCAGGGCCCCGACTGTCCTTTCAGGTTATGGCAGAAGTTTAGTTGCATCATCTTCAAGATGTGGACTCTTATACACCGGCGAGACTACTGGGCGATAGTTTCACTGAACACCTCTGCTCATTCCGCCTGAACCTTCCTGATTTCCAGGTTGCTAAATACTTCAAATCTCTTTCCCATTCACACATTGACCTTTTTGTCCTGTCTCCTCCATTGTCAGAGTGAGGCTAAATGCAAATTGGAGGAGCAGCATCTCATATTTTGCTTGGGCAGCTTACAGCCCAGTGGTATGATTTTGATTTCTCTAACTTCAAGTAATCCCGGCATTCCTTCTCTCTCTATCCCTCCCCCACCCAAGTCACACCAACTTCTAGTTTTCACCCAACAAACATCAAAGTCAGCAACAGGGGGCGCTACACTGAGGGCAGCCTCTGCCTGCAGCCTGTTCGTTTTTTCCAACTTTTTTTAATTTTTAGTTAGCTTAATGTTTGTTTTGGGGGGAAACTTTAACTTTTCTATGTGGGGGAGGGGGGTAGGGTAAGGGGGAAACTGTTTCCCAGTCGCTTCCTGGCGGGGACGCGACTATTTCTCCAAGTCGCGTCCTCGCCCCCCTCCTCGCGGCCTACCACCTGGATCGGAGCGGCCTTTCCTGCCGGTGACTGGGAACTGGACCAGAGCTGCAACAGCGGCGGCGCGGCGCTGGATTCACCGCGGAGTGGGCGGAGCGGGCGATGCCGACCTGGATCGCCGTTTGGAGCTCGTGGAGCTGCGGTTTTGGAGAGCTTCCAGCGTTTGGGAGAGCTCCAACATCGTGGAGTTGCGGTTTGGGAGAGCTTCCGGCGCTGAATGACATCACGGAGTCCTGGGGCTCTTTGCCGAGGGCCGCCAGCGCTGCATCTCTGCATCTCTGCCCGGCGCAGCCTGCGGACTTTGGGAGCTGTGGACTCCGGTAGGAGGTGGCCGACTCTGATGCCCAAGCCGCTGAGGAGGTCACCCAGCCCTGACATCGGACTTACATCACCCCGGCGAGCGGGCCTGAACATCGGACCGCCCGTAGCGGCGACTGCGGTGCGCTCGGGGAGGCCCCGACCACGGGTGAACAGCGGGGAACATTAGAGGAAGACGACTGACTTTGGTGCCTTCCCTCACAGTGGGAAAATTTGATTCTGCTGTGTGGGGATGTTTTATGTTGAACTCTATCATGTGTTGTGTTCTTATTTTTGATTGTATGGCTGTATGGCAATCACACATTTCACTGTGCCAATTGGCACATGTGACAAATAAAATAATTTCAATTCAATTTCAATTTCAATGGCCTGTTTTTTTTTAATCATCGTTACTTTTCATTCATTGTTCTTTATCTCTCTCCATCATAATCTATATCTCTCGTTTCCCTTTTCCCTGACTAGTCTGAAGAAGGGTCCGACCTGAAACGTCACCCATCCAGAGATGCTGCTTGTAACTCTGAGTTACTCCAGCTTTTTTGTGTCTACCTTAAATGAAATAAAAGTTGGATGAGATGCAACTCATATTAAATAGCCAGTTGGCTGTCATAATTTGAAACTCCTTTTAAAGTTAATGTGGGTGAAGTTTTGGAGGTCAGCCAGTATCTTTGAGAATAGCCTATCTTGAGCCAGGTCCTTCAATGAATAATGCGTAATGATGTGGTAGGGCGATGGAAAACCCGATTGAATGGTGCCAGAACAACAATCTTTCTCTCAATGGCATTGAGATTGATGAGCTAATTGTTGACTTTAGAAGGGGAAATCCAAGGATCCACAAACCTATCTTCATTGATGCTTTGGCGGTGGAGAGAATCGATAACTTCAAGTTCCTGGACTGCATATCACAAAAGATCTGCCAAACACATTGACGCAATCATAAAGAAAGCCAATCAATGTTTCTACTTCTTTAGAAGATTGAGGAGATTTGGTTTGCCGACAAATACTCTATTGAACTTCTACAGATGTACGGGTAGATAACATATTGACTGGTTGCATCATGGCCTGGTTCATCAACTCGTACAGTTGGAAATGAAGGAGATTATAAAAAGTGGTGAACACTGCCTGGTCCATTATGTGTACTGACCTCCCCCACATTAAAGAGATTTTGTTTCATTCCTACCAGCAGGAAGAAGGTATAAACTCTGAAACAACAAATTCAAGAATAGCTTCTTCGCAACAACCATCATTGTCTTAAACACTAAATAACACAAACCTCAACTATGAACTGTGGACTGTCTTCGGTTGCACTTAGGAGTTTGGACATTTTGCACTTGTACTGGGATTATTAATTTATTGATTTTTTTGTGTATTATATATTATTTATATAATACATCAGCACTTTGTGTCCCTTTGTGGAAACTGAAGAAAGGTCTCATCCCCAAACGTCAGTCTAAAGAAGTGTCTCAACCTGAAACATTGCCTATCCATGTTGAGTCTGACGAAGGGCCTCGACCCGAATTGTCACCTATCCAGAGATGCTTCCTGACCCGCTGAGTTACTCCAGCGTTTTGTGCCTTTTGCAAGTAATGATTTAATTGTTTCATTGTCAATTCATTTGACAATTAAACATTCTTGGCGCACAATGATAAGAGGCAAAAATATAAGAAATAAATATACTGGTTGTTGATCACAATTTAAATTAAGTAGCTATATGACAAGAATAAAATTGAAATGAAATGCTTTGACAATCTCAAACCAAAGAAAGCAGAAAGGAGGATCATCATTTTACACTTTTTCATAAAGTTCGGTCCGTTTAATATTTTTCAGAAAATGGAAAGTAATTACATATTTGTGTTTCTGATGCATTCGTGCCCACTGCGTGTGTTAAACTGTGCTTGTGAAGATTGCAACAGAGCAATGCAGCTTATGCAGGGAACAAGATGGATCAGTGCTGGGCAGATAGTTAATATGGATGATCTCACATTTAGCCAAATTAAGCAAAATGTTTTGAGAGTTTAGCCTCTTAATTTTCCAACTGAACTGATCTGTGCTTGAGAAAGATTAGAATGTTATTCTATGCCCACAGAGGAAATTTATGCCTCAAAAATATTTCAGATCAAAACATGCACAAGTCACCAGAGTCATTTAGAAAACCTATACACCCTGCTGAGGAACATGTTAAAAATCTTGCTTTTAGGCAGAAAGAGACTAGAAATGGTCCATTGAAGGTGTACAATAAATTCTGTTGGTCTTTTAATCAAACTATGGAAGCCTAAGACAAGATAATAAATCAATGGATGTGCTCAGCCAATAATGGAACACCTTTTGAATGTCTTGCCACAGAAACATATACATTTATATTTGACTCACAGGCTTCAAGATATGACCATGAGAAGAATTTAAATGCGCGTTGTATTATTTGTATTATTGTATTATTATCTGTATTATTTAAAAATTGTTGTTTATGGGTTGCTCATTCCCAAGTTTTTATCTTGTGTAAAAATATCCATAGAGCCTTGAAATGGAACAGACGCATGGCACATGCAAAGCAGTTGTAATAAACAGTCATTGAATAAAAAGTCAGACAAATTGGAAAGCAATTTGGAAGAGTTGATTGATCATCTCCCGTTTTGCACAAGACCCTATCAATTAGTGAAATAAAACACTGAAAAGGACCCAAAGATTGCAGAATGTCAAAACAAATTATGCTGACATGTTTCAGATCAGTGGCAAGGCTCATCAAGCGGTGAGCATTCATTAATGGTCAGTCTTGCTCAATGACATTCATTAGAGAAAGGCTCAGAGTAGGATGATCAAAATGAGTCCAAAGTATAAGGCGCTGATCACTGGGCTAGCTGCAAAACAACTCAGAGCAAAGACAAAAAAGAGGGCATTCAAATAATTCTCTAAGACTATGACAAATTCAAAAAAAATAAAATCAGCGGGCAGGCAACATCTCTGGCAAGGGCGGCATGGTGACACAGCAGTAGAGCAGCTGCCTTTCAGCGCTTGCAGCGCCGGAGACCCGGGTTCGATCCTGACTACAGGTGTTGTCTGTATGAAGTTTGTACGTTCTCCCCATGACCTGCGTGGGTTTTCTCCGAGATCTTCGGTTTTCTCCCACACACCAAAGACGTACTGGTTTGTAGGTTAACTGGCTTGCTGTAAATGAAAATTGTCCCTAGTGTGTGTAGGATAGTGTTAGTGTGCGGGGATCGCTGGTTGGTGTGGACTCAGTGGGCCAAAGGGCCTGTTTCTGCGCCATATCTCTAAACTAAACCAAACTAAAGAGAAATGGAGCTAACATTTCAAGTTAAAGGATCTTTGCCTGGTCAACCATCATGCTCCATCTTCCGAGTCCTCAAAATAGTTATTCTTTCAATAAGAAGTCCATGGAAGTGGAGTTTATTGACAAAGGCCCAATACCACATGTATTGAGGTGCACTATCCCAATGAGTCCAATGAACTCTACCAACTCAATTTCCAACAAACATGAAATGATTAAGGATCACTGTTGGTATAGCAGAGATTTATTCTTCCCATTACCTTATGCTGCCTCGGCAAGATCACCAGCATAACCAATGACGAGTCACACCTCAGCCACTCCCTCTTTTCCCCTCTCCCATCAGGCAAGAGATATAGAAGTGTGAGAAAACACCTGCAGATTCAGGGACAGTTTCTTCCCAGCTGTTATCAGGCAACATCAAGCAACACCCTACCAACAACTAAAGAGCGGTCCTGAACTTCTATCTACTTCATTGGAGACTCTGGGACTATCTTTAATCGGACTTTGCTGGACTTTATCTTGCACTAAACGTTATTCCCTTATGTATCTGTACAGTGTGGATGGTTCGATTGTAATCATGTATTGTCTTTCCGTGGAATGGTTAACTCGCAACAACAGCTTTTCACTGTACCTCGGTACACGTAACAATAAATAAACTAAACTAATGGAGCTGGAGATGCATATATGCAGCAAAATGTGCCTTGGGAGATACTAAATAATCAATGCACCCTAGGAGGTATATTGCTAACTCTGCACCAGACACACAGTTGCAAATTACAATGTGATAAATAGCATGAAAGTAATCATAATAATACAATTAAAATCTTAAAGCTGTTTCGGTCATCTGGTCATGCTAAAAATAAATGTTTCCAGTACAATTACTCAGTAATTTTGTTTTTCCAATGTTAAGTATTTGAATTTGTATTCCTGCATTCAATATTGGTAAACTGCTTGTTGGATTCAGTTCTGCTTCAGTTCTCTTCAGTTCTGATCAATCAGCCATAAATTTTCATGATCCCTGACAGAGCAAAATGTGATCTATGTTGTGGTAAATGGTCACACAAGCTCTTGGCTTGAATTCAAAGCATCAAATAAATCTATTAATTGAAGGTAACTTTATAGGTCTTAAAGGCAGCAGTTTTTTAAAACTTTGAGCATAACAACAATATGTCCCAACTCCAACTCACAACATAACTCAGACTCAGTCTTGTCTGTGTTGAGTGTGCTTGCTTTTTCTACGAGGGTGAGGATTTCCTCAGGGTGGTCTAGTTCCCTCACACGTCCCAAATGCAGGTAGTTAATTAGCCATTGTAACCTATCTCCAGAGTAGGTTTGTGATAATAAGAATTAAAGGAGAGTTGATGGCAATGTGTGAGAGAGAAGAGGGTGCAAAGGGAAAGAGAAACAAGGTGAGAGGTACTGGGCCCATTGAGATTGCTCCTCCAGGAGCTGCCCTGGACTCAATGAGACAAATGGCCTCCTCATATATTGTTATAAACATTGGGTGGTACAGTAGCACAGCTGTAGAGTTGTTGACTTACCCAGCTTCGAACCTGACTACGGGTGCTGTCTGTATGGAGTTTGTACATTCTCCCTGTGACCACATGGGTTTCCTCCGGGTGCTCTGGTTTCCTCGCATCTCCAAAGACGTACAGATGTGTAGATTAATTGGCTTCTGCAAACTGTAAATCATCCATAATATGGAGGATAGTGCTAGTGTATGGGGCGATTGCTGGCCGACACGGGCTGCTTCCTAGGGCCGAAGGGTCTGTGTCCATACTGAATCTCTAAATTCTAAAGTCTAAACATATAACAAAAGAACAGAAGCAGGTGTACACAATGCATAACAAAAGGCAATTCAATTCCATGTAACACTCTAGCCTTATTGTTGTGAGGGTCATATTTTAATTTCTAGTCATTCAAACCTACAGTTTTGTCTTTAAAAATATTGCACCACATTGCTGGTATCATAAATCAGTTGTTGTCGAGTTGATCTACAACAATGGAAGAACAACAGAGCTGTCTCTGAGATTGCTGGCTTCCATGTACTGGAAGCAATCTACACACAAAAAAACACATTTAGTAAAACAATGTTATGATTGGGACTGTGGGCTTCATTAACAACTGTCAGGTTTAGTAGCTGGATTTTAATACGACTGATAGGCTGCCTTTCACTTTAACAAGCCCCATCTAACAGTATGGGCTATTTGTGGTGTTTGCTGTTGTTGACTCATTTAGTCAATTATGCATCTTCAGCAGCCGAGCCACCAGCATACGTTTGATTTTATTACCAAATGTGGATAATTGCTGCTTGTTGTAACTTGTCACATTTATACGTGTGAAATATAATTTTACTTCGGAGTCACGTGAGTGACTACGTGAAGAACCCCGTCAGGGCGCATGCGTGTCATTACGTCGGACGCATTGGTGCGAACGGCAGCAGGAGCACGGACCTCCTGCTGCAACGTGAGTAAATACAGCTCCACCAAAGTCGGGGAGACTTTGGAGGAGTTAGAGAAAAGTAAAGATATTGTTTCTGTGTGTTTTCCCCCCACATACAGGAACAAGGAAAAGGTGCAGGCTGCTGCCGACAAGGAGAGAGAGAGCTGCGGGAGTGCAGTCTCTGAAAGGCAGCCTGTCACCTCGGGGGAGTCGCAAGCCGGTAACGGTGCGGCGACAGACTTGGCAAAGTGACCAGCCGGGTACACAGCCAACGCCAGTCGGGCGGTCGGCAGAAGCCAAGTCTGTCAGGGCTATACACTCCGCAGAGTCAGGCCACGAGAGTCCCGTCGGGGACAGGATACCGTTCCCCAGCGGTTATCCAAAAGGAGCAGCTCATACAGGGGCTGCTCCACAGAGACGCTCCAGGAGGAGTGGTGCAGGCGGGAAGCCTTAGGGAAGGCTCCGCTGGCAGTGCCTAGGAGAGGTCTGCTTCATAAAGCCATACTCCAGGAGGAGTTGTGCAGGCGGGAGGCCGAGGGGACGGCTCCGCTGGCAGTGCCTAGTAGAGGCCTGCTTGAAAGCACCCTCTTTGCAAGAGGTGAGTGCAGAAGGGCAGATACGCTCTGACCCTGAGTCCGACGACTTCCAAAGGGAGGGCAGGCAGCTGTCAGAGCTGACACCGTGTGCAGCACGGTTTGCCATGTCGTCGGACACTGGTGAGCCTCTGGGTGAGGAACTTGCCACCAGCATAAATTACCAAGTCTCACATCAGCTACAGGAGCTGACAATGGATGAGACAGTAAAGAAGTATGAAGCCCCAATCAACTGTGGACTGTTTAAAGTTCCTGTTGGGAACAGGAAGAATTGGGGCAAGATGGGCATACTAATGAAAGCCCAGGAGCATGTGAAGCTACAGCATATTTTTAAAGTTGCTGGCATCTGGTATAACGAGCTTTGCCAGGATGGTGGATGGAGAGGCCATGACAAATTACAACAAAAGGCGCTATTGTGGAGTGCCCACTTTGAGATCAACTGCCTCCGCAAGATGCCATTAGACCAACCATCAATGCTAAATATGCTTCACTCTGCCAGCCTGGCACAGTGCAACCGGCACAGCTGTTTGGCGAGGATTTCGCACAGCTGGTGAAGGAGCTGGAGGAGGAGGCTAAGACGGCAGCCACATATTCACCAAAGCGGAAGTATCCCTATAAGGGAGCAGACTGGTCCGGGCAAGGGACTAGTCCAGCTACGATGCAGCGCAGTTGGCGTTCGGCTGTAGCACCGCCACGGAGGTGAGATATCCAGCTCAAGGCCGGGGAAGAATGCCAGGTGGTAAGGAGGTAAGAGGGTCTGGTTCTCATGTAGACAGATCTAATGTGATACAATTAAATGTTTACCTCAGTTTATACTGAAGGTTATTCAAGGGCATCAAATAAAGCTTAATGCAAATTCTGATTTACCCATGCAACATGTTCCAAAAAAGGAGTTTGACTTCAGTATCACTGAACAATTGGAAGTTCAGCTGGAACTTGCAAGCTTATGTAATAAAGGTGTAATTGCTAAGGCAGTTTACCAAAGCCATCAGTTTGTGTCCAATATTTTTCCCAGACCAAAAAAGGATGGGGGGATGCAGAATTATACAGACCTGAATAGTCTTAACCCTTTTGTACGGTATAGACATTTTAAGATGGAAACGTTTGTGAAGGAGATCTTAAAGATGCGGATTCAGTGTCTGTTCATTTGCAGGATAGAAGATTTAAAATTCAGCTGGATGGGGCAATTATGCCAATACAATCCACTGCCTAATGGTTTGTCTTCAGCTCCTAGAGTGATTACAAAGTTGTTAAAACCTATGCTAGGCATGATGAGAAGTCAAGGTCATGTGCTCATGGCTTAGCTAGATAATATCTTGATTGTAGGACAATCAAAGGAAACAGCTGAAGCATCAGTGGCAGTTGGTAAAAACCAATTTTTAATTGGGCTTTATAAGCTATTCTGAGAAATCTAAATTTATACCTGTGACACAAATTGACTAGTTGGGTTCACAATGGACTTAATCAACATCATTGTGACCTTGCCCAGGCAAAAATGGGTAGAGCTAATTAAGAGCTATATCAAGCTAATTGCTAACACACAGCCTTCAATTAGCCAGGTGACAAGCCTGCTGTGGTAATGGCTGGCAGCATTTCAAGCAGTTCAATATGGACACTTTATTATCTACAATTACAAAGGTCAAAGGAACAAGCATTGAGGATACATTGGGGTCATTATAATAGACCTATGCTTCTATCAATAGAGGCTGTTGCTGATGTACAATGGTGGATTCAGCATGTGTCCACTAGTAGTTCCAAAGTGTTATTGGACCAAGCTTCCATGATTTGCAGACAGATGTCAGAGCACTTGGGTAGGGTGCTACTGATACAAGATCCAGCGGTGGAGACAGATGAACATTGCTTCTGCAAACATGGGGAATTAACCAAGAGTATTTTATGGACTCAAGGCTTATGGCACTAACTAAACTAGTTTGCATGTGCAGTGCAAAATAGACAACACTACAGCAGTTGCTGATATGAATCACATGGGTGGAATCAAATTGTTATCATGTGACAGGTTGGCAAATACAATTGGACCTGGAGTAGAGATAGAGAGATTTGGATTGGAGCTATCTATCTGCCACGGAAACTTAATGTAGTACCAGATGGCAGCTCACGAAAATTCCATCATAACACAGAGTGGATGTGGAACCAGGATGTGTTCAAGAACATAGTACTTCTATATGGAAGGCCAAAATATGTTTCATAGGCACCAGATCCAGGGGCAGTGACAATTGATGCTTTTTCACTAAATTGGGATGATATGTTTGTGTACATTTTCCCACCATTCTGCCTCGTAGGTCGGTGTTTGAGAAAATCAAGCAGGATGCCGCTTCAGGGGTTTTGGTGATACCAAATTGCCTGATTCAACCATGGTTTCCTTTGATGTTACAGATAGCGATCCAACCTCTTTTTGCTGATTCCAAACAGTAGGAATTTGCTGGAGCATCCAGTAACGCATTAAGTTCATCCGTTATGTGATGGTATGGATCTTTTAATTTGCAGGTTTTAAGAATGCCTTACATTGGTCGAGGACTTTCTAGGCCAACGGTGGATATACTCACTGCAGCCTGGAGAAACAGTACTCAAAAACAGTATATGACTTATGAAAAAAAAAAAAAAAAAAAATGGGAACAATATTGTGTTCAAAAGAATATTCAATATGATACTGTAGTTATTGAAAATGGGTTAGAGTTTATCTACACTTTATTATGATGATGGTCTTAGCTATACTGCTATCAATACAGCTAGAAGTGCTTGGTCGGCATATCTTGTAATAGGTACATGGACACAAAGTATAGGTTCTCACCCTCTCATATCTAGGTTGATGAAAGGAATCTTTAATTCCAAACCGCCTAAGCCTAGGTATATGGTAATCTGCAAGGTAAGTGTTGTTTGTAACATACTTCGTCATTGGGTCCCTGTCACGTCTATAACTTTGTTAAAATTAATCATGAAATTGGCTATGCTAATGGCATTAGTGTCAGTACAGAGAGTGCAGACTTTCCAAAAACTTCAGTTCGAGAGAATGGAAGTGAATACAGAGAATGTTCTGTTTTGTATTTCTGTCCTGCTCAAACAAAGCAGGCCAGGTGTGACAGGTCTTAAGATTGTGATCTCAGCATATCCTACAGCTCCATGTTTATGTGTAAGGACACATTTGTTACATTACATTGAAGCCGCAAGGGCTTTAAGACAAGAAGAAACAGGATTATTTCTCAGTTACAAGAAGCCAACATAAAAGAGTGGCAGTTCAGACTATCTCAAGGTGGTTAAAGCAAGAGTTGGTTCAGGCAGGAATTAACATTTATGTGTTTACATCTCATTCCACTAGCGCAGTAGCAACATCCGCGGCCAGGGCGATGGACGTTCCCATCGACCATATATTAAAAGCCGCAGGTTGGAAAAATGAACTTGTGTTTCAGCAATACTACCATCGGCCGATTGCCGATGGAGGGCTGTTTGCCAACTCAATATTGAGTGCTGTTGCTATTGTTTAAAGTCTGTTTTCAATACTGTTTCATTCTGTTTTGTTTGTTGCCCTACATTAAGAGGGTTTATTGGTTGTTTTATGACCAAAAATAAAACTGTTTTGTTTTTGCATGATATGCAATGTCATGTTTACAGCATTATTGATGATACTCAGAGTCAATCGATGCAGTGAGAAGCCGGGATTTTGATCTGCGGCATAAAAATCACAGAGCTTTAAAATCTTCACGTAGTCATTCACGTGACTCCGAAGTAAAATAGTAAGATTAAACGAGAACTTACCAGTTTGAAGTTTGATCTTTATTTTATGAGGAGTTACGTTGGTGATTACGTGCCCGCCACGCCCAACCCTCTCTCATAGAAAAAAGGTCATAATGGTAGTTCTCATGTTGATCATCTTAATATGTTACTTCAATTATGGTGTTGTCTGTGATTTCATACCGCTGCTTTGAAGATTGACGCGCATGCGCCCTGACGGGGTTCTTCACGTAATCACCAACGTAACTCCTCATAAAATAAAGATCAAACTTCAAACTGGTAAGTTCTTGTTTAATCTTACTATTAATCCCATGGATTGTACACACTGCTTATAAACTGAGGAAATAGCATTAAACAGACAACTTTTGCAAGACACTGTTAACATTTAATAAAGCAAATGTCTAGGATATTGTCACTAATATGAATGAATTTTCAATAATTCATTGAGAAGTGTAAATGCTACGATGGCAACCTTTCAGTGAAGAGGGAGATCAAACAATTTAATCAGTTAGCTTTAATTGGAATCCAAGCTAAAAATTCATTAAATAGCAGACATGTCTAATATATTACAGTTCCAAGCTAAGTTTCCTTGAATAGTTTCAAGCATGTTCCTCAAGTATACAAGGTTTTAATCAAACCTGACTATTAACTGAGTATTAATAGATGCAACATGAAGATTGCTACTCAAACAGCCGACTGGAATATGTGGTACCAGAACATTACCTATAGCTCACACACAGGATGGTGGGTGTATGGAATGAGCTGCTGGAAGAGGTAGTTGAGGCAGGTAAACATTTAGACAGGGATTGTACATGGATAGGACAGGTTTAGTGGCATATGGGCCAAATGCAGTCAGGTGGGACTAGTGTAGATGGGACATGTTGGCCGGTGTGAGCAAGTTGGGCCGAAGGGCCTATTTCCACTCTCTATTGTTCTATGACACTGACTCTGAATTATATGTCCTATTGGACATGCTATGATCAAGGAATACAGAGCCAATTTTACCTTGCTTTTCTAAAAGCAAACATCAGCAACATTTAAAATACAAAACTACACAGTAGGTCGGACAGCATCTGCGGAGAGACAAATACAATTAATGTTTACCTCTTTGCATCCTACCATCTCGAGAGTCAAACACTCCTTCACTTGCATGTTTTCTCGCCCAGTGTACTGAGCTCTGAGCCCACAATTTGTCTCCTCCCCATTGGAGAAATCAACATAGATTGTGTAATCACTTAGGGGAACACATTCATTCAGCCCATGTTAGTGACCTGAGCTCCCAGTTTAGTTTAGAGATGCAGTGTAGAAACAGGCCCTTTGGCCCACTGAGTCCACAACAACCACCAATCTCCCATACACTAGTTCTATCCTAAACCCACGGGACAATTTAGCTACAAATCTACGCTCAGCGGATTACAGAGCATCTTTAGTATATTTTAGTTTAGAGATGCAGCATACAGGCCCTCCAGGTCCATGCCTACCAACAGTCACCCGTACCCTAGTTCTATGTTAGACCCAGTTTTGCATCCTACACATTAGGGGTCATTTACAGAAGCTGATTAACCTACTAACCTGCACATCTTTGGAATGTGGGAGGAATCTGGAGCACCTGGAAAAAACCCACGCGGTCACGGGGAGCACGTACAAATTCCGTACAGACAGCACCCGTAATCAGGATCGAACCTGGGTCTCTGGATCTCGATGATGACTACGGCTGCTGTCTTTATGGAGTTTGTACGTTCTGCGTGGGTTTTCCCCGAGATCTTCGGTTTTCTCCCACATTCCAAAGACGTACAGGTTTGTAGGTTAATAAATGTATAAATGTAAAAAAATTGTCCACATTGTGTGTAGGACAGTGTAAGATTACAGGTATCGCTGGTCGGTGCGGACTCTGTTGGCCTAAGGGCCTGTTTCCGTGCTGTATCTCTAAACTATATTAAACTAAAGTCAAAACCTGTGGAAAATTAAGCACCATCCAGGGAGACCTTTTGGATAGGTCTGGTCAAGTGATCTTTATTAGACCAGAATGCTTCTTGCACTGAATGTTATTGGAATTTCAAAATATCTTCTCATGTTTCTATCTCCTCCAAGCAAATGCCAAAGTTCATAATTTTCACAGTAAAACTCAAGTTCCTATTGAGTAAAGCCAACTGCACAAAAGCATCCATCGGTTTCATTTACTTCACAGTTCTTTATGACTGAAGGTTTGTCAGTTAATTCATTTTAAATTCTAAATCTATTCAAGTTATCAGTTGCTAAGATTTGACATACATTTTACCTGTGTGTATTATCTGCCATAATCTAAAACAAACATGAGATCTTCAAGACATTTATGTTTGTCAATCACCTTCCCAAGTAAGTCAACCCAAACACAAATCATTGGAAGGTTGTAAAATGTATATTCCTGTATTAAATGAATATGTCAAATGAACATTGACCCTCCCTGATCACCTTGTCTCTGATTAATAAACGTATCAATGAAATAAAACAGCCTTCAATCAGACTCCAGTGGGACCATCTTCTTACTGTAAACCACACTGTGGATTATCACAATCCTGACACTAAACGCTGGCAAGCAAGCTTAATGAAGTTAAAAGCATTTCTCATCTCCTTGAGCACTCTACAAAACTTTTAATTCAAATTTATTTTCAATACTTATGGAATCAAAAAGTCACACAAAATTTATATTTGTCACTGCATGTTTATCACTGTGTCATGGTGGCGTAGCAGTAGAGCTACTGCCTTACAGTGCCAGAGATCCGGGTTCGATCCTGACTACGGGTGCTGTCTGTACGGAGGTTGTACCTTCTTTGTGGGTTTTCCCCGAGATCTTTGGTTTCCTCCCACACTCTAAAGACGTACAGGTTTGTAGGTTAATTAGCTTGGTATCAATGTAAAAATGTTTTTTAAAATGTCCACGTTGTGTGTTGGATAGTGTAAGAGTAAAGGTATCGCTGGTTGGTGCGGACTCTGTGGGTCGAAGAGCCTGTTTCCGTTCTGTATCTCTAAACTATCTATATTACTAAACGTCTGATCTTGACCGCTTTTGGCCCACTGTGGTGCGATTTCCGAGAGAACGCCGCCACCTACGGCCGTCATTTTTGGCCACCTCGCTCAGAGCCCACGCCCGCCTTCCTGGACCAGAGCATTTCTCCCATCTATGAAAAATCAGAGAGATATTAATGTTTTTTAAAAATTCACCATTCTCTCTGCTGCCCCTGCTGGAGGGAGGGGGAGGGACTATAAAGCCAGGAAGTGGTGTGCCTCACTCAGTCTCTGCAAGATGGAGGAAGTCAGAGGGTCATGTCTCTCTGAGCTCTGAATAACACTGAACACATGTCTACTCAACTGTGAGTCCCCTTAATGTGGTTTGAAAATGAAAAATTGGTTGGTTTGAAGTAAAAAGGCACTGCCTGCAAATGGTGGTTTGGGTGCTTTGGCTTGAAGTTAAAAGGCACCACTGCAAATGGTGGTTTGGGTGCTTTGGGTAACTTCCTGTTTGCACTGTATATTGATTTTAGATGAAACGCTACCACTTATGGCTGTGATTTTTGGCCATCTTACTCAGTCCCCATCCGCTCAACAGGTGCAGAGGGTTCTTCCCATCAATGAAAAAGAAAAGTGTTATTAGTGTTTAAAAATTTTGAGAATCTCTCTCCTGTCAATCATGCCGTGAAGGCCACACCTTTTCCGGTGGGAGGGGGAGAAGTTATAAAACCCGGAAGTGTGGGTGTGGCTCAGTCTCTGCATGATGGGGGAGGGAGAGGTCACGACTGTCTGAGCTGTGAATCAACTGAACACACTGAATGTCTACTGAACTGTGAGTTTGGTGTTTTGTGTGGTTTTATGGTGGTTTTATGGTGGTTCACCATGCTTGAAATGGTATGAAACTGCATTTGAATGTGGTCGCCTTGCACCCTGCATGAAATGGTATGAAACTGCATTTGAATGTGGTGGTGTTGCACCCTGCATGAAATGGTATGAAGCTGCATTTGAATTTGGTGGCCTTGCACCCTGCTTGAAATGGTATGAAACTGCACGAATTTGGTGGCCTTGCACCCTGCTTGAAGTGGAATGAAACTGCACTTGAATTAGGTGGCCTTGCACCCTGCTCGAAGTGGTAGGAAACTGCACTTGGATTTGGTGGCCTTGCACCCTGCTTGAAGAGGTAGGAAACTGCACTTGAATTTGGTAGCCTTGCACCCTGCTCGAAGTGTTAAGAAACTGCACTTGGATTTGGTGGCCTTGCACCCTGCTTGAAATGGTAGGAAAATGGATTTACATAGATACATAGATACATAGAAAATAGGTGCAGGAGTAGACCATTCAGCCCTTCGAGCCTGCACCGCCATTCAATATGATCATGGCTGATCATCCAACTCAGTATCCCGTACCTGCCTTCTCTCCACACCCCCTGATCCCTTTAGCCACAAGGGCCACATCTAACTCCCTCTTAAATATAGCCAATGAACTGGCCTCAACTACCCTCCGTGGCAGAGAGTTCCAGAGATTCACCACTCTCTGTGTGAAAAAAGTTTTTTCTCATCTCGGTCTTAAAGGATTTCCCCCTTATCCTGAAGCTGTGACCCCTTGTCCTGGACTTCCCCAACATCAGGAACAATCTTCCTGCATCTAACCTGTCCAACCCCATAAGAATTTTGTACGTTTCTATAAGATCCCCTCTCAATCTCCTAAATTCTAGCGAGAAGAGCCAAGTCTATCCAGTCTTTCTTCATATGAAAGTCCTGACATCCCAGGAATCAGTCTGGTGAACCTTCTCTGCACTCCCTCTATGGGTATAATGTCCTTCCTCAGATTTGGAGACCAAATCTGTACGCAATACTCCAGGTGTTGTCTCACCAAGACCCTGTACAACTGCAGTAGAACCTCCCTGCTCCTATACTCAAATCGTTTTGCTGTGAAAGCTAACATACCATTCGCTTTCTTCACTGCCTGCTGCACCTGCATGCCTACTTTCAATGACTGGTGTACCATGACACCCAGGTCTCGCTGCATCTCCCCTTTTCCTAATCGGCCACCATATAAAACCAAGTTTTATATGTTATCGGTCTGTGCACGGGTCAGATTTGAATTTGGTGGCCTTGCACCCAGCTTGAAATGGAATTTCAAGGAATAGCCATGAGTCAACTGCCAGCCCACCAGCCGTGAGTGAGCTGCCAGCACATCAGGCTTGAGGGACTGAGCTGCCACCTCAAGAACCCATACCAGCACTCCAGAGAGCCCTCCCACTGGCCACCAATATTGGAATTGGTGGAGAGGTGGAATATTGCGTCGGGTGACCAGCCCTCCCCTGTGAACATGGGACCCAATGGGTCCCAGTTAGTCTAGTATTAAGCTGTTCGGTGCGGACTCTGTTGGCCTAAGGGCCTGTTTCCGTGCTGTATCTCTAAACTATATTAAACTAAAGTCAAAACCTGAGAAAAATTATGCACCATCCAGGGAGACCTTTTGGATAGGTCTGGTCAAGTGATCTTTATTAGACCAGAATGCTTCTTGCACTGAAAGTTATTGGAATTTCAAAATATCTTCTCATATTTCTATCTCCTCCAAGCAATTGCCAAAGTTCATGATTTTCGCTGTAAAACTCAAGTTCCTATTGAGTAAAGACAACTGCACAAGAGCATCCATCGGTTTCATTTACTTCACAGTTCTTTGTGGCTGAAGGTTTGTCAGTTAATTACCTTTAAATATAGCTAACTAAACAATAGAGAGAAGCAGGGAAACAGTGTGCTTTTTAAATGGTGAGTGATTGAAAACTGGTGATACTATTGGGGATTATTGTACACCAATCACTGCATTTACACGAAAGAACAACAAAGAATTGTGAAGGGAAGTGGTATGTTGGCTGTTATATAAAAGACATCCTTCTGAAGTTTTATATGGTATCGGTCTGTGCACGGGTCAGATCTGCTGACATAAGAAAGGATATACTAGTAAAAGAGGAAGTGTGGTGTAGGTTTGAGGTCTCATTTTCACACCTTACCCTTCCTTATCCCTGTGTTTCCCTCTCCCCTGACTCTCAGTCTGAAGAAGGAACTCGCCCCGAAACATTGCCTGTTCTATCCGGAGATGCTGTGTTACTCCAGCATTTTGTGTCTATCTGTGGTGCAGGTTCACCAGGTTGATCCTCAGGGCTGGAAATTTCTACTAGAAGAGGAGAATAAATGAGGGAAGATATGATCCCAAGGAAATGTATATAAATCCTATTGGACCAACATTTTTGCTGACAGGGATGTCTCAAATCAGTCGTTACTATCTCATTCTAAAGGATTAACCATTGAGTATTGAGTATAGAGACTGGAAAACATTTGGAAGATAGCGATTTTTTTTGAATTCTCTGCTCAAGAAGGCTGTGGCTGTTCAGTCACTGATATATAATTAGTGGTCAAGAGACAAGATTGTTTTATTGTCATATGTTCCAAAATGGAACAATGAAATTCTTACTTGCAGCAGCATAACAGATATGTAAACATAGTACTCTGTAAACACAATAATAAACAACAAAAATACATTTGGTACATTTAGGGAATCATGTATTATGGGGTTAATATAGGAAAATGGGTGCAAAGGTAAGTGAGCAGCCTTGAACCCTATTTAGTGGCAAAGCAGATACAAAAGCTGAATAATCTACTCCAGTGTCTGTTTCCTACAATCTCCCTCTTTAAATTAATATCAAACTTCATTTTGAATATTGACGCACTTCATTGTTATTCAAAATTATAAGGCAAATCTCAATATTTCGCTTGTGATCTTGTCACTTGTGCAGCCATGGGTTGAATCTACAATTCTCACTAGGCTTCACTTTAAATTCATCATGGAAATTATACAGCATTATGTTCATCTCCAACTAAAAGTCAGTGGGTTGCATGATCAACCTGAATAAGATTTGAAGATAAAAACAATTTGTCAAGAAAAAAATGTGGAAAAATGAAGTAAGTTCCATAATCACAAATCAGGCAATAGTACTTTGATTATTAAGGACAAAGAACAATTTGAATAATCCAAAACTATATACATTTTAAACTTGATTAATTAATCTAACTTGATTAAAATCGATAATAGATTACTGGTGCTAAGCTTGCTGATCTTTGAGACAAGCTGGGCATTGAATGCCATGAATCTGGTCCAATATTGTGTTAGACAATGGATGATCTTATGCCAATTCATTTCCCCAGTCTTTGATCCACATCCCTTGATATCCTTACTTCATTAAAATCTGTCAATCTCTATCTATTTCACTGTGAAACTCAATACATTTCAGTCCATCTAACATCCACAGCTTTTTTCAACAAGGAAGTTCTGAATTTCCAGCAGGCTTTGTGTGAACATTTTTACTTTGCGTTGCTTTCCTTTAACTATATCTGTTTTAATTTAATTTTAGAGATACAATGTGGAACCAGGCACTTCGGCCCTGGGAGTCCACACCGACCAACGATCCCCACACACTGACGCTGTCCTACACACACTAGGGACAATTTACAATTATACCGAGCCAAGTAACATGTACGTCTTTGGAGTGTGGGAAGAAACCGGAGAGCCCAGAGAAAACCCACGGTGGTCACGGGGAGAACGTACAAGCTCCGTACACACAGCACCCTTAGTCAGGATCGAACCCAACTCTAATGCTGCGCCACCGTGCTGCCCAGCTTGAGGGTAAAAGTCACAAACAAAGTCACAAACAAATATATTTACATATAAGTGTACAAATTACTGGCAGTAGGGACATGATAGGTCCTTGATCACTCAGGTATGGCTAGGGGCGGCATGGTGGCACAGCGGTAGAGTTGCTGCTTTACAGCGCTTACAGGGCCAGAGACTTGGTTTCGATCTCCACTATGGGTGCTGTCTATGTGGAGTTTGTACATTCTCCCCGTGACCACGTAGATTTTCTCTGAGATCTTCAGTTTCCTCCCACGCTCCAAAGATGTACAGGTTTGTAGGTTAACTGGCTTGGTATAAATGTAAAATTGTCCCCAGTGTGTGTAGGATAGTGTCAATGTGTGGGGATCGCTGTTTGGTGCAGACTCGGTGGGCCAAAGGGCCT
Organism: Malacoraja senta; assembly: GCA_038087875.1. Taxonomy (NCBI): domain Eukaryota; kingdom Metazoa; phylum Chordata; class Chondrichthyes; order Rajiformes; family Rajidae; genus Malacoraja; species Malacoraja senta. The sequence continues at coordinate 10,089,778 of CM075988.1, read as the reverse complement.
GTTTCCCCGCAGTAGCTCTAAACTAAACTAAAGGTATGCCCTTCCAGTTAATGGCTGACATGATTGTTACATTTAAGGGTGGCACAGTGGTAGACGTGCTGCCTTACAGCTTCAGAGACCCAGGTTCAATCCTGACTATGGCTGCTGTCTGTATGGAGTTTGTACGATTTCCCTGTGATGGTGTGGGTTTTTTCCAGGTGCTCCAGTTTCCTCCCACATCCCACACCCTCCCACAAGCTGGAGGTAGAGATATTAAGTTTGGTTCATCACAAGATCACAAGGAGCAGAAACACTTAGAGGGGTGCAAGGAGCTGTTTTTAAATATATATTTTATAATACGATTGTCGTAAGCAAGGCCAGCATTTGTTGCCCAACTTTTCTTGTCCTTAAGAAGGAGATGGTGAGATGCTTCATGATGTCTCTGCAGACCTTGTTGTATATAGTATTTCTGATCTGTTTGGATAGCATGAAAAACAAAGCTTTTCACTCCATCTTGGTACATGTGACGATAATAAACCTAAGCTGAGAACCACTATACCTGAGCTGTTGGATGGGGTGTTGCAGGAATGATGCAAGAACTGTTAAATTATTTCCATGCCATCATGGGTTGCAAATTGGAGAGTACATGCAGAGATTGGGCTTGCCACATGTCAGGTGTATTCTTCCTGATGGTAGTCATCACAGGTTTTGGAGTTGCAGTCAGAATAGTTCCAGTGAGTAGCTGAAGTCAACTCCAAAACAGTGCACACAGCTCTGTGCGCCAGGATTAAAGGAATGAATGGTTAGTTGTTTGATATGTTACCAATCCAGCCTGTTGTTTCATCCTGGGTATTTACCGTGGTGGATGGGGGAGCTCGTTGACCAAGCTGCTTTATTTTGAATGGCGTTGCGATTGTTAATTGATTGATTTATTGATTGAAAGATAGAGCTTGGAGAGAGGCCCCTCAGCCCATTGAATTCCTGCTGACCAATGATCACCCATTCGCACTAATTTAATGATTTTAGATAACCACAAACACCAACCCACCCCATTTCACCCCCCTTCCCTCTATTCCCTAAACCCCACCTCGACGTATCTATTTCTCCACACCTCCCCTCCCCCACTTCCATCAACATTCCTTCCTCTAGCTTCACAATTTTGTAAACCTTCTATCCCTTGATCTCACACCTTCTGTCTTTTCACATCTGGCCTTTGTCCAACCATCTCCCCTCACCCGTATCCACCGATTACCTTCCAGGCTTTATCTTGTCCTTCCTAGCTTCCCCACATCCCCCAACAATCAGACTGAAGAAGGGTACCATCCTGAAATGACACCTAATGTTCTCCTGAGAGGCTGCCTGACCAATTGAGTTACTCCAGCACTTTGAATTTTTTGTAAACCAGCATCTGCAGTTCCTTGTTCTTACACAGTAGTTCTATTTTTCCCACTTCCGCATCCACACCAGCTACGAGCAATTTACAGAGGTCAATTAACCTGCAAACCTGCACTCCTTTGGGATGTAGGAGGGAATAGGAGCACCCAAAGGAAACCCATGTGGTCACAGGGTGAACATGCAAACTCCGCAGAGACAGCACCCAAGATCAGGATCAAACCCGGCTCTACCAGCTGTGCCTGTGTATTGTTGGAATTGAACTCATTCAAGCAAATAGACAACATTCCATCACACTTTGGACCTGTGCCTTGAAGATGGTGTCAGGGCTTGAGTCACTCTCTCCAGGATAACAAACTTCTGACCTGCTTTTGCAACCACTGTATTTATGTGGCTGGTCCAGGAGAGTTTTTGACCAAAGTTGAGTCCCAGAACATTGATGGTGGGTGGTTGGCAATGGCAATGCCATTGAATGTTAAGAGTATACAGTTAAGTTGTTAGATTATGAGGCTTTTAGGTAAGCATATGAATATGCAGGGTATGGAAAGATCTGAATCATGTACAGGCAGAATCGCTGTTTAATTTGGAATCATGTTCGGCACAGACATGGCGGGCCGAAGGGCCTGTTACTATGCTGTGCTGTTGTTAAACTCACACTTGGAGTTGGAGACTACCTGGCATTTCTGCGATGTGAACATTATTTACCGCCTATCAGTCCATGCCTGAAGTTGTCCAGGTCTTACTGCATGCATTTGCTGCAGAGTTGTGAACAGAATTAAACGTTGTGCGACTGTCAGCAAACATTCCCGCTTTTGCCAGAATGATGGATGAAAGGTTGCGCAGTGTCATTGGAGTTTCCACAATCTTATACCTAGGTTTTAATAATGTTTCGCTGGAAGCACAATCCTCCCTCAACTTTGGCCGTGCCCCCAAGTCTGACTGAATTAATCACCCTCGGGGTTTCTTCTCTTCCCAGGATACTCAAAAGGACAAACAAAATTAGCCGTATCATTGCATGCACTGTCACTACATAGTCTGAATTTAAAATTGGCAAAAGAACAAAGGGCGGCACAGTAGCACAGCGGTAGAGTTGCTGTCTCACAGTGCCAGAGACGTGTGTTCGATCCTGACTATGGGTTGCTGTCTGTGTGGAGTTAGTACGTTCTCCCTGTGACCACGTGGGTTTTCTCCAGGTGCTCCGGTTTCCTCCCACACTCCAAGTGTGTGTAACTTGTGACCTTTTTAAGCCTTCTTGGCTTCTGCACAGAATGTTCACTTATTATTCCAGAGAAGAGAATCACTCTGTGAAGGGAACTGGAGAAAAGGAAACACACCATCACTGTTTAGGTTCCATTTAACCCACTAATCAATACCTGCACACTTTTGGCTTTGCTGAGTCTTGTCGATCAATAGCGTGAGGAATTTTAAATTTATTCACTTTAATTCAAGTTGAGCTACTCCCTTAAAACATCCAGAGAGGTGCCTTTCATTGGCATTGCAGATAGTTCAACAAATCATTAGCGATACTGTCTGTATGGAGTTTGTACGTTCTCCCTGTGACAGCATGGGTTTTCCCCGAGACCTTCAGTTTCCTCCCACACTCCAAAGACGTACAGGTTGTAGGTTAATTGGCTTGGTGTAAGTGTAAATTGTCCCTAGTTTGTGTAGGATAATGTTAGTGTGCGTGGTGCGGACTCGGTGGGCCGAAGGGCCTGTTTCTGCACTGTAACTAAACTAAAATAAAGGCTGTTTAAAATGAAGGGAATGAGGGTTCATGTGGTTGTGCATTCAGCACCTGTTTTTTATGTATGGCTGTTTACTCTCTGCAGGTAACAGTTTGCAATCACTCGATTGTGAGTGGCTTCCTTCAACCTTGGGTTGACAAATTCTCTTCGCTTTAAGGAGAGGTTTATAATTGACCAGAAGCAATTTACAGTTTTATGCTTCGTCTTTATCAATGTTTCGGAATATTTACAAACTGTAGAAAACCCAAGACTTATAACCTCTGACTCTGATTCCATGATGTGCACTTTTCAGATGATGTTGGTGCCAATTATACAAAATTGGCAATTATACTTTAGCATCCAGAGTTCATGTACACATTGTGCCCATGAGTGTCCGTGCTGATGAATGACCAGATAAAGTTCATTAGATGTAGACAGTTGGCATCACCATAATGAAGCATGTCAGCAAGATAAGAGTCACAGCCTGTGATTTTTGAAAGGCTTTTTAAAGGGACCATCAACTATTTTTTAATCTTTACTGGATGTGAGTTTGGAGCGTTAGTCATAGTCATAATGATACAGAGTGGAAACAGGCCCTTCGGCCCAACTTGCCCACACCAGCCAGCAATGTCCCAGCTATACTAGTCCCACTTGCCTGCTATTGGTCCATATCTCTCCAAACCTGTCCTATCCATGTACCTGTCTAATCGTTTCTTAAATGATGGGACAGTTCCAGCCTCAACTACCTCCTCTGGCAACTTGTTCCATACACCCACCACCCTTTGTGTGAAAAAGTTACCCTCAGATACCTATTAAATCTTTTCCCCTTCACCTTAAACCTCTGGTTCTCTATTCCCCTACTCTGGGCAAGAGACTCTGTGCATCTACCTGATCTATTCCCCTCATGATTTTGTACATATCTTTAAGATCACCCCTTATCCTCCTGCGCTCCATGGAATAGAGACCCAGCCTACTCAACCTCTCCCTATAGCTCACACACTCTGGCAACATCCTCGTATATCTTTTCTGAACCTTTTCAAGTTTGACAATATCTTTCCTATAACATGGTGCCCAGAACTAAACACAATATTCTAGATGCGGTCTCACCAACGTCTTATACAACTGCAACATGATCTCCCAACTTCTATACTCAATACTCTGACTGATGAAGGCCAAAGTGCCAAAGGCCTTTTTAGCCACCTTATCTACCAGCGACTCGACCTTCAAGGAACCATGCACCTATACTCCTGGATCCCTCTTCTCTACAACATTACTGAGAGACCTACCATTTACTGTGTAGGTCCTGCAACACCTCACATTTCTCTGTATTAAATTCCATCAACCATTCCTCCACCCACCTAGCCAATTGATCCAGATCCTGCTGCAAACTTTCACAACCATCTCCACGATCCGCAAAACGACTAACTTTTGTATCATCAGCAAACTTGCTAATCTTGTACGATCTCCCCGTGACCTGCTTGGATTTGCTCCGGGTGCTTGATTTCCTCCCATACTCCAAAGACATACAACTTTGTAGGTTAATTGGCTTGGTTTAATTGTGAATCATCCCTAGTGTGTGTAGGATAGTGCTAGTGTGTGGGGATCACTGGTCGGCACGGACTCGGTGGGCCGAAGGGCCTGTTTCCACGCTGTATCTCTAAAACTAAAACTAAACTGAAAATAAACCTGAACCTAAACTATTGTCTATTGTCTATTGAACCATAAAACCAAAACCAGTATCACCAAAGACCCACATCACCCTGGCCACGCTCTCATTTTACTTGTGCCATTGCAAGGAAGGTATAGGAGACTGTAGACCATAACCACCTAGTTCAAGAATAGCTTCTTCCCAACAACTATCAGGCTCTTGAACACGACACTACACTATCCTCAACTAAACACTGTGGACTGTCTTTGGATGCACTGAGGACTCTGGGGTTTTGTTTTGCCCTGGCATTAGAGTTATTAATTTATTCATGTTTTTGATTATGATATTTTATCTGCCTGCTATGCTGCTGCAAGTATGAATTTCATTGTTTCATCGTCTGTACATGTGACAATTAAATACTCTTGACTCTTGAACGTATCAACACAGCTATCTTCCAGGTGTCTAATAGCATCGTATCAATACAGCTGTTCAGGCCCACATAATCACTTCAGATTTTTCCTGCAATTTTATGTTTGAAGTGAGCATTTTTCAGTCAAAAGGAAGAAGTAAACCAACTCTTGACCTTTGAGAAACCTCTATTTGAATCACAAAATGTTACATCAATGTTCATGAGCAGATTTGTGATTAGTTTGGTGGTGAGTAATAAGACTGTGATTTAATTGAGATGTTTGAATGCCATCAATAAACTACAGACGTAATTTGTGCCACCCACTCTCCCAAACCCGGGTCTCTGGCACTGAAAGCGCTGTAAGACAGCAACTCTACTGCTACTCTCCATGCCTCCCACCGCCTGTCGGGGACGGAAATCTTGGGGGAGACAGGGGGACACATTCCCCTCCCCCCTCTGCTTTGAAAGGTGGGGGACAATCCCCCCCATGTTTTGTAATCCGGACTTTATCAGACGCTTTCTAAGGGCTGAATCGGCCCATTCGCGGGGCCTTTCAGCGCCCGGCGCGGCTTAAAATCAAACTGCTGCATTGAGGCGATCGAAGCTCCCAATGTTGAAGCCCCCGCTGGCCGATGAAAGACCCCGTGAACAAGCCGATTGAAGCCCCACGATTCGGGGCGGATGAAGCTGCCGTTGCTGGAGTTCGGAGTCAGTCACCAACCAGGTCAGCTCCCGATGTTACCGTCCACAGGGCCCACGGCCGAAGCCTCGCATGTGTGCGCATGTGCGCGCATTTGTGTGTGTGTGTGTATGTGTGTGTGCGTGCATGCGCGCGCGGCAACCAAGAAATTGTGTCCCTCGCATGTTTTGATAGCGATTTCCGTGCCTGCCCCCTGTCCTCTTCCACCCATATCTCTCACTCCGGCTTTACCTTTCACTCCTCTTCTCTGCTTACCTGACACTCTTTTGTCTCCTTGCACCCTCTTTCGTCCCCTTTGCCAATCAAAACACCCTCACCTGTATCCACCTATCACTTGCAAACCTTTATCCTTCCCTAACCTCTCTTTTCCAGCTTTCTCACCCCGACTACAATCAGTCAAAAGATGTGTCCTGATCCAAAACGTTATCTATCCATGTCCTCCAAAGATGCTGCCAGACCCATGAAGTTACTCCAGCACTTTGTGTTCTACACACGGTTACAGATTCTGCATTTCTGTTAAAATAGCCTTCTCACCATCAGGAAAATAATTGAAGAAAATTGTGAATAAATGGTATCATTGTAGAAAAAAAGGGATTATTTGCAGATGGCAGGCAGCGCAGAAGGAAAACACCTCCCCTCAACTCCAAACACCTTCTCCGCCAGCCCCTCCACCACAACCACCCACTCCCCCATCCCCTTCACCTACCCCCCAAACCCCTCCACCCATTCCCCCATCCCCTCCACCCATCCTCATCCCAACCACCCACTCCCCCATCCCCTCTCCTCCTTAGGGATTGACAGCACAACTGAGCTAATATTCTGAATGTGTAGGAAGGACTGCAGATGCTGGTTTAAACTGAAAAGAGTGCCATGAATAGCAATGGCACAATGACCAATGTGGGTAAGACGGGTTTATCACTGTGCCTGCTGAGAACTGGGGGTAGCACTGACTGTGTTGTCCTTTCTTCAATATGTTTAAGTATTTTCACCTGTGCATCATTATCATTTGTGTTACCTTTTGAGTTTCCTATTTATGTACTGGTTTGTCTGCTCAGTTGTGTATGTCCCATGCTGAGCCTTGTATAATAGGATGCTAGTAAAAGCCTTTTTGAGTTTAAACATTCCTGTGTCGATTCAGCTCTTGATATTATTACAGTCAGTGTTATGCCCTCGCTGTTAGATACCTTAGAGGAAGAGAGGAATTCAGTGTTTGATCCATGGAGCTAATTGACATCCAGTATTGGGAGCATATATTCAAGTGAGTTATACACAGAGAGGGCGTAGTGAGGATTTGTATCTGTTGCTTTATTCATGAGGTTTCCTGAGCATCAAATTTAAACCAGGAGTTGTTCCAACCCCAGAGTGGGCAATTTTTCCAGCACCATCCATGACTTGTGACCTCTCTAAGTGGGGGTTTTGACCTCTGCTGAATTATAGACAATTCATTGCTGCTGATGTTGTCTTTCAAATATGATGTTAATATAGGCCACAAATCTGTCTATTCCAGGTAAATATTGAGGGCAGAGGCCAGAAATAGCTCTGTGTGGTTTTCTTTTGGCATGAAAGTAGTGTTGTTGTGAAAGTTGAGCAAAAATGAAGTGCTGGAGGACCTCGATGGGTTAGGCAGCAGGTCTTCACCCTATCAATGTGCAACTTAGTTTAGATTTAGTCTAGAGATACAGGTTCAATTCGTCCCACTGAGTCCGCACCGACCAGTGGTCCCCACGCATTAACACAATCCTACGGACAGTAGGGACTATTTTACATTTACCAAGCCAATTAACCTACAAACCTGTATGTCTTTGAAATGTGGGAGGAAACCGAAAATCTCGGAGAAAACTCACGCGGTCACGGGGAGAACGTACAAACTCCGGACAGACAGCACCCGTAGTCGGGATTAAACCCGGGCCTCTGGCGCTGCAAGCGCTGTAAGGCAGCAACTCTACTGCTGTGCCATGGTGACTATTTACACATGATATTGACCTGACAATCAAAATGTATTTCTCAGTGTTGGATTTACAAATCATGGTCTACTTTTGTTATAGTCAAATTGCTATCTACTTATCGTTATTATTGGTTCATGAAAACTATCTAAAGAAGCTTACCGATCAATGCGGGGAAATGTTTGCAGTTGGAAATTGCTTCACATACTGCTTCATGTGGAATGCATCCTTTAATTGCCCACTAAAAGTCTTTTTGTCCCGGATCAAATGTTTTGGAGATGGTAACGAGAGAGAGATTTGACCAGCTTTGTACCAACGAGTTTTTGAAATACTTATAATCAATACTGAGATTAAATAAATTTCAAATGGGGCACCAGTTTGTTGTGACAGAAAGTTTCAGACTGGCAGCTTGACCTTATCCCTATAAATTACACTCCTTATCCTCTATGCGATGAGATTTTGCATTTAAAATAATATTTTCCACATGTCTATTACTCTGGATTTGCAGAAAACATAGTTGGAAAGAAAGTTCCAATTATGCATCACCTTCCACAATCTGCTTTGCTAGTTTACAACCCAATAGTATGAACATAACCTTCCTCCCCCTCTCTCTTTCCTGTTCCCTCCCCATCCTAGGGCACACCTATTTCTCCCATTATCCTGCCCCACTTTCTCCCTTTTCCCCACCTCACTGTTCCTTTCCATCTATATCACTCTCTCTGGCTTTACATTACATTCCTCTCCTTATCTGACACCATTTTGTCTCAATTTCATCTCTAGCCTATGCCCATCATCTGCTAATCAATTCTCCCCAACCCTTATCCTGTATAAACCTATAATTTACCAGGTATTGTCTCACCCCACCTCCGATTTAGGATTCTGGCCCCCTATTCAATCTGAAGAACCTGACCCGAAATACCGCCTATTGATTCCCTCCATATGCAGCCTGACCTGTTGAGTTGCTCGAGCACTTGTGTTTCGCTCAAGATTCCAGCAACTGCAGGTTATTGTGTCTCTACCTTCCACAATCCATTGACTTTCCCCAGTGCATTGCAACCCATGAAGTATTTCTACAGTCTGATGATTAATATAATGTAAGAAGTGGAACACCCAAATGACTCTCAGCGAGGTCCCACAGGTAGCAATTTAATAAAGATTAGATATACCAAAGGTATTAAAAAAAAAGAAATGAAAACCAAAGAATGGATCCTTAAAAACATAACATGATCGTCGCTATCTGAAGTTGGTTGAACCTTCGAGAAACCTGAATCAAAGTTCAAAACAAAATTAAAAATAAAGCATTTTAACAATTCCCTTGATCTGTTTTGTCTCATAGACATGTTCCAAACATAGACCTAAGCAAAATGTTTAACAAAATGGCCAATCAGACTGTGTCCATTCTCTGATAGATTTGGTGAGTAATTTCCTGGAAAACATAGTTTAAATAGAGTAAAATTCTAAGTAATGGTCAGTGGGTCAGGAAGCATCTATGGAAGAAATGGATATGCAACGTTTCAGCATTAAGAACTTTTCTTAGACTTTTGACTTTGGAGATACAGCATGAAACAGGCTCTTCGCCCACCATGTCCATACCGACCAGCGATCCCCGTACACTAGCTCTATCCTACACAATGGGGACAATTTACAATTTTACCTAAGCCAATTAACCTAGAAGCCTGTACGTGTTTGGAACGTGGGAGGAAACTGGAGCATCTGAAGAAAACCCACGCGGTCACAAGGGTAAAGTACAAACTCCGTACAGACATCACCCATAGTCAGGGTTGAACTCGTGTCTCTGGCACTGTAAGGCAGCAACTCTACCGCTGCGCCTCCGTGCTGCCCCATTCTTCAGGCCCTTGATCAGGTTAAATGGTTCTGCACAAGTCTATGCAGAGAATAACAAGAAGCAATCTATTTGTAGCAGACAACAGCAAGAAAAAAATGACCCAGAATGAATGCAAACAGTAAAGAGCTATATTCATTCTATTTTCCTTACCAGATGTCAGTAATATCCTTTAAACCTAAATATAGAATTTAAACCTGAGCAAATACTCAGAAGAATACTCTTATGTTTATCGCTGTACATTATGACCATCAGAGGGTCATTATATCTTTCCATCTCACTGCTGTTATCGGATTCAGTTCCTGCCCTATTATAGTGTAAGGGCTATCTTATTGTAATCACTCTCAAAGTTAGACAGCATTTCTTCATTAGGTGACTCTCTTTGTGGCAGTATTGTTAACACTTTATTATTTGCCGGGGAACAGTGGATGATCTAAATTTTCTACTGAAGTTTTATTTTGTGGTGAGTAGTATTTCTGTCTCCTCTGATTGTTTGCAGCCCCTAATGGATGTCTTGTTTTGAGCTGCCAGCTCCAATCTGAGACCGAACCATCAAATACAGTGGCAGTATGAACGACCCAGTGGAGCTTGTTGCTGACATTGCTGACCATTGCTGACATTTGCAATTGGCGAAGATGAGACGTCTTGATGGACTTACTATGCTCAGACTGGAATCAATGTCATGTAACAAAGGGATGTAATGCAGAGGCACTGATAATGTTGATAAAGCACTGGTCAGACAGCATTTGGAGTATTGTGAGCTGTTTTGGGCCCCATATCCAAGGACGGATGTCCTGGCATTTGGAGAGCATCTAGAGGAGGTTTTCGAATGATCCCAGGAATGATTGGATTAACATATGATGAGCATTTGACGGTACTGGGCCTGTACTTGCCTGAGTTTAGAAGGATGAGGGGGTACCTCATTGAAACTTACTAAATAATGAAAGGCCTGGATAGAGTGGAGAGGATGTTTCCACCAGTGGGAGAGTCTAGGACCAATGGCCATAGCCTCAGAATAACAGAATGTACCTTTAGAAAGGAGATGAGGAAGAATTTATTCACTCAGAGGTTTGTGAATCTGTGGAACTCTGTGGAAGCCTTCGATGGATATTTTTAAGGTGGAGATTGTCAGATAAAGGATAAAGGATAAAGGACATTTATTTGTACACCAATTGGTGTAGTGACATTTGTCTTACCATGCAGCACACAGATAAAGATAAGACTCAACATTAAAGAATTTAACAATAAACATAAAAAACACCCCCCACAATGGTTCCCATTATGAGGGAAGGCACAATGTCCAGTCCCCATCCCATGTTCACCCATAGTCGGCCTTATTGAGGCCTCCGCAGTCGGCGCTACGGGGGCCGATGTTTCAGGCCGTTCTCGCCGGGTGATGGTGCTCCGGCGTCGGGAGAATCCTCTCTTGATTAGTGAGGGTGTCGGGAGTTAGGTGGCGAAGACTGGGGAATGGGTTTGAGAGGGAAAGATAGATCAGCCATGATTGAAGGGTGGAGTAGACGATGGGCCGAATGGCCTAATTCTGCATCTAGAACTTATGAACGTCCTTCAGGACTTAGTTCGCTGATTATTGCTGCTGCTACCACTTTCTTTAATGGACATTGATCCTGCTCTCCTTGCTACTTCCATTAACTTTTCCAAGTGCTGTTAAACAGGGAGGAGCGCTGTTTCAGCAGCTGGAATGTCACAGCGGGTGGGAATCGGGAGGAGTGTTATGGGCCTGTCCCACTTGGCCATCATTTGCGCGCCATTTACGTGACCTGCTAGCGTGTGGGTAGGGCATGGGTAGCGCGGGACGGGAGGAGTGGATTTTGTCCTGCACAAAATCTTCGCGCGCCACCGGCCTGTCGCGTAACTGACGGCCCAAGACCCTGGCGCGGCGCAACGTCTCACCTCCAACAGCAGCAGAAGCAGGCAAACGATCGCCGAGCTCGGCCTGGGGCTCACGGCTCCGCCCCCACTCCTACTCCCAGAGCGGGGCCAAGACGATTGGAGAAAGACACAAAATGCTGGAGTAACTCAGCGGGACCGGCAGCATCTCTGGAGAGAAGCAATGGGTGACGTTTCGGGTCGAGACCCTTCTTCAGACTGAAGAAGAGTCTCGACCCGAAACATCATCCATTCCTTCTCTCCAGAGATCCTGCCGGTCCTGCTGAGTTACTCCTGCATTTTGTGCCTATCTTCAAATGACGTCACATGCTCCAGACGGCTGTGCGGACGCATGATGACTCGCGCGTCAGTCACTACCGGCCTGTCGCTTAAATGACGGCCAAGTGGGACAGGCCCTTTACTTGAAAAGGTTTTCCTGGAAATCACAGCTGCAATAGTTGAGGCACCACCTCAGGGTGCCTCCATTTTATGCAGACCTGCTATCTACTACCAGGCTGATCGCATTCCTTCCTTTGCAACTCGCTTTCTGATGCCTTAGAGGCAACCAAATATTTGCATGTACTGTATTATTTAACAGTTTAATTTTCTTTTGAATTTCAGTTTGCATTTGGTGGTGTTTTTGTTTATTTCCCCAGTGTAACCAGGCCCACAGCAAGAACACTTTTAACTGAAAGAAACCCGACATTAAAAGGGTCAGATACAGTGCAAGCATCTTTGTGTGCTCCACACATACAAGTTATGGTTATATCCCTGCTGTCAGGTGGTGCCGATAAATTAACTTTTGATAACAAACTTTTAAATGAAAGTGCTACAGAAGGAATTGTTCACAGCAAGAGTCAAATGTGATGGATTTTACATTAATCCACAAAATAAATAATCAGACCATATGATAAGCTGTAGATAGACACAAAAAGCTGGAGTAACTCAGCAGGACAAGTAGCAGCTCTGAAGAGAGGGAACGGGTGACGTTTCAGGTCGAGACCCTTCTTCAGACTGGTTAAAGCCCCGTCCCACGGTACGTGTTAATTCCAAGAGTTCTCCCGAGTTTGCCCTGATTCGAACTCGGAGATTTACGGTAATGGCCACTCGTCGGTACTCGGGGCTCTCGTGGACATTTTTCATCATGTTGAAAAATCTTCACGAGTCTTCCAGTGCTTACCTGCCGTTAGCGAGTGTTCCCGAGTACCTGCCGTTAGCGCTAAGAGACCTCCCCGAGCTCCGACGTACCCGCTACGTTCATTCTCCATGCTTACCATGAGTTTGATTTTTTTTAAACTCGGGAGAGCTGCTGGAATGAACTCGTACCGTGGGACAGGGCTTTTAGGGATAAGGGAAATGATATATAGATGTTGATGTAGAGAGTCATATCTCCACTTACCCTGATCCCTACAAACCTGTAAGTCATTGGAGTATGGGAGTGAAAAGGAACATCCGGAGAAAACCCATGCGGTCACAGCGAGAACGTACAAAGTCTGTACAGACAGCACCTGTGGTCAGGGTTGAACCCGTGTCTCCGCCGCTGCATGACAGCAACTCGACTGCTGCGCCACTGCGCCGCCCTATATCATCTCATAATATATGATCTCACTTTCCCATTCACTCCCTACACGCTAGGGGCATTTTACAGAGGTCAATTAACTGACAAACCTAAACACCCGGAGGAAACCCACTCTGGGAGAATGGGCAAACTGCATCCCGACAACACCGGAGGTCAGGATTGAACCCGTGTCTCTTGGTCTGTGAGAGAGCAGCTCTACCAAAAATGCCACTGTGCCAGCCTTCACTGTGAAGTGCTCCTACAATGGGAGCATTTGTGGAACTATTTGCATTGTGGAGACGCAGGAGCCTGCAGATACAACATAATGTATCCATTTCTCTCCACAGATGCTGCCTGACTCTCTGAGATCCTCGAATAGTTTTACGTTGCTCTCATTGTAAATCTACCGGGTACTTGCACTGCTGTGAGGCTGGTGGTAATAGGTCATAGGAGCAAAATTAGGCCATTCGGCCCATCAAGTGTACCCGCCATTCAATCATGGCTGATCTATCTTTCCTTCTCAACCCCATTCCCCTGCCTTCTCCCCATTACTTGACACCATACTAATGAGTTATATTATTCAAGTAAAACCTCTCACAACCAGTTTAATCCCTTCAATTGCCACATAAATACAACTATGAAAGAGGCTTGCTACAGAATGAAGGAATTGTGACTTCTGGCAGGTTATCAGAACCTCTCCTGCATGGCGAGGCAGTACTCCAGAGGCACTGGAGTGCACATCTGTTGAGCAGCAAGGCCAAGTTCAATCAGGTGCAAGCAACACTTCACCATTCTGCACCAGTGGGGAAGTCTGCAATTCAACTAAATGCTCAATCTTACTCCATCTGTTGGTCTCTGCAAGAAGGAATGAGATATGCGAGGCCGCAGGGATCTCGTTCATATGGCTCTGCGCTATTAACTGAGAGATGCTGCTTGTGTCTCCACCAGTGGTCTGAACAGTGCCAGAGGCTTAAAATAATTAAGGATGATGGTTAACCTGACAACCACAAGCAAAACCAGCTTGATGCTGTATTTGGTCCGTTTCATAAACAACCTCTTTTATTGAACTGAAGCCAACTCATGAACATTGTAGTTGCAGAAAAAAAATTGCTCCAAAAACATCTCGGTAATTAACCTTCATGTTGAGAGCTCTGCTCCCCTCCGTCTCCTCCTCCTACCTCCTCCAGCATGTCCGGTTCTGCAAGGTCTCACTTCAACCCACATTCAGATTCAGTTCTGATGACAAATACATATATGTATATGTATATATGTGTGTGTGTGTGTGTACATATATACATACATTCATGCATACATATATACATAAAACAAACAAACAAACAAATAATAATAGCGCAAAAATACAAAACCAATGCCCCCCACGTTTATGTATTTCAGAGCTTATTTGGAGGTTGTAGTGTTTAATAGCTTGATGGTCGTAGTGAAGAAGCTGTTTCTAAACCTGGATGTGACAGTTTTCAGGCTCCTATATCATCTTCCCGATGGCAGGAGGGAAATGAGTGTTTGGCCAGGGTGGTGTGGGTAATATCTGGGGTTGACTCTGGGACTGACCATCGTGTCTTCAAATCAATGGTATTTACTGATTCATGTCAAGATAGTTCTGCTCATTATGTCTGATGTCGATGCGTCAAATGCCCAAAACAGATTGGCATCCTATACATTTCCTGTTAGGAATGTTGTACCTCGAATTCCATTTTGTGTCCTTGGGCTGCTATGGATAAAAAATGGGCGATGCTTAAAATTCCAGAAGTGCCATCAACAAAATGTCTCCCCCTGCTTCAAGGATCTCAATTGTTATCTACAAGTAGCAAGTTTAGCAACCAATATGAACAATACTTAATAGACCCATAACGTATGCCATTTTAAGTAAAGATAAGTTCATAAGTTATACAGTTTGTGGCCCATCGTCTACTCTGCCATTCAATCTTTCCTTCTCAACCCCATCACCCTGCCTTCTCCCCATAACCCCTGCCACCCGTACTGATCCAGAATCTGCCAATCTCCGATGAGCAAATATTGAGATTTTCTACAACTACAAAATGCATTTAAAGGGAATATTTTGTATCATAAAACAACTTATTGAGCCACATGGAAATAAAAAGGCAGATAACCAAATCGTTAGTAAAAATAGATAGAACATAGAACAGAACAACACAGGAACAGGCCCTTCAGCCCACAATGCCTGTGCCGAACATGAAGCCGAGATAAATTAACCTCATCTGCCTGCACATGATCCATGTCCTTCCATTCCCTGTATCTCCATGTGCCTACCTAAAACCCTCTTAAACACCACTATCATATCTGCCTCCAACAGCACCCCTGCCAGAGATCAGACAAGCAAAATGACAACTTCTTGACGAAAGCTAATTGCCGTTGTAGTTGCAGAAAAATCCATAGAAGGGTCAAGAGATATAGGTCATGCAAACATGTACAATCTTCACTGCAAAATCCATTCTGTCATAATTAATGGGAAGATCTATTTTATTAATGCAGTAACCTGTGCAGATTTCTGCAAGAAAATAGCACTGATATTTAGAATATTAATAATACATATTGCCCAGAGAAAATGTTTCCTTCTCCTATCTTGAGTGATATGCTTAGACGGAAATTAATTGCTTTGCATCAAGGTTCCTGAGGCAGCTAAAGGAAATGGTTAGTGACCAAATGCTGGTTTCCATAGAGGCAGCTTAGGTATCTTCCCTGCTGAAATAAAGAAGGGAATGTGGTGAATGAGAAGCTGCAAAGAGGATCTAAAAGAAACAGCTTGCAACTAAGGTGCCAGCTCACTTTGATATAAACACAGGTGAGTCCAAATGGTAGCCCGCAGCACACAACAGTGTCACCTTCTTTATAGTGGCATGATCACATGCCCTTTGCAAGTGGAACCTTTGCCAACAAATTAAAGCACAATACCGCCTGTTAATCAGCTACACGCAGTAAGGTACTTGTTCCTCATCACATCCCAGTGATAAAATCTACAACTCAGCTCCAATATTACATAGAACATATAATTTAGAACAGTACAGCATAAGAACAGGTCTTTCAGCACACAATATGCTGAACATGATGCCAAGACTGACTATTACATTCCTTTGAATACAGTTTTTAGAATTTTTAGGGCCTGCCCCACTTGGGCGACCTATTCCGCGAGTTCTGGCGAGTTTGCCCTCGACTCAGACTCGCAGCATGGTCGACACGAGGTAGTAGGAGGTCTTCGTAACTCTCCTTCATGCTCGAGAGTGGTTTCCGCGTACTTGAGGCCTCAGCTAGGTCGCAGCGTTTTTTTTCAATATGTTAAAAAATGCCCGCGAGTAAAAACAGGTCGCCATGGAAAAAATGGATACTTTTTTTACTTGTAGGTTTAGTCATAGTAGGTCGTAGTAGGTCGGCATGTTAGTCGTAGGTAATCGAGGGTAGTCGAAGGTAGTCGTAGATAGTCTTCATCATAGTCGAAGGGCGATCGAAGGAGATCGAAGGAGGTCGTCTTCACTCTTCACTATTCGGTTAGTCACAAGTTAGTTGAAGCTAGTCAAAGCTGGTCTTCAACATAGTCGAAGGAGGTCGAAGGAGGTCTTCTACATAGTCGAAGGAGATCTTCAACATGTCATTTTTTTTCAAACTCTTCTTTAGTTTAGAGATGCAGCGTGGAAACAGGCCTTTTGGCCCACCGAGTTCGTGCCAACTAGTGATTCCTGCGCACCCACGCTAGGGACAATTTACAATTATACCAAACCAATTAGCCAACAGACCTGTACAACTTTGGAGTGTGGGAGTAACTGGAGATCATGGAGAAAACCCATACAGGTCACGGGGAAAATGTACATGCTCCATACAGACAAGTACCCGTAGTTAGGATCAAACCCAGGTCTCTGGCACTGTAAGGCAGCAACTCTACCGCTGCGCCACTGTGCTGCCTTATTTTAACTGCTAAATAGAAAAGATTTTGGCATCGAAATGCTGCTCTGCTTCTGAGTTATCTCATTGGTAATATTTACGTAAACCTTCACATACAGCAAATCAGTGAATTATTTAACGGCTTGTACATGCTAGATCGACTTGTACTCGCTAGAATTTAGAAGATTGAGGGGGGATCTTATAGAAACTTACAAAATTCTTAAGGGGTTGGACAGGCTAGATGCAGGAAGATTATTCCCGATGTTGGGGAAGTCCAGAACTAGGGGTCACAGTTTAAGGATAAGAGGGAAGTCTTTTAGGACTGAGATGAGAAAATCATTTTTTACACAGAGAGTGGTGAATCTGTGGAATTCTCTGCCTCAGAAGGTAGTTGAGGCCAGTTCATTGGCTATATTTAAGAGGGAGTTAGATGTGGCCCTTGTGGCTAAAGGGATCAGGGGGTATGGAGAGAAGGCAGGGATGGGATACTGAGTTGGATGATCAGCCATGATCATATCGAATGGCGGTGCAGGCTCGAAGGGCCGAATAGCCTACTCCTGCACCTATTTTCTATGTTTCTATGTTTCTATGTTTAATGTTGAATAGCGCTGTGTGACATGCATTACTTCTAATGACTCTGGTTATGAAACTTTTCAAAATGTATTTCTATTGCCCTGGTTCCATATCCTCGCTTTATATATTTACAGATGCTTCCCAATTTATGATGCTTCGACCTACGATATCTTGATTTTACGATGGTGCAAACGCTGGGCAACATCAGCAAGCCGCACGTCATTTCCGGCCACGTGATCACATTGTATTAAATGCGCTTTCGACTTACGATATTTTCGATTTATGTTGGGTTTTTACGTAACCCCATCGTAGGCCGAGGATCAGCTGTACATTGAACAGTTAAATAAATGGGCATTAAGAACCCATGAGATTGCCTTTGTCAGAAGGTCAGCATGAGGCAGCAGGGTTCCACTGTAACTGACAAAATGTAAAATGAAATTAATTGTGCATTTTCTTTTTCAATTTTCTATTCTCTCCTGTGAGTCTGAACTGAAACCACAGAACCTCCTTTGCTTTACTCAAGCGTCTAATGTGTGAACAGGGACACTGATGCTTCTGCCCCATGTTCATGGACACTCTGGTTTTCTGGAGATCAGTTAACCCAGCTAACTAGCAGATCATGCTTTATAAAAGATAATTGAAATATGAACTCTGTTTCTGTAATATGATGGAGAAGACAGCGAGAACTATGTCATCAATTTAGAATAGTGATGTACATGCTACTTTATCAAACTTTTGTGACATGTGCAACAATCATTGCTAACAAACACTGATAATGGTTAATGTGCCTAGAATGTAGTGAGCAGCTCAATTAAACCAAAGATAGACAAAAAAAGTTGAAGTAACTCAGCGGGTCAAGCAGCATCTCTGGACAAAAAAAATAGGTGACGTTTCGCGTCAAGACCCTTCTTCAGATTTGAGTCAGGGGAAAGGGAAAAGAGAGATATAGACCGTGCTATAGAGAGATAGAGAAAAAATGAATGAAAGATATGCAAAAAGTAAAGATGATCAAGAAAAGGTGGTCCATTTGAGTCCATCAGTCTGAAGAAGGGTTTCGGCCCGAAACGTTGCCTATTTCCTTCGCTCCATAGATGCTGCTGCACCCGCTGAGTTTCTCCAGCATTTTTGTGTACCTTCGATTTTCCAGCATCTGCAGTTCCTTCTTAAACAAAGGTGGTCCAATGTTGGCTGGGGGCTAGGTGAAAACGAGTTATACAGTGAAACTCAACAGGACGATAGTGAAACTTGTACAACAATTAGGTGTGGGAGGGACAGAGAGATAAAGGATGCAATGGCTATTTGAAAGCCATTCACATGACATGCCTGTCATGTGAGAGGAAGTTGCTTAATCATGCTTATAAAAATAGATTTTACACCTATTGTGTGGATTTTTTTGTTTGTCTGTGTTGCCAATGGCCATAAATATTAAAATCTCTCATATATGATGTTGTCAGCTATCATGACAGCAGAAAAGGTCAAATCGTATTTATCTTAATAGAGTAATAGAGTCATATGGCATGGAAACAAGCTCTTTGGCCCAACATGCACATGCCGACCCAGATGCCCCATTTACACTAGTCCCACCTGCATATTCACCCCATATCCCTCCAAACCTTTCCTATCCATGTACCTGTTCAAATGTCTGTAAATGGGGCAAACTAATATTTTTACTCGTAATCCCTTTATTTATAACTCATTTTCACCTACCCCACAGCCCAACATTGAACCATTGTGGGATCCACCTTTCATTGATCTTTGTTGCTTTTTGCATATCTTTCATTCATTTGTTCTATTTACCTTCTTTATCTCTTGTTTCCCTTTTCCCTGACTCTCAATGTGAAGAAGGGTCTCAAACCGAAACGTCACCTATTACTATTCTCCAGAAAAGCTGCCTGACACGTTGAGTTACTCCAGCTTTTTGTGTCTATCTTTGATATTTTTACTTGTTGCTAATTGTTTAACAGAACAATTGGATCTCGACCCAAAACGTCACCCATTCCTTCTCTCCAGAGATGCTGCCTGTCTGGCTGAGTTATTCCAGCTTTTTGTGTCTATCTTTGGTTTAAACCAGCATCTGCAGTTCCTTCTTACACAATGTTCTTGAACAACTTGATTAGACTTTAGAGAGATACAGTACGGAAACAGACCCTTCAACCCACCGAGTGTACACTGACCAGCGATTACCCCATGCACCAGCAATGTCTTTCACACTGGAGATAATTTACAATTTAACCTAAGCCAATTAACCTACAAATCTGTACGTCTTTGGAATGTGGAAGGAAACCGGAGCACCCAGAGAAACCACACGTGGTCACAGGGAGAACGTACAAACTCCATACAGACAGCACCCATAGTCAGAATCTGGCACTGTGAGGCTGCAACTCTACCGCTGTGCCACTGTGGCACCCCTGAATTGGATTAGATCAGAACATATTGTATTAAACCAATGGTTTGAACAGTGTGTCTATATTGGCCCTACCTGACGCGATGAATATTTCTAGGGTTCTCTGCTTTCTATTCTAATTTCTGGAGTACCTTTGCTCCTGTATCAAATTAGGACAATTTCTGTGCTCATTCACCACTTTTTTCCGCCTTTCGTAATTTCCATTTAAAAGATACAGCTGAATCTGCCTTATATCAATGTGTTTCAGATCACTCCAAGAGGTTCTCCTCAGCTCCCCTCTGGGTCACTTTCCAATGAATCTGATATACTCTTTGGTAACTCTTCTGTATTTCCTTCCCATTTAGAATGTTTCAAAGTGCACCACAGGAGCTTTATCGAACAATATCTGTAATTTCAGCTACGAAGAGTCACTGGAAAAGTCAATGAAAAGTGTGGTTGCAAAGGTAAATTTTAAGGAGTACTGCATAGAGACCGAATAGTTCATGAAAGGAATCACAGAGTTGATGGCTCTTGCAGCTGAAGGCTTAGCAACACAAATAGATCGATGAAGGTTGGGAAGGTCACAATGCAAGGAGGACAGGTATCCCAAGGAAATCTGCGGTTGGGACATTTTTGTTGCTAACCATTTTAACGTATCTTCCCATTCTCATAATGACCTTTTTGTCCTGGGCTTCCTCCATTGTTAGAGTGAGGCCCAGCGCAAATTGGAGGAACAGTACCTCAGAGCAAATTGGAAGAACAGCACCTTTTGCCTCACACTTTCTGTCTTTTAATCCCTAGACTTTGTCCACCACTTCCCTATAACCCTTCCCCCCCATCCCCATTACCTGCCAGACTTTCTCCTGCCCCTCCTTTTTTCCAGCTTTCTTACACCCCCACCCCTTCCCACAATCTGTCTGAAGAAGAGTCCCAACCTGAAATGCCACCTATCCCTGTTCTCCAGAAGCTGCATAACCCATGGAGTCACTCCAGTATTCCAGAACACTGATAGGCGACGTTTCATGTCAAACCCTTCTACGGACAGCAGAATGATTCTGACCCAAAACAAAACTTATCCATGTTTTTCAGAGATGTTGCCTGACCCACTGAGTTACTCCAGTACTTTGCGTTTTTGCTCATAGATTTAAGATAGTTGGTAGAAGATTACAGAAATGTTGGGGGACATTCAGAAGTATTGGAGGACTGGAAGCCAGGTGAGGTGGTGGTGGTGACTTCCATGCCATTCATCATTCAACAAGCCTATGCCGGGGCCTCGCAGGTCGATCGGAGGAGCCGGGCTTCGCGGCTCGGATTCTGGGTTGGCGGATCAGCCAACAGAGCCCATGGCTGGGGCGTGGGTCGGCACCACGGAGGCTTCAGGAGAGGACTCGGCAGCATTGTGGGGAGGTCGGTGCGGCAGCCAATGATGGCGCTGACCGACAGAAGAGACGGACACGTGAAGTGGGGCGTCGGCAATGGTGGGGCTTCGGCGACAGTGAAGCGGTGGCAGCGGTGAAGCCTTGTGACGATGGGGCCTTGGCGGTGGTGAAGCCTCACGGTGGCGGCGATGCCTCATGGGTCAACCCACTGTCAATGAGATGGGAAGAACAATGGAGGACCCTGTGTGGGGTCCGCCGTGGGGGGTAAACAATGAACAATAGGCGGGAGGAAACAAAGGACAATGGGGACCCGGTGTGGGGGACATGCTGTGTGTGGGGGGTGGGGGGGGAGAACAAAAGGAGGAGCCGGCATGCTTTGTAACTTTGTCCAGCGCCATAGGTGGCCGCTATTTGTATACATGGTGTAAATACAAGCAAATCATTTCACTGTGCCTTGTCACATGTGATAATAAAATATTACATTTCATGAAATGTGGCTGAGAAATGGGAGCAGGTATTGGCTGTTCTGTCTCTCAAGCATGTTCTGCATCTCAAGCATTCACTCTCATAGCTAATCTGACCTTAATTCAGCCTTCCCACATAATCCACGCAGCACATGATTCTTGTACTAAATGCTCCATGTGTAATCATTTCCAAAGATTCATTACCCTCTCATCGCACTCCTGGCCCATTTTCTGTGACTGTGAGATTTCGCTATCGTTCGAAGGAAATATACTCTTCGCATATCCCCCTGCCATGCTATGCATTGCGATGAGAACAGCTATCATTCTTCAAAACTCTGCCACATATAATACAAGGGGAACGAGGGCTGAAGAGGGCCAGGCTTGGAGAGGGACGACCGAAATGGAGGTGACGGCTGCAACGGTCTTTGTGGCCAACTGCTGTTGGGTCTTTAAAATGGCACCAAAATCATGCCTCTTCCATATGGACTCGGTGGGCTGTTCTGTGCATACTGCACTGATCGGGGTGATTGTACTAGTGTATGGGGATAATCTTGCTGAGCTGTATGCAAAAAATGTATTCACTGTACCTGCTACACGTGACAATAAAGGATCTATTGAACCATCGTACACTCAATCTCCTCTCCTTTAGACAACCACAGAGATTGTACAGAGGACTCAACGTGATTGAACACTCCTCTCACTGAGTGGTGGTGTAATCCTCCGACTCGCAATGAGCATTTACACAGAAGACCTATGAATTTATGAATTATTAACAACGCAGTCTGAAATACATTTAATATTTATAAACCAGACACTGTACTCCAGCGACAGATTTATTGTAATATTAATCATTATTCTACTGTAATCATAACCATTCATTTGAGATTGTTAGAAATCATCAGTATTGCTTGTTGCAAAGTGATTAAATAGCAATTAGCTTTTTTATAATGTTTGGTTTCTTCCCTTTTAACATAAATTGTCGCTTACTGCAAACATTCAAAATTTAATTATTATCTCAGTAACATCCACAGAAAAGTGTTTTCAATGTACCTATATATTTCTTCAACCTGACCCGCTACCCATCCTGGTGATTGATGATAATTACTCTTCCCACGGCTATTTGTGATGATCCCTTGTTGATTGAATGGATCAAACAGGTCCATGGAAACAGGTCCTTCAGCCCACCCAATTTACGCCAACCATCGATCACCCATTCACACTAGTTT
Source organism: Malacoraja senta (assembly GCA_038087875.1). NCBI lineage: Eukaryota > Metazoa > Chordata > Chondrichthyes > Rajiformes > Rajidae > Malacoraja > Malacoraja senta. Next base: position 10,066,755 of record CM075988.1, on the reverse strand, counting down.
TATGTTATCTCACTTTCACGTCCACTCTCTACGCACTAAGAGACACAGCGTGGAAACATGGCCTTCAGCACACCGAGTCCACGCCTATCATTGATCACAAGTTCACACTAGTTCTATGTCATTACACTTTCCCACCACTTCTTACACACTAGTGGTAATTTACAGAGAGCCAATCAACCTTCATGTCTTGGGATGTGGAAGGAAACTGGAACACCCGGAGGAAAGCCACGCAGTCACGGGGAGCGTGTGACGGCACAGACGCACCTGAGGTCAGGGTCGAACCATGGTCTCTAATGCTGTGAGGCACCAGCTCTACCAGCTGCGCTCCCAATGCATCCCAACTCTTTGCTGGATAGCTGCACAGGCCATGAGCATAGGTTGGAAACAAATCAGAAAGAAAGTTGGACCTTCTGTATATACATAAATCGTGTCATTTCCTCTGTAGTTTCCACCACCTTGAATGAGGCTCAACCAGCATACACATCTTCTCCTCCTTTTCACTCACAAATCCCAGTGGTTCCTTGCTATCCGCCTTTCTTTCACTCATTCCTTTTCATCATCCAGGGACCCTAGTGGAAATTTACAGAAGCCAATTAACCTAAAAACCTGTACATCTTTGTAATGTGGGAGGAAACCGGAGCAGCCAGAGAAAACTCACTTGATCACGAGGATCACGTGAGAATGTACAAACGCCATACACACAGCACCCATAGTCAGGATCGAACCTGGGTCTCTGGCACTGTAAGGCACAAACTCTAATGCTGAGCCACTGTGCTGCCCCTTGTGGCCCCGTGCTGACATGTGTGGGATTCAGCAGGTCAGGTAACATCTGTGGAGGGAAATGGACAGGCAGAGCTCCGGATTGGGACAACCTGAAATGTTGACTGTGCAATTCCCTCAAAGTATGGTGCCTGGGCCTTTGAGTTGCTCCAGCACGGATTCTTTGTCCAAGATTTTAGAGGCTGCAATTCCTTAAAACTCCTTTTATGGAATTATCATTTTAATAAAATCATAAACATTCATGGAAGTGCTGTGGGTCACCAATATTGCTTTTTACAATGTGATGAAATAATAATTAGTTTTTCATAATCCGTAAGGTTTGAGTCTTGTGACATTGTTTGAGCAACGTGTCTGAAGAAGCAGATTCCACATCTAAATTGTTAACTCTGTTTTTCTTACAGATGCAGACGGACCTGTTGAGTGTTTCCGACATTTTCTGTCCTTTTTTTTCCCTTCCTGACGCTGATCATTCCAGTCGCCAACTTAAATGTGGTCAGTGATGGATCCTACAGTCATAGAGTGATACACTGGCCAACATGCCCCAGCTCCACTAGTCCAACCTGCCTGTGTTTGGTCCATATCCCTCATAACTATCCAAAATTCAAGATGGCGGATGTGCAGGAGTGGGCGCCGTTTGTATGGCAGCCTGCCTGCAGTCTGTCGTCTAACTCTTTTATTGTTTGAATATTTTTTATTTTTTTATTATTTGGAGTCTATTCTTTCTATGTGGGGGGGGGGAACTGTTTAACCCCAGTCCTACCTGGTCGGAGATGCGGTTTTCCTCCGAATCGCGTCTCCGGTCTCCCCATGCGGCCTTCCATCGGGCTGGAGCGGCGTTTCCTGCCGGGGACCACAGCTTCGGCGGCACAGCGCTGGGACATCAGCAGGGAGCGGGCGATGCCTTGTCGGGTCGCCGCTCCGGAGTGCTGTGACCGCCGACCACCAACATCGAGCAGCCGTGGTCTGCGGTCTGCGGTTTGAGGGCATCCCGCCACGGGCGGGCGGCGCTGGATCAAAAACACCGCGGAGTCGAAGCTCCAACCGGCGCGGCCTGAAGTCCGCGGGCGTCGCAGTCTCCGGGGAAGGAGCGGCCGCTCCAGACATTTCCAAGCTGCTGAGGACTTTTCCACCCGATGCGGGTGGGCAAACAACAGCGGGCTGCCGTTGCGGCGACTGGCTGCAGTGGCCTCAGACTGGCCCCGACCTCGGGTGGACTAGGAGGAGGAGGAGGACTGGACATTTTAGTGCCTTCCCTCACAGTGGAGAGTGTAGATTCTACTGTGGGGGGATGTTCGTGTTTGTGTAAAATTTCTTATAGTGTGTTGTCATTTTTTCTATCTCTTTTTATTATTTGTTTGGTTAGTAACTGTAAAGCACTTTGGCTTTTGAGTTAAATCGATTGGAAAATGTGCTATATAAATAAACTTATTATTATTATTATTATTATGTACCTGTCTAACTATTTCTTAAACATTGGAATAGTCCCAGCCTCAACTACCTCGTCTGGCAGCTTGTTCCATACACCCACCACCCTTTGTGTGAAAAGGTTACCCCTCGGATTCCTATTAAATCTTTTCCCCTTCACCTTAAATCTATGTTCTCTGGTCTTCGATTCCCCTACTCTGGGCAAGAGATTCTGTGCATCTACCCGATCCATTCCTCTCATGATTTTATACATCTTGGTCTTGTTAACGTGCTCACTAAAGCAGATGTGAAGTAGGTCATGTGAATAACACAAATCGAGTGCTTCTTGTGGAGGGATAATAATAATAATACATTTTATTTATGGGCGCCTTTCAAGAGTCTCAAGGACACCTTACAGAATTTAACAAGTAAAAAACATATAATCGGAGTAAAATAAATTATAAAGACATCACCAATACACAAATTAAAGACAGAATTCGATCCAAAGACAAAAAATCAGAAACACAATGTGAAGAGAGAGCAGCGGCAGCTAAACCGCGCCAGCGTACACTCTCCCTTCCGACAGCCATCTTGGACACAGACTAAAATAGTCACTTACACACAAAAATCATCCCCCCACAATGGTTACCACTGTGGGGGAAGGCACAATGTCCAGTCCCCATCCCCAGTTCTCCTAAAGTCAGGCCTATTGAGGCCTCCGCTATTGCCTCTACGGAGGCCCGATGTTCCTGGCCGTTCTCGCCGGGTGCTGTTGACCCAGCGTCGGGAGAGTCCTCTCAGCGGCTGGGCCACCTGGAACGGCCGCAATTCCTTACCGGAGACCGCGGATTCCGAAGCCGACAAGGCCGCGCCGGTTTGGAGCTCCCAGGCTCCCGATGTTGAAGTCGGCGCCGCCCGCTCCTCTCCGCAGACCCGCAGCCCAGAAGTGTTGAACTTGGCGGTCACAGCTCACCGGAGCTCCAGCGCGTTGATCCAGCGCGGCGACCCAGGCAAGGCATCGCCTGCTCCGCTCCACGATAGTGCTCCAGCGCTGTGCCGCCACCGAAGCCGAGGTGCTGGGTGGTCCCCGCCAGGAAACGGCGCTCCACGCCCGCTGGTAGGCTACGAGGACGGGTCGACAGGGCAGCCCGGAGAAAAAGCTGCCTCACCGACCAGGTAGGGACCTAGAAATATAGTTACCCCCTTCGCCCTACATTAAAAAGTCGATTTCTCCCACAAGCAAAACACAGGACTCACTAGAACTACAAAAAAAAAGTGAATTAAACGGACGGCTGCTGATAAGCAGCCGTTCCCCAAGATGGCTCCTCCTCCTCCTCAGGATAATATCATGGGCCAATTCCCTGAGCCACATGGCCTTGCAGAGAAAAAATGCACCTTTCATTAATAAGTATCTGGTTGCATCTCCAATTTGAGAACAGAGGCTTCCACATGTGGGTTGGTGCAGTGGTGCAGCTGACAGACCTGCTGACCCACAGCGCCAGAGTCCTGGGTTCAATCACAATCTCAGATGTTGTCTGTGTGGAATTTGCATGTTCTCCCTGCGAACACGTGGGTTTCAACCAGGTGCCCCGGTTTCCTCTCACATCCCAAAGATGTGCAGCTTTGTAGGTTATTTGGCCTCTTTAAATTGCCCCTAGTGTGTAGAGAGTGGATGAGAAAGTGGAATAACATGGAACTTATGTGAACTGGCGATTGATGATTGTTGTTGACCAAGTGGGTCGAAGGGTCTACTTCCAAGTTGAATCCCTTCTACCTACCAAGGGAATTCACCTCCATCATCCTGACCGCGGTCGACATCCCACCCCAGGCTGAGGTCCATCTGGCACTGGGGGAGCTGCATGCCGTGGTCAACAAGCACCAGACAGCTTACCCCGAGGCGTTTACCACCATAGCCGGGGACTTCAACAAAGCCAACCTGAAAAAATCGCTCCCTAACTTCCACCAACATGTCTCCTGCAGCACCAGAGGATCAAACACCCTCGGCCACTGCTACACGACATTCAAAGACGCCTATCGCTCTATCCCTCGCCCTCAATTCGGTAAATCCGACTATACTGCGGTGCTGCTGCTTCCTGCCTACAGGCAGCAATTGAAGAGCGCACCCCCAGAGGTGAGGACTGTACAGAGCTGGTCGGGGGAGGGGGGGGTGTGGGGTAGAGGAACAACTCCAGGAGTCTGTAGACTGGGCAATGGTCAGGGACTCGGCAATGGACCTGAATGAATATGCCACTGTCGTTACAGACTTCATATAGAAATGTGTGGAGGACTGCGTCCCAACAAAAGTGTTTCCTAACCAGAAGCCTTGGATGAACCATGAGATCCGCATTCTTCTGAAGTCCAGATCCCGGGCATTCAGGTTTGGAGATGCAGAGGTCTACAAGAATTCCAGATACGACCTTGGGAAGGCCATCAAAAAGGCCAAAAGGGACTTCTGCTCCAAGCTGGAGGATGAGACGGATGTTCGGCAACTGTGGCAGGGCTTGAATGCCATCACCTCCTACAAGGCGAAATCAGGAGGCAGCTCAATTTTCAGCGAAGCATCACTCCCTGACGAGCTCAATGCGTTTTACGCACGCTTTGATAGGGAGAACACTGATTTGCCTTCCCGAGCTCCCATTCGCCGTGATGGTATTTCAGTCACAGTCACAGAGGACGACGTCAGAAGATCCTTCAGGGGGGTGGACCCTCGGAAAGAATCTGAACAGGATGGCATACCCGGTCGTGTTCTAAAAACCTGTGCGGACGAAATGGCTGGAGTTTTTACGGACAATTTCAACCTCTCACTTCTGAGATCTGAGGTTGCCACCTGCTTTAAAAGGGCATCAATAATACCGATGCCCAAGAAGAGCAAGGTGACGTGCCTCAATGTCTATCGACTAGTGGCACTAATGTCTGTGGTGATGAAGTGCTTTGAGAGGTTGATTATGGCTCCAACCTCGATAAGAAACTGGACCCACTGCAGTTTGCTTACCGCCACAACAGATCAACGGTGGATGCGATCTCACTGGCTCTCCACTCTGCTCTAGACCACTTGGACTACAGAAACTCATATGTCAGGCTGTTATTCATTGACTACAGCTCAGCGTTTAACACCATCATCCCCTCCAAACTGGTTACCAAGCTCTCAGATCTGGGTCTCTGTGCATCCCTCTGCAATTGGATCCTCGACTTCCTCATCCACAGACCACAGTCTGTCCGTATTGGTGGAAATGTGTCATCCTCAATAACAATCAGCACGGGAGCACCTCAAGGCTGCGTGCTCAGCCCCCTGCTGTACTCTATAACCATGACTGTGTAGCTGGACATAGTGCGAACTCCATCATCAAGTTTGCTGATACACCACTGTTGTGGGACGAATCACTGATGGTGACGAGTTAGAGTATAGAAGTGAGATCGACCGATTGACCAAATGGTGCCAGCACAATAACCTGGCTCTCAACACCAGCAATACCAAGGAACTGATTGTGGACTTTGAAAGGGGTAGGATAGGGACCCACAATCCCGTTTATATCAACGGGATGATGGTGGAAAGGGTCAAAAACATCAAATTCCTGGGCATGCATATTTCCGAAGATCTTTCCTGGTCCCAACACACTGATTCAATTATAAAGAAAGCACATCAGCGCCTCTACTTCCTGAGAAGATTACGGAGAGTCGGTATGTCAAAGAGGACTCTCTCGAACTTCTACAGGTGCACAGTAGAGAGCATACTGACATGTTGCATCGTGGCTTGGTTCGGCAACTTGAGCTTCCAGGAGCGGAAAAGAATGCAGAAAGTTGTGACCACTGCCCAGTCCATCATCGGCTCTGACCTCCCCACCATCGAAGCAATCTATCGCAGTCACTGCCACAAAAAGGCTGCCCACTTCATCAAGGACCCACACCATCCTGGCCACACACTCATCTCTCTGCTGCCATCGGGTAGAAGGTACAGGAGACTGAAATCTGGCACATCCAGGTTCAGGAACAGCTACTTCCCCACAGCCATCAGGCTATTAAACTCGCCATCAAACAAACTCTGACTATAACAGCCTATTGCACTTTATCTGTTTATTTATGTGTGTATATATGGTCTATGCTACAGAGACACACTGAACTGTTCTCTATGTATGCTTACAATACTCTGTTGTGATGCAGCAAGCAAGAATTTCATTGTTCTCTGGGACACATGACAATAAACTCTCTTGACTTGACTTGCCTTGACAAGTTGTTTCTCTAAACTTCAGCAGTGCATTGAGTGGTTGTGTGGAGTCTAATGACTACTCCTTAGGCTCACAAGACTCGGTAACCAGCTTCAAGAAATCCAACATTATTGGCCCTGCAAACGACCCTATGTTCTCAAATAAATGAGCGGCCAACGATACCTTCGTTATAGTTAGCAAGAAGCATAGAGTCAGGTTCCTTACCAGTGATGTGTGAGAAGAAAGCTACATGGAGAAGAGAAACTCCTGAGGTGTACAAAACATTTGTGATTTGCCACATTGGATCTTTTACTGACTATGTCTAAAACACTTATTTTCAAAAAAAGTGCAGAAGGCTAGAGGCCATACACCATAACTCCAGGAGAAGAAATTGCCAGATTCTGGTTTCCACTATGGTTCGAGATCTTATTTTAATGTGAGGTTGTGATTCAATAAATCAGCCAGTTTAACATGCCACTACCATAATCAAAAATCTCTCCTTAAAATAAAATTGTGCTGGATTGTTAGCTTGAATTCCCACCAGCCCTGACTCTTTGTTTCCACAGTAATAGCAGTCCAGATATGTTAACAGTGTAAATGTTAACAAATGCAGTGAGTGACTAATGAGATCACATCTTCTCACTTTCATGTTGGTCCTTTGTTTCCAGAAAGCGGCAAAACACAGAGATGAATAATGCATCATTCCCAATTCAATGCGTACACATTTCAATACATGAACATTGCATTGGTGATAAACTTCTTGTACAAGGGCTCAAATCCAGGAGGCTCTGCATTTGCTGTTATGTCATTTCTCTTTGCTGTATTTTTCTCCTTGAGAACATGATAGCATCCCCTTGAGAACATGATAGCATCCCCTTGAGAACATGATAGCATCTTCTAAAGGGATCTGTACTTCAGTACTTTTATTATCAACGCCAGCACCTCAAGTTCATCAAACAAATCCAATCTCTTAATTCATCAAAACGATGCCATTCCCAACCTGCATTCATAATAAACCCAACTATTTATCTCCTTACTCTCCTCCAGTACCCATTCCTTTATACCCACTATCGCTTAATTCCACTCTCTGCTGCTATCTCTGCCTTCTACAACATTTACCTCGTCTCTAGCACTGTCTCTATCAGTGGCTCCTTCGCTTGCCATGTCTCTGTAATATTGTAGAAGCAAAGAACAGCAGATGCTGGTTAATGCAAAGAAGGATGCCAAGTGCTGGAGTGACTCAGCAGGTCAGGCAGCTTCTCTGGAGAACGTGGATAGGGGATGTTTTGGGTCAAGATCCTGCTTCGGACTGAATATTGGCCCTATAGTCATTCAGAAGTTGGGTCTCAATCCAAAATGTCACCTATCCATGTTCTTCAAAGATGCTACCTGTCCTCAATGGTTGAATGGCTCAATGGTGCTTCATTTGTCATGTATGCAACTGCATTGTCAAATTTGTTTTGTATACATTACACATACTCCACCTGCTGAGTTATTCTAGCACTTTGTGTCCCCATAATATTGCATGTGACAGAAATAACATTTATGAAGTTCTTGCAGTTTACAATCTCCAAGGAAACAAAACGCTGAAGATATACTCCTTGGTGATTGTCTTTGAACTCTAACATGGTCTTGATTCAGCACCACACATAATGTCTGTATATTGGAAATGTTCACAGCAAGAGGTTTAACATGGCTTCTGCACAGTCTTTTCTAATTAGCAGGTGTTTTGACAGAATGATAATGTCTCTGCATGTGTTGGAAGGAACTGAGATGCTGGATTAAACTGAAGATAGACACAAAACGCTGGAGTAACTCAGTGGGATAGGCAGCATCTCTGGAGAGAAGGAATGGGTGACTTTTCGGGTCAAGTCCCTTCTTCAGACTTATGTCTCTGCATATTGCTTCACTTGATCTTTGGCCTGGTGATGTTCCCTCTCTGACTCCAAAAAACAACTTAATCTTTCTCCTCTGGCTTCTTAATAAAGGTGCATTCCTGCATATTACTTTAAAAAGTGATTAAAACTAAAATTAGAACATAAAACAGCACAGTGCAGGAATGGGCCCTTAGACGCACAACGCTTGTGCTGAACATGATGCCAAGTTGAACTGATCTCATCTGCCTGCACATGATCCATATTGCTATGTTCCCTACACATCTGTGTGGCTATCCAAAAGCTTCTAAAACACCACTATTGTATTTGCTTTCCCTACAATCCCTGGAAGTGCATCCCTGGCCCCAACCACTCGCTGTATAAAAAAACATGCCCCACACACCTCAATTGACTCCTCCCTCTCACCTTACAGTTATGCCTCTAGTGTTGGGAATTTCCACCCTGGGGAAAAAGTTCTGACTGGTCAACCCTTTCAATGCATCTCATTATTTTATATACTTCTTTTAAGTCTCCCCTCAATCTCTGGCATTCCAGAGAAAACAATCCAAGGATATCCAACCTCTCCCTGCAGCTTAAACCCTCTAATCCAGTAGCATTCTGATAAACCTCATCTGCACCCATTGCCACCATTTTCAGTACGTATCACACATATTCTTTGACTTTGAATGTTGCTTAACATAATCTTACCCCTCTTGTGCCTACCACCCTTTAATTTAACTTATTTTTTCGATCAGAGCTCATGCATTGGGGTTTTAGTGCAGTTAGTAGAACAGTTGTCTCACAATTCCAGTGATCCCAAATCAGTCGTGACCTCTGGTGCTGTCTGTGTGGAGTTTGCATGTTCTCCCTATGATTACATGGATCTCATCTGGATACTGCAGTTTCCTCACATATATCAGTTATTGTGGGTTGGTAGGATAATTAGTCACAGTAAATTATCTTAAATTATTGGCAGGTGAGTGGTAGAATCTTGGGATGTAGTGGGGAGGACCTTATGGGAATGTGCGGAGAATAAAATGGGGTTACATGAAGATTGGTGTCAATGAGTGCATCATAGTTAGCGTGGGCTTGATTGTCCAAATGATTATTTCTGTGTTGTAAGACTCCATGACTATATGGACAAATTATGTAAACCAATGTTTAGTCTTTCCTTAGTATTTGGTGGACGTTTCTGCCTTTAACTGCTTTGTCAGCAGCGTAATTGTAAACAACCAACTTGTTTTCTTGTGAACTGTACCTTACTTCGTTTGAAAGGAGAAAATGCGTTCAAATTGTCAAAAGAAAATCATCTTTTCTCAGATTCAAATCATCTTACACATTGCATGAGTAAATATAAGACACCTTGGCATCATTTGCAGTCAATGGTAAAATATTCTGCAGACTGTTCAGTTTAGTAGGCAAATCAATAATACATTACAGACTAAGAAATGGAAAAGGGCAATACAACTTTATGCCAAATGTTTTCAGGACACATTGGTTCAAGAAGGCGTAATTGGAAAGAGAAAAGTCTAATGTGTACAGAGCTTGCAGTCCAATGGTGATTCAACATTAAGTCCTGAGATTCCACCTCCATGGGATGCTAAATAGATTGTGTCCGTATTCTTTGGTTTTAAAGGATGAGCAGTGACCTTGTTGAGAAAGATAAGATCCTAAAAGGTCATGACATGGTGGATATTTCCACTTCGTGGTACAGTATCAAACAAGGGGAAATAGTTAATTGATAAGAGGCTGATCATTAAAAATGGAAGTGCACGGAAATTTGATTTCACAGAGAGTGCTGAATCTTTGTCATTTTCTACCCCAGAGGGTTGTGGAGGTTGGTATTTAAGGTGGAGCTTGACAAAATTTTGGAAGATCAGTGAATTGGGTCAGAAGATGAATTGAGGCCATGAGTGGAGGATCAGGCTTGAAGGTAATAGCTTACCTACTATTTTCTTGTGTTTTTGACTTCCCCTGTGCTACATTAACACAGATACCGGTGATGAGGTCTCAGGAAGGAAACCAAGAATCCTACATTATCTATAAATTAGCATAGTTGTCGAGTGGGCAATTGGAGAGCAAGAACAATACAATTAAATCTGAAGGACGAGTGAAGGCAAAACATTGTGTGTGTTCTGTTTACAATTGCTAATTGCTCTCCTGTGTATTTGTCAGACATTATTCTTGTCCTAGTTGAAATCTCAAAGTTGGGCAGTCTTTGAGGTTTCTTGTTGCCGAGTTTCTCGTATTTGAACTAAAAGGATGTTGTTTGTTGATTTTTATTTTGAAGACCAAAATAATGGCATTTGTTAAAACCTGACTTCTTGGCAAAGACTCGAGCTGTTGGCTTCACTAAAGTCAGGACATATTTGTCCAAAAAGTAATGGAAACCAATTTTAGCTTCACAAAAGGGAAATTTTGAAAGATTATTGCATGTTGTGAAGGTATTGAATTTGTAAATCGATTAGTTGCTTAAAATTTTATATTTGAAGAACAGATTTGTAAGAAAGGAACTACTGTATATGTAAAATAGTTCATTCTACAGAAATGTGGAGATTCCGTATAACCATTATAACAATAAAAATTGTGTCTTTGATTTCACAAATAATCTTTGCATACCGTTATCCTGTAAGAACTCGTAGGAGATAGTCCATATAAGATGACACAAGGACAGATCACCAAAGATTTATAACAGAGGAAACTATGATTTAATTGATTGATTGATTGGTTGATTATAAGATGCAGCATGGAAACATGCCCTTGGTCTACCAACTCCAGGCTAACGATAGATCACCCGTTCATAGTAGTTTGATGTTGTCCCACATATACGTCCTCTCCCTGCACACTAAGGACAATTTATAGGCCAATTAATCTATAAACCTGGATATATTTGGGATATGGGAAGGAAACTTGAGCACTCGGAGAAAAGCCATGAGTGTCAGAGAAAATGTGAGAACTCTACACAGAGAGCAACCAATGTCAGGATCAAACCTGGGTCTCTGGCGCAGTGAGGTAGCAGCTACCAGCTGCACCACTGTGCCATGCCATTTGATGATATGATGAAGAGTTAAACTCTGATTTTGTCTGATGGTTTCCATCAAACCTGCTGAGTATTCCAAGTATTTTCTGTGTAGATTTCAGATTTCTAGCAGCTGGAGGTTCGAGCTTTTCAAATTTTTAAAGAATCCCATAAACGGAAAAAAATAAATACGGAGATAGATAGATTTTGACATTAAATAAAAAGGTCTTAGTGCAGATAAAATCAAGTCTGCTGACAGTGAAGGATAAATATCTCGATGGCTTATGGGGCTTGGGAAGATTATAGGGTCAGGACGGAGAGACTGTAGTGAGCTTTGGAGCAAAAGGTAGAGATTTGAAAAATAAATCGCAGTATTGATAAATTAAGAGCAAACGTGGATCAGTGAGCAAGGGGATAATGTGTGGATAAAATAGAACAAGTGCAAACTAGGAAGCAGAACTATAAATTACCGCACTTGCAAAGTGTAGAACAATGGAAACCAAATGGAAAGAAACATTATAGTACAACAAGACAAAACATTTGTTCAGTCATTTATAATGAACTACACTCTGTGCCGACAATAGTAATACTCACAGATACTTTCAGGCTTAATGGTGGGAAAGGGTTTGCTTGATGTGCCTTTGACTTAGTTTAGTTTAGAGATACAGCGCGGAAACAGGCCCTTCGGCCCACCGAGTCAGTGCCAACTAATGATCCCTGCACACCAACACTATCCTACATGCAGCAGGAACAATTTACTATTTTACCCAAACCTATTAACCTGCAAACCTGTATGTCTTTGTAGTGTGGGAGGAAACAGAAGCACCCAGAGAAAACCCACGCAGGTCACGAGGAGAACGTGCAAACTCCATAAGACAGCACCGTGATTAGGATTGAACCCGGGTCTCTGGTGTTATGAGGCAGTAACTCGACCACTGCGCCACCATGCTGCCGTATGAGGGTATATTTTCTCGACAGAAGAAAATTAACAAATTCTTCATGATATTGCAGCAGTTTTAAATTTAGCATGTGCACCATGAATTTCCAGACACCAGAAAACCAGAATGAGAAGAGGATATTGATTAAGGTACAGCATCTTATCTGAGCTTATCTGAGCTGAAAATTCATCTCTTGTCCGTCATTTTATCTGAAACCGAATAATGAACTAAAATAAAGGTATCTTCATGCTGTAAGTATTAGCAGATACAGACGAAAGGCAAAGCAGGAAGCAACACATTAATGCAGAAGCCAAATAATATTCATCCTGTCACTTTGGATTGAAGGGTTACTGCTTATGGTACCTTTGATGCTGTCAATGATTATTAACTACATTGTGATTCTCAATTAATTAAACAGACATTGATGAGGATGAAGAGACATGATCAGAGAGCTCACACTGTATTGAATCCTGCACAGTGGTGCAGCGGTAGAATTGCTGCTTCACAGACCAGGGTTTGATCCCAACCTCGGATGCTGTCTGTGTAAGTTTGGACATTCGCTCTGTGACTGTGTGGGTTTCCTCCGATTGCCCAAGCTTCTCCGCACATTCCAAAGATGTGCAGGCTTGTAGGTTAATTGGCCTGGTGTCTAGGATGTGATAGTGGGATAACAGAGAAGTAGTCTGAATGGGTGATCGCTGGTCGGTATGGACGTGGTGGCCCAAAGGACATAGTTGTATACTGTATCTCTAAACTAAACTAAACTATAATAAACTAAACCATATGCTTGTCCTGGTTTAAGAAACATTTGGACAGGTATATGGATAGGACAGGTTTAGAGGGATATGGGACCAATGCAGGTGGGCGGGACTAGTGTAGATGGGACATGTTGGTCGGTGCGGGAAAATTGGACCAAAGGGCCTATTTCCATGCTGTGTGACTCTGTGACACCAATCTGTCTGCCTCTTGAATCTTATCACTTCCACTTCTGTAATCCAATGAATGGAAGAGACTGGAGAAGGGTGCCAATCCGAAATGCCGTCAATCCATTTCCTTCCACATATACCGTCTGACCTAGTGAGTTCCTCCAGTGCTCGCTGCTCAAGATTCCAGCATCTGCAGACTCTTGTGACTTCATGTAATATTTCATGTTACAATATAGTAGATACACAAACGCAAGATTTCCGGATTGGGTGAGAAGGTGCAAGCCCAAAAGTTAAAGACGCTTCACAAATGTCATTCTGGCATGATTGGGGGTTAGTTTTACACTGGGAAATTGCCAGCCCACAATAAGCACGCAACTGGGGATCTGCCAGAAGGGCAGCGAGTTGGCAATTACATTGAATTGCAGGTAAATGTAAAAGACTCCTCTATTTGGGCCAGCTACGGTTACCCACCTGCGGCAAGACTGCATTATATCAAAGATAACATTTTCCCCTCTACTATTGTTTCCGGTGTAGACAGTGGATTAAAAACCTGGCTGGGAACAGAGTTATGAACCAAGTGAATGCTGCAGCTTTTAAAAATCCCAGGGCCTGAAGGCTCGTCTGATCACCTTCCACCAAAGACTTCTGATTCCCCCGAGGTCCAGATAGCTCGAGGAGATGAATGTACTGAAGTTGGCTTTGAGCACAAGCACAAAGAAGAACAAAATCAGCAGGGGTTTCGTATTGGTATTGGTTTATGATTGTCACAGCTACCGAGATACAGTGAAAAACTTTGTTTTGCCTGCTATCCAGACTAATCATACCAGACGTGAGTACATCAGGTGATGCAGAAGGGCAAGTAAACAGAGTGCAGAATATAGTGTTACAGCTACAGAGAAAGTGCAGGTAAAAAGGGCAAGGGCCCACAATGAGGTAGATTGGAAGATTGGCTATTCATCCTTAGCCTATGAGAGGTCCATTCTCAAGCCTGAAAGTTCTTCATTGAAGATGCTGTTCATGAATCTGGTGACATTCATGCTTTTGAATTTTATGCTTGGGAGGGTGCAGAAGCGAGGAAGACTGGAGTGTGAGTACTTAATCGTGTTGGTTGCAATGGGAGAAATAGGTGTGAGTCCAGTAGGGGCACAAGGGAGGTGGATGGGGAGAGGCCTATATTGAGGAAGAAGGGAGATGGGAAGCGCTATATAGTTACCTAAAATGGGAGAAACCAATGTTCACACCATTGGGTTGTAAGCTACCCAAACAGAATACCAGGTGCTCTTCCTCCAGTTTGCATATGGCTTCACTCAGCCAATGGAGGAGGCCTTTGAATGATTGGAGTGTGGAAGTGAACATCAGGGGCAGCTGGTTTCAAATGAGCAGTCTCAATCTGTTTCTTATAACTTTAGAAGACAACCTGGTCTTCCATAAGTAATGTCAATAATCAAGGTGCCTATACTCCAAATAACAACTGTCTATGACTCCTCGGATTGAAAGAAAACATGCTATATGTTAAAGTATATAAATCTGACTGCCTGCATCCATTGGGAAAATGGGTGGAATAGTTTGCCATATCAAATAATGCATCTTTAACTTTCTCCAGCAATCAGTGCTGACTGGGTTATGTTAATGATAGGAAGATAATTGATAAACTAATTAAACTTAGTGAGGATAAAATCTCTTATCCTGATGGATTTCTTCCATGTATATTAAAAGGCTAGGAAGGCGAGAGCAGAAGCTTTATTATATTAATGTAAAAATGAATGACTAAGGGGGGTAATGCCAAACAGTTGGTGATTCTGTACCCAGGTTTAAAACGATGAGTAAATCAGGTCCAGGTATTGGGAGGCTGGGGTCTGAGTTTTGAATCATTTAGTAGCCACTTTTCATGAGTAAATAATGTTAAAACCCATTTACCCTGGAGTAGACTAATTTCTTAGTCATATTATGCCAATGACCAATTAGATGTTTCTTCTTCATGTGATTCACACTAGTATTCTTGAAATATTTTCAGGTGTCAGATGTGAGCTTAATGATGATATTATTCACTCAATGTTCATTTGGATGATTTATATTAGAGCTCAGATGTGAAACCAACTTTCTTTGAGCCTCAGTCCTGGTAAAATTAGGGGCAATGTGCTACTTTATTGTTTACTTTGTTACGCTAAGGCTTTTCTGTTGAAGACCTGATTGTCCATTGCCAGGAGTCCTTGAGAACTGCCGAGACATCTTCCAAAATTCACCGAGTGTGATGCAGTCAGCAGGGATGCTTCCTCCACTATTTGGCTCATGGGGTGGCACAGTGGCGCAACGGTAGAGTTGCTGCCTTACAGCACAAGAGACTCGTGCTCGATCCTGACTACGGGTGCTGTCTTTACAGAATTTGTCCGTTCTCCCTGTGACCGTGTGGGTTTCCTCCAGGTGCTCCGGTATCCTCCCACACACCAAAGACGTACAGATTTGAAGGTTAATTGGTTCGGTAAACATTGTAAATTGTCCCTACTGTGTAGGATAGTGTAAGTGTATGGGGTGATTGCTGGTCAGCACAGACTCGGTGGACTGAAGGGCCTGTATTTCTAAAGTCTAAATACTCATTGAGTTGTAATGGTTCATCAGCAACCTCTCTAACCTGACAGGAAAGCCACAGCAATGCCAATAGCTGTGACACTATTGTTCCTTATTACAAAGGAATAAAGATGCATTTCAACAGTGTTAGTCTATTCCGAGTCACCTATAGCAAAAGAAAAAAACAAAAATGAGAAAATCAAAGCACCTGTGTCTGAAGCCTAACACTAAGTGCCATTCACATTTATCTATGCTATCTATAGGTTTTGATGTCTTTACTCTGATCCTCATGGAAATAAATAAGTCATTTCTGTTGGTTGGAGTACTGTAACCAGATTGGGTATGATCAGGATAGTGCTGTGTCAAAACCCTGCACTATTTATATCTAGGATTTGTATTAAAGTATAAAGTGTAATATTTGCACATTGGCTGCTGATACAAAGATGGGTACTATTATGGGCTGTGAGGAGCATACTGGGCAGTTCTGGATATAGATAAGCGAATGAGCAAGGGCATGAATTGATGAATGAATAGGTTTATTGGCCAAGTATTCACATACAAGGAATTCCCCTTGGTGCTCCACTCGCAAGTGACAACATGACATACAGTTAGGAATGACACATAAAACATTAAATGTTAATAATATAACATTATTGATTAAACATGTTGAATTAAATAAAATACCAGAGCAAAAGGAGGCTACAGAATTTTGGTTATTGCGTAGAGCTACTAATCATGGAAAAAAGCTGCTTCTATGTCTGGCTGTGGCAGCTTTGATAGTTCAGAGTCGCCTTCCAGAGGGAAGTGATTCATGGCAAATGGAATATAATGTGGAAATGTGTGAGACTATCTATTTTGTAGAATAAATTGAAAAGCAAAGTATATTTTTCAGTAGAGAGATTAGAGGACAGACCTGGGTATCCTCCTTCATGAATCATAGAAAATAAATATGCAGGTAAAGCCAGCATTAGTAGGGCAAATGGTACATCAGCCTTTATCACCAGAGGATTTGAGTACAAGAGTGGAGACAACTTGCTCCAATTACGTAGGGACCTGCTGAGAATTGCACTGATCATATTGAGTGCAGGATACACTTGCAAAGGGGGGAGTTCTATTAAGATTCACAAAATTATTTTCTGGAATTGCAGATTGATCATTTGAGAAGTGATTAAGCAGATTTGATCTATGCTCTCTGGAGTTCAGAAGAATGAAAAGTGATCTCATTGAAATGTATAAAGTTCTGTGTTTTTTCCAGCTGGGATTTCTAGAACCAGGAGTCCTTGTCTGAAAATAAAAGTTCAGTCATTCAGGACAGAGATGAAAAAAATGTCTTCATTCGAGTGGTAGTGAAGCCTCAGAATTCACGCCCTGAGAAGGCAGTGGTGGTTCATTACCTTGACAGTATTTTCATTATGGTGATTGACAGTTATTAAGGAAATCAAGGGATACTGCAGGAGTGTGTAACTGAAGTAGGAGATCAGGCATTATCGCCTTGAATGGCAGAAAAGGCACGAGGGGCCAAATTCCCAGTTATATTTCTGATATTCTTCTGATGGACGTTGGGAAACACTGAACAGGCTGGAACTGCCATTTCTAGCAAGAAGAAGGTTAAGGGAGGACACAATAGAAGACTTGAAGATGTAAAATAAGTGAACTAAACAAAGAATCAGAAATTAAATAGAATATATTGTCTCCAATATATTCAGACAGTAATTCAGGCAAATGAGTTAACATGAGTTTAGAAATTGGACTTATCTATGCCTTTCTTAAAATCTAAAATGCATGTAAAAGTATTCCACACATCAATCTGAAGAGGGGTCTTGATCTGAAATGTTGCCTGCCAATTCTCTCCCCAAATGCTGCCCGACCCATTGAGTTACTCCAGCACTTTGTGTTTTGCTCAAAATTTGCCACTTCTTGTGTCTCTATCCATGAGCAACATGGACCTGCCACTGTGGTGCCATATCCCAGGCATTATTGCAGACTTTAGGTGCATTTCTCAATTAACATTAAAATTTAGTATAGAATCATGCAACCAACAATGTGTAATTTTACTCACAGTAAAACAATGAGAAAATAGTGTCCCCTTTCCAATCATCTGTGAATATAAACCCTTCTGATCAGCCATCTAATTTTTGAATGACATTGATATCTGCACTGCTAATGCTGGAGATGCCTTAATTTTTGTGTGACTGTCTACATAGTCTTTCACTGCTCATGGTCTGCAACCTGCCAACTCCGGACAGACTGCACTCACAGGCAGGATCGAACTTGGTTCTCAGGCGCTGTAATGCAACAGCTCTACTACTGCTGTGACACTGTGCCGCCCCTTCTGCTTCTCTCTCAACAGAGTAGCAATGTAAGCCATCTAGCATTGGACCTTGCACAATAGATTTTAGTTCATGATAAAAGGGGGGAAATAAATACTTTTTCTGGAGACTCAATCTCACTAATTTAGCAAAGTTGAACAGGTGCTCTGATTGAGCATTAGGGACAAAGCACAGCATTGCAACAATAAGTGAATTCTAGGCAAAAAGCAATTATTTTCACCAGAAGAATAAATGGAAGCAAATGGCGATGATGCATTTCGGAGAAAGCTAACATGCTTGGGAGGGAAAAAGTAATGGAACAATATGTTGAGAGACTTGGATAGAAATAGATGGAATGAAGTACTAAGTGGAAAGTTAAATTTATGGGGTTCCATATGGAGCAGGTATTTGGACCTAATAACCTTCCCCCTGATGTACTCTCTCTGTAATTGAGTCATGTTCCAAATGAAAGCCTCAAGTAATATCTCTGAGCCATTGCAATAGTGGAAACTGGGTGTAGATTGCATTACAGTCTCTGCCATAATTTATCAATAGCTTTCTTTTTCTACTTGGAAAAATTAAGGAGAGGAGTACATCTATTGGTCTTTATAACTTATTTTTTAAATTCAGATTATATGTTTCCTATAAATCTCTGTAAGGTGTCCTTGAGACCTCGGTATAAGGCGCCCGTAAATAAAATTCATTATTATTATTATATACTGGAATCTCATTATTGGCATCAAGGATATATTCCCCAATGGAGCTACCAAATTAGTTGGAGCAGAAGCAACACCGAAATAAAAACATTACCAATGGGAAACCATTCAGATAGAAATGTATGCTTGTTTAGTATTAGTAAACATGGCGCATTTTGTGCTCTGCTTCCAAAATTCAATTCCTTTGAAATCAATGAGACTGTATTATAGAAGAATAAGCCTTTATATTACTTTTGTGTGTTGGGCAAGTGACCAAGTGAAGTTCTTCCCTAGATGGTCTACGTTACAATTGAAGACCATTCACAGCACAAGGTAAAAGTTAAATACCAGCCAGACATCACTTTCAACAAACATTCCCAAATAGTGCAAAACAATAGTTTTGATTAAGTGCTATTGTGTAAACCTCTGCTCTTTATACGAACTAAAGTTGGAAACTGTTCAATCTATCTAGGTGACTATGCACAAGGAGACAACATTGAAGAACGGTCTCGACACAAAATGTCACCTATTCCTTTTCTCCAGAGATTCTCCCTGACCCACTGAGTTACTCCTGCATTTTGAGTTTATCTTTGATGTAAACCAGCACCTGCAGTTCCTCCTGACACATTTTGTCTGCTCCACTGCGATATCTCCTCAAGGTATGGCTACTTTGAAGAAGTTCTCCTCTCTCCGACAGGAGTTCTGCAACACCCTCTCTTGCTGCTCCCCCTCTGTGCTGTTTTGTTCTCAAACCTTTCATACCTCTAGTTTCCTTCTACCCTGACTCTCAGTCTGAAGAAGGGTCTCAACCAGGAACATCACCTACTCCTTTTCTCCAGAGATGCTGCCTGACCCGCTAAGTTATTCCAACATTTTGTGTCAATTATCATTACAAATCTGGTTTTCATTTGGTTCACAGATTTCATAGTATTTTGACACTGAAGTTCAGAGCTATGAATTCTAATTGTTCCAGGATAAATTTACATTTAGTGTGTTAAGAAGAAATGTGACTATAATTTCTGTTTATTTTCCTTTGAGGGAAGCTAATGGGAAAATGTATCAGTGTGATAAATCTGGAATTGTAAATCATTGACAACACCTTCGCTCTTTTCCCTATTTATTTCACTAACAAATCCTTGTACTGTTTATGCCTTTCCTTTGCACAATTAGATTGGAAGCCAGCTCTTATTTCTCTGCCTAGTTCCTTCAGTCCACTTTATAGTCTGCTATGGCTCAGTAGGTAACTGCGTTGCTTCTGAGTCAGAGTTATCGTTTGAAGTCTCACTTCAAGAACTTGGCCACAACAGCCTGAGGTGATGTTGATGCTCAATTCTACAACTGGAAATGGTGTCCCTTAGACAGTATATTAAAGAATCCGTTAAAAAAAACTTCAGAAGGCATATAAGATCAAATAAAATATTTGAATGGTTACCGTGAATTCTTAAAATAGGATACCAACAATTCTGAGTGTAATCTTTCTTTTAAAATCTTTTTATTATTTTTTTTTCAAAAGTAAAAACAAAACAACACCAAAAAAAAACAATAATGATAAACATAACATGTGACAGATAAGATTTATGACCATAAAAACGAGCTAACTTATCTTTTGACATATGAGCTCTGTGAACCACCTTGAATTGTATCAAAGCGTGTCTTGCACACATTGAAGAGGTATTAACTAATTGAAGAATCCTCTCCCATTTTTCTATAGGTAGAGAAATTTGAAGTGATCTTTCCCAGTCGTTCTTAATTTTATCCAATGTATCTATTTGTAATTTCAAAATCAACGCATAAATAGTCGTTATTAAACCTTTCTGATAAGGGTTCAAATGTAAATTTTTTTCCAAGATTTTGGTTTGATGTGGTAACGGAAAAGAGGGTAGAGTAGCCTTCAAAAAATGTCTAATTTGAAAATATCTAAAGAAATGTGAGTTAGGTAGATTATATTTATTGGAGAGTTGTTCAAAAGACATAAAACAACCATCCTAAAACAAGTCACGAAAAACTGCTAATCCCTTCCTCTTCAATAACAGAAAGGCTTGATCAGTACTAGAAGGTTGGAAGAAAAAAATAGATATGTTAGGACTCGATAAGATAAAATCATTCAATCCAAAAAACTCACGAAATTGAAACCATACTCAGAATGTATGTCTTATTACTGGATTAATCGTATATTTATTCAATCTCGTAATTGTAAAGGGTAACTAGGCCCCTAGAATGATAGCCCTTGAATAGAATCACGTTCAAGATTTATCCATCCTGGGCATTGGATATCTTCGAAATCTTTTGTCCAAAACGATAAATAGCGAGCATTAAGTGCCCAATAGTAAAATCTAAGGTTCGGCAGTGCCAAACCACCGTCTTTTTAAAAAAAATTCTGTAAGTATTTTTTACTTAGTCTGGAATTTATATTCTGCCATATATATGAAGACATTTTTGATTCAATAATATCAAATAAAGATTTAGCAATAAAAATTGGTATCGTCTGAAATAAATACAAACATTTAGGTAGGATAAACATTTTAATAGCATTGATTTGGCCGATTAGAGATAAGGACATTGGTGACCATTTAGTAAATTGTTGTATGATGTGGTCAATTAGGGGTGTAAAATTGGCTTTAAATAGATCCTTGTGAGTGTAATCTTATCAATTCCACATTAAGTTACTTCAGTAAAATTGTATTTCAATAATGGGTTTTGTTCATAGTATTCTGATCACTTTTATCCTGCATTCGGTCCACCAAGTCTTACTGGATCTCCCATTTTTAAGGGCCTGTCCCACTTGGGCGTCATTTACGTGTCATTTACGCGATATCATTTATGCGTCATGACGCACAACGTCCGCGTCGTCACAGGAGCATGGCGTGCATTTCACGCGCATGGCGCGTGGTGAGGAGTGGTGGCGTAGGCAGTGACGCACGGTAGCGCAGGGAGCCCCAGGATTTTGGAATTCACAAAATCTTCGCACACCACCTGCATGACCCGCAAATGACTCCCAAGTGGGACAGGCCCTTAACTCGTCCTCCCATTCCCAGACTGACCTTTCTGTCCTGGGCCTCCTCCATTGGCAGAGTGAGGCCGTATGCTAACTGGAAGGGCAACACCTCATATTCTGCTTGGGTAGTTTACAATCCAACGGTATAAACATCGGATTTTCCAATTTTAGGTAACCTCTTACACCATCCTCACCCCTCCCCAATCTTCCCCAATCCCCCCTTCCTTCCCTCCCACCATTTCCCTTGTGCCCCATCTGGACTCACACCAATGTCTCCCCTCTCCCTCCACTGACATTCCTTCCTCTGGCTTCGCAATTCGCAACTCTTTGTTTCACACTTTCTGCTTTAATCTCTGGCCTTTGTTCCAACTATCAACACCCCCCCTCCCACCCAACCCCCCACTACAATAAGCCTGAAGAAATGTCCGACTCAAAATATCACCTATCCATGTTCTCCAGGGATGGTGCCTGACCCACTACACCCGATGAGCCTGACCCTACTACAGCACTTTGTGTCCTTTAATTAATATTTTTGAGAGAAATGATCTGGTGATTATCACGCCATTACTTGTGGGATCTTGTTGTAGCTGCTCCTTTTGATGTCTCATAATTACTCATTGTAAGGATGCTGTTGTACTTTGGAATTTCCTGAAGGAGAAATAAATGTGGATGTACCAACAAGTCTTCCTTATTCAATGAACCCAAATACAAGCATAATCTAAAAAATGCATTTAAAAGGGTATCTAAAATGGGATTACAACATATCTTATCCTCCCCCTATTAAGTCCATTTAAAATATTTTATGCCTTTGGCAGCATTTTATCCATCTGCTATATTGTCATAATTAAGTTTTTTACAGGAAGCAGAGATAAGGATTATCATCTTTCCAGCCTCTGCTAGATTAAAGATGAAAATGCAGTGCAGTTCTTAGTGATTATATCACATCCAAGGCTGAATTATACTTGGCTTCCTAACTTCCCATATGTATATCTGTATTTATATGTGCTGGGAGCTGCAACATTAATGTGTTGGTAAGAAGACAAACAATAATATACCCATTTTGTAATATATGTCCATGACAATAAGAAGTGAATTCATTCATTGTTAAGTCACATGGCATATAATGATTCTTCAAAAGTCTTCTTTTAATTAAAAATAAGCAGAAATATGCTCTAGATTATTTCCAAGGATACCACAATCGATATTTCACACCAATAAAAATACTATTGTGATTTTGTGTGGATACTATAAGTACATTTTAAAGGCATTTGGACAGGCACATACTGTAGATAGGAGAGGTTTAGAGGGATATGGGCCAAATGCGGGCAGGTGGGATTAGTGTAGATGGGGCATCTTGGGCAAATTGGGCTGAAGGGGCCTGCTTCCATGCTGTATGACTATGACTCTATGACTATGATTTCAGGCATGTGAAGTCCCAATGGAGATTATTGTACATCGTGTAAAATCTTATGCAAGACTCATAAAGGTCACAAAATATTTCATAGCATTTTGGTACATTTCAATATGAGTGATTGACAAAGGACTATACAATAGTTAATTTCATAAATAAGCAGTTTGTTCATAAATAATTCAGAGTTGTTCCACTAAACTTAAAACAAACTGACTTTATTGCACAAAAATAATGCTTCGTTGTCGAGAATAAATCTGTACAAATTTAAAGCTGTATCTTTTTTGTAAAAGATTAAAAGCTAGAAATAGCACATAACTTACATGTTTTGTGAAATGTAAGTGGTAATAAGATTGCCAATAATCAAAATAAATGCTCCCCAAATATGATTGAAATTGGCTTCTACAATTTAAGCTTCCACCGAAAGTGTGGAGTTACAATGTAAAAGCTCTCATGCAACACTACAACTGGGCAGCATAATGAAATGCAGTTCTTTCATCCAGGCTCT
This sequence comes from Malacoraja senta, assembly GCA_038087875.1. Lineage (NCBI taxonomy): Eukaryota > Metazoa > Chordata > Chondrichthyes > Rajiformes > Rajidae > Malacoraja > Malacoraja senta. The sequence continues at coordinate 10,043,132 of CM075988.1, read as the reverse complement.
TTCAATTGAATATGGCTCCTTTATGTATTAAAGGGTAGAAACCTAGTGCAGTCATTAATCCGCTGAAAATGTGTTTCAGCAAAAACAAGATTTTTATTAAAGATGGCAAAATCTCCAGCAATGAAAAATCTGATTTAAAAATACTGAAAATGTGTTTAAAGAAAGGACATTAAACCAAATATATCAAAAAGTCTGCATTTGTCAGTGTTTTAGCAATTTTTTATTTTTTTTGGTAAGAAAATAAAAGGAAAGTGCTTCCTCATCACTGTTTTTCAATTTAGTTTAATTTAATGTAGTTGGTTTACTTTAGTTTATTGTCACCTGGTCTGAGGTACAGTGAAAAGCGTTAATAAAATTTGAAGAGTTTCTTCAATTCAGGTCATTAATTTTTATTTTAACCTTGCGATCAGTTACATTTTGTGGGGTTTGGGGTGGAGGAGGATGGTACCAAGCTTGTCTTAATCGACCCTGAACTTAAGTTTATAAGTTCACAAGTTCATAAGTGATAGGAGCAGAATTAAGCCATTCGGCCCATCAAGTCTACTCTGCCATTCAAGCATGGCTGATCTATCTTTCCCTCTTAACCCCATTCTGCCTTCTCCCCATTAACCTTGACACATGTTTCCATTGACTTGGCCTCCACAGCCTTCTATAACAATGAATTCCACAGATTCACCACCCTCTGCCTAAAGAAAATCCTCCTCATCCCTTTCCCCAAGGAACATCCTTTAATTTGGAGGCTAGGACTTCTGGTCCTGGACTCTCCACATCCACTCTGTCTTGGCCTGAATATATTTGTCCTGTAAAACATGAACATATTTGTCTTTGATTCCAACTAATTTGTTTTTAAAACTCCCTGATAATGCTTTGTGCTGGGTTTGCTGGCAAGATTACACTAATGTAACTGGCATAAAGTGACAGAAAGAAGAGAGTAAACACGGAATTATAGACCAGTTAATTTGGCGCCTGTTGTGAGGAAGATATTAGAATCTACTGTATAATTAAGGAGAGATCGTCTGAGCACTTCAAGATATTTGAACCAATTAGAGAGATCTAACCTAGAATTTTAAAGGGCATATCTTGTCCAACAAATCTGATTGAAATTGAAATTTTTGAGGAAGTTATTAAAATGTTAGACACCATATTGTCCAGGGATGTGATTTACATCTCCTTACTGAAAGGTTTTCAGAAGGTTTTCAGAAACAAAAAAGAATTGAAGGCAAATTATTAACCGAGATGGGATGTGGTCAAATGTGGAAGGGAAAGTTGGGATAATGAGTATGAGCAATTATTGCAATGGAAAGATAATGAGCTGCATGAGAAGGTGGTAGCGGCAGGCAGAATAAAAACATTAAAAGAAATATGGATAGGAAAAGTGTAGAGGAAAAAGGGCCAAAACGTGGGTAAATGGAATTAGTTTAGATAGGCACCTTGGTCAGTATGGATGATTTGGGCCGAAGGACCTGTTTTCATGCTATGTAATTTTAGGAATCTATGAAGCTTTAAAATATAACAGGAGTCAGTCACATATTCACTTGAAGTTGTCTCCCATTTGTTACTTCAGTGCCTCATTTTTTACCCCCACTGCCTTTTGTCTGCCATTTCCCTTATTCCATTGGTACATAAAAATCAATCAGTTACAGTCCTGAATAGATTATTTGACTAAATATCCATAGCCCACTGGGGTAGAGAATTTCAAAGATTCACTACCCACCAAGTAAAGAAATTCATCTTCACTTCAAGTACGGTTATGATTCCAGTTCTAAACTTCAAATGCAAGGAAAATGGCACTTTATGTTTACCTGTAATTTTACACAGTTATGTTACATTGAAAGTAGCGATGTGCTCATTTAGGTTGGTCGCAAAGTCCTTAGATATGGATCAGTCCACTGACTCAAAGCAGTCGCGAAGGTCTGGATCTATATCCTCAGAACAACACAGTATGGCTTTCTATACCAGATCCTCACGCTTCAATTTCCGCTTGTTTGCAGGGAGTTGAGCACAGCCAGGAGGACAATATTTCAAAATGCTGCTGGGAGATGGAGCAGTAGGCACCTTTGATGATTGTGTAGCAGTGGTTGAGAAGGTTTGGACCTTTAGTGGGACAGGAGACATGCAGATAGTATTTTGGTAGCACACTCACACCGTTGGCCTGTTTGAAGTCCTCGATTGTTATGAATAAGGCCTCAGGGTTTTCCCTTTCAAAGTAGTGATGTACAGTTCATCCAGTACAAGCTTAGCATCAGCATGGGGCAGACTGCTGTTAGGAGAGCTGAAGTGAATTCCAGAGGCAGGAAGTCAGGATGACACTTAGGTTTTCCAGCAACGGCCGCAGGAGGTCAACAGAATTGCCACACAAGACGTTGATTAGGAAGCAGACCCCTCTGCTCTCTTGACCTTGCCTAAGGATGCCGTACAGTCCATCCAGTGAAGATAGAAGCCCTCAGGATGTGTGGCACAGTCAGGAGAAGCAGGTTTAGTGAGAAAGGAGTTCTCACACCAACGAACAAAAGCCATCCCACTCCATCTTGTCACATATAACAATTGGATGCACGAGAATTGAAAGTGATTGATGTTGCAACACAACATTCTGTTCCACCTTTTACCATATTTATTAATGACCAATAACTTAACAGAGTTTGCTAAGTCTTCTAATGAAATTATGTTTGATGTTAGAATATGTAATAGGAATGAAAGCATAGAATAAAAAAGAGCCAGTGATTAATTTTTAGTGACCAACTCAGTTCTTATATTCTTATGTTTTGTGCCAGTTGGTTACAATTAGTGTTTGTGTAGACTAAACTCAACTGCATCAATTATTGGAATATTCAGTAATAAAACGTACAAACTGTCGGTGATTGTGTGAAGTTAGTTGACCATGTTTCAAATTCTAAATGGTTGTTCCCATTACCAGAATACCTTGTTGAAATTCCCTCACTAACAACCCAAAACATTTTCCACCACGCCGTCTTCCACAACTACCTGCATTATTTGCAGAGTAACATTCGCCATCATCATCTCATTACTGACTCTTATTGGGTAAAATGGGCAGGTGAAGAGAGGAATCTCCATAAAAAGAAAAGATATTATTGAAGAGGAAAAAAAGGCACAAAGTGCTGGAGAAACTCAGCAGGCCAGGCAGCATCTCTGGAGGCCACACTACATTTTCGAGAGCAAGCGAAGATTCAGCAATCGTCTCGACAAAAACTTGCACTTGGTCCACCAAGGTCTGCTGCATCTATTGATTGCTAATCATTTTAACTCATCTTCCCATTCCCATATTGACCTTTCTATCCTGGGCCTCCTCCATTACTACAGTGAAGCCACGTGTAAATACGAGGAACAGCACCTCATATTCTGCTTGGAAACGTAAAATCTAACAGCATGAATGTCGAATTATCCATTTTCAGGTAACTAATCTATAGACCACCTTGCCCCCTTTTTTAATAATCATATTTTTCCTTCGCCATCCTTTCCCTGTGCACCACCAAAATGCACCCAATTCTCCCCTGCCCTTCCATCTCGATACCTTCCTCTAGCTTCATAATTTGCATATCTTCTAACCTTATCTCACACATTTTGTCTTTTCATCTCTGGTCTTTATCCAACCATCTGATTATCAAAAATCCCCCCTCCCCTGTATCCACCTATCACTCATCAGTCCTGCTCCTCCTCTCTTCAAGCTCCTCCTCCCCACCACAATCAGTTTGAAGAAGGGTCCCAAGCCAAAACTTCACTTATCCACGTTCTCCAGAGGTACTCCAATATTTGGTGTCTTCTTTTATGAACCAGCATCTGCAGTTTACAAATTATATTTAAGTAGACATTGTGTAGTAAGGAACTGCAAGTGCTGGTTTAAACTGAAGATAGACACAAAATGCTGGAGTAACTCAGTGGGTCATGCAGCATCTCTAGAAAGAAGGAATGTTTCGGGTCGAGACCCTTCTTCAGACTAGTCAGGGGAATGGGAAACGAGAGATATAGATGAGAGATGTAGAGAGATATGGAACAAATGAATGAAAGATATGCAAAAAAGTAATAATGATATAGGAAACAGGCCGTTGTTAGCTGTTTGCTAGGCGAGAACGAGAACCTGGTGCGACTTGGAAGGTGGGGGAGAGATGGAGAGAGGGGGAATGCAGGGGTTACTTGAAGTCAGAGAAATCAATGTTCATATCACTGGGTAGTAAGAGGACATTTGCAGTTAAGCACCACAAAAACAAAATATGGAAAATACTCTTACAGGATGTGTTCTATGCAACATGTTGTGCGAGAGGATGGCAGGTCATCAATTTGCATCTGCCATGGTCCAGATGGTGAGTTCTTCATTTCAGAGTTGTGGTGACAGATGTTTCCATGCGGGAAGTAGAAATGAGAAGGAAAGATAATTTATCCTGAGACATCTCCCTGAATGGTGCAGAAGCATTGGCTCGAGCCTAGATATTAGCTGAGCAAACAGGAGGCTGAAACACAGTGTCTTAAGAAATGAACATTTTCCGTCACCCTCAACTTCAAAACATCAGAGCTGAAATGGAGAAGAAATAATATGCAAATAATCAAAAACAAGCATTTAAATGATCTAAAACATGCTCCCACTGAAGAGGAATTAATGCATCATAAATAATAGCTTGTACCCACTCAAAGAAGCTTATAATGGCAAGGCAACTGCAACTGAGAGATAGAACAAGTAGTAATTCTACTGAAAATTGCTTTCTTCTTATTTCTTTGATAAACCAGTGCAAAAATATGTTTTTTCCCCCAAATCTTTTCCAGCTTTCTCCCCCTACTACTATCAGTCTGAAGAAGGACTCAACTCAAAACATGGTCAATCCATTTCTCTCCACAGATTCTTCCTGACCTGCTAAGTTCCTCCAGTGCTTTTTTGCTCTAATCCAACATTTGCAATTCCTTTTGCCTGAAATAAAACAGAATATACTGCAAAGATCGTTCTCCCTGACATTTTTGATTTATCCACCATATCTCATGTAGACTTTGTCATTGACTTGACAGCTCCAAACACCCTTGGCTAACTTGCCCAAGGAACCTTTTTTTAACGTGTATTGTAAGACTAAAGATTAGAATACAATAAAAGACACAAAGAGCTGGAATCACTTAGCAGGTCAGGCAGTATCCCTGGAGAACATGGATCGGTGACGTTTCGGGTTGAGACCCATCTTCGGACAAAACATTAAAAAAAAAAACTTTATTTTAGGTTCATCTCACAGCGATTGTCTAATGTATCTCTTCTTGGAAAATGCATCCTTTTTTATTAGTGGAGCTCTATATGGTATTTACAAGTGAATAATTTAAATTCTCTATCAATCCACAAACTGCCCTCACATCAAAGTTAATTGGAAATTTTTCACTCTGCAGCACAATGTCATTCTGAACATCAGGCCATGGAGTCTGACTGTGAACAAGCCATTGCAATTTTCCATTTTTAAATAGAACACGGCGCCTCTTTAACCTCACAGAAAGATCCTATTGATGCAGTTTGTTTCCTTTAACGAGAAAATGTTTACAAACCCAAATCTCTACAAAGGCGCAAATTTGCAGCCAGATGTTCCAGTGACCCAGGTAAACTTTGCTTGAAAACCAATTACTTTGTCTGGTGAGGTCAGTATCAGGAGCATCCTTCTCATACAGCGACTTAAGCGGAAAGCTGCGCTTGAGGAAAACAGACAATGGAGCTAGTTCTTGACCAAAGTGCCGAAGAAATTGACAGAATGTCAGCTTAAAACATTGGGAAGGAAAGTATAATTACAGAGATGGTCTAATGGAAATCCAGAGGAGATTCATCTTATGAATCCATGACCAGTGCCACCAAGATCAGCAAATGTAACAATATTTGGTCATTTAGTTTCTTTGAGTCTATATCATCTTACATAGCAGCTTAAAAGCCCTGTCCCACGGTACAAGTTTATTCCAAGAGCTCTCCCGAGTTTGCTCTGATTCGAACTCGGAGATTTACGGTAATGGCCACTCGTCAGTACCCAGGGCTCTCGTGGACATTTTTCAACAGTCTTCCCCTGCTTACCTGCCATTAGCGAGTCTTCCCGAGTACCTGCCGTTAGCGGTACGAGCCGCTAAGAGACGTCCCCGAGCTCCGACGTACCCGCTACATTCATTCTCCGTGCTTACCACGAGTTCGATTTTTTTTAAACTCGGGAGAGCTCTTGGAATGAACTCGTACCGTGGGACAGGGCTATTAATCATTCCTTTCCAGCACAACTTAATCATTTGATTTTTCTTCCCATTTTCTTCCCGGTGGCGCAGCTGGTAGAGCTGCTGCCTCACATCACGAGAGACCCAGGTTCGATCCTGGCCTCGGGTGCTGTCTTTTTGCACATTCTCCCTGTGACCACGTGGGTTTCCAGGTGCTCCGGTTTCCTCTCACATCCCAAAGATGTGTGGATTTGAAGGAAACGTCGCCTATTCCTTCTCTCCATAGATGCTGCCTCACCCGCAGAGTTTCTCCAGCATTCTTCATCTACCTTCGTTTTTCCAGCATCTGCAGTTCTTTCTTAAACATATGAGAATGGTTGGTTGATTGAAAGATGTAGCATGGAAACAGGCCCAGGTCTACACCAAACATCTATTACCTATTCACACTTGTTCCATTTACAGTGCAGTACAGTCCAGAGACCGTGCAATCATTTACAAGTTTAGATAGTTGAACACTGTTTCAAAGTTCAAGAAATCCCAGAGATAAAGAAAGCAGCTTCCTGCACTTATTTGGCACACTGCTGGCCTTAGTAGTGTATTATTCAATTACAATGCAGAGTGAAGGTGTCTTATTTCTATGCCTTCACATCTGTTCACATAACCTTGCGCATTTCTATTGTCCCCTCCTTATACACTAGGGGCAATTTACAGAGGCCAATTAACCTGCAAACCCACCGTCTTTGCGATGTAGGAGGAAACTGGAGCACCAGGAGTAAACCTAGGTCGTCACAGGATGAACGTGCAAACTCAACAATGCTAGTACCCAAGGTCAGGATCAAACCCAGGTCATTGGCTGCTTTACCAGCTGTGCCATTGTGCCACCCACAAGGTGTAGAATGTAAAATAGAATGAATGCATATTAAAACAAAATTTGCTGTTTCAATACAACAATGGAAAGATTTGAATATTTTTCCAAATTTTGTAGTTTTATGAAAACAACTTACGTTTACAGAGATTCTTTGATGAAATAAAACATCCCAGGCCATTTCAGTGAGCAATTCCCAAAGCTGAGGACTGGAACATAACTAAAAGCAGAATGGAAGAGGTAGGCTCTTGAGGAGCATCTTATTAGAGGAAGGAGAGAGAGAGAGAAGCTTAAGTAAAGGGGCTGTCCCACTGCGGCGACTTAATCCGTGAGTTCAGACAAGTTTGCCCTCAACTCATACTTGCAGCATGGTCGAAACGCAGTCCTAGGTGGTCTTTGTAACTCTCCTTCATGCTCGAGAGTAGTCCCCGTGTACTCGAGGCCTCACCTAGGTCGCGGCGTATTTTTCAACATGTTAAAAAATGCCCACAAGTAAAAAAAGGTCACCATGGAAAAAATCGATACTTTTTTTACTCGTAGGTTTAGTCGAAGTAGGTCGTAGTAGGTCGGCATGTTATTCATAGGAAATCAAGGGTAGTCAAAGGTAATCGAAGGTAGTTGAAGGTAGTCGTAGATAGTCTTCAACATAGTCGAAGGGAGGTCGAAGGGAGGTCGAAGGGAGGTTGGAGATCAAAGGTCGTCGTCACTCTCCACTATTCAGTGTCCAATTTTCCCAAAGCTAGTCGAAGCTAGTCTTCAACATAGTTGAAGGTCGAAGGAGGTCTTCTACATGACATTTTTTCAAACTCTCGTATACTCTTCTAAACTCGCCAATTAGGTGGCCGCAGTGGGACAGCCCCTTAAGGAATTTCACAGCAGAAGACTTAGCTGGCTGAAGGACTGGCAGTCCATGAGGATACAAAGGGATGGGTAAGTGGTCAGTATTGAGGGTTATGCAGAGATCTTAGTGAATGACAGGGCTGGTGAAGATTGCAGAGATAAGGAGGCATGAGCCAGAATCACAGAACTATAGCATGGAAAGAGATTATTCAGCCTGGGAATGAGATCTGAAATGTGAATCCCAATCACAAACGAGTCTGCTTATGCCTTCAGAGATTAACATTTGACTAGTGTTTGACAAATGTTTAACTCGTGTCCTTATTAAGAGCAGGATTTATGATTGGTTTTGTAATGGGCCTGTCCCACTTACGCGACTTTTTCGGCGACTGATGGCACCCGTCATAGGTCGTTGCAGTTCGCTGAAAATTTTCAACATGTTAAAAATTCAGAGGCAACCAGAAAGATGCTACGATTCTTTGGGCGAATGAGGAGACAACTCACAATCATACAGGCGACACCCTGGCGACATGTGTCGCCTGTGAAGCCTGTATGGTCGTGAGTAGTCCCCCAAACAGTCGTACCTTGTTCTGGTCGCCGCTGGATTTTTCAACATGTTGAAAATTTTCAGTGACCTGCAACGACCTATGACGGGTGCTGGCAGTCGCCGAAAAAATCGCGTAAGTGGGACAGGCCCATTAGGGAGACCCTCTATTCACTTCAACAACCATGGAAGATGAAAATGGACTCTGATTTCACTCTACATAAATAGTGTTGTGGTGGTCAATCAGGTCACTTGAGCAGGTTTGTTTGTTTAGATTGATTCAGAGAAATGTTGAGTATAACACTGTGATAGGAGCAAATAAAACAGCTTGTAAAATCCTTGTCTCTGAAGCTTTATGTGTACATTTTACTTTAAACACAAGACAATTTCTCTTTTACATCCCGGCAGGCCTCCGCTGAGGGAAGTTAGGAACATTGTCGGCATCCGAAACGTAGCGACTCTTTGTGTACTGCCTGGATGAAGTCTGCTGTATGATGTAGGGAGGCACGGTGGCACAGCGGTAGAGTTTGCTGCCTTACAGCGCTTGCAGCGCCAGAGATCGGGGTTTGATCCTGACCACGGGTGCTGTCTGTACGGAGTTTGTACGTTCTCCCCATGACCCTGTGGGTTTTCTCCGAGATCTTCGGTTTCCTCTGACTCTCCAAAGACGTACAGATTTGTAGGTAAATTGGCTTGGTATAAATGTAAATTGTCCCTAAAGTGTGGGGGTTAGTGTTAAGGAGCTGTCCCACTTGGGCGACCTAATCCGCGAGTTAAGAAGAATGTCTTCGACCTTCCAGCTCGAGGGCACTCGCCTGGAAATCCTCGAGCTGGATCGACTGCCCGCGTTGAAACCGCGAGCTGGATTGACCGACCGCACACGCACAAACACATCGCAAAGGCGGGGGCCAGGGAAAGCGGGGGAGCCCTGTCTGAAATTCACGTCCTTTAGAGAACACGGAGGTGGGGGGGAGAAGGGGAGAGAGTCAGAGAGAAGGGGGGGGAGAGAGAAGGGGGGGGAGAGAGAAGGGGGGGGAGAGAGAAGGGGGGGGAGAGAGAGGGGGGGGGGAGAGAGAGGGGGGGGGGGAGAGAAGGGGGGGGAGAGAAGGGGGGGGAGAGAGAAGGGGGGGAGAGAGAAGGGGGGGAGAGAGAAGGGGGGGAGAGAGAAGGGGGGGGAGAGAAGGGGGGGGGAGAGAAGGGGGGGAGAGAAGGGGGGAGAGAAGGGGGGAGAGAAGGGGGGAGAGAAGGGGGAGAGAAGGGGGGGAGAGAAGGGGGGGAGAGAAGGGGGGGAGAGAAGGGGGGGGAGAGAAGGGGGGAAGGGGGGGAGAGAAGGGGGGGAGAGAAGGGGGGGAGAGAAGGGGGAGAGAAGGGGGGGAGAGAAGGGGGAGAGAAGGGGGGAGAGAAGGGGGGGAGAGAAGGGGGGAGAGAAGGGGGGAGAGAAGGGGGGGAGAGAAGGGGGGAGAGAAGGGGGGGAGAGAAGGGGGGGAGAGAAGGGGGGGAGAGAAGGGGGGGAGAGAAGGGGGGGAGAGAAGGGGGGGAGAGAAGGGGGGGAGAGAAGGGGGGGAGAGAAGGGGGGGAGAGAAGGGGGGGAGAGAAGGGGGGGAGAGAAGGGGGGGAGAGAAGGGGGGAGAGAAGGGGGGAGAGAAGGGGGGGAGAGAAGGGGGGGAGAGAAGGGGGGGGAGAGAAGGGGGGAGAGAAGGGGGGAAGAGAAGGGGGGGAGAGAAGGGGGGGAGAGAAGGGGGGAGAGAAGGGGGGAGAGAAGGGGGGGAGAGAAGGGGGGGAGAGAAGGGGGGGAGAGAAGGGGGGGGAGA